>JAHXMQ010003319.1:55650608-55728467 GCA_020466415.1 Ammodramus savannarum pratensis
GGGGTGAATCAATGTGCACAATGTGTTTTGGGGTGAATCAATGTGCACAGTGTGTTTTGGGTGTGAGATTTGGCTACCAGGCCTGTTCCAAAAGGATTGTTGGATACATATGGAGGGTACTGGTAGTATGAGCAACATGGGAATTGGAGTTGAAGGAAGTTATTTTCCTCTGCCAAATGCTTTTCCCATGACCTAAGGCACATCACTTTACTATGTCTTGGCCTTACTTCCTGCAAAAATGCAAAATGCATCCTTGGGAGGCCAGGTACCATAAAGCTTATAAAGCCTGTTGAAAGCAAGGTATTACAGAAGGGGAGAGCCCAAAGGGTGTGCCATGCTCATGGGGTCACAAGGATATGCTAAACCCAAAATTGTCTCCTTTTTCCCTGCCTAGCATTGTGCAGACTGTATTGCCAGGTCTGCCTTCTCCTGAGCTGTTGTTCTTCAGTGAGGAGACTCTTCTAACCCAGGGACTGGGAAATAAACCAAAATTGGACTGAAACCTGGGGTAAACATGGAGCTAGGACAGTGCTGTGTATCATATGCCCAATGAAATAACATTTTTGTGATGCCTCCAGGACACTTAACACTTTTGCTGCTGCCATGTAAGCCTGAAGAGTCATAAATAGGCTCTGGGAATGCCAATTTTGCAGCACTGCCTTTGCTCTGAGCCCCTTCCTGCAAGGTGCTGCAGGCTGTCTGTGCTGGAGCTGTTTTTAGGACACAGTGAGAAGCTGTGTGTGAATCCCAAAGGAATTCTGGCTCCTGCCTAGGTAGCCCCTGAATATGAGAAGCCCAACAGAAACCCAAACCCACAGTGCCAACCTGTTCCTCCATCAGGGCTGCAACAGTGTCTGCATCAGCTGCTCCCTGCAATGAGCAGCCAGCACCACGGGTTTACTTCCCACTGTTCCACTTTTCTGCTGCTTTTCTTAACACTCTCTCTGCCTTAAAATGTGGCTCCAGTGGGGAAGAGAGGGAAGAGTCTCCATGGTACAGGGAAGCTGTTGTTTTTTGTGGTTGATGAAACTCCCCTTTCAGTGGTGGAAGAAAACAACTCTGACTCCTGTGGTATTATTGTATTGCACATCTGCCAACATAGCTTTAGAGAAAACTGTTAAGATATTGCAACCTGTAAATGGGCCAGAAAAGTCTTTCTTGCACACTGCTTTGGGGAGGGGAAAAGGATTTGTTAATAAGATTGAGAGGTTAATTAACAGATTGGTTGATTTTTACAACAAAGCAAGGACTATTCAAGTATTTCCTTCAGCTTTGACATTTAAATTATTCTGAATGTATGAGGAAAAAATAGAATCCCTGGTTTCCCTCACTACTTTGTCTGGTGGCCTCCAGCAAGCTGTTTGTTTCTGTGTGCCTGAGGGTGCAGCTCCAACAGAGTGTGAGCCAATCTGACAGCTCTCCTTCTGCAAAATGGGGGACTGCTCCAGCTCCCAGGGTGCCCCAGCATTTTGGACCTCCTCAGGTTATCTGTAAATTATCAGAAAGTTAATCCTGAAAGAAAAATAAAAGGGTTTGTTCTTTTGAGCCCACAAACTTATCTCGAGTGGCTGAGCCACATAAGGAAAGGGATTGAACTGCACTGTGAGGAGCATGGCCAGAGGAGAGGAAAGCAAGATCATCCCTTCCTGGTGTTGGGAAGCAGAGAGATTAGCTGTGCTGTCCATGGGAGTACACCCCAATCTGTTCCCAGTGTAATATCCAGGGATGGTGAAAGCAGCTCCTGTTCCTTGTCCTTCTGTGAGGGAATGTGATGCTGTTCTGGCAGGGAGAGCAGCCTGGTGAGAGATACAGCTTGGTGAGAATTACAGCCTGGTGTGAGATACAGCCTGGTGAGATACAGCCTGGTCTGAGATACAGCCCTGTGTGGGTTCCAGCCTGGTGTGCTGCAGTGCAGGCTGCTGAGCTGGGGCTCCTCAGGCACCCAGGATGTGTTTGGGGGTGTGGATGTGTCTCTGTGTCCCTCTTCAGGCCCCCAGGATGTGTTTGGGGGTGTGGATGTGTCTCTGTGTCCCTCCCTGTTCCCCACAGAGCAGTGCTACAACAGGAGCTGTTTCTCTTGCCCTGGTTTCCAGCTGCTGTCAGCTCCGTGTCAATGCCCTTCCTTGCTCACTTGAGAAGGTATAACTGAGCCAGATTATCCTGCCTGAGAGAAGTGTAAGTGACTAATTATCTGGAAAACACTTTAACAGACAGATGCCAGACCAACCTGCAGTGCTGTCCTTAGGGGGAAGTTTCCAGGAAAGGAGGAAAGAGAATACTATTTCTAAGGCTTTTCATGTTTTCCCAATGCCAGGATTTAAGGGTATCCAGCTAGTCTGTGATAAATGTTGAGTGTAGTGGGAAAGTGAGTTCATTTGGTTTCAGCCTTTAAGGGATTGTTACAAGTGGAACCTATAGAGATGGTGATTTATTCAGTAGCACTGAGCTCCTGCATCTTCCATGGAAAACATGGCTTTTACCAGCAAGTGAATGTGAGGATTATTTACTGCTTCACTTGGATTGGTGGGTGAGGAAAAGATGCTTTGGTATGCAGAAATGGACCTTCAGGCTTTGCAAATCAACTTCACATAGTGGCAATACACAGTGAGTTGCTGGGCTGCAAAGGGACTCTGTGCAGATCTGTTTTCAGTAAATCAGCTGAAATTTAAAGGCTCCTGTACCTGAGAGAGAACATGTCTCATGCTGTGCCTAGGCCTGTCCTCTCCTTTCTGTCTGAGCTGTGATCCATTGTGGTCTTTTGTCTTTCATGATAAGATCTTTGGGCAAGGCTCTTCTTTTAATTCTTTTCATCCATCATATTTTTTCATCTATTCTTTTTGTCCATCATATTTTTTTATCCATCCTGTTTATCCTTCATCTTTTTTTCATGCAGCACAATGCATCTACCTCTCTGATTTCCATTGGTGTGTGACAGGCTGCTGCTTGTATGTTTACTGCAGGCTAAGATGCTGCAAGCTGTGCACAGCCACACCTTCCTTAGCTCTGATCCCCTGTCCCTTTCCCTTTTTTTATCTTAAATCCCTTTGGTTTCAGTTAGCCAACTGCAGGCTTGTCCTTCCCCCTCCTCCTGCCCCTGCTCTGCTCTGTGTTGAAGCCACAGTTGTGCTGATGCTGGCACAAGCCTATGCCAGCTCATTTTACAGGCTGAGGAGCTGTCAGTGTCCCAAGCACCCTGGTTCTGCCCAGCTGGCTCACTTGGGTGTTTTCTCTCTCTCTGGAGAGTCTATTTTTGATGCTCACTAGGCAAGCAGAATGTTGGAGATCTGGTTTATTGCCCCTGCTAGGCGCCCCACACAGATCTTTGCCCTGCCCCTACCAAGGAGCATAATCTCATTTGGGGCTGTAATCCTGTCCTTATCACTTGGTTATTCTGTCACATGTGCTGACTTCAAGTGGGTGAGTCCTAAGTGGCAGGATTAAATGACCAGGCAGTAAATCCTGCTGCTCTTTGTGTGTTTTCAATTAGTTCCTGCTAATTCAGCCATTTCCATCCCTGAGGAGCCCTGACCACCACCACCTTTCCAGCTCACCTTGGTGGAGAGAAAACCAGCTTGCATTTGGGCCACAGCAGAAGGGAGCAGCAGCAGCAGGGCTGTTACAGCAAGGCCTTGGCCAGGCAGTGCATCCGTCAGGTGGATCCTGGGCATGAGTGGGCTTTGCACTGCCAGGATTCAGTCAGGATTCAGTGGGAGCAGCTGGGACACACATGGCTGCAGCAGGGAGAGGCTCCAGGGGCTGGGAAGCAGCACCAGCCTTCCCCAACACACTTGTATGCACTCCCAGCCCTTATCCTTCACCTGTCACCCTGAGCCTGCCACCACCTGCTGCTTTGCCATGTCCCCAGTCCCAACTCTCCTATCCCTGCCATTGCCTCCTGTCTTCCTACAACCCACACATCACCAGTTTTACACTCTCCCCCAGCTCCCTCACTCTCACACTCCTGAGTTTCCCAGATCCTGTTTGGATGTATCCTTATTCCCCACCTTGAACAAACCAATTCTGCCACATCTGCAGACCCACATCTTTCCCTGCCTGCTCCCAACCACTTAACCATCCCCAAGCTGCAGCCTCAAAGGAGATTTGGAGAAAACATGCCATGCCAGCAGATCAGTGTACTGCAGAGGTTTCTGACAATGTATTTCCCCTGCCCTGGTGTGGGTGAGGTGGCAGAGCAGCCCATGCTGTGCCCATTGTGTGCCTGCTTTTACCCAGGGGCACAGCATGGTGCTGGCAGTGGGTGCTGGGCCTTGGCAGGAGCAGATAAATGAGGTGCAGGGAGCCGGCACACATGAGTGGTGTCAGTGAAAAGCCCATTTGTGCCTAATAAGTGTGAGAAGCAGCCCAGGATGGGTGGGGAATGTGGGGATCCAGCAATCACTCTGTGTGTCACTCACAGGAGCAGGCATGCACACAGACAGGGGGGCTCAGGGTGTGCATCCACCTGCTCAAATAATGCCCTGCAGTGCAGCCTCAGCAGCTCCCAAACCTCCTGTCTGGGCTGCCATTTCCATTCTGTTCATTTCTGTTTCCACCCTTGGGCTCACCTTCCCCTGGAGGGTTATAGCTTCATTACCTCAAGGCCCTTGAGCCCAAGAAATTTATCAGGAGGTTTTTCAGTGCATTTGTTGCACTGGGAGGGAAATGCTGGTGATGATTTAGGCTTTATCCTCTTTAGACAAACAGCATCATTTAAGTAATTTCTAGTATCCAGCTGGTGTAGCCAGTGCAATTGCCTGAAAATCAATATTTAGATCCCTAATTTACCATGTGATTTTAGACCTATTTACTGTGGAAACTGGGAGGAAAATCCTTGTGTGGGAGAGACATGCTGCCTTTTGTGACAGAACAGTGGAGAGGTGCACTTCTACTTGTATTGGGAGAGGGAGGCAGGGGTGGGGAGCATCCTTTCCCTTGAGATGCTTGATAAAGCCTCTTTGTAATGATGAGATGCCAGTGCTCAGAGGGAGAGTGCTCCTTTGCTGAGCAAACACTTGGGAGCACAGTTCTGACCCATCTGTGGTGGCCACATCATCTGTGTGCCCTCATCAGTGCCATGGCCTGGAGCTGCACAGGTCAGCAGTGGTTCAGAGTTCACAATTTGAGAAGCCTTGGGGACACTTTGCTGTTATCTCAAGCTTGTTGCTTTTGAAAGTGGCTTTTTTTTAAAGGATCTCCATTTAGGATCCAAAATCAAAGATCTTGGAGCTATTTTACACCAATAAAGAGGAATAACAAATGGATTTCTTAAAATATGTGGTAGCCACTGATTACAGTACTTTGTGAAGTATTCCTGTCGTGTGTGATGCATCTTTTATTCAGAAGCCCTTAAGAATCTGTTTTTCACAAATCTATAGGATTCCAATGCTGTTTGAGTTACAATCCAGGTAACTCTTTCCAGTTTCCCTTTCATGGCTGTTTGGTTGGTGTCTCCAACAAGCAAACAACACTCACTGAATGCACAGGACAGCAGAACCAAAAGATAAATTTATACAAAGACACTAGTGTGGGAGAAACAATAACAAAGAGTTCCCAGGAGAGGAAATGAACTGCACAAACAAAAAGGGTGGATGAAATTACATTTCCACCATCAACATTAATGTCAGCTGGTTTCCCTTTGAGTCTTTATTACTGTCTGACATTTCCAAACAGGTAGCTCTTCCAGACTAGGCATGGCACGCAGGCCCTGGCCATAAATAAGGATATTGCTTGTAGGATTTGTGTGTTCAAATGGTGGCAGAAGCAATTTTCTCCTTCACTCCTGCCTGTGCTCAGCCCATAAAGCTGATGGTTCATGCAGCCAGACATGAGGAAGCTTCTGTGTGCAAACCCCTGCTCAGTGAGCAATTCCCCTCTGTCACCCTGCTGCTCAGGAGAACTGTCAGTCACTAAAATGACTGCCACCTGTCCCTCTCACAATCCTGTGCCTAAATTAGTCATTAGGCCTGACACTGGGGATTTCTCCAGTGGGAAGCATCAATCAAGTGCAAGGAGTGGAGTAGCAGCCCATTGTGTTTGTAATTTGCTTTACTCTTTAAAAACACATGTTAGGTGACACCTTGTCAGCTGGGGTTATGGAGTTGTTTCTCCATCTCTGTGGGAAAGCTGAGGAAGGGAGGATCTGTGTTCAAGTCCTGTCCACAGGTGGGTGTCCCTGCTTTTTATGTGGATGTGAGTCCCTGCACATAGTGCCCAGTGTCATGCTCATGTCTCACCTCCATTACTTGTGCTTCAAATAGATCTTATTCTCAAAGCTTTGGTGTGTGTTGCCACAATGGCTCTCTTTTTTCCCTTTGCTAGGTCTCTCAGCTACTCCATTTACACTTGTATTGGGACCAGAAAAAAGGGCAGGTAATCTGCTGAGTGCTTTTACTAACCCCTAACTAATGTCTGCTCCCTGTTAGACTAGTTGTTAGACTAGCTGTTAGACTAGTTTGGACTGGTTTCAGCTGAGATTGCTCTGAGGCCAAGTGCTGTCTGCTCTGCTTCCAGTGGGTAGATGCTGAGCTTTAAAAGCCTGTCCTTGATCCCATCAGCAAATTTGCCTTCCAAGTGCTCTGCTGGCAGGGGAGGAGGTTCCAGCTCCAGGCAGGGAGCTCTACATGGAACATTCATTTAACTGGGCTGGTTGCTGTGTGTGTGCTGCTGTGCTCCCACTAATGGGTGAAGGGAGCCTCTCTCCCTGTGCTGGGGATGGTTGGGGTTGCAGTGGAGCTTTTGGAGCATCTCTGGCAGGTGTGGTTGGGGCAGTGCTGCTGATTTCCCCAGCTGGGGAAGGTGCTCTGCACCTTGTGTGGACAGGATGGAGCCTGCAAGGTGCATGCAGGGGGAGAACTGCTAACCACAGTCACAGCAAAGAGAGAGGAGAACATTAACAGATTGAGGATTGTGCTGGCAGTGTGCTGAGTGTGACTTCGTGTTCCCTTGCTCTCCATTAACTGCTGATCCTAAGAGACAAAAGGCCAGGAGGTGCCATCCTGCATTAACACTGAGTGTATTAAAAGCTTCTCTTTTGTGACTTGGCAGTTTTGGGTTCCTGATTTGTCATGCTGTGTCATCGTTTCCATAGCTGCAAAATGGAATTTGTAGGTGTTAGAGGTGTTTTGAAGTCTAAATAATGTTTGCAGAATTCTTTCATATTTTCAGACTGAAGGAATAATGATAAAATCTAGACACTGTTATTTGTTTATATTTAGATCATATTCAATGGGACTGTTATATAAATTACAGATTTTTAAATTATGTGCTTATTTTTATGTACTTTAGCTACCTACATACACGAATTATTTATAATTAATAATTCCATTGAATGTAAACCCAGTTTTTCCCAGACTCCTAAATGCATTTTCCTCTAAAAACTTCAAATGGGAATGCAGACTGATTATAAAATGGCAAAAAAATTTAAGACAGTTCTAGCTCTTTCTGATGGAGTGCCTTTCACAGTGCTTGTCACAATGCAGATGTCAATTTTTGGAAAGTATTTCTGATCCTTCCAGGCAAATACTGGTTGCACTAGTGCTCTGGACCTAGAGAGGTTGATGTTTGTTTTTGGAGATGATGATGGTGATGTCTGCAACATGAAGAGGAAGGCAGCATGCAGGTTGCTGGCTCTGGATGTTCAGTGTTTTAATACTGCTTTGTTATAGCCTTTAAAGCAAAAAGGAGAGAATGTGCTAGATGTGGGTGAGATAACAATGTCTATACTACTGTCATTTTGACCAAATTGAATTTAATGCTTAAATTAGTTTTAGATTAATTGCTTTGCCATGTGGACAGGAGCTTTAATTTCACTTAGAATCACAAATGAGCTCGTCTTGGTGGCCAATGCCCTCAAACTGTTGGTGCAGTCCTGAATCTAAATAAGGTTGATATCAGGTGATAGCAGTGACTGGGCAGGGAAATTAGCATGTCCTTTTGGTATTTGTCTTTTACCCTATTCAGTAGCACTGAGCCCTGGCTCAGAGAACTTGTGAGGGTGGTAGATCCTGGGGAAAGGAAGCCTGAAGAGCTCCACTTACAGTGTGTGCTATACCTTCACCTATATGGGCAAGATCAGATGAATTTGGGGAGAGATGCACTGCAGTGACCAGGGAACTGAGTGACACCTCTGTTCCCACTGTGGCCCCCAAAACCTCACTGTAAATCAGAATTTCCATGCCCACAGGGTTGGTCCATGTCTGAAGAGAAGCTGGATGAGTTCAGTCCAGGCAGGGAGTCCTGTGCCCAGGGAAGTTAGGGCTCATTTTTCCATCACCATTTCATCTTGTGTCCTCTAAAGTCCCAAAAACACAGGTCCCACCCTGGCAGCACAATCATCCTGGCAATTGTTGGTGCTCAGTAAGGAGGAGAGAGAGGTGGCGTCATCCTTAGTCCCTCCCAACCACAATTTTCAGGAGGCTTTGTAATAACATGGAGCTGTTTCTCTGCTGACAGAAATGGAGTTACTGCAGCTCCTGTCATGGTGTTTCTGCTGTCACACTCTCTGGGGTAAAACTAGCCCAAATCTGTGGGGATGTGCTGCAAACATGGCTCTGGCCTTCAGGAGCTGAAATTCCTGGGATATCTCCCATGTCTGTAGCAGTTGGAAGAGCATCTGCATGATCATGGGCACAACAGTAAACAGAAATCCCCCAAACAGCTGCTCTTCATCTTCCACATGATTGTTTTAACAAAACACAGCCCAAAACATGTGCTGTGCTAAATTTATTCTGTCGAGAAATAGAGCTATTAACTTGTTATTTTCTTTTGTTAATAAAAGATAAATATTTTTGTGGAACAGTAAACATTACATCTGGATAAAGTCTTTATTTCTAAAACATAGCTCTGCAAGCCCTCCCCATGCTAGCTTTTCAAATGTTTGTGATTTCATATACACCAGCTGCTTATGTGGCAGGGAAATAAAAGTTGATAAACAATATTTTCCATTTCACTCTGAAACCATCCCCATTCTGTGGTAATTTTTGTCACATTTCTATTTGGGGTCAAGTAAAATTGTGGTAATTGGGAAAGAATTGTGAGTGTAACACTGTATTCTAGGAGCAAGTAAATAAGATCTATCCCTACAAAGGGCAAAGACAGGAAATGGAACTCTGCAGGTTTTCACAGGTGTTCAGTGCCTTCACTCAGCCCAGGCCTTTGCTGTTCTTGCCATTCTGATATTTGGAAAAATTCATGGAATGTAATGTCTTGCTATTACCTGTTCTATAAACAGTCTTTATTTTTGCTGTTAGAAACTCCGGTTAAATTAAATAAAAAATTAAGAAAAGGCAACTTTGGTTCTTTTTTTTCCTGGAGAAAGTCAAAGTTGTTTAGTTCAGCTGCTTCAGTCTGTGCTCAAGGCTCTGAATTCCACACTGATGTAACAGACCCATAGGTGACAGGCACATCTCAGGTCCCTGTTCCAAAGCTCTCCTGGGCCCTTTGATCATTCCCTGCTGCTCTATCACAAGGTAGAATAGAATATTAACACTGCAAGAATATTAACACATCTTCTCCATTTCCAATGTGTTGGTGTCATCTCCCCTGCCAGGCTGGTCTGACACACAAATCTCATCTCTAACCTGCCTCATGTCCACACACACGAATTGCTGGCTGGAATGGGATGGAATTTGGGTTAGCTGGCTGAGCAGAGCAGCTGGGGCATCTGAAAAGCCTGAGCTGGGTGAGAGGGAGGAACACAGCACTCCAATTACTAACCCTCTGTTGCTAACCCTCTGGCTTTGCTGGCCCAGTCATTCTGCAACAGCAAAATGTTAATTAATGGTCAGCTTGCTCTCACTGGAGTTCTGCCTGCTGTAATCAGGCTGCAGGGTAGGATATCTTGTGTTGGCTCTGAATCAGTCACTGAGAATTTGGTGTCTGTGCAGGAGTTCAGTGAAGGTTCCAAAACCCATCCAGAGCTGCACTGAGCTCTGGGCAGCTGAGATCTCACCCAGCTGAGCAGCCCTGCAAGGCAACTCCAGAAACATTTGCAGAGTAAATGTAGCTTAAAAAAAAGAGAATTAACTGGAGATGCCTCTTGGAGTGAGAACATACCCCAGGAGTGGCTCAGCCACTGGCAGGAGTAGCCAAAATTCAGGCATCAACTCTTGTGCCAGGCTGAAGAATGCAAGGACAGAGGTGAGAGTTTAGCAAAACATAAGTTCTAAGGACTCCACTGCCATGCCTGTAAAATCAGCAACATGATATGTCTTGGTATTTAAGCAAAGAAGCCCCATCAATTTAATTTAAAATACTTTCAAAAGTAGGATAGGCTGGTGGGAAAGAGCAAAGTAAGTCTGTGGCAGTCTGCAGGAAAGCTAAATGTGGAGTTGAGAAGAAGTTTGAACTCATTTTTCTCGTGCAAAAAGCTTCAGGCTGGAAGGTTGGACATTACTGATCTGTCACTTTTCTTGGATGCAAAAAGTGCAGACTGTCACAGTGACTGCAGGTATCAGCACCTGATGCCCTCTCTACTTACACACCCTAAAAGTGAGGTGCTGAGAATTTGTATGAGGTAGAGGCATGATTTTTCTTTAGTGTGCATGCAGGATTTCTGAAGTGGTGTTGATAAATCAGCAGGTAAATTATTGCTTTGCCTTCCCAGTGGATCAATGCTTAGGGGACAGGCAGTGCTGCCCAAGAGCTTTAGCAGGAATGTGTCCAGCCTTGCTTTGATTGTGGATGAGTCCTGAACCTTTCTCTGTGCTCAGCTGCAGAGTGATATTGAGGATTGTGCTGGTCTGTTATTTGCCTTCTTTCTGATTTCATCTCAGTCAAACAAGCCAGTGAATTTTTCCTAATTTACGGTTGCAGAAAGGATGTTAGAATCAAGCTCTCTGTGTTTACTTGAGTACTTTTCAAGACTATGTGCCATGAAGTATCTTTCAGATCCTCTCCCCTCAATAAAATATTTAAAGCATAAATGTAATTTTTATCGGTTATACAATTTATACTCTGAATGTCATTTAATGTAGCTCAAAAATTCTATGATTCTGTATGGATTGAATTTTCTGGTGTTCCTTCTTTATGGTTGTAGTATAAGGGTTACAGAATACTTACAGTCAACCTTTTGATGTAATGAAGTTTTAATGGAAAGTGTCACTTAACCAACCCATCCTTTACAGTTACATTCCTTTCATCAGGGAATATATTTGTTGTCAGATTGAGAATTAGTACAAAAAGAAAGGAAAATATTGCATGATTTCATTTCTTCATTAAGCTGCAAGAAAAAAAGCATTGTTATTTTTCTTGGGATTTAACAATATTTTTTAATTACTTTAAAATTTCAAATTTCCTGTGCTCTGGAAATGTTGCGTGTTGCTGAGAGTGGCTGGGTGAATATCATCATAGATGGTTAACTTTAAAAGGGAGTTATTTTGATGCAGGCCTTTAAATTGTGATTCTGAAGCCAAGAATCTGTTTGACTCATTCCTAGTGAAGGAAAGTACCTACTGGAAATATAAAGCAACACTCTGCTCCTTTACACATGGCTGTAACTGTCACATTTTCTGAAAAATCCCTTTGCCAGGATTTCTTCTCCTGGGAAGCTGAGAAGCCTCAGAGAAAAATCAAAACAATAATTATCTGATTGCTTCTCCTTTTTTGCTGCTTTGGAATGTGTTTGGAGATTGTTTATCCAACTGGTCATTGTTTGATTGGTTTCATGTTAATTGTTTTAACTTAATGGCCAATCATGGTTAGGCTGTGTTGGGACTCTGGAAGGAGTCACGAGTTTTCATTGTCATTCTTGTTAAGCCTTTTGTCTGTATCCTTTCTCTTTTCTTTAGTATAGTCTTAGTTTAGCACTATAGAATGGAATGGAATGGAATGGAATGGAATGGAATGGAATGGAATGGAATAGAATAGAATAGAATAGAATAGAATAGAATAGAATAGAATAGAATAATCAGCCTTCTAAGAACATGGAGTCAGATTCACTCATCTCTCTCCTTGTTGGAGTTGCCTGCAAATTGAACACATGGCCAAGGCTGCTCTGTGCTCCCATCACTACAATGAAGAATCAGAGATGTTTGCCACAGAACCACTCCAAAAGGAGGAGCCAAGAGAGGGAATGATGTTTTAGCAACACGTTTTTGTCATCTCTAGTTTATTGAACCACACAAATTTTTCTCTTCCTATTGTCCTGATGGATTTCAATGAGCAAGAGCGAAAAAGTCTCAAAATGTTGGATCTGACTTTGAGTTATTGACCTGCTTGTTTCCCCAGGGACAGGGAGCCCTGTCTGAGAGGCTACGGAGCTTCAGCATGCAGGACCTGTCGAGCATCCGCGGGGACAGCAGCAGCGTCCCTGCCTCGGTCACTGTGCGGACAGGCAGCAAGCAGAGCCACCCCAAACCCTCCAGGAGTGCATCAGAAGGCACTGCCAGCTCAGGTGAGTGCCAGGGTTATTTTCAGTGCTGTGCTGGCTGGAATATCACACTGTTCAGTGAAGTCGTGCCCTTGGCAGGGACAGAGGGAAACGGACACTGCAGGCAGCACATACCAGAGTTCCCAGGACACAGACGTGCTCTTGGGTCTCTTGGCACTCAGGAGGAAAAAACAGGATCATCATTTGATGGTTACTATTCCTGGCTGCTACTGAGGATGAGACTTGAGTGTGCAGAGAAGCCAGACTCGGTTTTTGCAACCTGGGCTGGAAGGTTGGGCTGAGGGCTGCTGAAAAAACTGTGTCTGGTTTGTTTTCTAATTCTGGAAGAACAAAGGGAACAAATACCATGCTGTAAATAAGATCCATTCCTGAGGATTCAGTTAAAAAATTATTTTAAGGACAATAGTTTGTTTTCTAATTCTGAAAGAACAAAGGGAAGAAATGCCATGCTGTAAATAAGATCCATTCCTGAGGGTTCAGTTAAAAAAATTATTTCTAGCTTGGTTAAAGAAATCTTTTTGAGTCCAAATCCAAAGCATTTAATTGGAGATAGCTTTGCAGATTAGGTCTCAAAAAGTGAGGCATGGAGGGTTATCCCAGGGAGGTGGCTCCAGATGGTTCCTGGGATTCCCACACACCACCAAGGATCACCCAGCTCCAGTGCTGTGGTGAGGAGCCATGGAAAGTTGCAGGCGTGTTGCACTTGGTAGTTGTGAAGCATTTGCTGGCAAGGAGAAATTCAGCACTTTCAGCTTGTGTGTGCTGGGGTCTGTGCAAACACTTGCACTGTTTCAAGCCTGGGTAGCTGCTACCCCTTGTAATTTCCTTTAGTTTTGGAATTGTATTAGAAATGTCTTGTCTCATGCTTCCTAAAGAGCATCCTTCAAGCCTCTTACAAATTCTGTGAATCAGACTTCTCCCTTTTTTTTTTTTTTAATATTATCTGTTGAATAGATTTTCTTTATGGGTAAACTGAAACATTGGTGCACAGTTTTATTCTCATCTTTATATAAGGCCTTGTGTACACTTCTCTTGACATAATCAGTCTGAAAATAAAGTGTTCACACACAGAATATAAAAGTCCTTAAAAAGTCATATATTTAGACAAAATAAATAATGATAAATAATGACACTAATAAACCGTAATTTACTTATCTTAGTTCCACCTTGAGTAGAGCAGCCTTTGTAGTTTTACTCTTGAGACAGTGAAGTCAGCTCACCTGGCCACAAACCGCTGCCTCAAGACACAAGAGTTTTTTATTTTGGTCTGGTTTTGTGTCCATAGTGCACAAGGATCTCTCAGAATGAATCTTTGAGAAATTGTTCATAAATATTTTGAACTCGGACTAAGTGTTATCACAAATTTTGGATTCAAGTAATTTGATATTTTGAGTTTAATTTTTTTTTAAATTGAAACTGCACAAATTTGCAAAATCTTCCAAGACCTCTATCTGTCCCATCTCACTGGTGATTTCATTGAGGTGCCTCATTCTCCACTTGCAGGGAATGCAAACAGCCTCCCCTTGCAGGTGATGGAGCCTCCAGCCGTGAGCTTTGCTCTCACCTTTGATCACAGGAAGGGAAAGATCCAGTTCTGGTCTCTGCAGTCCTTGGGCTGTCTCATGGACATCAGCAAGGGGCAGACAGAATTTGCCTCTGCCCATTATTGTGCCATATATACATGGAATGTGTGCATATGTGAGAATGGGCATGAGCAGCAGGCACACAGCCCTGTCTCCTGTCCCAAAGCCCTCAGATGGCATCAATGTCCCTGTCAGATGTCCCCACTGCCTCACAGAAACATCGAACTCCTCTGGTGTTTTACCTGCTTTAGAAATAGTGGGGTGTAGTCAAAGTGACATCAGATGGAGTCATCCAGTATGACCCAGACTATGTTTGGCATGAGGGTGTTCATTTTAAATAGACAATTTTTCTTGTGAATTACAGAACCTGCATTGTATTTCTATTTTCATCAGCAGTCTGTCACCCAAAGAAAACTTCAAGTACATAATTTTGTTTTGATTTTTTTTTCTTTTTAGAGGTATTTCCCTCTCTTTTTTCCTTCCATCCTAGTTCCACTGCAAATCCACAAATTATATTAGCAACATTAAGAAAAGAACCAACAAAAAAGGAAAAACAGCTTACCCTGTCCTTCTGTAAATTCTTCATTCCTGGTGTTCTAAGAGAAGCCTTAAAATAGGAGGATAATGATTCCCAAAACAAAACCTAAAGATTTATGTAATTCAAAGGAGGCTTATGTTGATTGTCCTTGACTGCTGCCAGCTAGAATTGCGCCTGCTCCTTGATCTCTGTGTGACCACACTAATTAAGGGGATTAGTTGAGGGCTGGACTTCAGGATTATGCTCCCAGTGAAAAACACAGAGCCAGGTTCTCACCTGGTGTGGTTTCTTAGCTGACAACACAGCAGAGCTCAGTTTCTGAGGGGTAATAGCCTTGCTATTATAGAATTTTAGATTAGGCACTCAGGAAAGAAACACACACCCAAAGCACCATCCCTTTTGGATGAGACCTCTGCAACTCACGTGGTTACGATTAAGGTGTAGCTGGAACAGTGATGTCTGAACACAAAAATGCATGTTAACTCAATTAGCCAGTGAAAGCTGAAGCCCTGCCATCACACAGGGGTGCTGAGGGCAGAGAGGGCTCCTTGGGATGAGCTCAGGATGTTTGTGTGGCTCCCATGCCCTGAGCTGGGACACACAGCCAGAGCTGGGCTGGAGCTTGGTGTTGCTGGTTCCAACCCTCCTGTGTGACTGTTGTGTTCAAGAGCAGATGTGACATCTGAAATAAAGGGTTTTGGAAAGACAGGGGATAGGGAGAGGTCTGTTGTCTTTCCTGCACAGAAGGGAGTGCTAAAATTGAGTTTTGTTGGTGTTAAACCCCCCAGCCCCCTTTGAGCACCAGCAGTGGTTCAGGTTCTGCTTTCACAACCCTTGGCCACGTTTCCAAGCCCACTGAAGCAGGAGAAAAGGCTCTCCTGACACCAGTGGGCTGTGGCCAAAAGCTGGCTGCAGGACCAGGCTGCACAAACACTCAGCCTGTTTTGTTTCCACTGTTGTTATTTTTGTAATTGAATGGTGCTGCTTAGATGTATTTGTGATTCTTTGAATCCCCTCTTGATACAAAGTACTGTGTGAAGAGTTTGCCATTTTGTATCAACCTCATGCAGATACAGCAAAGGGTTTTGTTTTTTTTTGCCTGCTGAAGATCTTCTGAGGAGGCCAAGAAATAGAATAAGCAGGAGCTGCTTTGAGACAGCTTTACCTTTTTCTGTCTTTGCTGCCTTTCAGTGGTGCCTGTCCATCGTGCAGCTGTGCTGTGAGCATGGTCCTTCTGCAGTAGTGGGACAGCTCTGCACACAGTGGGCTCATCCCAAACAGACCCTTCTCCTCCTCACACCCAGATGGCATGGAGAGGCACAGGCTGCTTTTGCCATGATTTGATGTGGGCTGCTGGCCCCACAAACAGCTCCAGGGAAACGTGCCCACCTTCCTCAGATGGGCACAGTGAGCCCCTTCTTCCACACAGCAGGCCCACCACCTCTGCATCTGATTTTTCACTTCACTCTAGGTTCAGCATTTCTCAGTTTATTGTCCTGGCACCCAGGTGATGGACTGTGACATTTTACTCAGTGCCTGCTCCAACCTGTGCCCTTTCACAGGGAGGCAGAGCTGCCTCTTTCCTTTGGGAACTGTAAATGTCATGTGGCTGTGCATTGTTATGGAAAAGTGAACATTCCAGAACAATATTTTTCCAAATATTTTTCAAGGGAATCCTGTTGTTCTGGCAAATGTCCAGTAACAATCCACATACAGACATATCTTTATTAACAGGAGCTTTTGCACTTCTAAATCTTACAGTATTACATCTGCTCTCAATGGTGCTGCTTTAAAATGACTGTGAAACTATAGAAGAACTTCCAGTCTCTCCAGTGCAGGATAATCATAACTAAAAAAAATCACACAGAGCTCAAACCCTTTTCTTCTTTATTGTGGAGTCATTGATGCCACTGTGAGCATTAAATTGAAAGGCTCAAACTGGAAATTTAGACTTTTTCCTGGGACATAAACTGTGCTCAAGATGAAGCTGTAAACTTCACACATGTTCATGAACAGTTATGAATCACCTGCTTTCACTGAAGGGTGCAATGCATTTTTATGGCAATTCCATCAGGATATTAATTCCTGTAGGACTCTCCTAGTTTAGGAAGTTCAGGGATGTGTGGGTAGATTTCTTTCGAGGCTGTGTGAGTGGTTGCAGCAGCCTTCTTGTTGATTCTAGAATTCTTGTAGACTTCTGGAATTCTACTCTGTAGACTTCTACAAGAATTCTAGAATCTACAAGAATCTTGTAGACGTCTGGAATTCTACTCTGTAGACTTCTACAAGAATTCTAGAATCTAAAAGAATTCTTGTAGACTTCTAGAATTCTGCTCTGTAGACTCCTACAAGAATTCTAGAATCTACAAGAATCCTGTAGGCTTCTAGAATTCTACTCTGTAGACTTCTGCAAGAATTCTAGAATCTACAAGAATTCTTGTAGACTTCTAGAATTCTACTCTGTAGACTTCTACAAGAATTCTAGAATCTACAAGAAGGCTGCTACAACCACTCACACAGCCTCTATACAAATCTACCCACACATCCCTGAACTTCCTAAACTCTAAATCTGCTGGAAGAATCCAGGCACAGAGCCTTACAAATCCCAGGATTGCACGTTGTGTTTGTTACCATACAGCCTTTTGCACTGGGTTGTACATCCATGCTCCCATGGCTTGTCCACACTCCCAGGTCCCTCCAGACAGGAGTTATCTCTGTTCAGTGATCTGAGAACAGCACCAGGGAGCTGAACCTGATCCCATCCTTGGCACCCACATGGACACAGCCTGGGGTGAGGCACATTCCTGACTCTGTGCTCCATGCTGTCACCTCCCTGTGCACACCAGGGCCTTGAGGTGCCCTCCAGAGTGGTGCCAGGTGTTTTCTAGGAGTGAGTGGCTTCACAAGGAGTTGCTAACTCTCAGCTCCTCTTGCAGTGTGCACGTGTTGCTCGGTGTGCCGGCTCCTCCGAGGTGAGTGCTGGATCTCCTGGCGTCCATGCATCCCTGTTGGGCATGGCTGCATCCCCAGCCTGGCTTGCTCCTGATGCTCTTTCCTAACACCAGGGGGGCAAAGCCAGGCTGTGAGGGGGTTTGGGAGCTCTGTGTGTGTGCTCATGGCAGCAATCTCAGTGCTTCTCACCGTACTGACCTGTGCTACCCGGGGATGGGGATTGTTCCTCTGGAGAAGAACTTCATTCCTCTCTCTTCTAGAGGCTGTGCCATGTCCTTGCTGGGCAGTGTCACTCCTCTGCCCCCAGTGCTGGTGTAAATCCACTGGGAATGCAGCAAGAGCAGAACCTGCCTATCCCCAGCCCTGTTTTGCTGTGTTGCCTAAGGATTGACACTTGTTTCTCCATTGCTGGAGAGGACATTTGTGTTTGGGGTGTATTACAGTGCTCTGAGTGGGGTCGCTGAGGTGAGAGAATGATGAGATTCTTGTTTGATGATTAGAAGGCTGGATTTATTGATATATGATATATAATACATTATTACTATGCTAATAAGAATAAGAGAGAAGCTGCAGAGGCTTGCTAAGCTAAGAATAGAAAGCAAAGAATGAATAACAAAGTTCTGTGTTCAAGGAATCTGTCTCTGAGCTTGCTCTTGTAATTAGCTCTTAATTGCAAACACGGAACATGACTTAATCACAGGGCACCTGCTACATTTCACATCAGTAGATAACAGCTGTTTACATTCTTCTTCTGGTGCCCCAGCAGAAATAATCCTAAAAGAAAAGATTTTATGAAAAAATGTCAGCGACAGGGCTGAGCAGGGGATGTAGCAAATCCCAGCAGCAGACCCTGGTAAGACAAAATAGGCTTGAACTGGCTGTCCCTGATTCAGTCTCTGGCAGAAGCACTTTTGAAAAATGTCCCCAGTGTCCCCAGCATTTATTGTGTTTACAAACGTGGACAGCAGTGAATGGTTTAGCTGCCTGTGGTCTTTTCAGTGCTGTGCCACTTAGCTGGGTTGCTAAGAGCCCAGACATGTCCCTTCTGCATTTTTTTTCCCAGTGGCAGATGAAAGGAGTGGGAGAACTCCAATTTGGGCATGCCAGAGGATGGGACTGCCAAGCAGCTTGTCTGGGGAGATAAAGAAATTCAGACTGGCAGTGTCTCATATTAGTGGAAGCAAAAAACCTTTGTAGCTCCTTTTCTTCTCATCTCACGTGCTTTTTGTGTATTTTGCACACTAATCAACCTGGAGACAGCGGCAGAAGGACTAAAGGATCACAGTGCTGCAGTCTGTGCCTTCCCAAGCCCTGTGCTTGGAGCCTGATGGCTCCAGCCTGGCACAGCCTCCTTGCACCCTGCCTGGGTGGCAAATCCTCCCTCATATTTGATTTGTTCCCCCTCCTTTTCTGAGTATGTGCCATTGTGCAGGACAAGGAAACATGTTTAGGGTGGTATCTGTTGAAACAACACTTGTATTCACAGGGCATTTTATTAGAACTCTTCTAATTTTAGCCTAAACCTATTTTATGGATTTGACTTCAAAGTGTTATTTATAAAAAGAGTCACTGAATCCTTATGGGCTTAAAAGTCATGAGGCAATCTTAGGAAAGTCTTTTAATGATGCTAAAACAGCAACCAGTCCAATGTGTTTATGAATTGCACCCAAAGTAATTTGGATCTTGTTGAAATTGCGTCCCCTGTCTTTCACACTGGCTTGTTTTACTATTCCTGCCCCCTCTCCAGCACAATCCAGTCCCTCAGACCATGTCAATGGGGATGTGCCAAGGCTCTGTGTCACAGAGGGTTCATTCTGTCTCCACAGGCTGCCCTTTCTCTGTCTCCAAGGCAATAGATGCATTAATGCACTCTCAGACAGTGGCCTGCCATTAAAATGCTCCTTTGTGAGTGCATCTTTGGTAGCTTTGGAGAGCTGACTACGTCATGTGAACATTTTTCAGTGCCACAAAAAGCTGGGGGGAGGAAAGAATCTAATTTTGTTTAGCTAGGGCTAAATTGCCTTGAGCTATTGGCACTCATCTTCTCTTGGTGCAAACTTCAGTGCAGCCAATTTCAGAGTCCCATCATTAACAGCTCTCATTTCCAAAGAGTTTATCATCTAAATGGGCACAAAGTCAAGTCTTTCCTCAAGCAGGGATATTAAAAGCTGCTTTAGAGCCTTGGTGCAGTCTTTTTTTGGCAGGAGCAGTTGCATTAATGCTCTTGCAGGTAAAACCCTATTATTGTAAAGAGGTAAAACTCTATTATTTCACTCTTGTGGTGAAACTTGTAGGTAAAACTCTATTATTTTAAATAGGTAAAACTCTATTATTTTGCTCTTGTGGTGAAACTTGTTGGTAAAACTCTATTATTTCACTCTCTGACTCACAGAAACCTCCTCAGCTCTTAGGAGAGCACAGGCTGGTGGAGCAGAAGTTCAGGCATTCTGCTCCCTAGGTGATATCCAGGAGGATGACACCTTGCAGGTGCCATGGAATGTGAATTTCTGCACAGCCTGAGCCCCCTGGGCTGGAGCTGTCCCTGTCAGTGATGCTGGGCTGGCTGCTGGTGGGTTCCTCTGCTCTGGAGCAGGTCTGTCCCTCTCAGCAGTGGTGCTGGCTGGGTGCTGTCACAGACATATATTTAATGAAAAATCCTTTCCTTAGGATTTTTCCTCCTGAGAAGCTGAAGGGCCTCAGAAACAAAATGTAAACATTGATTATCTGCTGCTGTGGAATGCAACAGGTGCATCTGTGATTGGTCTCATGTGGTTGTTTGTAATTAATGGCCAATCACAGTCCAGCTGTCTCAGACTCTCTGGCCAGTAACAAAATTTTGTTATCATTCCATTCTATTCCTTGCAAGCCTTCTGATGAAATCCTTTCTTCTATTCTTTTAGTATAGTTTGAATATATAATTTTCTTTTAATATAATATATATCATAAAATAATAAATCAGCCTTCTGGAACATGGAGTCAAGATTCTCATCTCTCCCCTTGTCCTGGGCCCCTGTGAACACCACCCCAGGGAGCTGATGGGCTCCAAACCACCCCAGGGAGCTGATGGGCTCATCTTTGTGACAGCTCCTGTGTCAGCTCCTTTTGCTTTTGTTCCTGGCCAGGCCTTTGCTGGTGGAACTCCCTCCCTCCAGGTTTTAACCCAAGTTTCTGATTTCTCTCCTTTGTGCTCTGTGGAAAGTCAGGCTGCAGCATTCAGGAGCGATGGTACAATTATGTAAGAGCTCCTTTTCCCTTTCAGAGAGGAGAGAGTGAAAATCTCCAGGGATCTCTGTTTGTCTTTTGGCAGTGCCTGGCAAATGCTTAAAGGCTGCTCAATATTAAACAATCTTGCTTGGGACCAGCATTTAAAAAGTAACAAAATATGTTTGGTGTTGTTCTCTCAACTAATGTCTCTTAGGTGCTGTTGCAAACACCTGGGGCATGGTTGAGAGGGAGAAACCATTTTAATTCTTGCAGAGAATAAATATATCTCTCATGAATGGAAGAACCAGCTGTATATCAGGAGAATTGTTGGGACTGCAAGTATTTGAGGGGGCATTTAATACTAAAATGGTGATCAGAAGCCTTAGGCAGTGTGAGAAATGTGCAGGGACATTTGTGGTGAGTGGCTCTGTTTGGGTGTGCCCCAAAGGTGACAGATCACACCCAGCCAGCAGTGCAGCTCACCAGGACCTCGATGGGACACCCACTTAATTGTGCTTTAAATAAATCACCTCACTGCTCTGTTGGCTGATCCAACCCCTCCTTTGTGGTGTGCTCAGGAGTGCACATGAGTTATTACAGTGGAAAGTGCTTTAAAAACACTAATTGACTTTATGTCAAGGGGGCTGATTGTACATCTCTGAACTAATTCAATTAAATGCTGTAGGTGGTTTTATTTTGGTGCTTAGCCAGTTTTGCTTCCAGCTCTTATTCTGAGGATTTTTTTTAACCTTACGGAACTTAACGAACAAACAGCAATTTTCTGTTGCTCTAGGCATTTTGTTCCTTAAAATTTCCCTTTACAAAATACTGAAGCAAATTTTTACAGGGCTGGTTTGCATCACTTTGCGCTGGTATTTCTGAATAGCAATTTGTGATTTTCTTTTTGAGATTTAAAAATAGTTTCAGATGTATTTTGGTTACTTCAGGGAAGAAAAAAACTCACAGAAAATCAGTAGTTTTGAAGTACATTTGCATTGTACCAGCAGAAAGTGAAAACATTAATTATTGTTTAATAAACTTCAGCTGAATGACAGATCTGATAAAAGCAAAGATGAATATTTCTGTGTTCTGAAACAATGTTCCTTCCCCCTCTGCACCCAAATGTTTTCTCCTAACAGTTTATTCTTTCTTTTTCTCTATGTAAATATTATGGGACTCTGATGTAAGTGTTACAGATTGCATGAATTTTCCTCTGAGGTGTTTGGAATAGACTAGCGCTTAACAACTCACTCATTTGTGGGATGTGTTTTCATTAACGGATGACTTTGTTGATGTAATTAGGTTTGTTTGCTTTGGTTGCATTTGACTCCGGCTTTGGAAAGGATCTCTGCCTCTGTTTGGTGGCTCCTGGGCAGTGTGTGCTGGTGTAGTTTGGCTGCTCCTAACTCCTTGGTTTGGCAATGAAAACTGCTGGGGGAGGACAGGACTTGGGTCAATGTCTTTTGGAAATGATGGTGAATTTATCTTTGTTGCAGGGGAAAGAAGCTGATGGCCATCGTAGAATAAATATCTGTTCTCCTGTGCTTATTCAGTGCTGTGCAAACCTCTTTGTATGAATGATGCCCTGGAAAGGCTTCACTTTGGAGTGACTTTGCCTTCCATGACAATAATACAATACATCACTTTGGTTTGTGTAGTCTGTGACTGTGGTTTTCCCCATTGCTCCTGAGAATTCAAGTGATGGGAGAGAGAAATATTGTGCTTGGCAAAATTAGGAGAGTCCAATGTCAAAGTTGCCTGAGTGCCACTGTTACTGTACTTAAGTGTCCAGATTTTTCAGAGGATTTAGATCAAAGTCATTTGTTCACTTGCACTTAGAGTGGGCCAGGTCCTGACTTCTGTTGTCAAGAAAATCCAAAGGAATTTGGTAGAGATTTACATGGCAGCATGGACCAGAGTCTGAACCAGAGTGATTGCTGAACCAGCACACTGCTGAATCCCAGATATTGCTGTAGAAAGAGTTCTGCAAGTGAAATTTCTCAGCCTTGTTGAAGCATAGAGATCAAAGATTGCAATGATCTGGCTCTACATTTCCTGCTCCATGCTGGGTTGTTCCTTGAGGTGCATTAACAGCACTTCAATGTCTGCTTTAACTTGCAATGTGCCCATTTTCAGGGCTTCCCTCCCAATGTGTTGGTTGTATCAGTTCCCTTGGGAGGAATTATGATGAATGATAGGAACTGGAATTAAGGGAATTTACTAGAATAATTGTTTCCTTAGAGTGTTTAGAGTCAGATTCTGTCTTGCTTTAGTGGAGAGAGGAGTGTAATCTGTCTATGCACTGAAAAGGTGTTTGCAAGAGGCAGCAGCAGCTTTAGGCCTGGAACACCAGCCCATTTCCCACTTCTGCAGCAATTCAGCCCCTCCACACAAAGCTGTGGAGCCTTAAATGTAACAGGTGGAGACCCCTAAAACACATCCCACCCTGGGATGGGCAGTGAGAGTGTCCCACACAGAGCCAGGGCAAGGTCTGGTGTCTGATCCATGTTTTTACACAGCCACCTCCTGGCTGGGACAGCCCCTGGAATTGTTGGCTGTTCCCTGGAGCAGCACACTCTGCTGACTCTGCTGCTTTGGGGACATCTGATAGTGACCCCACAGCCTCAGATCATAAAGATACCTCTTAGAAACACACAGGAGGTCACCCAAGGCCAAGTGCTGTCCTCAAAATGCACGCTCCAGCCCTGGCAATGTTTAACTCCTCAATCTTTACCTTCTCTGGTAACAACCCTTGATGTCCCAGAGCCCTTCCATTCACTTAAAACCTCCATCTCCCTTCTCAGCAGTTCCTCACAGGTGTGTTTGTTCTTCTGATTAACCCCTGCTTTACATTTTTACTCACTCTCTTGGTGTCAGAAAATCAGTTTTTTATCATATCATCACCATATTCACAAAAAGAACAATTTCAGAGCCAAAGGCTGGCACCACAAAGCCTGGCAGATCAATATGAGCTTGGCTTGCTCAAAATACAGATGTCCTTCTCAAGGTAGGGAGTCCTCCCTTCTTGTTCCAGGTCTGAAGGAAAGTGCTGTGTGTATTAAAGATATTTCCTCATCCATGGCCAGAAAAGTAGTGGAAAAGCCTGGGGGAGCCCATCTTCCTTCTTCCAGTTCAGTGAGGCTGAAGCCAAGCTGGTTCCCATTTGGGTGGTTTTCAGTGTCCCACTCACAATGACGTGGAGCAGAGAAGAAAAAGGCACCAGCCCAACTTGCAGTGAACTTCACAGACCTCTCAGCTGCAGGGATCCAAGCAGTATGAACCAGCTGGGAGGCTGAGCTCTGCTTGATCTTCATGGAAGCAGCCTCAGGACATGATGTGATGCTTGGGCTGATGGGGAGAATGGAAAACCTGCAGGAGGCTGTGGGGGTGACATGGTGGCAGAGCTCACTGGGTATCTTTTTTGCCCAGCATCTGATTTAAGAGACAGCACTGTAATGAAGAAAGCAGGAGCATTGTCAGGCTGACAGCTCCTTCTGGCTCCTTTTCCATGGGCTGGCTGCTTGTGGATTGCAGCATGGCACATTGTCATGGTTCTGTTCCCTCAGCAGCCAGTGTCTGCTCACTCTGGTCACTGGCCACCCCAGCTCTGGTGTCCAACACCCCTCCATCCTGTCCCATTCCAAGCCCTTTTTCCCTGGTGAAAGGCCCTGTCTGCTCTCAGTGGCACATGGCTGGGGTGTGTTGTTCACTGTGCAAACCTCAGCAAGGCCATTAAAAGAAATTCTGAGCCATTTCTGCTAAACTTGACTAAATTTTGATTTGACTGATGCAGGCAGCAACAAACAACTTCTACATCCAAAAGGGTCTAAGCTAGGCTGCTCCTGGGTAGATCACTTCCCAAGTGGAGGGATAAAATTACTATTTTATCCCATAACATTCCTGTACTAGAGAACATTTTATTCTCCCCGCAGTGCAATATTCACACTACAGTCCTACACAGAACAAAAACATTTCAGCATTATCCTGGGCCTCTCTGCAATGTGCTTATCAACATCTTCAGTGCAGTTGGGGGAAAAAGCCAACTTCCAGCTCTTCCTGCCAAGCTGCAGTGGTGTTTTGCAGCCTGCCCCTGTGTGAATGGTGATAAAGGGGGAGAAGCACAGGGTCAGTGGGCAGAGGATGGAGTGCACAGGCTGCTGTCTCCAGCAGCATCTGCATCCTGTGGGCTGAGAGCGATTACTGCTGACTTTAATCTGGCACTGGGGAGAGCCCCAGTGACCTGCTGGTGACTTGTGCTGCTGTAGCCAAATCATTTCCCCTCTGTCTGTTACCCAACTGGAAGAGCTGTTGAAGGATTCAGTTCTTTTGGGCTTTAAGAAACAAAAAGGATTAGTAAGTATTAGATGTTGAAGAATCCTCTTTGGTTTCGGGCTTTGGGGTTCAGTCTTTGGTCCAGCAGACTCTTACACAGGCTGAGACAAGAAGCACAGAGCATTATTTCTATGTATGTTCATGAACAAAGTATAGACCCAGTAATTCTGATTAGTGCCATCTAAACAGCAAATAGTTCCCCTCCTGCCGTGTTTTAGAATCAAAAAAGCCTTCTCAATTAAACAGAGAAACTTCCAGCCCTGCTGGTAAGGAACCATGGAGAGCAGGAAACTTGGCCATGTTGAATTTCCTCTTTTGTACCTCTTGCTTTGGGCTGTTCATTAAAAATGTACTGGGTGTATTTAGGCAGCAAATGGATTGTGTTGTGTTGCACAACCAGTCCCACAAAGATTGTGCCATAAGTTACAAGGGTAAGAACCACCAAGTGTTTGTGGGTTGAAGTTATGAGGCCCTAAACTGCCTTCAGGAGCATCAGCAGAGCCAGTGCTCCTCCACCACATTTACTCCAGAGTGACAGAAGAGACACTTCCCTACAATGGTTTTCCAGCAGGACACCCACTTGATGAGGGTCCACTCAATGCCTGGTGAAGCTTTTTGAGAACTTCAGTGGATCTCAGACTGAGTCTTGACCTGACCTTGACCACTTGGCCACAAGGCTTGCCTTGACCACTCTCAGTTTCAAGTCTGTAAGTGCTGCTGCTTCCTATTTCTGCATCCCAGGCAGCTCTCTCTGTGCTTACCAGAGGACTTCAATACCCATTTGGAGTCTTCTAGAGGAAGCAGTAGATGCAGGAGCTATGGATGGAACCAGCAATTCAAGAAATCAGTTATTTTGTTTATCCCTGAGCAAACAAACAAACAAACAAATCTCTTTCTAGTATCAACCTCCCGGACATCTAAAGCTGTGAATTTAGTCTCAATTCTGTGTAAAATAATCAAAGTAGACTTCATAATGGCTTTGTAAACAAGAGCCTACTGATTTCTAACCCCACAGCTGCTATTATTAGAGTGTGATGTGTGACCCTTCTGTCTATTAATCCCTGGGAGATGCATGGCTTTGCAGTGAGTGACTTTTGTGTGAATCAAACCATCACTGATTTCCTCATCCCCTGTCTTCACATTTAGGCTGCAAATGGCTGTGTTAAATAGGTGAATTGAGTGTGGACATTAGGTATGAGAAGCCACCTGAGACAAACTGTGAAACAAAAGGCTCAGTGTTCTCAGATGATGAAGAGAACGATTGTGCATCCCTGAACAAAAGGCCCAAAAAGAAGGATCCACCCCTTGAGGTACTTCCATACTGTCAAGACTCCTCCTTCTATGACTTCAACAGGAATCTTCAACTGAACAAACACCTCTCTTTGGTCTAAACTCACTAAATACACTTTAAGTTGCTCCATGGAAACAAAAGAACTAAAGGAAATGCAGATCTCACTCTGATTTGTCAAAAAATTTAGCAACGTTTAATGAAATGTTAAATGGAGGAAATAAAACCTCCATGGGAGATGCTGTAGGCCAAGACTCCTTACAGATGTGGGCAGGGTGGATGGAGGCACAGCCACCTGAGGGAAGCTGAGTTTGTTCCCTCCCAGGTCCTTTCCTTGTGAGGGAGCAGAGCTGTGTGGGTTGGCCAGCAGCTGCAATCCCTTCTGCTGGGCTGTCCCCAAACTCTGGGCTGCTCTGCTCTGGCCATGGAAAGGTGCAGCCTCTCCAGCCACTCCAGAGCTGTGCAGTGCCCTCCCAAAGGAACAGAGCTGTTCATGCCATGTTTAAGAGCCTTGGCTGTGCAGTTAATGGCAGCTTTGCTTTGCTTCCCCAAGAGCAGCCTTCTCCCAGGCTGCAGGAGGTGCTGCTCTCGTTGTCTGGCTGTGTCTCTGGGCTCCTGGGTTACACAGAGCTCCTCTGAGCAGCTGTGGGTCCAGGTGTGGTGTGGGATCCATTGCTGCTGTAAGTGCACAGCAGCTTTGTTCCTCTCCTCTGCTCCAGATCCCCCAGATCTGTTGGGGATTCACTGCAGGGACCTGGGGTAAGATTTCAGGCTTGGAAGATCGGGTGAAGTGTTGGATTAATCCCATCTCTGTGAGAAACTACTTGGGTTTATGGTCAAGCTAGAAAAAATGGAGATTTAGGTGTAGTCTAAACAAAACCTCACTGTGCTGCAGTCCCTTGCCTATATGAATAGTTATACATTCCTGCATCATGGCAATGCAGAAATGTGGCATGGTCTTGGGTTTGAAAGTCATGTAAAACAGAAAAGTCCTTGCTTTGGTCCTGTCAGGCCCTTACAGGTAAATGTGGGTTAATGCAAGGCTTTGGATGTTTATTTAAATGGAGTAGAAGAGCCTACCACACCTTGCAGTGTTACTTGATGCAGTGGCAGGCCTCACACTGAGAATCCATGCCCTGTTATAACATCTCATAACCATTTCTTGTTGTGAAGCTCATGAGACACAATGCCACACCAGATTAGGGCTTTTTCTTTCATTTGTTTGCTGGCCTAATGTCTGTCTGAGTCTGGAGAACAGGGTTAACCACAGGAAACCAAATTCCTGGAGTTGGCCTGCCTCCTCCTGGGCAGTCAGAGCTTCTTGTAAAAGCTCTCCACCAGCTGACTACAAGACAGAATTCCAATAGCTGGTTTCTAAAATAATTTCAACAGATTTTGTCTGGCCTCTTTAAAATCACCCAAGCAAGAGGGTGATTTTAAAGAGTTCTGCCTCATGAGAGTTACAGTCCTGGTGTGTTCCATCATGGGAAACCCTTCAGCTTTGTAATGCCATGACCTGTACCCTCTGAGGAGCTGTGGGTGGGTTGGACAGGGCAGGATGGGCTGGGAGACACCAGAGCTGGCTCCTGCCACCAGTTTGATCTCTAGATCCATGAGCTGCTGTAAATGGCACCAGTTTGACCTGGCTTTTTCAGCTGCTGAGTTATTAGCAATCCTTAGCCACACCTCTAACCAAGCACCAGAGGAGAATGTGTTGATTACACCTGGGTGTACAACAGGGTTTTTAAAGAGATTAGTCCTCACCTGGCCATTCATTACTCATCTTCAGGGCCAAACTGAAGATTGCATTACTTCATGAGAGGAATGGGATCCTATTCACAGAGGTCTCACAAAGATGGGTGTGTTGCAAGGAAGAAAAAGATGTTTCCTGCTATGCCTCTGAAGTTTTGCCTTGTTTCTCTGCAGGCACCGCCTAGGACCCTCAGACCTCGCTTCAGGAAGAAAAGTACCTCGTCCTCTGCCACTGAAACAATGTGAGTGCAATGAGCCAATAGCACCAAGATCCACAGAATGTCTCTCTTCTGCCTTAAAGAGCTACTTGTTGATAACCTAGGAAGCAGCAGTGGGATGGATGTGCTTTGATGTACAGCACTGTAGACATGGCCTTTCTCCTCCTCTCTCCACGTCCTTCTGTGGCATGCTGCTGCTGTTTGTCCCTGCTGTGGGTAGGACAGTCTGGCAGGCACCTGCACCTGAGGGGTCCTGCTTTGGTTTGCAGAGTGTGCACCCACCCACAGTGTACATTTCCAGTTTCATTTGTGTCTGCATAGCTCTTGCTCTGTGAATGCCCCGAGGAAACAACAATATTCAGTTACTCATCATGCTACATTGACAGTGTATTTATTTATGGCTTTATCATGGATGAAGTGGATTTGCAGAACACATGGATTTCTCTTTCCTCCCTTCCTCCTCAAGACTGTGAATGATGTAACAAATGTCAAAGTACTTTGACTGTACAAAATGTCCAAGATTTGTTAGAGAAAGCTGAGCTGCAACTGAGTTTTTCTGCAAGTAAATCACATGTTCTGGGAAAACCATTGTGCTAAACCCACAGAGACAAGACCACTTACAGAGGATGAGGAAGTGATGTGCAAGAGAAAAAAAAAATTGTTTCAATGATATAATGAAGGGGGAGTCCTAGTTTCAATCAGCCTGAGCCAGGAGAGTATTTTGTGGAAAATGATGCGTAGAAGAACTAAATCCCACCACTTGTGGCCCATGTTCTACTGCAAGTTTTAAAGTGTGAGCAAGCCAGGCTTGAGCAAGGTGCAGCAGCAGAAATTAGAATGGCTTTAGTGATGCATTTCTGGGGAAAACACATCTTTCTCCCCTGCTACAACAGTGCCAGTCACAGCCCTCTGCTCTGCTGCTGTTCTGCTGGCATGAGCAGAGGAGGTGCTGGGTCTGAGCTGCTTTTTGAAGCCTGGAGTTTCTCCTCTAGCATGGAGTTTGGTTAGAACCACAAGAACCAGATGGAGTGGTTTATTTGTATCCATATATAAATGGGAAATATAAAAGAAGAGGAAGACATGGTAGGGTTTGTGTATTTGTGCTTCAAGTTGGTGTCTCTTGTAAGTGTTGAGCATGTGAGATTCACACATCAGTTAATTATGTGACCCTTTGTGTTTGCTCTTGGACCTGTCACATAGACTAGAAAAGGATTTAGCATTGTGTAGGATGTGCCATCACCAGTGGATCAGCACAGAGGCTCCATGGTGTCACTGCTCATCTGGCTCAGGTGCAGCAGCCCAGGGTGCCAAAAGCCAGCTGGAGTGTGCCAGGCTCGGAGGTAACTCTGAAGTGGCCTTTGAAACCATTTCTCTGCCAGGTGTGCATCCATATCCCAGCTGCTCATCTCGTGGATCCCTGAGGTCACCCCCACAGCTTCCTACACATGTGGGGCAGAAAGAAATAAATTACACACACAGAGAAATGTTTATCTGACCTGGCTAGGAAATGGAAAATCAAGCAGGTGTTTCCTGTGTCTGCCACAGTATTTGGCCTCATTACCTGAGAATTTTATTTCCATGTGCTGATTCAGTCATATTTTGCAAATTTTGAAAAATTCTTCAGAAAGTAAATTAAAAAAAAAAAATCCAAACAAACCTGTCTAAAGAGCAGTTACAGAAGAGTTGGTCCCTGGAAGATACTCAGCAAAAGCTTTGAGAAGCTAAGCTTATGTATTTTACTTCTAAGCAGCTTTAGAGTTTATTTGATTTCTTTTGGCTAACATTAAAAAGAAATGGGAAAACTGCCTGCACTGTTAGCAGAAAATAAAATCCTGTTGCAAGCAAGCCATGTTTCCCTGCTATGCAATGGGCTGCTGTAAGATAAAAAAGAAGCTGACAAGTTTGCACTCAATTATGCCAAATAACCCCAACAACATAGAGCTGCATAACATCTGACAAGTTCTAATCTCAGCCACGCTGTATTAACATTGATTCTCACTAAAACTATTTAATGTGCGTCTAATCTGCTGTTTTACTGTAAACTTGACTGTTTAGCATTTCTTAAGTGCTGAGGTGAAATGTTGACAAGGGAGTTGCCTTATATCTCTCAAAACATTCACTGTATAAATGAGAAAAATAAACCTTTTCATATCTCTGGAAAAGAAGAACTGTATTATCAATGGAGCTGTATATTTGCATATAGATAGACAGAAATGTGAATGCCTGACCTCGTGCACTCGTGCTCCTTGTGCTGCAGTGCTCTGTGCAGATGAGAGCGGCTTTGATTCCTCACCTTCCTCGCACAGGTTGTTTACAGGGGCTGCCCCAGGCTGTCAGCTCCGTGTCACAGCTGCTGTGTTAAACACCACCCCTGGATAAACACCACCCCTGAAGTCTTTTGTTCCAGCTTTTCTCTGGAGCCTCTGCCAAGGAGCAGCCCGGTTCAGTGATTCACCTTCGTGCGCTGCTGCTGACCCCTCCTGGCAAAGCGGGGTGTGCAGGAGAGATGGATGGATGGATGGATGGATGGATGGATGGATGGATGGATGGATGGATGATGGAGGGATGATGGATGGATGGATGGATGGATGGATGGATGGATGGATGGATGGATGGAGGAATGGATGGATGGATGGATGGATGAATGGATGGATGGATGATGGATGGATGGATGATGGATGGACGGACGGATGATGGATGGATGGACGGATGATGGATGGATGATGGATGGATGGATGGATGGATGGATGGATGGATGGATGGATGGATGATGGATGGATGGATGGATGATGGATGGATGCTTTCTAGGCATGTATTGGAAAGGAGCAGTTCTCAGCTCCCTTCCCATTCCAGCTCTGAGTGTGCAGGCTGGCTGAGCACTTCTAGATCTCCCCTCCTAAAATCAAGCAATCTTTCAGCTGATGGTTTAAAACAACAGATCTGGCCCAGTTTAAAAAGCCCAGTTTTGGAGCCTTTCAGGCAGCTGGCTCCTACCATCAGTCCTGTAGGGCAAGCAGCACCTCCTGATGTCTCAGAGAGGGCTGAGAGAGTGGAACTCAGAAGAGAACAGGCCAGCCCTAGGAAACAGCCTTTACCCAGCTCAAGGCTCCAGTGCATTATTTTAATCACATAAAATTGAGGCTGAGGGGAGGGAAACTGCAGCTGGAGGTGGTCTGTGGTAAACAGGCCTGTGAATGTCCTCCCCAATTTACCATAAACTCAAATAGTTATGAAGAAATAAGCCTGGAGCCTCTGTGCCTCCCCTCCTGCTGTAGGGGTCAGCATCAGTGCAGCTCCTGCAGTCACCAACTGTGAATCAGGATCCCACCAAAAACAAGACAGACTTGACATGTCACCCTGGAATGAATCAACCTAAAACCCTCATGGAAGTGCAAACCCAGCACAGAAGGAAAGAGAATCAGACAATTTATTCCTACTAGGAGGGAGAAAGCTGCTTGGAGACAACGCTCCTCCTGTAAACAACCTGCTGCCTCTGGCTGCCAGCGAGTCCTCGTGTCGTGATGAACCCTTGTGCTCCTCACCCACAGTCTCCCCTTTGCTGTTAGTTTCAGGTTCCTGTTTTGCATCCAGCACATTTGAACTAGCAGAGAACACGTCGGGATTTGCGTTTAGACAAACTATTTAAGGCTCATAATTGTGCACTTGGTGTGATTTCTTTCCTGTGATGGGTAGAAAAGGTCTGTGATACAATGGTACACTCGATGCCTCACAAGGACGGCCATTACAACTGTATTCCAAAGGTTTGATGTTTTGCTGGTTTTGTTATACTGCTTGATATACATCTTGAATAAAGTCTTAATCTTTTCTTTATTAAAAAAAAAAAAAAGAACAAAAAACAAAACCAAACATCTTTAGTCTGTTCAATGTATCTGGCAGGCCAGAAGAATCACTTTGATTGCTGTATTATTTTTATCTGAATTCTGGCTGACTGTATATAGATGTATTCACTAAGTGCTGCATGTCCTTCAGAACTTTCTGTATCATGAACTGGAAAAAGAACAAAATACAGCTACTGAACACTCTGAGTAACTAGTGAATTCATTGCAATGCTACAGCCTTGTACAGCAAACCACCTCTGTTATTCAGGCAGCTCTGGGGCTGATCACCAGAGACTGTCTGCTCAAAAATGGGATCAGCGAATGCTTTAAAGTACTGCTTTCATACATGTTCTGGAGTATCAGCTTTGGATCATCTGATCCAAGCCTTAGCAAAAACAGCATCTAGTTGATCTGCTCACTTCAAACATATCCCATTGTTAACCTTTGGGGTTGTTCCATTTATGTGTGACCAGAAATGTGCAGTATGAGGTCTATTTACACTTAAAGGAAAAAACAAGAAATTACTCTGATGTTGTGCAGGACACAAAGAATAGATTCTACTACTCAAAAACCAAGAGGACACAAAATGTGAGGCCTGTAATGAAAGCTGGTGGCCAATACATTTTAAAATCATTTATAAAACCAGCATGTAGCTATGAAACTCTGGTTTAGGTTTTTTTTCCCAAGGCAATAGTGTGTTATTGTGACAGGCAACAATGCTAAGATGGACCCTGCTCTCCTTTTTCTTCTTCCCCAGAAGACTCCATTCAGTGAGCCACCACTTAGTATGGATACAGAAAAAACAGATTCTGGGGTTATTGAAACATTTATTTCAAAAAATAATATTAAGTATGTTGAATTATTCACTTTTAGTGCATTAGTGTATTCCTCCATGATAAATAATCACAGGAAACCACCAGATATGAGAATGTGTAGGTGACCAGCCTGACCTCTGCTAAGTAAAACAAACAGCAGATGAAGATAAATTCGAGTATTCCTTTATTGTGGGCATTGATTCCCATAATTCTGCTCAGATTTTTATTTTAAAAAGTACAGGCATTACAGATGCATGTTCCAAAGGCCAGACCATGCCACACAACCAGAGATGTGCAACCCCAGATTTCTACACACGGAGATTTGTGCGGTCGTGGTACTTCTGGTAGGGATCATCAACGTACCAGGTCCTTCTTTTCCAGAAGGAAGTGGTCATTTTATCCAGGAGCTTACACTGTGTCCTGGTGCACAGCACCAACTCCCTCAAACGCTTCTTCCTGGCAGCTGACTTCTTCCACAGCCTCTTCTTATAACCAGACTGTCAGGAGAAAACACACACCAAAAAACCCCATTTCTTAGCAGGTCACTGCAAATGCACAAACACAGCCACACTGCTCAGCAAACCTGGATAAATCCTTCACTTTGGGAAAATGGGAGTCTCTCTACAGAGCTTTTTTTAACTTCCACACCAGCCACTGCCCTCCAAGAGAAGGAAAACAATGACACTTTACCCTGACTGTAAAGAACAGGCTCTCATTATCCAAAATTCTCACCTTTCTCCTCACCCAGAGGCCGTTGTGCAGCCGGAGGAACCTTTTGACCACAGATTTCACACTTTTCCTCTTTCCTTTCCGCAGGCTGCAGTAGGTGAGGGGCCTTGCTGGCTGCTGGAGTAAACTTGGAAGTAGAGGTGTGACACTAAAAGAAACCAAACCAAGCCCAAAATGAAGAGGGAAACAGAACAGGAATGAAACACCTTTTTTAAAAAAAATTACTGCCTTTATTACACACACAGAGATCAGAAGAGCTGTGGCTTGTTTGAAGGGTAACAAGGACTCATCCAATATTACAGCACAGCAGCTAATGGGTGTAGGATATCAATGGCAGGGCTGGACTCTTGTCAAAATTCAGCTCAAACTTATTATTCCACACAGAACACCTTTTTATAATCCACTAAAAGCAGTCAAACACTCAGAAGCCAATATTCAGCTGTTACTTGGATTCAGAAACGACTTTTAGAATATTAATCACAAAACAGTTTGAGTTGAAAGGGACCTGTTTAAATCATCTAGTCCAACAGCCATCAGCAGCAAGAGGAACAGTAGTGATCACAAGAGTGATTGTAAAATATGGCTGCAAATAATATCCTAATTTACCTCCTGCTTCAGGCATTAATGGTGACTCAAGGGGGAGGCTTTGGGGCTAACACAGACCCATTGTAGAGTGAAAAGGTGCCCAAGAGTGTCAGACTGAGGTTTATTTATAATACATGTGTCTGTCTGTCTGTCTATCTACCTGGAGAATGGGGTCAGTCTCTTCTCCCAAGAAACAACAGGACAAGAGAAAGTTTTGTCAGGAGAGGTTTAGATTCACTCTAGAGAAAACTTTCTTCACAGAAGGAGTTGTCAAGCACTGAACAGGCTGCCCAGGGCAATGGACAAGTCTCCATCCCTGGAGGGATGTAAAATCTGTGCAGATGTGGCACTTGAGGACGTGATTTAGTGCTGGCCTTGGCAGTGCTGGGGTAAGGGTTGGCCTTGATGATTTTAGAGGTCCTTTCCAACCTATGATTCTACAATATTCATATATATATATACATGGAGGAATTTCAATATATATACTACACATATTGCATATATTATATAGTACTACACATTATATTATTAAATAGAACATAGACTATCTTAACCATATTAATACATTATATAAATTAATAAATTATATATATTGTAGGATACATAAGTTCACAGTACATTGCATATTATGTAATGCATATGTAGTGGAATAAAATATATATTCCTAAATGTATTTATATATAACTATATTTTAATACAAAATATAGTTATATATATACATATATAGTTATTTATATATATATACATATATTTGTAATGTATAGTAATTAAAATTATTTATATTTTCATGAAACAATATAACACATCTAAAACAAGTACGTAAAAACATGTAAGGTATGCAAATAAAAAAATATATTAGGTACAGATATATAAGATAAGATATATAGAGAGAAACTGAAGCCCCTTTTAAGGGTTTTTGGCACGAGGGAGAAGCCGCGCGGCCGCACCTGCTGAGCACCGAGGGGGTCCCTGCCCGGGGCCGGTTCTCGCCGAGCAGCCGCGGGGTCCAGAGCGGGGCCGGGGCCGGGGCCGGGGCCGCTCCGTGCCCGACGCACCGGGCGGAGGGGCCGCCGAGCGGGAGCGCACGGGGGGCCCAGCGCCGCAGGATCCCTGCGGGAACACGGGAGAGCCTCAGCACAAACATCCCCGCCAGACACCCCCAGCCATCCCCGACACCGCCCCGGTACCGACCCGCCAGGGCCCCGCGGGCCGCCGCCGCCGCCATGGTCACGCTGCGCCGGGCGGGGCCGCGCCGGGTCCCGCCCAAGGAGGCGGCGGCCGCGGCGGAGCCGGGATCCCGCACCGGAGCTGGGATGTCTCACCGGACTCGGGATCCCGCAGCGAAGCCAGGATCTCTCACCGGAGCCGATGTCCCTCACACCCCCAGAGGTGTGAGGGGGAACCCCCGCCCCGCTCCCGCTCCTTCCCCTCTCACAGCCGTCACCTTCAGTGACCGGCACACGCCGTCCCTCCTCCCCGGGGGCTTTAAGCCTGTTACTAAAGTCTCCTACAAAACGCACCCGGTGGATTTAACTCACTGTGCACACTACTGGTGTATTCTGACTTTTTTCTCTTGGGAAATCTGGCCGGACTGGTTGAAGGATGAGGTAAAAATGGCTTCTGAGTGCTCTGAGCGAAAGAAGGTTTATGAGCGAGCTGTGGAAGGTTACAGCTGTAAATTATTGATAAACGCTATAAAATGTGCTGTGTTACACTCAGACAGGGGGACTGGAGGAAAGGCTGAGAGATCTGGGGCTGCTCAGCCTTGGGAAGAGACCTGAGAGGAGACCTCATCCATGTCCGTCAGGGTCCGAATTTATTTGTACACTGTCAGTGCCCGGAGCAGGGACAGGCTGTGCTCGGCGGTGCCGGGCAATGGGATAAGAGGGAAGGGGCAGAACTGATGCCCAGGAGCGACACCTGAACGTGCGGAAGAAGTTCCCCACAGTGCCGTGACCGAGCACTGGGGCACATTGCCCACAGCAGGTGCGGAGTGTCCCTCACTGCAGACACCCCAGAGCTGTCTGGTTGCAATCCTGTGCCGCGTGCTCTGGGATCGCTCTGCTTAAGGAGGGAGATCCGACCAGACGACCAACCGTGGTCCCGCATCCGACCTGACCCATTCTGTGATTTTTATTTTTATTTTTGTCTCTTCCGCCCGCTCCCGGACGGTGCCGGGAGTCCGTGACCTCTGCTCAGCGCACGCGCCCCCGCGCGCAGGCCCCACCCCGCCCCGCCGGCGTCGCGCGGTCCGTGCCCGCCCTCCCATTGGCCACGCGAGACCCGTCACGCGCGGCCGCCCCCTGGCGGGGCGGGAGCGCCTGCGCAGGCGCAGTGCCCGCTGAAGGGGGGACGGAGGCGGCGCCGGCAGGACCCGCGCAAGGCGCCTTCCCGCGGGCCGCGCCGGCCGCCGCTCCGAGCCATGCTGCGGGCGTGCCGCCGAGCGGGGCTCGCCGCGGCCAAGCAGGTGAGCGTTCCCCCGGGGAGTCCCGCGACCCACCCCTGCCGTGACCAGCCCTGCGACCGGTGCGGCCAGGCCAGGCCTGCGGGGAGGGAGGAATCCCTGTGACCGTGGCTCGGCGCGCGCTGAATGACTCCGCACGCGCGGGTCCTGATTGGCTGCGCAGCCTTTGACGGGCGGCCGCGGCTGCCAACGGAGGCGGGGGGCGGGCGCTGGTGGGTGGGGAGTACTACCAGTCCCAGCGTGCACCGCGGCAGCACAGCGCGGGACGGAATGAAGCACCGCCGCAAGGCACGCCGGGACTCTTAGTCCTTAATGGCGTGGCGGCGAGCCGCGTTGCTTGCTGGGGGCTGTAGTCTCGGCGGCCATGGCCGCGCTGGGCCCGCTGCTCCGCTCCGCTGCTGGCGGCCCCCAGTCCGGGACAGCGCCGGTAGCCGCGGGCGTAGCACAGGAGCCGGTGGGAGCTCTGTGGGGACACGCACGGCCCGGCCGCCCCGCGCGGATGGGGCGTGGATGGGCGGCCGGGCGCTCCCCGGCGGGAAGGACGTGACCTTGCCTTCCCCGGCGCGGCCTCCCTCCCGCGCAGCCCTCAGGAACCCACCGGGCCCGGCTCCCGGAGCGCCGGGACCGGCCCGTTCCGGTGTGCAGCGCGGGGACACGAGCGATGGCAGCGCCCCTGTGTGAGGGGATCCTCGGTCCGCACAGTGCGACACAACGCGCGGGGCCCAGGGCAGAGCTGCCCGTGGGACTCGTGCTGTGTGTTCTGGACCTTTGCCTCTCCTTATCAGCAGAGATAAGGATGGTGATGTGCTCTGGAGGCCTTTTAAAGCAGTAGGCCAACTTTAGGAAGCCACGGGGATTTATAGGTGAGGGTGGCTCCTTTATCAAGGCCCCAAATTGTATTCAGCTGCCTGATAAAAAATAACCGGATTAGATCACTTTTATATCTTGTTTTCCATCCCAGTGTTCATTACCCTCTGTTCACACGATTTTACAAAGAGAAGCTGTATGTTCTTCCCTCTAAAGCTGCAGCAGCTGCATCTCTGCTGCTCCCCAGGGCTGGAGAGCCCTTTGGTCACCTGATGGCCACCGAAAAAGGGCTCTGGGTTTGCCTGGCTGTGGAAAGTTTCATCTGGAAGTGGAGAAGACAGAAACCAGGCTTTGGCAGATATTTATCACTCGAGGCTATTTGCATGTGCTTGGCTTTAACAGAATGGCTGGAATGAGTGTACAGCTCCAGAGCAGCCAGGGTGGTGCTTTGCAGCTGGAAGTTGGTCATCAGGCTATAAATATTTTTTCCTATTTTCATTCTTTCTGTGAGCTCTTTATTCATTCTGTGAGCTCTGTGTGTGGAGCATCATTAAACTTGTAACAATTGAAGTGGCTTTGAGAGAAGGGGATCTTCATCACTTTCAGAAATGTTTTCTGCTACATATGCAGAAAATTTGAAATTACACATAAAGTATAAAACCTGCAGGGCACATTTAATTTGTTTAATGCTGTTCTGCCGTGCTGCTCTTGCCCTGAGCTCACTTGGATATCCTTAAATGTCCTTAAATCACTGGGGCTCATAATATGAACCAGAGTGAAGGTGTGATGTGCCCTGCCAAGTGATTCTTGTGGTGATTAAATAGCAGGAAATGAATGCAAAATAATAAGTATTTAAAAAGTTGAGTGAAACAAACATCATGTAGAGCTGAGGGAGGAGGAGGAAGAAATAGAAACAGCTGCCCTTGCTGTGGGCATCCTTGCTGTGTCCATGCTGCCTCATCCAAAGAGTTTTCTGTCTTCTGCAGGGCAGAAAGTCATTTATTTCTGCCTTTTGAAGAGCACAGCAAAGCACATGTGATGAATTTCTCCAAAATTCTTTGAGGCATTATTACAAATAAATGACAAGGCTCTGAAAATTTACAAAGTCCTGGAAATTTTGCAAAGGGGAGATTAGAAATGACCTGCTGATTTCCATATTATGGTGGTACAGCAAGTACAAGTAATATTATGGTGGCCAAAAGAGAGCAATTTAAAAATTGATTATTATTTAAAAATTGATTTTAAAAAATCAGTGATTTTTGGAGGTATTAGTATGTGTGTTTTTGGAGGTATCTGGATGTGAGGGAGGAGGCAATTTGTTGCAGTGACTTGAAAGATGGAGTTGGTGAGGACTTCTTTGGGTTTAATTACTGCTCCCATTGCTGCATGTGTGAGAGTCCCAGAGATGGAGGGCCTGTGTTTTGGTTGCTCTCATCTGCATGAAAAATAAATAAAAATGAGGATTTGGCTAATTCTAGAACAGTCCAGCTTGGAAGAGATCTCAAAAGATCATCTGGACTAAAATCAATAATCCATCCAAAAAAAGCCTCCTGGTGTATGAAATAGAAATGCTGAAATAGGAATGCTGAAATACAAATTACTGGATTGAGCTGTATGCATAATGCTGGATTATTTGCTCCTCCTGTGCTTCATGGTGTAATAGGGACATGCTGAGAGTCAGCAGCACGTTCAGAAGTTAAAATGATTTGTGGTAGGTAGGTTCAGAAGTTGGTAACCAAATGATTTGTGAGGCTTTTATTAATGAAATTCCCCTTGAAAGGAGCAGTGAAGCCTCAGGAAGTGCTCCTGGAGTAGTCAAGTCAGAAAATCAAAAATGTTACAGAATATATTTATTATTTTGTTGCCCTTTCTGCCCATCACAATGCAGAAAACCTCCCACAGTGAGGGCTCCTGGAGGTCTCAGGGTGAGAGGAGAGGCTTCCTCCTGCTCTAATGTGCTCCTGCTGCTCATTAAAAAGGTTTTGGCTGCCTTTGTGGAAAGAATAAGAATGCAGTGCTCCTGCCTTTTCCTGTCTGTGCTGTTGGACAGGGATAGGACCTAAACCACAAGAGTTGTGCATGTTATTGCCATGTGCAAAAGGAAATAAACTTGTCTTCTGGGATTATGTTGTAGTGAAGCATCTCCCAGTTTTTTCTTTTTTAAAGAAAAAATTCCCTGTTGGTCAAAATACCTCAGCTGTGGGAAAAGTTCTTTTTGTGCCTTGTACCTTGATTTCTCATTAGTCCTGTGTTAGTAATTCCCATGTGGGGAAAAAACCAACAGTGTGTTTTCTTCTGTAGGCTTAGAGTAGCTTAACCAGTCCTTCAGAGAAGATAAAAATCTTGATAATGTGGATCTCGTTAAGTAAAAATAATAATATATCACTCTTCATATACTAATTTAATTTATATTATAATGTGATGTCTGTCTGGAAAGTGTACATGTTATTAATTCTTTTAAAGAAGTGGTCTGGGTTTGGAAGCTTAAGGAGAATTGCTTGTGGATCTTAAGAATTAAAAGTAGTTTGGAAGCTTAAGGAGAATTTAAGTTGTTTGGAAGTTTAAGTTAGAGAGTTGCTTGTGGATCTTAAGAGTTAAAAGCAGTTTTAAGCATTTAAACAGCTGTTGTGTTCTGCCCCATTCACACTGAGCTGTTTTACTATGTGAGATTGAAATGCATCTGAAACATAAATCAGCAAGATAAATGCACAAAGAAGCTGGGCTTGGGATTTATTCCTTCTCATTTTTCAAAGAATTTCATGACTTCTTAAAAAGCCCTGAACCTGGAAGCTGCACGTGTGTTCCCAGAAAAGAATCCAGCGTTGTATGTTGGTCATACAGCTGTGCTACAGAGACACTGAGGCTGTGGCAATGGAGCCAGTGAGCCCAGTGCTGCTGTTGGAGGGAGATGTGTCCCTGTGTCCCTGCCTTCTCCCAGTGCTGCTGTTCTAGGGAGATGTGTCCCTGTGTCCCTGCCTTCTCCCAGTGCTGCTGTCCCTATGTCCCTGCTGACCCTGCCTTTTCCCAGTGCTGCTGTTGTAGGGAGATGTTCCCTGTGTCCCTGCTGACCATCCCCAGAGCCCAGTGCTGCTGTTCTAGGGAGATGTGTCCCTGTGTCCTTGTGTCCCTGCCTCCCCCCAGTGCTGCTGTTGGAGGGAGATGTGTCCCTGTGTCCCTGCTGACCCTGCCTTTCCCCACAGAACAGCTGCTGTGTGAGAGCCTCGCTCCGTCCATCGCGGCCGCACCGTGGATATGCCACCCACCCCGGGGACTCCGGGTACGTAACGGGCTCTGGGGTGGGGCTGGGGGGCTGCTCCTTGGTGTCACAGGACAGCAGGCTCCTGGCACTGGGGTTTCTGTGTGGAGTAAATCTGTTCTCATGGGGTGTGTTCCTGGTTTGGTTCAGTCAGATTTAGATGAAGAAAATGAAGATGATCAGTATTTACCATGGAAGTTGTGGGGTGGGATATCTTACCTTTGGGTTGGTCACTAAGCAGTGTTGTACCAGGCTGAAGGGGATTTAAAGCAGGTTCTGGAACAGTGGTGGTCCCCAGCTGTAAGCTGAAGACTCACAAACTGTTTGATGTTTGCCATATAATGTAATTTATTTATTTATGTAATTTACATCTCTTTCACTCTTTCCTCCTCAGTGTTTCCGTGGGCAAAGTCATTGGTGCAGGTCTGCTGTTTGTGGGAGGAGGGATAGGTGGAACTGTCCTGTATGCCAGCTATGACAGACAGTTCAGGGACAGCGTGGAGAAGGCCATTCCCTACTCTGACAAACTCTTCCAGATGGCACTTGGCCCTGCACCTTCCAGCACACCAGTGCCAAAGAAACCAGTAAGTGTCTCCCATCCACCCCACACATCCACTTCTCTGCTTTTTAAAAAGAGTGTCTGCACTTAGGTTTCAGATTCTGCTTAATTTTGCTTTGTGCTAAGAATTAAAGAAGTTAAAGAATTAACATTCCTTAAATTAAGGTTTAGTAATTACAAATTCAGTTCCTACTTGGTGCTGCAAAAGTACATTTCCCATTGCCATCTCATGATTGTGGTGTGTGGATTGTAAAACTTGTTTTTATTATACTCAGAAATAAAATGGGGAGAGAGAGAGGCAGGTGTCAGGCTGGAATTTAACTGCTTTACTGGAGGCTTAGTGTAGTTAGGGGTGTAGCAGAATTACAAACTTACTCTAAATGAATTTATTTTAAAGAAAACTGAGAACATTCTTGAATAAGTCAAGATTTGAATGATACAGAGCCAGGCATAAGCATCATACCTTGACATCTTAGTGGCACTACCCTGTGGAAAGGAAAATCTGATACTGCCTTTGGCACAACTCTGGAAATTGAAACCTGGAAGTTTCTCTGCTCCTCCATGTGAAAGGAAACACTTCCCAGTAATCAAGAATACTGAAAATCTGCTCTAGCCATGGATTTTTTGAGCTTTCAGAAGCCATTTGGCCTTCAGGAAACTCAAAATATTTTTAATTGAATTTTAAGAAAGCTGTTCTTAATGAGTGGGGGAATATCAGTCGACAAAATTTTTCTCTCTTCTTGTTTTAGCTGCAGTTTGTGTGATCATCCAAGCTCTTGGTGCCTCCCAGGGAATTTGCAAACCAGATTGATCAGCAGAGTTATCAACTCCCCAGTCATGGCTCTAACTCTGATAGTTTTATTTTTACCTTGTGGTTTTCCACAATGGATATTAAGGGATAAATATCATAAAATGTCACAATACTCTGTGTTTGAGTGTTTATGTGTCCCAGCCATCAGCATCTGAAGCCTTTCAAAAGGAAATCAGTGGAGCCAAACTTAGAGTTTCTGCATTCAGCACACTTAGAAGTGCTTGGAATATTTGGGGCATGAAACTATTTGTTTTTTATACATAATTTAATAAAAATCTGTTTATAGTGGAAACTGCCACAGTTCTACCTGCATTTTTGGAGAGGAGAAAATTGTAAAAATTCCTTCTGAATTAAAAATCAAGGCATTAGATGGCTGTTTTAAATTGCACATTGAAGCTCAGATTTATGGTACAGACACCTGGATATGGGAAAGTTCTTTTCCATTGTACTGGAATTGGTGAAATCCAAGCTGTTTGAAAAACTGATGATATTTCTTATTTCTGACTTTTCAAGATACAACAAGGTCCACTGAAGATCTCATCTGTAGCAGAAGTGATGAAAGAGTCTAAACAGCCTGCTCCCAAATCTCAGACAAGCAAACCAGAATGTCCTGCTCCTCCAGAGGAAAAAGGAGGTAAATTTATAGAATGTCATGTACAAAGGAGCAAATGACCTAATGATCTCCTGTGTCATGTATGGTAGAGTAGATTAAAATTGTCCTTTGAATGGTTGAAGGTAAATATTGTAATTTCTTAGAATTAATGTTTTTTTCTTTCCAAGTCATAACATTTGCATTAAATGGCTTTAGCTTTTTTTTCCCCCCTTTTTTTTAAAGAAATGTATTTAATTTAGAATCTGAGATAAATAATTAGTAACCTTCATAGTTTAGATGTGAGACTCAGCAGGAAGAGAACTTCAGGTGTTCTTGAAAGCACAAGATACTTAATTGTGGATAATTACTGGATATTGTAAAGCCAGATCAAATGGAGCTTGTTTAGAGAGGAGCACTTGTGATGTCTTTTTATGTTTATCTCTAATGGCTCTGTGTATGTGTAACTAATATCTTGTTGCTGTTTATCCAGGAAATCATCTTCTTCTGGAAATAATAACATCCATATCCAATTAATATTTTTCTACAGAGGAAAAAATTAAGTCTTATAGCCCTGTTATTATATTATTATTATTCCAAGCACTTAGCTTGGAATGGTTTGAAAGAGAGCTTAAAAATCATCTAATTTCAACCCCCTGCCAAGGGCAAGCACACTTTCCACTAGACCCAAAAGTCCATCCAAGCTGGCCATGAGCACTTCCAGGGATGGGGCAGCCACAGCTTCTGTGGGCAGCCTGGTCCAGTGCCTCAGCACCCTCACAATAAAGAATTTCTTCCTAATATCTAATCTAACCCTGCCCTATGTCAGTGGGAAGCCCTTCCCCCTTGTCCTGTCACTCCATGCCCTTGTAGCCCATCTCCAGCTCTCCTGTAGGAACTGGAAGGTGATTGAAGGTGTCCCTGGAGCCTTATCTATGGAGGGGTTCATCCATCAGATCCATGTCTCTCCAGTTTAGAGATAAGGATGTCATGCAGGGCAGTGGCAAATGACAATGCAAATTTCAGAAATCCAGGGAGGTGATGTCACTTGCTCTTCCCTTATTCAGCAACGCTGCTCCCTCACTGGAGGGTCTCATCTGCTCTGTCATGCTGCTCAGGCAGCCTGTAGCAGACCCCCAGTGTAATGTCACCTGTCCCTGCCCTCCCTCTAATCCTGACCCATAAACTCTTGGTTGGCTCCTCATCCATTCCCAGGCAGAGCTCCATGCACTCCAGTTTTCACTGACAAAGAGGATGATTGCACTCCTTGTCTGCCCTGCCAGGCCTTCCTAAAGAGCCTTCATCCTTCCATTCCAGCCCTCTCCAGTCACAGTTGCCATCCCACCATGTCTCCATGAAGTGAGGTTCCCTTTTCAAGCCCCCTCTCCCAGCAGCTTTGGTTTAACCCCTCCTCTCCAGCTCAGCAGGCCCTGGCTGAAGGTGCTGTGGCCTGGTTCTGTGGCACATGGAGCCCATCTCCCCAGCTGTACTAACTGCTGTGTTCTGCAACTGTGTTTAACAGCAGGCAAGGCTGCAGCACAGATCATCTCTGCAACAGGGGTAGCTGTGTCCGTGCCAGCTCCGGAGATACAGACTGAAGAAGGTGACAAAAACCTTGTGAATACAATGAAGACAACCCAAATCCTCACCTTTATGTGCATGCATTCTTGCTTCTGTGTTGGTATTTGTCAGTGTTGAAAGGTGTGAGTTTCTGTGCCTTGTGCAGAAAGCTTCCATTGTGTGTTAATAGAATTTGGGCACAGTGAGAGCTGCAGATGACTGGGACAGGTTTGGTTTTGAGCACAAGAGCAGAGCCTGCCTGTGTGCAGAACTGAACTTGCACATTGCAGTTTGCCTCTGCTCCTGGTGGCTTTGTGATTGCTGTTCAGTAGGGCATCCCTGCCCAGTGAGGAATCTGTGTTTATTGTTAAACCCACAAGAGACACCAGCCTTGAGAGGATGGTCTCTTCCAGATGTGATTAGATTGTATTAATGCTTTAGTTATGAACATTTCATAGAAAGCATTCTTGGTAGCTTTGTGATTGCTGTTCAGTAGGGCATCTCTGCCCAGTGAGGAATCTGTGTTTATTGTTAAACCCCACAAGAGACACCAGCCTTGAGATGATGGTCTCTTCCAGATGAGATTAGATTATATTAATTCTTTAGTTATGAACATTTCATAGAAAGCTTGCCAGGGATGTGTACACGCTGCAGAGTAACATCAGCATTATTCAGGTGACCTGATGGGTTTTGTTGCAGCTTGAGGCTGAGAGCTCTGGGCTCTCTCCTCAGTTCAGATGCAACTTGCTGTTGATCTTGAGAGCATTAATTAGGTCAGTTCTCACTCTTAAAGGCATTTTAAATGCTTGTAGGCAAGAAGTATAATTGTGATCCACCATAGCTTTCTCACTCATCCTTCATTGCTTTGGTTGGGCTCTGTAAGCATGCCAGAGGAGAACTGAGAAGAAGCAAGAAGGGAGATTCACTTGAAATTTAACTTTGGCTCTGTAAGTGTTTCTCACTTCTTGCTTTGCCTTTGACTTCTGAGTCTTGTGTAATTTTGTAACTAGACAATGGAAAATCTCCAAATGCATGTGAGGTGTCCATTCCCTTGACTTTAAGTTGTGAGACTGGCCTTTGTAGTTATGGATATAAAGATTCTTCAGGTAGTTCCAGCATGGTTTTGAGCAGAAGTCAGATCTACAAAGTGATACCAGCTACAAAAATCAATTTTGATAAAGTTACTTCCCTACAAGTAACCTCTGTACACTAATTTGGACTCTCCACTTGAGCAGTTTGACTCTTTGTTTTTTTATTTCTGAATAGGAAAACAACAGGAAGCTTCCCCTGCTGTGAAAGAACGGCCACCAGAAGAAGTTGCAGCCCGGCTTGCCCAGCAAGACAAAGAGGAGCAAGAGAAGGTATCAGGTGAGTCCACACTGTCACTGTCCCTGTGTGTGTTACATAGGACAGAACTGTGCAATTGCACTGGCTTTGTAGTCCTAAGCTCCTTACACACCTCTTGGATGTGGGAGTGGTGGTGAAGCTTCTTCCACCCACTCATAAATAACTGAGAATTGAAGAATTACGGAAAAATTGAGGTTGGAATAGACTTCAAGGTTCAAGGAAGATATGAAAATTTGTTTCCAGAACCATTAGAACAAGTGAACACGGGATATACCTGCACTCCCTGCAGTCCCATGGGAGAGGTTTTCACTGGGTGGTGTTTTGCTCTCCTCAGTACCTCTGCTCTAAATGAGGAGAGAATTTTGGTGATCCTCTGTAGGCTGCTGTTTAATTCCCAAACTGCCCAGCCTTTTTAGATCATAGCAAATAATTTAAGAGACTTGGAAGCTGTAACATGTTATTTTACTAATTATAAAGATCTTTTCTTTATGGTTTAATTGACTTAACTTTTTTTTCCAGCCCTTGCAGCAACTCTAGAAGGAGCCCTAAAAGCAACTGCTCGTGTAACCCTTCAGGCTATCACTGCTCAGCAGTCAGCTGTGCAAGCAGTGAATGCCCATTCCCAGATCCTGAAGGATGCCATGGATGATTCCCAGGTAAATTGGACAAGTAGGGGCAATTTTTTTTTCATTGTGTTCAGCAAAACTTCAATCTGAATTAAAAATAAACTTAAAATCTCTTCTTGCAATGCCTTTATCACAGTTTTAACTCACCTTTCCATTTGTGAAATGTGGTATAGTCAAATAATACAGTGATTTTGAATTTTGTTGTTTTGGGTTTTTTTGCAAGAAGAAAATTCAAGTTAAGACATTAATAGTTTTCACACTGTATTTTAATTAATTTTATTTTAATTCCCAAGACTCTTTACCTAGTTAAGATCATGCTGTCCACCCCAAAAATTCCATTGAGCTTTTTCCCTTTGCCAACATCCTCTTGCTGGATTGTTTGTTTCTTGTCAGGAAATAGGAAGGGGATGTAGAAGTGATAACACTTGTGGTGTGCTCATGCCAGAGTTTGTGTGGGTCTGCCACTGCCCATTCAGTTCTGGAGCAGAGATAAAATTCAGTTGTTAATCAGGGACATGGGCAACCAACCAAGCACTCAAGACTTAATCTAGTAGTCAGTAAAATAACTGCCTTAAGAGATTGCTTTTAAGCTTAATTACTAATCTTAATTTAAAATCAACTTTAAAATATTATGGTACTAAAAGTATTAAGCTTAAAAGCAATTTTAAAGTATTAAAGTATTGTAATACATGTGGAGATTTCCCCACTGTAGGTTGTGCACCATGTAAGCTCTTCTGGGTGAATAAAGCTCTGTGGCTCAGGAAGAAAACCCATTCAGTATCAAACAAAACCAAAACAAAATGTTGGAAGAGAAACATCACTTGTAAAGCTTCCAGCTGTGCTGTTGAAAAACACAAAAATGGTGCTCAGTTTGAGGGAAATGTTCAGTGACCAGGCTTTCAGTGTGTGTAATCCTTGCTAAGGGATTGCCATACCCTAATGAGCAGTCTGTGCATCCCAGGGTGCTGGGGGAAGGCTCCCACTGTGTGTAACCCTTGTTCAGTGACTGCAGTGACCCTAATGAGGGGTCTGTGCTTCCCAGGGTGCTGGGGAAGGGTCCCACTGTGTGTAACCCTGGCTCAGTGGTTGCCATACCCTAATGAGGAGTCTGTGCTCCCCAGGGTGCTGGGGGAAGGCTTCCCCTGTGTGTAACCCTTGCTCAGTGATTGTCATAACCCTAATGAGCAGTCTGTGCTTCCCAGGGTGCTGGGGGAAGGCTCCCAGTGTGTGTAACCCTTGCTCAGTGACTGCCATACCCTAATGAGGAGTCTGTGCTCCCCAAGGTGCTGGGGAGAAGAAATCCCACTCTGGGTAACCCTTGTTCAGTGATTGCCATACCCTAATGAGGGGTCTGTGATTCCCAGGGTGCTGGGGAGAAGAAATCCCACTGTGTGTAACCCTTGCTCAGTGACTGCAGTGACCCTAATGAGGAGTCTATGCTGGGGGAAGGCTCCCAGTGTGGGTAACCCTTTTTATGGGATTGCAGTGACCCTAATGAGGAGTCTGTGCTCCCCAGGGTGCTGGGGGAAGGCTCCCAGTGTGTGTAACCCTTATTCAGTGATTGCCATACCCTAATGAGGGGTCTGTGCCCCCAGGGTGCCTGTGAGCAGAAATCCTCGCAGTGGCGCACGCTGGAGGAGGCGCTCAAGGACCGCAGGAGAGCCGTGGATGAAGCTGCTGATGCCCTCCTGAAAGCCAAGTGAGTTGCTGGATTTAAGTCTTGGAGTAAAAAGTTACATTGCTCATGTGAAGGCTGAGTTTCTAGAAATTATAGACCCACCTGTGTTCCTATTGAATGATCTGTTTGTGCCAAATCAAAAGATTGTTTAATACTCATTAGCCATAAGCATTTTAATTTGACATGTGCTATCCTTGGGTGCCTGTGCACAAAAACCTCCTGTAGCAGAGAGTCTGAAACAGTCCTATTCTTTTTAAGAACTTATTTATCTCCTTAGAACTAACAAAGAGTGCTGGTAAGTTCAAGGAAGATGGAAAAAAAAATCCACAGTCCTTTTAGTATTATTGTTGAATAATTTTGTTAATAATAAATGTATTGTAAATCTCTTCTTCAGCCTGGAGAAGAGAAGGTTCTGGGGAGACCTTCAAGCACCCCAGCACCTAAAGGGGATACAAGAGAGCTGGGGAGGGACTTTTTACAAAGGCAGAACAAGGGGGAATGGCTTCAACTGACAGAGGGCAGATTTAGATTGGATATTAGGAAGAAATTCTTCCCTGTGAGAGTGGTGAGGCCCTGGCACAGTTTGCCCAGAGAAGCTGTGGCTGCCCCATCCCTGGAGGTGTTCCAGGATGGATGGGGCCCTGAGTGAGCTGTTCCAGTGGAAGGTGTCCCTGTCCATGGCAGGGGGTGGGATGAGATGATCTCTAAAGTCCCCTCCACCCCAAACTGTTTGAGGATGACTCCATGACTGCACTCTGTACTGAGTCAGCAACATCACCAACTTCTTTTAGTTGTAATGAAAATTCAAACCTTGCAGTATCCTTTGGCAGTTCCCTGTGTCCACAGGATTGCTTTTAAGCAATTTGATTTTTACTGAGCACATGCCTGAGAAAAACTTGAATTCTGGATGGCAGCACTGCTCACACCCTGGGGTCTGTAGATGTGCCCTTAGTGTGGTCTGTGGGCACTGAAGGAGCAGAAATAAAATGACAAACAGTATCTCCAAGATGCTCTTGTAGTGAGGTTAGAAATAAATTTGGAAACCCTTTGATGCTTCTAAGGCTGGGAGAGCAACATCCTTGAAGCTGCATGGCTGCTATCACATAAACTTCCTTATCTTTGATGTTGCTGGGCTGACTGAAATTAGTGGGAGTGTAATTGAGGTTTCATTTTAAAAACAAAGCTAATGCAAACCCCACATGCAGCAGCTTTCGTTCTCTATTGCTCTACTGGAGATCTTTGCTTTTATTTATTTTCTTAATTTACTTATTTTAAAGCTTGTTCCTTATTCTAATGAGGTCATTGGAAACCTCCATTGGTTTGAATGGATTTGGAAAAGGAACATTTTTTTACTTTTTCCTTGATTTCTAATTGTGCTAGAGGAAAGCATTTCTTTCCTAATTACAAAAACCCATAATTATCTTTACAGAGCCCTATAAATTCTCTCCCATCCTCATTAATCTCCACCAGTCACCATGTCCAAAACACTTCTGCAAGAGTAAGCCATCTATATTAAAAATATTTCCTTGCTGCTGGAAATGTCTGCTGTATAATTCTAACCTAATTTTAATCTCTAATTCTAGTTTTACTAATACTAACTCCTTCCAGTGAACTTCCATCTTCCCTCCAGCTAAATCCTGAATACTAATTGCAGTGTAAATAATTCTCATTTTACATGGAATAGCCACACTGACATCTTTAGGTTTCAGGCTGTGGGAAAAAAGTAATCCTTAGTCAAAGCATCTTAGAGTTGGTAGATGGGAAGCACCAGTAGAGTTACCCAGTAGTTGTTCCTGTGAATACCAACAGCATAAAGTAAATTTTCTTTGGGTGATAAGCCCTGTCTGTGTTACACTCAGCAGGTGTTTCTCTTTTCAGAGAGGAGTTGGAGAAGACAAAGTGTGTCATCGAGAAGGCCAAGAAGTGTCAGCTGGCAGGAGCCAAACCTCACATTGCTGCTGCAGAAGAAAATCTCCATCATATGATTGTGGACTTGGACAATGTGGTGAAAAAGGTAAAGCTTCCTCAGACTGTTTGTGATTGCCTCCAGAGTGGGGGCTCCTTGGCAGCTTGTGCAGACCTCCCATTCCTCTGCAGGGGGTGAGATATTTCATAGAATCACAGAATGTGCTGAGTTGGAAGGGACACACCAGGATCATTGAGTCCAACTCCTGGTCCTGCACAGGACACCCCAAGAATCCCATCCTGTTCCTGAGAGTGTTGTCCAAACACTTCTTGAGCTCAGACAGGCTCAGTGCTGTGACCACTTCAGTGCATTGTGAACTGTAAATCCATCCTCTTGTGGCTGTACTCAGGCTTTGAGCTGGTTATACTGCCAGTGATCAGACATGGCAGGATCTTCATGAGAGCTTGAACTCTGTCTTGAAAGAGCCTCCAGGTGGCTTGATGGTCCCAGTCCTTTCTGTTCTTGTAATTCTTCACTTGACTCTGAGGTAACCACAAGGTTAGGGAGGAGTTCAACATGTGCTAATGACTTGGTGGTAAATCACTCTGCACAGAAGACTGGGAAAGAAATGTAAAGCTGGGGTTTATCTCCCCTTGCAGGACAGCTGGTAATTCATCAGGTGTGTTTGGAGTGAATGTAGCCTGATAGTGGGAACCTCAGAACTCACTGAGGATGGCAGCAATCACAGGCATTGCTTACTATGCCTGTGTGATGGCTGTGAGCAGAGAGAAGGAGCTGGAGGTGTTTCAGATATAAACTGAATTCAAGGTACTCTTGGTCCTGTCCAGGCTACAGACTGGCTGTGTGGTTACTGTGAGCCTGTGAAACAAAATTGATTAGTTATAGTTCCAGCAAATAACTATTGTGTAAGAGAGGTTTAATATCACAGGAGGGCTTTGGTGCTCTCCCAGGTGAGTTTGCCTTGTTTGGGCTGGGAGTTGATATGTGCCAGTATCCCAGGGCTTGGCTTTAGATGATTTGTGCCTTCAATTTCAATTCTTGCCTTGAAAAACTAATGAATCTCACCCTTGTTTGTTGCAGGTGCAGTCAGCACAGTCTGAGGCCAAGATTGTGGCTCAGTACCACGAGCTGGTGATCAAGGCCAGAGAGGAGTTCCAGAGGGAGCTGGACAGCATCACCCCTGATGTGAAGCCTGGCTGGAAGGGGATGAGTAAGTCTGCCCTTGGAGAGGGGTCACCTTGTGCTTGTAGCACTGTGGGTTGTTGTGCATGACCACTCAGTGTCCACCATCCCACTTTTCAAATGTTCACAGTATTTGGTTGGTCTGAAGTGAAAATGATTTCACAACTCAGTTAAATAATCTAAAGCAGGTGTTGTGAAGAGAATCAGTTCTATCTGTGCTGTATGGGAAGGATCACAAAACAGGAAGTAGCTCTTGTGTGATAAATGTCATATTGGTTGTGTGAACATCTCTCTCCTCCCTGGTATTTCAGGAAGGGAGTCAGATCATTTGAGATTTCAATCAAATCTGATGTTAATCAGTAATCAAATACTTGGTTAACTCTGTGATTAGAGGTATTATAAAACACTGTTGTTACAGGGTGATAAAGAACTTCCTGAATTTTTCTACATCATCACTGAAAGGGAGAGGTTTCATTGTTTATACCCTGCCTGCCCCAGTACATTTTATTTGTGAACTGACACAGTAACACACCTGTAGCAACAGCCAGGGGTGCACAACAGCAGTGAGGAGTCAGCTCAGCCCCAGTGCTGCTCCTGCACACTCCTTGCCACAGGTGCTCCTGCTCTCCTTAGCTGCCCTCATTTCAAAGCAGAGCTGCAGGAGGTGGATTGTGTGTGTTCACCACTGTGGGTGAACTCCTGCAGGAACCCATGTGTGGTATGTCCATGGAACAGTTACTGTCTGGGGTAGTTCAAAAAAATTCATTCCTCAAAAACCCCAGATTTCCAGATATTTCCAGTCAGGGTTTAACACAAATGTACTAAGTGATCTCAGACTTTTCTAGCTGATGTGTTCAGAGGCAGCTGTTAAGGCTTTATCTCCAAGTTACAGATTTTTTTATAGAAGTAATAACTGTCATTTGAAAAAAAATGGTGTCAGTATTACCTTAATATTTTTCTTGAAGTATACAGTGCAGAATTACAACAGATTTTCTTAATGCTACTTTATGCTTTAAGAATGTGGACCTTAGTCCACAAAATAATTTTCCTGGCTAAATGAATACACCAGGCCTTTGGAATGGTCAGTTTTCATTTAAAAAACAGCCAACCTCACACCCAGTATCTGTGGGGAAAATATTTGAAATTAACAAATTGTTTGTGGGGTTTGCTTTTGGGGTGTTATTAGTTCTGAAAAAAACCCAATTTATTTAGGCTCCCTGGAGATGGAGCTGACTTTTCATGCACAGGATAAAATCTTGGGTTTTGTGATCCCTGCCCTTCTGTGGGAGGGAAGGGAAGCTCCTGGTGGCTTCCATGTGCCCCATTTCTTACTGGTGTGACTTGCTGAATGGGACAGACTTGTTGGGGTCCCTGACTCTCACTGCCACTGGGGATTTTATTTCCTGACCAACTACTTCTGTTTGTAAGACCCTCGAAATGTCAGGCTAAAATTTCCAGTGTCCTGTTGCACTTTCCTACTTCAAACTTCTGTTCCTTGCTTTGCCTGAACTCAAGTGTCCATCTGTGGGTTTCCAAGGGGGGTTTTAGTGGTTGGGGTGTCTTGGGCTACACCTTGCCTGTAACACAGAGACTTTTATACTCCACATGCTGTTCTTCCTGAGTTCCTAAGGACTTGGTCTCATGTTTAAGGCATGGTAGATAAGCTCTTAGTTTTCTATTTTACTTTTGCATGACTGCCTTGCTGTAGTGAATGTGCACTAACTTTTCCAACTTCTTTCTGTTGCAGAGATAACTGACTTAGGTGAGTTACTGTCACTTGTTCTTGTCCATTGAAAGTTACATCTCTTCTCTTTCTGTTTTGTGGGGCATGGCTTTCAGTTACAGGCAGTTATCAACAAAGGGTGAAATGTGGCATTCCTAGAACATTGCAGGCTGAGGTATGCCTTGGGACCCTTTCCAGTCATGTTGCACATTTGGCTTAAACCACAAATGGATCTTTTTATAACACTCTTACATCCAGCAGCTGAGCTTGGTGCTGCTAGTCAGCTTTCCTGCTGGACAGTGAGCACCACTGCTCCAAGTCCTCCTTTGGCCAGCACTCAATACAAGGTGACTGAGGGACTGTGCAATCTTGCTTGTTTTAAACCCTGCAGGAATGCTTTCCCAACTAGTCCCAGCTTTCCATACAGATGATTTAGCTGGCAGCCAGTGCAAAATGAGCTGCAGCATTTTATAAAGCCCTTCTCAGGTCACCAAATGCTGCAGGGGTAGCTTGGGTCCTCCTGTCCCAAGTACAATGTGGTATTTATACTGTAATTAGTATTCAGTGAATTGTGCTGCCCTGTGAGTAGCCAAACCTGAAAGGTACAATCTGGAGTAAGGAATCTGATTAGGAGCAGTTCATCTGGAGGACTGGTGAAGAGAAAATGTCATTCTGTCTGTCCCTCACAGTGGCATTCCCTGCTGCTCTGTGTGCTGGCAGAGGGGAAAATATGTGGTGGTGTAAAAATCAAGAAATGACAGAGCTGTTGACAGTCTCCGAGTGTGACATGGATATGGAAGTGTAAATTACAGCTGGGAGTAATTTGGAAGAAACCAAGATAATTTCTCTCCTGGAATGAAAATACAGTTCAGAAAGTGGTTTCAGGAGGGCATCAGCACAGGCCAAGGGCTTGAAGTGCTCAGAGCCCTTCCCTAGAAGGAGCTCACTGGTCAGTAGGAGCCACAGAGCACTCAGGTGGGAGGCAGGGGGGCCCTGCAGCAGTTTCCCCTGTTCCCTGCCCTCCCTCATGCCAATGTTCCCCTCAGCTGAGCAGCTCTCCACCGACGACCTGAACTCGCTGATCGCGCACGCGCACCGGCGCATCGAGCAGCTGAACCGCGCGCTGGCCGAGCAGCGCGTGCGCGAGCAGCAGCACATCGAGGCCGCCCTGGAGAAACACAAACTCGAGGATAAAAAAGCCTTTGAGGCAGCCGTGGCCAAAGCGCTGGAGCGTCACAAAAGTGAGATGGAGTTAGAACAAGAGAAGAAGGTAAAGTGGATAAAACACCTGGTTAAATCTTTGGGGCAAAAAGAAGGTAGAAGAGTTAATGGGAAAGTTCAGAGGGACAACTGGGATGTTCTGGGTAGTGGGAGACTTCACATGGGTGAATCTCAAGCTAAACATGAAAAGGAATCACAGAATAATGAGGTTGGAAGAGACTCTAAGATCATAGAGTCCAACCCATGCCCTCACACCTCAACTAGAGTGTAGCACCAAGTGCCATGTCCAGTCTTTTTTAAACACATCCAGAGATGGTGATTCTACAACCTTCCTGGGAAGAGAATTCCAGTAATTTATTATTCTTTCATTGAAAAATTTCTTCCTAATATCCAACCTATACTTTCCCTGACATAGCTTGAAACTGTGTCATCTTGTTCTGCCAGGAGATGTTGAGCAGGGAAAATGCTGCAAAGTTAGAGTGGTGAAATCATACAAGGAATGACTTTGTGAAGTTACTTGGCTCCTGTTGGAGATACGATTACTGGGTCAAAAGAAATCCTAGAATGATTTGGGTTAGAAGGGATCTTCAAGATCACCTTGTTCCAACCTTCTGCCATGGGCAAGGACAGCTTCCACTAGACCAGGTTGCTCCAAGACCCATTGAATGTGGTCTTGAGAAGGGGTTGGGGCAGCCACAACTTCTCTGGGCAGCCAGTGCCTCACCACCCTCACTGAGAAGAATTTCAGTGTTTGATCTGACCTTGTGTGGCCATTATAGGGCTACATAGGGAAAAGGTAAAGTCTGTTTAGTTTGGAAGCTTGTTTATAAACCAGCTTCCAAAAGTGTTTGATTTGACATGTTACTGTATTTTTTATCTACTACTTCAGTAGCTGCACTAAGTGCCTGCTGAGTAACCAGCAGTTACTGACATGGTGAACCACAAATCTATTCCTTAACATGCCTAGGAAAAGGCTCAGCTGTAAAACGACCTCAGCAGGTCTTTAAGCTCTGACAGGCTCTGTCAGTGCCACTGCTCTGACACATACCCTCAATAGTCACTGCTGTGATGCTGTGGCAGGGTGTGACAGGCAGCTGAGGACTGATGGTGCATTGCGCACCTGTGTGACACAGCTGAGTGCTGCTGGTGCATTGCACCCCTGTGTGACACAGCAGACACTGCTGGTGCATTGCACACCTGTGTGACACAGCACGGCTGGTGCATTGCACCCCTGTGTGACACAGCACTGCTGGTGCATTGCACCCTGTGTGACACAGCACTGCTGGTGCATTGCACCCCTGTGTGACACAGCACTGCTGGTGCATTGCACCCTGTGTGACACAGCACGGCTGGTGCATTGCACCCCTGTGTGACACAGCACTGCTGGTGCATTACACCTGTGTGACACAGCTGAGCAGTGCTGGTGCATTGCACACCCCTGTGTGACACAGCTGAGCACTGCTGGTGCATTGCACCCCTGTGTGACACAGCTGAGCACTGCTGGTGCACTGCTGGTGCATTGCACCCCTGTGTGACACAGCACTGCTGGTGCATTGCACCCCAGTGTGACACAGCTGAGCATTGCTGGTGCATTGCACCCTGTGTGACACAGCTGAGCACTGCTGGTGCATTGCACACCCCTGTGTGTGTGTGACACAGCAGACACTGCTGGTGCATTGCACACCCCTGTGTGACACAGCTGGCACTGCTGGTGCATTGATTGCACCCCTGTGTGTGTGTGCAGGTGGAGGAGGTGCGGGAGGTGATGGAGAACGAAATGCGGACCCAGCTGCGGCGCCAGGCTGCCGCCCACACCGACCACCTCAGAGACGTGCTGAAGATCCAGGAGCAGGATCTAAAAGTGGAATTTGAGCAGGTAAGGGAGAGGAGCCCCCAGGGGAATTAGAGATATTCAAACCCTTGCAAAGCACAGGTTTCATATAACAAGTCCTGAAACATGTTCCAGGGGATGGAAATGGGAACTGGGGAGGGAAGCATGCTTACCTTGAGGTGATACAGAGCACCTCAGTGTGTAGGTTTTATTCAGACTTGTCTGAAAAGCTTTTGCTATAGATGGTAAATGTTTGACACTAGTGCAGTAACTGTTAAATTCACCCCAATAAGGTTTCTTACTGTTATATTGCATTTAGGCATTGGCCCTAACAAGCACAACAGATTTCTAGAAATGTCTTTAAAATAAGGTAAATGTTATTAACCTGCTTGTTCTGTTGCTTCTATTGCACTGTTTCAGAACCTGTCAGAGAAGCTCAGCGAACAGGAGATGCAGTTCAGACGCCTTACTCAGGAACAGCTTGACAACTTCACCTTGGATATAAACACTGCCTATGCCAGGCTGAAGGGAATTGAGCAAGCAGTTGAGAGTGAGCACTGAATTCCTCTTTCTTTAAGGACTGTGTTCCCCAAAGGCCCCTTGCCCAAACTTGGGCATCTAAACCCAGGCTTAGGCACGTAGCTCACACCAGCAAATCCCAGATGAGCAAAGTCCAAGGTGGCTCTTCCAAAAGTTGCCTTGTTCTGGGTCTAAGCTGTGGGACAGTGTCACAGACATGTTTTATGAAAAATCCTTTCCTTAGGATTTTCTCTCCTGAGAAGCTGAGAGGCCTCAGGAACAAAATATAAACAATGGTTATCTGCTGCTGTGGAATGCAACAGGTGCATCTGGGATTGGTCTCATGTGGTTGTTTCTAATTAATGGCCAATCACAGTGAGCTGGCTCAGACTGTCTCAGTCAGTCACAAACCTTTGTTATCATTCCTTTTCTATTCTTAGCTGGCCTTCTGATGAAATCCTTTCTTCCATTCTTTTAGTATAGTTTTAATGTAACATATAACATAAAATAATAAATCAAGCCTTCTGAAACATGGAGTCAGATCCTCATCTCTTCCCTCATCCTAAGACCCCTGTGAACACCATCACAGGACAGACTTGTTTCAGAGCATGTGCTGAGGCGGTGGCTGCTGTGGAAAGCAGAGGGTGCAGAGGGGTGGCTCTTGCTGCTTGTTCTCAAAGCCACGTGTGCCCAACTGAGAGCCCCTTCTTGTGTTCCCTCGCAGGTCACGCCGTGGCAGAGGAGCAGGCCAGGAAGGCCCATCAGCTGTGGCTCTCAGTGGAAGCTCTCAAATACTGCATGAGGTCAGGCACGGGGGACAGTCCCACGGAGCCCCTGGGCAGCGCGGTGAAGGCCATCAAGGCCAGCTGTGCCGACAACGCCTTCACGGAAGCCTTAACGGCGGCCCTGCCGCAGGAGTCGCTGACGCGCGGCGTGTACAGCGAGGAGGCCCTCAGAGCGCGCTTCCACACGGTGCAAAAACTGGCAAAGCGAGTGGCCATGATCGACGAGACCAGGAACAGCCTGTACCAGTACTTCCTGTCCTACCTGCAGTCGCTGCTGGTGTTCCACCCTCAGCAGCTGAAGCCGCCGGCCGAGCTCAGCCCCGATGACCTCGACACCTTTAAGTTACTGTCTTACGCCTCCTACTGCATCGAGCATGGAGACCTGGAGCTGGCGGCCAAATTTGTCAACCAGCTCCGAGGGGAGTCCAGGAGGGTGGCGCACGACTGGCTGACGGAGGCGCGCATGACCCTGGAAACCAAACAGATCGTGGATATCTTGACAGCGTATGCCAGCGCTGTGGGGCTGGGAACAACTCAGGTGCAGTGAGCTAGGATTGGAGCTTTGGAGGCAGTTCAGCTGTTGTGGGCCAGAGAGAAATCCCATCATCTCCTGAGAGTTCCAACAGAGCTGTTGGCAGGGGCTGGAAGCAGTAAATCAAAGCACGGGTACCGTCTTGTTTCCTTGCACTGTATTTAATTTCACCATCTGTTGTATTTTTGTTGGTTTTGAGTTGTCATGACAACCAACTTCAGGAAGCTTCCCTACAATTTGTGTAAGAATTAATGTTTCCCCATCTTACCAAGTGGGCTTGTGATCGAACCAAAATAATGTTTGTAACCTGCCATTAATCATTTGCCACTTTGTCAGCTGAATAAAACAAGACTTCAACCACTTGCTGCTGCTGTTTAAGTCTCCTGTTTAAACATCAACTGCAGCTGGGCAGTACAAAGCTCAGTCTTTCTCCATGATCTGAAGAGTTAAAACTCTTAATTTACTTATTTCAAGGAGCAAGAAAGCAAGAATTCACTGATGTGATTCATTAATTTGTACAGCATTAAAAAAATGTGAACCCATGTTTGAGTACAGGATATGTACAAAACTGGTGTAAGAGCAGATCCTGCCCTGGTAGGTTTCTTGTCAGAGCTGCTCTGCTGTAGTTCTAGAACACCAGGTATTTTTACCAGAAAGGTAAACTTTGGTTCAACCAGTTTTTGCTCAAGGATTATTAGAATACAGCCAGCTTTAAGGTCAGCCATTTATTAGAGAGAGTTTCCAGCTGTACAAAGTATAATTTAACATCTAGAGTCCACCACCTGTCCCAAAACACCAACAGGATCAGGAATCAACACCACAGGTGCTGAGTATTGCATTACTTCAGTGTTTATATACAGAGTAGTCCTGGTATTTAAGTAGCTCAGCAAAGTCAGATGGAAAGGAAGGAGTTACATCTGGTGCAGGGTAAGGAGAAGTCCTGCTGGAGCTGTGCAAGTCCTGTGCCTGCCTGAGCAGCCTCCAGGTGCACAGCACCCCTCTCCCTGCAGCCCTCCACCCTCAGTGATGCTGTTGATCAGGAGTGCTGGGGAGGAGAGCTGGGGCAGCCCACGCTGTGTCCCACATTACCCAGCAGATTTAACAGCTCCCAGCTGGCACATGGGAACGGTGTTGTGCCAAGCAGGTGTCGTGCCAAGCAGGTCCCGTGTCAGAACACTCAGAGCCATTCCTTCAGCAATTCCACTCCTTCCAAAGCCTGCTGTATCATGGCAACAGCTGCTCCCAGCTTTCTCAAGGGGAAGAGGGGCAGCTACTCACGGTCACTGTCACTACTGTCACTGTCACTGTCGCTGCTGTCACCATCCCACTTGATACTCTCCAGTGCCTTCCTGTGATGGCAAACACATCAGTCATCAGTCACCTGTGTGACTTGTGCTTGAAAAGAGAGACCCCAAACACCAACAGAGAACATTATGGGCTGTCTAATGCCTACTGTCCTCAAAGGACACCCAGCATTTGGTGGAAGCACATTCTCTTGGGAAAGCCAACACCTTCAGCTCCTCCAAGTGCTGAGCCAGCTGTCAGGGGTGCTGGGCTTGTATTTATTCCCTTGGAGCACATCTGGCTCCAAACTGTGGTCCCTCAAGCCTCGATCACCATTGGAGGATCACTGGGCTTGGCTACAGCAGTGAGAGGTGAGCACAAGGCTCAGAACATGGCAGCACATGCAGGGCTATCCTGCACCACCCCCTGCTTCTACTGGGCTGCAGCAGTGCCTTCAGGCAGCCAGACCCAGCTAGGAAAAGCTTCCAGGAAAGGAAGGCAAGAGCAGGACTGAGCAGTGGGTAAGGCTAACCCCACCATGGAAAATTCCCTCCTAAGTGGGATGGATATAGCATGGAAACAAAAACTGAGGGGCCATTTCAGTCCTGGAGCACATCAGGCACTGCCCCTCCAAGACCCTGCCTAAGTACCCCTTCAGCAGGAACATGAAACATTCCAACTTACTTCTGTGTTTCAGAGAGTTCAAATTCCTCCTCTGTTCTGCTTTTCAGCCTTTGAGATAAGGGAAGCCCAAGGGATGCTGCCAGCTTTACCATCTTAATTGCCTCATCTGGGCAATTGTTTTGCTTAGCACAGCTCAAGAACTCGTCCATCACTTTGTCACTGCAAAGGCAAATGGGGACAGTTGTCAGGACCACAGGAGAGGTGCCCATTAACTTTAGAGAGGGAGAAGGTGACATTTTCAGATCTACCAGTCTATATCTGCTCCTGCCAGGAACTTCACCTCTGGTACAGAGGGAAGGCTCTGTGGTAAGTTTGGGAACTTGGTCTCAGCAGAAGAGAGCAGGCACAGAGTGCTACTCTTTGTGTAGCTTTGGTACCACACACCCCCATGGTGTTCACTGGGGCAAGCTCCAACTTTATTTAAATAAACCCCACACCCAAACAAAACCCATTACTATTCCTTACAAGTTGTGTTCTACTTCAAACAATTCCCTCCTCCAGTATCCCAAGACAAGCAAGCTGGTGTAACCTAACAGGGAACCACCTCAGATTTAGCATTTGACTTGACAAACTTGTCTTCAGGAATCCAGGCACCTCTGAACCACCTGTGCTTGGTTAAGGGCATACTGGAATATTTCTGAGCATGTGGGAAACCAGATGTTAGTGAGGCCTGCTCAGACTGATTTGCACTGCTGAGCTCATGGCCCAGAGCTTCAGACACCACTTCACTCCCTCCCACTTTGCACTTTCAACATGTTTGAAACATATTCCAAGACAGAAAGCTCTTGGAATATTTCCACTGGATGAACAAAGAGCCATGCTCACAGGGACAGACACACACTCATGTTCTGGAAATAAATGGACCTTTACTGTCAGTTACAACTGGAGTTGGACTAGCTGACCTTCGAAAGTCCCTTCCATCCCAAACTATTCCTTCATCCCTGAACAGAAATTCAGGATTTCAGTCAAAGAGGAGACTCAGTAACTGAAAAACCTAAAAATACTTACGTGGGAATCCTGTTTATTTTCTGGAAATGCTCCATCATATTCCTGTTCAAAAGAAAACAAAATAGTATTTTTAAAACCTCACATAACAGGAACAGACAGATATTCAGCCTCTTGGATCCACTGAAACACAGGTAAGCTCAAGTTCATGAAACAATCTTCCCCATGAATCTCAGGCTGTATCCTTGCAAGTGCAATCTGTACCAGCCAACCTCACTGATTAGTTTAACACAAAGTATCTTCAACTCTGCAGAAAATGGTAAGTGTAGCTAATGGCAATTGTAAATTACTACATATTTTTAGTATTTTAAAGACTCCTTTGTTGCCATTTCTTTGTTTCAAATGAATCACTGTACACTGAACATCTGTATTTAAGAGAAAATAGCTCAGAACCTTAAATCAGAGGCTAGATATTTTAACCTGTATTACAAGTTTAGAGCATGTAAGACAGTAAATTCTATCAGAGGTCTAAAAATAGCCTAGTCAGAGTTTTAATTAGGACTGCTGCTAATTAAAAATGTAATTAAATTAATAATCTCTTTATCAGTTTGAATTCCAAAGAGTTCTAAAAACCAAAAATGGCAAGTTGTTGGCACTCAGCAGTGCTCAGGGCAGTGATTGTCAGAGCACACTTGCCATAAGCAGCTGTATAAAGCTCTGCACCAGATACTACATTAGTTTTTAACACAGAAAACTGTAACCTGGTGTCAAGAAGGAACAATAACAAGTAAAAAACCCATCACATTCCCTGCAGGCTTTGTCCCCTCCCTTTGTCTGCACTGGCATTCCAAGGCACAGGTCATCAGCTTTTGGTTTTTGTGACTGAGCCTTGAGCTGCAGTGTCAGAGCCCACACGTACCAGGCATCCTGGGTTCTGCCAGCCCTGGAGAGCAGCACCACAACATGGCCCAGAGCACTCCCTGTCCACTCCAGTGGGACCTGCCCTGGCCCAGCAGGCTCATGGACAGCTTTGATTTCTTCAGCACACTTGGCAAAGGCCAGCTGAACCTGTGAAAACATTGTGCTGTGAACAACAAAACCTCTGAAATTAGCAGAAGTTTTTCAGGGCAATTTCTCCTGCAGCTCCTATAGGTTTGCTCTGTATGGGATTTAAATTTGTGAATTAACAGTTGTTACACAGGGAGACAAATCTGTCACTTCTGTCAGGATGGCTGTCCCCACTAGGCAAGCTCCAAGGTGGCTTTGCAGGGACAGCTGTACTCACCTTCAACACCCTTCAGCACCCTCATTACTGCAATGAAATCCTTGGCAACAATCCCTGGACTCTGCCATGAGCTTCCCCAGAGATGGGGCTGCTTGGGCTGCATTATTTCTGCAAACCCTGATAAGAAGGGATCCTGCTCTGCTAATCTGAGGTTTCTTTGTAGGTTAAGGACAATCCAAGTGGTTTAGCAGGCCTGGATAAGCTCACATGGATCTGGAATCTGCAGTGGCAGATGCATTGGAACTGGACCTCCAGGACTGACCAGCATTTACCTACAGCTGGGGAGACACCACTACTCTGCTGAGCTTCTGTGCTGATTCTGGCTGGCACAGAGTGAAATTTCTTCAGTTTCTTCTCTTACTATGGGGCTGTGTTTTGAATTTAAGATGGAAAGTATGTTGGTAACACAGGGATATTTTTGTTATTGCTGGGCAGTGCCTAAAGAGCATCAAGGGAATGGGCTGGGGGTGCACAAGGTGTGTGGCACAACAAGGAGTTGGGAGGGGACACCTCTGGGACACCCTAAATGCCCAAGAGGTATTTCAGACCACAGGATGTCATGCTGAGCAGATAAAGCTGGGGAAAGGAGAAATGGGGGGTACACTTTTCCCCCCACCATCTCACAGGTGGCTGTGTGGGGGCTCAGCTGTTGATGGGAGTTTTCAGCTTCCTCACCTCACTGGGGTGCTGCTCCCTGCTCATCAAAGACAAGAACTCCTCCAACAGGTCTTGTCTCCTGCTGAACCCCAGCTGTTTCACATCTGTTTAGAGAGAGGCAGCAGTTGGTAGGTGTGACCAGAACCCCTGTTCCCAAATCCTGGCAATATGGCCAGCACAATTTAACAAGGCAGAACCATTCTCTGTGACTGAGTAGGGCACACTGAGTTCCCCTTCTTTCCCCTCATTGTCAGATCCTGTGCACCAAATACATGAACTGATCTGATTCCTTCTTCCCTTCCCTGCTGGGCTCAGGATTTCTGGGTGACAGCCCAATTACTCCCCTTGATAAAGGCCCTCAAGGTGCCTGCACTGAGCAGCCTGGGGGTGGTGGTGACCCTGTCACAGACCAGGGAGGGACATCACACAGAGCACTGTCTGTAGCGTCAGGGGGAACATGGACCTGAACTGCTGCTGGACACTGAGCCCACAGCCCCCACAGCCAGAACCCTCCACCACCATCTGCTGAGGATTAAGGAATGACTCATTTTCATTTTTTGGGGAACTAGATTAAATCTTATCCAAGGATCTGCAGAAGGTCCAGGTAATTCAATACCACAGGCAAGCACTGCACCTTCTCATGGCTACTCCAAGCAATGGGAAGTTTCCAAACTTTGCACTAGCTCCAACTTTGCACTGCTCCTGGCATTTGTCACACAAACTGCCTGTGAAGCCATGTGGTCATCACTGACCTTCCCAGACTGAAGGGATCACTTCCAACTGGTTGGCTGCATCCAGTGCTTGAAGAAGGTCCAATATATTTTTAGGAGATGGGTAGAAGAGCTGAAGAAGGAAGAGAATCATTTCAGTCACCTGTGACTGCTCCATTTCTCCATGGAAAAGCTCTGCAGCTCTCACCATGGTGCAAACTTACTGAAGATGACATTTCTTTGTACCACTTCAACACCACCTCAATTTGCTCCATCATGCACAGCAATGAAAAGAATTTCGACCTAGAGAGAAAAAACCATCCTAATTCAGTGATGATTAGATCAAGCAAACTATGAAAGTACCAGCAAATGATGGTGTGCTGCTCAGATTTGTACTGCACATCAAGGACATTTCACTGCTTGCCACACTCCATGCCATCAGAAAAGCAGCAGTGTTTCTTATCCCAGCTCAATGCTGCCACTAGATTATTGGCAGAACTAATCAGACCACTCTGTTTTAAAATATATTAAAAAAGCATTAAAGATTAAAAATCTTCCTGCCTGATGCCAGTTTTAAGGTAACTGAATCTGTCTCAAATGAAACTTCTGGATATAAGAACTGAACTAAATTAACCTTTTAACAGCAAGTTTACAAGACAAGCCTGAGTCCTTGATCCAGTGCAGACTAGGAAAACATCCCTATACAAAGAATGTGTAGGGAACAACCAGTTGTGGGTTCTGCCATTCTTTTGTGTACCCTGAATGGCAGCTTTGGTGTCACCTCCAAAGCTGCCATTCAGGCTACACAAAAGAATGGCAGAACCCACAACTGGTTGTTCTAGCTGTGGGATGGGTGTTGAGATAAACTGATGCTCCAAGACATTAGATTTCAGTTCACAGGCCACAAACTGAGAATAAATCCTTCACTGCTCTTATGAAAGATCCAATTCCCAAACTAGACACACAATAACCAGCTGGTGCCCAGTGTGTGAATCCCAGTTTGTACTGCAGCTGACAACAGCAGCCAATGCTGAATACAAGCTCCCTTCACTCACCAGTAGCCGTTGGACCGATCCACATCCAAGAATTTCCAGTTGTCTCCCTTCTCCAGGGCCCTGTTTAACTGATAGGCAAGCTTGATATCCTTGAGATCACAGCACTGCAATACACCAGATTTGGGAGCTGTGACCAATGTAACTCACAGAGTCACAGAGGTACCTGCACATATCACAGGCATGCAAATTACCAGTTAGGGAGGGGTCAAGCAAGGAACTGCAGAATTATGGCAGAAAGGAGGAGGTGATGAGCACGGATGAAAATGGGAGATACTGAAAGCTAAACCCTGTGTGACAGGATGTAAACTCACAGGCAATTCTCCAACAGCTGGAGGGGCTCAGAGGAATTCTGATGGCAAGGAAGAGGCACTTACCACTTGCATGGCCGTGTTAAAGAAGTTGGCTGAAAGGGAGCAAACAAAAGTCTGTTAAATTCAAGCTTCCAAGGAGACATAAACCACTCATTAACCACCCTCCCATGAGGTATGTTCAATTAGAAATTCAATCTGCAGCTCAGTTTGACAATATAGCAGAGCTCTTTGCTTTCCCTGTAGTCTTTGGTGTGGCATGAGTTGGGTGGGGATTTTTATACACTTCTAGCAACAACTCAGAGCACAGAAAGAAACAGTTTTACACATCTGGCAGGACAGAAGCAAAGGAAGGAGAAGTACAACATTCTGACAATTTCCAGGAATCCTTCCAAAGACAAGGAAGAAAGCTGATGAAGAGTGGCTTTCAACACTCCATTAACACCACTTTGTCTAGAGACCTTTCTTTGCCAAACCCATCTTCAGATGGAAGCTGCATCTGCTTCCAAACCTATAGAAAGGTTTATGAACTTCCCAGGGCAAAGCTGTGGACATACAGATGGCAGAAAGAGCCAGTAACACATGGGATGTTCAGGATATTCCCCTCCTACAGACCCACACTCCAGTTTCCCATGAAATTGTATTTAATGACATTTTCTCAACAGGATTAGGAAGAACTAAAATAGGAAAACTCAACAACAAAACTTATAACAAAAACCTGCCATTCACCTGATGTGCATCATTTCATGAAACTTTCATAAGATTTTATCACATGGACTTAAATGCTCTTTCACACAAGCTACACACCTACTTTCACACAGAAGCCAGTGCAGCAATGCACAGCACAATTCCCAACACTGGAATCTGCCCTTTGTCTCCAGAAATATCAGCAGGGACTGAGAGAAGCAAGCTGCATGCATTTATCCTGGCCTAATAAATCTGACATTCACAGGTACCTTTTCACCCAAGCTTGAAATCCTTACCATCATCAGGGTCCTGAGCAGTGAAACTTCGCTTCTCAACCTCATTTAACACCTCAGAGATGATGTCTGATGACTGAGCTTCAACTGTGGGACAAAGAGACAAAAACATCTCATCTCAGTTGTGCCAAGCACTTCCTTGTGAAGAGCATCACTCTGCAAATACACTACAAAATTGGGAACAAGCAACATAATTTTGAACAAATATAATTTCCATGGTGCTCCATACCAGTTGCAATTTAATTTGCTCTAAAATCTGCCCTGCTATTGCCAGATTTCCACATCAGCAGGGCAGATTCAGAAAGACAGAAGTGCTTTCTAGCAAAGAATCAAACAGGCCTGGAAGTTTGTCTGTTAGAAGGTTGCACTAGAAAAATCAAAGTATTTATGCTTTATATAATATACTTTTAAAGTATATTGTATAAATATACTTTATATTTCTATACAAACAAACATTTAGAAGGGGGAAAAAACAAAACTAAACAAACCCTAAACTCCAGAACCAAACCTAGAGAGACTCCAGAGCAATTCCTTTACATTTCTTAAAACACAAGGACTGCAGTTATGGCTACTTTGCCTATTCTCTTCCTGTAGCTGAAAGTCTGTGGGCATGAGATCTTGGGTTCCTGTTTCTAACACAGCTGTTGGGCTCCTGTTTCTAACACAGCTGTTTTTCATGCCAATTCTAATGCACAGAAGAACTGCTGCAGGAAAACAAACTCCCTGTGAGTGGCACAATATGAAATCACACACTGTGGTCAGACCCAGCCTCCACAGTGACTGAGCAGCTTTTGCTCCCTGTATGAATTTATCCTTTTTTTCCTCCCCCAAGCAGAATCAGGCAGCACAGGGGACACTAAGATCACACCCCTGTCTTTCAGTCCATGAGTGAACTGCCTTCACCCATCACATGTGGAGAGCACCAGAGCAGCTGCCACACGAGGTTTGTGCCACACCTACCACCTCTGTAATGCACGGAGAGCAGATGGTCATAGGATGCCAGGCTGGGCTCTGAAAAGCAAAACATTGCAGTCACTGCCACACTCCTGGTGAGCTTTGTGCCCCTTCCCTGTTCTAAATTAAAATCAAAAATACTTCACAACAAATTTCCCTTTTGCACATGAATGTAATCTTCAGCCTATCAACAAGCATGTTATTGGGGCAAAGCACAGCCCACAGGACATCAATTCTGCAGATATTCTCTGCTTCTGCAATACTTATTTGGAAGGAAAAAATCAACATCTAGATCAAAAGGTTTTTTCTGTAGAGATGTAGATCTATGGATGTGAACTGGCTTAGGTGGCTTGTGAAGTTCCTCTCCCCTGGAGTCAGGGAATCACCACCATGTTGTGTGGTACTGAACTCCTGTGTTGACTGCTCTGTTCTGGAGGTGGCACTGCAATATCATAATCATTGCATAAATAAATACTCTGGTTCTCTTACCTATATCAAGTGCTTCCATTTCCTTTAATACAAATAAAGACATAGTTCTGCCCACACCACCACATCTTCTCAGGCTCTTCAGTACAGAGTTAAAAGTCAGCAGAGTTGGTTGCACTTTCTGTTGAGCCATATGAGTCAGGAGGTCCTTAAAACAAAATTCCCAAATTCTTAGTGCTACACATATTATGGATTACAGTTCAGCTTGCAGGTGGCTTATACATACATTTCCTCACCACCTTCAAGTGCACTACTCTCCTTTAACTGATTATTTAATCAGTACTATCTAATTTTTAATGACCAAAACCCAAGGCTACATTACATTAGAATAAATCTTGGAGAACTGTCTCTAGAACATAATAGAAAAATTTTATAGTTACATAATATTTTTCTTTACTGACGTGTCATTAAAACTCAAAATTCCATTTCTGTCACAACACCATGAATTAAAATTCAGAGTTTTCAATCTGAAATTGTTTATTTATTTTATCTCCCAGAAGTAATTTCCCCAATGACTTTCTGTCAGGGCAGTTCCTGGATCAGGTATGTTCTCACAAGGCAAATCACTCTGCAAAGGCAAGGCTGGATTTTTTAAAATTTGCCACTCCTCTATAATTACCTTTTCTGTTTACACTACTGTACTTCCTTTACAGCAGAGATTAGTATCTAGGAACAAAGGTCTTGCTTTTGGTCTTCCAACAACTGCAAAATTTCACTAATAAGGCAGATCTTTATTAGTAAAAGAGCCCACTCTTACCACTTCCCCATCTCTTTTGCTCTACCCTCCTTACCTTGGCTAATTCCCATCTTTCTGCAAATTTGTCCTTTAGATATGGGACTGCTCTGATCAGTGCATTGAAGGTGTGCACATCAGCTGGAAAATGTAAGATAATCCATTATAAATGACAATTTATAGCCTACAGGAAACAGTTTGAAACAGTTTGTTGTAGCATGGCTCAGTTTCTGGCAAAGTCTCATGCAAACCTGTCTCCAGAGAGCCAGCCACACGCCAGCTGCACTGGGATTCCCAGTTTGCATTCAGCTCCCATGATCCAGCTGAGGTCCGTACCCCTGCGCCAATCATCACTGCCATGAACAAACTGTGCCCAACAGGGCCTTCCTCTGCTCCACAAAGCACAGCCAGGAGTCACTCACCCTTGTGCCTTTCATTCAGCAAGTCTATGTACATGTCATAAGCTTTGGAATAAGCCCCATGCTGCAAAAACAAAAATAAACCATCTCTGAGTATGTGAGATCTGAACAGCTGGAAAAATCCCCCAGCACTGCAGAATGACTTTACCTTCACCATGCCACGGATCATTGTGCAATAGGAGTGTGCATCCCTCTCTGGCATGATCTTAAATATCCTTTCAGCATGGTTGTTCTCCCTAGAACCAGTGAAGATAAACATAAATGTTAAAGAACCAAATAAGATACTCTTAGGAGAAGGATTCAACATGCAAAACAAAATAAGGGCTGTACCCCCAAAGACTGACATTCACATATCACACTTGTGATACTTGAAGTATTCTACAATCACTTACCAGATTTCCATGAACACTTTATAAGATCAGCAAACACAGGTTTATTTAACAAAACTTAGGTCTATAACAACAATAGAAGTGCACAACCCATGGAATATGGGAATATTGGTAACATTTTCTCTACCTCCATCTGGGGCCAGACTGTGCACCTCTGCGAAATTGTCTCTTTGGAGCTTTCTGTTCTGAGGCATCCACCTGGGGAGATTTTTGCAAAAAGAAGTTTCTCAGAGTTAAATTATGGTTTAACATCAAATGACATGACTTGCTAACAAAACTGAAGCTCAGCAGCGTGGACCAAAGGTGTTTTTTAATGTGTTATATAAGAATAATTTTTATCATAACATTCAGGAAGCAACAGCTAGATTGAGAGTAATGTTTATGTTATTAAACATATTAAAAGCTTTACACAAACTACTGTTGCTGCTAGGTCAGTCATGGATTTTTGTAACAGAAATATCTCCTGGGAACGTTAACTGCATCTGATCCACCTCATGGCATCTCCCACACAGACAGCACAAAAATCTTGATGTCACCTCGATATACTCCCAACTATGTATGAATAAATAGAGACCAACAAGTTTTCCATACCCCTGGTTCTTCCAAATCCTCTTTTTCTTCCTGCTCTTTTTCAGGAGTAGGTTCACCATCTCCATAGAAGCATAACAAATCTAAAAGGCTGTTTGTGGTCTCCAGAGACACAGGGGTACCTTTAGAAAATGAGAACTTATGACAGTCAGAGAAAGTGAAGAGCTCATCACTCTACAGCCACATCACAAAACCTGTGAACACAACTTTGCTCCCTTCCAACACAAAGACATTCTCTGGCAAGTCCCTAACCCTGCTGTGACACCAGTACTGCCACAAACCCAGTCCTCACAGGACACAATTTCAACACTGAACTAGAGTATGTTTTTCTGCTGAAGCCACTGAAAGAGCAGAGTTTCCCTGATCAAGCTGAAGGAAGTGACAGCTCTCAGCCAGAACTGTGAAGCAGCACAAGCCCAACACAGCATCTGAAATTTCTAGTGCTTTTCATAACTCTTCCTAGGATACATCCTGCTGTGAAGAACACTTTGCATGTTTCCAATTGTTCTCCTCATCACCAAAGTGACATGTCAGACAAGCAGTGGCTAAGATTCTCCAGGAATTCTAGAGAATTCCACTTCACCAGATCAGAGTCAGTTGTGAAAGAAGCAACAGAGTCACACAATTGTCTCCATAGCCTGTGGCAGGTACTGAAGTATTTTTGGCCCAATTGAAGCAGAGCTCCAGCACAGAAGCTGGCAGGTGACCACATACCTGCCTGCAGAAGCTGATCAAACATGTCCACAGACTCCTTCACCATCCTGAGATGGACGCGCTCCCTCAGAGCCTCCTCGCTCACTCCTTCAGTCTGAGGGGTGACACTCTGGGGCATCAGGCACTAAAAGCAAACAGGGGAAGTTGGTCACAAGTTCAAACCTTCTCCACATATCCTGACTCTTCTCCAATGCACTGCTTGCAGCCTAACAGCAGCAGTCCTTTTGGGGATGAAGGACCACACACATCCTCATCCCTCACTTTGTGCCAGGAAGGAACACCTACTTTTATCTTACTTTTCTTACTTTTATCTCAAGAACCTGATATGATACTGAAAAATGTCCACTACAAAAGCATAATGGAAATACAGTATTGTGTTCATACTGTGCAAAGCAGTATTTAAAAGTTATCCTTTTATCTTAGTTTTGGACCAGTCCAACAGCAGGTTTCAGTGACAAAGCACAAATACAATGAAAATAAAGAACAAAAAGCTTACTGGTACGTTGGGCTCTGCAAAAGTCTTGTCAAAATACTGAGGAAAGTTCTTTATGATGTATTTTGCAGCATTTCTCCCAGACTCCTTTGACAAGGAATACAGACGCTGCATAGAAAGGAGACAGAACAAGATGGAGAAATACACAGATTACAAGGCTGAGAATTAGAAGAAACATTTTATTTAACAATGAACATTCTGATAGGATCAAATTAAACTCATGCATAATTTTCAACTTACTAGAATCACAGGGACAACATTCCAGATAAACATTCTGGTACTCATGCCATAAGAATCTCTATTCTTTAAATGCCATTAAATTCTACTTCCTTGTTACTTAGTCAAGGGACACAATTCAGACATCTGAAATACTGCACTACTACCTCAAGCTCAAAAACATCTCATTTTAGAGAGAAGAGAGAATTCTGAAAGCAATCTGATACCTCATTTTCTCTTGTAATCAAAACCAGGCTTCAATAAGGTAGGAGTATTCACAGCCCAGAAAAGGCAGGAGGGAAGCTATCAAGGAATTAAAGGAAATACCTACAGAATGAGCTGCATTTCTTGGCATCAGGAAAGGGTCATCTTGGAACATGTAATGAGCAGCAGTAGGATCCTGTAGAAAGAAGAGCCCAGCAATGAGAAGTTTATAGTTATGTGCACAGGCACAACACACTGCCTCATGGAATTGAAGGCACAAGGAATTCTTCCATCATAACCATCACTAATGCATGTTTTACAGAAGTTCCTCTTGTTCAAAAAGAGGAAATAATTTTGAAAAATGTTTGGAAATTGCCTGTTTGGAAATAATTTAAAAAATGTTTCCATTTTACACACACCCTTGCAGGCTAATTTGGTGACAGAAGGGTCCTGCCTATAACATATCAAGCAGTGAGTGCCCTGCAAAGTAGGACCCCAAATGTAAGAGTCTTGGGAAGCTGATGGGACTTGGCAAGTTTTGATTCAATTCCCAGAATTCAAGTTAGATGGGATTTAAGAACAGCATCACAACATTTCCAGGTTTTGCCCAGCAAGAGCAGACACTCATTGCACTTTTTAAAGCTTTTCTGGACTGAGATTGGGAAGGAACTGGTGCAGGAGTTGCTCCCTGTGCTAGTGAAAGCCTTACCAAAGCACTGCAGCTCTCTCTTAGCACATGAGTGAGGCTTTAAGGACACAGCAAAACCCCCTGAGCCAAAGGGAAAACCCTGATGTGAGAGTCTCATGTCTCATTTATGGCCAAAGCAGAAATTAAAGGGCTCCTGAGCACAAGGGTGCTGCACAGAAGGGATCCCTGGCCCATCCCCATGGCCACAGAAGCACTCACCCTGTTGACAGTGGAAGCCAAGGTCTGGAGCACGGCCAGTTTGTCCCTAAGCACAAAGGAGTTGGGTTAATTCCCACCTGCAGACTTGGAATGCTGTGCATGACATTGCTTGGAGAACCAGCACAGGATTATCCTAACACACAAGGATTTTCAGCTCTAGGAAATAATGGTTTTGCTGCACTCAGAAAGAAAGAGAAAATGCAAAAATGGTCTCGGTTCTTAAACAACCCCAGGAAAAAAAAGATTTTGAGGAAAACCAGAAGAGCATCTGTGTTTACAGCTACTACTCCTGCCCTTATAATACATTTTTAAAGAAAGATCATGGGGGAGAGACACAAAATAGTGTTGCTCCTGGAGCATTTCCAAGGAATAAATATATTAAGTCTCTCTACAAAACATGTCTTTGCAAGAAAAAACAAACCAAACCTAAACCAGGTATCTCAGGACTCCTGTGCCTGTGGAACCTTAAGACTTTTGTTGTTTCAAGCAAACAAGGAAAGGCCAGTGAAAGTGTTTAGGTGAAGGTGGTTTTACTTTAGGTTTACATGCTGACACTATTTGACCATAAACTTTCATGAAATTCCATCAAGTGCTCCCAACAAAATAGGTTTTGTTCAGTTGTGTGATTTCTAAGGATTTATTCAGTTATCAACAATCAAGTTTTATTTTGCTGAAGAAACACTTTCACAGGAAAACACCCAAATAAACTTGGTTTTACAGATCTTTAGCAGATGTGATCTTTTACAAAGAAATAGAACTACGCTTAAAAATGCACTTGTTGTAAGTGCTTCTAAAAGAAATGTCAGGAATGCAGTGTGCATGATCTGCACAGAGTAAGAATCAAGAATATTCAGAGAGTTTCAAATCAGCAGGAAAACCTCTAGTGGGACACTGCAGCAAGGAATACAGGAACCTCAATTTTCTTTTTCAGGTTTGGTGACAGACTACATTTAGCTGTCTAACACTGCCTTTTTTCCTAAGTGAAGATTCCAAAAGCAAACACTCACCATGTTTTCCTTCGGGGGAGCACAATTTCTTCTTGAGTTACTGTGAGAAACAAAATTAAAATGGTCATTAGAAACAAAGAGATACCCAAAGAAAATTCTGACCCCATAAGTTGTAGCAAGGTGGGGTCAATCCTTCTCCCAAGTGACAGGCCAAGTGCAAATGGCCTCAAGATGCACCAGGTGAAGTTTGGATTGGATATCAGGAAAAAATCTCTTCCCTGAAAGGCTTGGCAAGCACTGGAACAGGGGAGTGGTGGAGTCAGCATCCCTGGGGGGATTCAAGAATGTTGATGTGGCACTTGGGGGCATGGTTTGGAGGTGCCTTGGCAGTGCTGGGTTAAGAGCTGCACTCCACTAACTCAGAGATCTTTTCCAATCTCAGCAATTCTATATTCTACAAAAATTGATGAGTTAAGGTGATCCAGATGAAAGTACCAAAACAATGATTTTAAAGCCACAATCTAACACAGGTTAATGGAGCTGCACAACTCAGTTGATGCTTTTGGAGCATGGAGTTGATGAGGTAAGGAATCAAGTTAATCCAGGAAACTTCTGCACAATGAAGACAGGGAGAGAGAAAATCCAAGGAGGGGAAAGAGGGTGTTTACATCATCTTTATCTCCTGATACACTGCACTCTTTGGAGATCAAAGAACATACGCAAGGAACCAGTAATGAAGCCATCTTACCTTGTGGATTGTCCACAGTCTTCCCCAGAGCAGGAGTACTTGAAGAGCTCCTATAAACAACCAGAGGTTTGAATTTACAGCAGTCACAGTAAAACAGCAAAAGTAGAGTAGTGAAATTCCATACTACAGGTTAGAATTAACTAAAACACCAGAGTGAACTGGAGTGCATTAGAGTAACTGGCAATGTTGAACTGTTATTAACTCCAAATTATTGCCACAAAACTTTTAAGACAGCCCCTAAACAAAGCCATCGCATAAAATAATGGAATGTGAAGGTGTTGGAAGGGACCTTGTTCCACAGACCAGGTTGCACCAAGCCCCATCCGATCCACCCTCGAACACTGACAGGGCTGGGCCACCCACAACTCCGCTGAGCAACCTGGGACAGTGCCTCACCAGTCCTACAATAAAAAGTTTATTGCCAATATCTAATCTAAACTTCTCCTTTTTCGATCTGTACTCATTAATCGTTGTTATTCCTATCGCTATAATTCCCGATGAAAAGTCTCTCTCTGGCTTCTTGGCAGGCCCCCTTCAGTTTTGGGGTCTATACGCAAAATTCCCATCTCAGGCTCAACAGCCCCAGCTTCCACAGCCTCCATAAAGCGCTCATCCGCTTTTTCGTAAGACTCAGCTCTAGGAATCGCTTAAACGCTCGAACTCTCTCCCGGGGAGGCTCCGAGTTGCCCCAAACCAGGAAAAATCCCGGGAAAGGCGTTTAAAAGCAGATAAAAGCCCCACAAAAGGCGTTCCCTCCCTCCACACCGCCCCGACCACGCCGGGCACCGCGCACTGCGCCTGCGCAGCCTTTCCCGCCTCACTCCCCACACACCCAGCACCGCCCGCCCGTCGGTTCCTCCCCGGTGCCGCCGCCACCTGTCCCTTCCTCCCAGTGGTCTCTCACCGGTAGCTCTCCCGCCCGCCCGGGAGGTGGCACCGCCTGCCCAGCCACAGCGCCCGCTGCCAGCAGCCACCCCCGAGCCGCCTGGCCGCCATGGCCCCCGCGCTGGCCTCTGGGAAGGCGGGCGGCACCACTCCTACCGCCCCTCCGCGGTAGTGGTACCGCCCGGCCCCGCCCCCCCCGCGGCCCGGAGCGCGTGGTGCTGCCCGTGGCGCGGCGCTTCCAGCGGGAGAGCGGGAGCTGCTATCGGCCGGGGAAGAGTTGCTCGTTCGCCATGAAGCCGCCCAAAGTGGTGCCGTGGCGGCGGCTGGTTGGGGTGTCCTTCGGGATGTACACGGCCGAGGAGATCAGGTGAGGCTCCATGTGTGCTCTTCCCGAGCTGTGCGGATGCTGCTGGGTACTACCAGTCCCAGCGTGCCGCGCGGCACGGCGCCGAGGAGCTGTGGCGGGTTGTGGCGCGCGGCATGCTGGGACTTGTAGTCCGGTTGGGCCGTGGCCCAGCCGCCGGCATGGCGGCAGCCTAATTTTATACAAAATCTCTCGCCGCTCGAGGGGACACGCTGACAAAATTATGTGATTTCTTAGTAGAGTGGCTAGTAATGTAAAATAAATATGTGCTGCGATATGAATGATTTTGCTTATTGTGTCATGAAATCAGTGATACACAAATTCCCATTGGATTCGCAAAATGCTCTCAGAAAGGTATTTTAGTCAATGGAGAAGATCACACAGATCACACAGCTACTGAATGCCCGTGCTAGTTGTGCCATTCAAGTGCATATCCTATTCCTGCTGCTGATTTTCACTCTTTCCTTCGATCTCCAGGAAGCTGAGTGTGAAGCCCATCACCAACCCTCAGTACCTGGACAATGTGGGCAATCCGGCCGTGAACGGGCTCTATGACCTGGCCCTGGGGCCCCCGGACTCCAGAGAAGTGTGTGCCACCTGCATGCAGAACTTCAGCAACTGCCCCGGGCACTTTGGCCACATAGAGCTGCCCCTGCCTGTGTACAACCCCCTGTTCTTCGATGTATGTATTATAAATGTACTGAATTATTGCTGGGCAAAGGGCTGGTGGTGCCCTTCGTTCTGGCTGGACACACAGGCTGTCATGTCCAGGTCTGGTCCCTCAGTTTAGGAAGGATGTTGAGATGCTTGAGTGCATCTAAAGGAGGCAAGGCTGATGAGGGGCTTGGAACACAAGCCCTGTGAGGAATGTCTGAAGGAACTGGAGTTGTTTAGCCTGGAGAACAGGAGGTTTAGAGGTGACCTTATTGCTCTCTACACCTTCCAGAAGGGAGGCTGCAGACAGGTAGGGTTGGTCTCTGACAGAACCAGAGGACACAGTCTCCAGCTACGTCAGGGAAGGTATAGGTTGGACATTAGGAAAAAAATTTTCACTGAAAGAATAATAAAGTACTGAAATGCTCTCCCCAGGGAGGTGGTAGAATCACCATCTCTGGATGTGTTTGAAAATAGACTGGACATGGCACTTGGTGCTACAGTCTAGTTGAGGTGTGAGGGCATGGGTTGGACTCGATGATCTTAGAGTCTCTTCCAACCTCATTATTCTGTGATTCTATGTGGTTGCAGTCCTTGAAAACAGTGAAGTTTTCCCCAGTAAAGGTGCCAAGATCTGTTTTCTCTTTTAAGTGTAATACCAGCAGATGCAGTAGAAAAGCTTTGTTGTGTCATGATAGTTCAATACAAATAGACCTTTTGAAAAATATGCATTTTGTTGTAGCTGTTGTTTTACTCAATATTGACAGGCATGTGAGGGGGGATATTCATCCTGAAGTATGTGACTGACTGCAGGATGTCATGCACATGTGGAATGTCTCACAGAGACTGTTTAGCCAAAGTGATTTGTGAACTGGACACCAGTGAAGGTTGTTTTGATTCCTTGGCCAGTTGGGTCAAAGCTGTGTCCTGGCTGTCTCAGACAGTGACAGGTTTTTCTTTAGTATAGTGTCTCTTTAGTATGTAATTATGTCTAGTATTAGTGTAACATTGTATAGCTTAATAAAGCAATTGTTCAGCCTTCTAAATCATGGAGTTGATTCAGAAAGAATGCATATTATTCCCCAATGCATATTATTCCCTACATTGAGGTCACCCTGCATTGACAGTAGACAGCCTGCTGAGAGTTTACATACAGATTATGCTTTGCATATGAGTTTGGTTGAAATAATTTTTTTTTTTCAAGCAAATTCTTTATGATTAAAATTAACCATTAATCTAATTTCCCAGTTATAGTATTGTGGTATTTTTGGGTATTTCCCTGTCGTGGGGAGGAAAGCTGAATCTGACTCCATGATATTATATATGACATGACAATATTATATTATATTATATTAAATTATATTGTATTGTATTGTATTGTATTGTATTATATTATATTATATTATATTATATTGGAGTACTATACTATACTAAAGAATAGAGAAAGGATACTTACAGAAGGCTTAACAAGATACTAATGAAAAACTCGCTACTCTCTCCTCAGGGTCCAACACAGCTGGCTGTGATTGGTCATTAAGTTAAAACAATTCACATTAAACCAATCAAACATCCACCTGTTGGATGAACAGTCTCCAAACCACATTCCAAAGCAGCAAAACAGAAGAGAAAGACATGAGATAATATTGTTTTCATTTTTCTCTGAGGCTTCTCAGCTTCCCAGGAGAAGGAATCCTGGCGAAGGGATTTTTCAGTAAATAAGATGGTGACGCTCTTTAAATCCAAACATTTTACTTGCATTTACTTGCTTACTGTGCAAGCTAGTACATCTGCCAGAATAACCCTTTTCTTCCCCTTTCCTTTGCAGAAATTGTACCTTCTGATCAGAGGGTCCTGTTTGAATTGCCACATGCTGACGTGTCCCCGAGCCGTGGTTCACCTGCTGCTGAGCCAGCTGAAGGTGCTGCAGAAAGGGCTGCTGCATGCTGTCCATGAGCTGGAAATCATCCTGAACAGGGCAAGTACTCTGTGATGCTCCTTCCCTTTTTGGGTGGTCTCACAGCTCTAAAGCCCTGTGTCAATTTATCTTCTGTTCCTTGTAGTTTATGGAGCAGTGTGCAGATGCAACAGGCTCAGAAATTGAGGAGGAGTTGAATCGCCACGTGCAGGAAATGTTACAGAGCTCCCAGACAAGAGATCGGTGCTCAAATGTAAGTACAGGCAGTGCTTCTCCTGAGATCCTGGGCTTTATCCTCTTAAAGAGTGATGTGCAGAACATGTAGGTGCTGGATTTTGAAATTGAGGAGGAGTTGAATTTCCACGTGCAGGAAATGTTACAGAGCTCCCAGACAAGAGATCGGTGCTCAAATGTGAGTGCAGGCAGTGCTTCTCCTGAGATACTGGGCTTTATCTAACTCTTAAAAGAGTGATGTGCAGGACATGTAGGTGTAGGATTTGTGTGGGTGCTGTGGGTGCTAGATTTTGGAATTAAGGAAGAGGTGAATTGCCACATGCAGGAAATGTTACAAAGCTCTCAAACAAGAGATTGGTGGTCAAATGTAAGTACAGCCAGTGCTTCTCCTGAGATCCTGGGCTTTATCCTCCTAAAATAGTGATGTGCAGGACATGTAGGTGTAGGATTTGTGTGGGTGC
>JAHXMQ010003319.1:55738622-55763646 GCA_020466415.1 Ammodramus savannarum pratensis
CTCATCTCTTCCCTCAACCAAAAACCCCTGTGAACACAGTCACACAATTGCTTTTGTTTATTTTGTCTAATGATAAATGGGATAATTTTTTAAAAGTCTGTTTATTTACTTCTGAGGTTCATTTCTGTTCTTTCTCCACTTGTGGTTCTGTTCCTCTAAAGAAGGCCCAGCACATCCAAACAATGTTGTTCCTTTGAGTGGCAGTGTCCAGAAGAGATTCAGTAGAGAGCTGTGCTCTAATGAGTTCTTTACAAACTACTTAAGTGCTTTCATCCAGGGGGAATAATTTTGGGAGTTGGAGGCACACAACTTATTAACCTCACCACCACCACGTTTTTCTTGTTCCCTCTGTAGGATGGGAAGCCACTTCCTGGCCTGATCCAGGACCACATGGTTTCTGGAGTCAGCATGACACTGCGGGGCTGCTTCTTCACCAGGGAGCAGTACATGGAGCTGGTGTACCGAGGGCTGACAGACAAGAAAGGGAGAATTAAAACCTTTCCCCCAGCCATTATGAAGCCACAGCCATTGTGGACAGGAAAGCAGGTAGTTTATAATTTACAGGCTTAAAGAATGATGGTGGTTTTAAAGTAAGCAGAATGCTAATAATAAACCAGTGCTGCTAAGAGTGTTTGAAAGGCCAAATTCCATTAACACCATGTAGGTTTTGGTGTGTGTTTCTGAGCTGTAAAACCCAACAGACAGCTTTTTTTTTTTTAATTTTTAATATATCTGAGCATTGGAAAAATCTTTGCTGTTTTATATTTCTGAATAATTACATAGCTCACTGTTCCTTCAGAGGGTAGAGTAGCAGGAAGATATTCCTGCCTGGTGAGATTTCCAAGCTTTTAAAACTGCTGTCAGTGGAAAGAATACATGCAGGATGTTGCTTTTCTCATTCATGGCAGATTTTTTAATGTTGAGAAATGATTATACAAAAGAAATAATTCCTGCCCCTCATCCTACTTCTTTATAGGTTGTTTCCACATTGTTAATAAACATCATTCCAGACAACCATGCTCCACTGAATTTGACTGGGAAAGCAAAAATTGGTGGGAAAGCCTGGGTCAAGGGACCTGCAAAAGGATATCTGAATCTTGATTCAATGTGTGAATCTCAGGTATGCAACAACTCTGGGGATTGGGCTGGGCTGTTGTATGAAAATTGTGTGTACAGTAGAGGAATGGGAAGGGAGCAAGGCAGATGACACAGTTAGAGGCAGATATTTGGCAACAGTTGCTGCCAGAAGTGGCTGATTGAAGGGTAGGCCTCGGAGTCAGGAGAAATTCTCTGTGGTCCTGACTTGGGTAGATTCCATTTGGTTTTGTTAGACAGTGTGTCTTCATTGTCAGACTTTATAGGTGCAAAAATACAGGTGGTGTTAGAAGTTTCATTTCTGCTACAAATTCTGAAAGTACAGATAATCTGACCACATTTAACCATTCATCAGCATGCAAGCTTTTTAAACCTATACCAATTTTCACAGAGATTACACAGAAAAATGTGTCGAGTCACAGTGCAATTAAAATTTCTGCTTTCCTGATTCAAAGCTGTGTTTTATTTTTTCAGGTTATCATCAGAGATGGGGAATTACTGTGTGGAGTCCTGGACAAAGCTCACTTTGGCAGCTCTGCCTATGGGCTGGTGCACTGCTGCTATGAGATCTATGGGGGTGAAACCAGTGGGAAGGTGCTGACGTGTCTGGGGCGCCTCTTCACTGCTTACCTGCAGCTCTACAGGGGCTTCACCATGGGTGAGTGCCTGCAGCACCTCCTGAGGTCTGAACCACACAGGGTTGGGCATAATGAATGCTAATTCTGTGAATGAAATTGTGCAAAACTGCCCTGGAGTGAGATAGCTGCCTGCCAGCCTTTTTTTGATCTTGTTTTTTTGTTGTTTTTTTTTTTTTGGTGGTGCATACCTGACCTTCTAAGCATAAAGAGTCTTGAGTATGTCCAACCATTTCTCTTTTCTGTCCTGCCTAGCCAAAATGTACACAGTTTATATGTCCTGTGTTGAAATTTTGTTTAGATCAAAACCTCGTGTTTTGCTTCTCTGAAAGGTGATTATTGCTTAGAAAGCAGAACAGCTGACAAAGCAAGATGAAAGAACTTCAAGGGCTTGGTGATCAAGCCTTGCACATCACATTTTATGGTAAAACCTTTGGTAAATGAGTTTGAAAAGCTTTCATTACAGGTTTTCAAACTTATATAAGAGGTATAGAGACACAGTCAACTCTTAGCAGTAGTGAGGGACCAACACAGGGGTATCTTTTTGAGTGAGGAAGGTGACTGATTAACTCACAGGACTCCTGAGAGCCAGGGTGCAAAAGTTAGATAGGAAAAGATAACAAGCCTGGGAGCACTGGGCAGTTGAAACATCAGACAAGAAGTGAGACTGGAGCAGGAGTTTGGGATTTGATGTTTTGACACAGCCATTTTAGTGACTCTTTTAGTGTCTGTGGCAGGACTCCTCACAAACAGCTCACAGGAGTTCAGGTTCCAGTGTTTAATCTGTTCCCTGGTCCTGTCATCTCAAGGATCTGTATTTTTAATTTATCTGTTCTTAAAAAGCTAAGAAATGCCAGGTTGTGAAAAGTTCAGCTAATAGGAAGTTTGTAATGTGGATGGAAGGAAGAAAAACAGTTTGATGTGGCTGGTCCATAAAGCATTAGTTTTAGATTTTTTGGAGACTGTTGAAGTTAAGACTCCTTAAATTAGGGAGCTGATTTTGCACTCTTACTGCTTAGTTTATGTTGCTCTTTTATTTTTTTTTTTTTCTTTTATGGCTTAGAACTTCTCCATCCAAAAGCTACTCAGATTTTTTTCTTCTTGTCAAACTGCAGGCCCTAGGTCTAACCACCATTATAACTTTAGCTGTGACTTTCTTTCCCAGCTCTTCACTCAAAATCCCTGACACCAAATGTGGTTCCTCCCTTGATTTTTTTTTCAGTTTAGATCATTGTGTTCTGTCTCTCCTCTTTAACAGGGATTGAAGATATTTTGGTTAAACGTGATGCAGACCACAAAAGAAAAAAAATCATTGAAAGGTCAAGGCAGAGTGGTATTGAGGTAAGTCTGTTTTGCAGATTTTTTTTTCTTCCTTCCATAATGCAAAATTTTTGAAATACTGGCTTGTTCAATAATGCCTGCTTAACACCTGAAAATTCCTATATTTTACTTTCAGGCTGTTAGAGCTGCTCTTAATTTGCCAGAAACAGCATCATGTGAGGAGGTGCAAGGGAAGTGGCAGGATGCCCATCTCTGCAAAGACCAGAGGGATTTTAACATGGTTGATATGAAATTCAAGGAGGAAGTGAACAATTACAACAATGAAGTCAACAAGGTTGGCATTGAGTAATCTGTGCATACTGATCTTGTTTCACTTTCTTATTAAGTTAATTAATGTGGATGAGCAGTTCCTGACTCTTCTGGAGGCTGAGGCTTTCCATCTGACCCCAGCTTGGGGCTCCACATGCTGCCTCTCCTCCTCAGCCTTCTCCTCCCTGAGTGAGAAGACAAATTGAAATTATAAATAGGAATGTTTATGCTTGCTCATTGTTTCACTTTGTTACAGCCTTCCACAGGAATTTCTTGGGTTTATTGTTTTCTGAATAATGTTTGGTTTTGTTCCCTTCACTCCCCCACAACTCTGTAGGTTTGCATGCCCCTTGGTCTCCACAGGAGCTTTCCAGAGAACAATTTGCAGCTGATGGTACAGTCAGGAGCCAAAGGATCCACTGTGAACACAATGCAGGTAATGCAATAACCAGAAAATGCTTAGCAGCTCTGTGTGCTGATGTGATGTGTCCTAGAATAGAACTGTTGAGAAGCTCTTGTGGGGATATCTGATACCAGAGGAAGGTTTTCATTCTGGACTTTGGCATGGAAAAATGCTAGAAGAATGTAATAAAGGCCTCAGTGGGTGATGGAAGAGAGTCAGTGTTTATTATAACCTATTTTTGAATCACCCCTCAGTGCATAAGGGTTTATTGAAATAGCAGAGCTGCTTTTGAGAAGGAATGCTGCAGTTTATACAAACCAACCTACTGTAGGAGAAATATCTTCTCCTGGCCTCTGTTGGAGCCTGACCCTCTCCTTCTTCAACTTCTGAATAGGAACAACATAATCTTTGGTTTTGCTAGAAGTGGAAGGATACATTTTCATTTTACCATTTGCAACACAGACACCAAGCTAGAGACACTCTATAAAAATGCCATTTAAAATGGAGAGAATGACCACAGCTCAAAGGGAGAGCATTTTGGGTTGAGGTTTTTGTTCTGTTTTTAATACAATGCTGAGAGGTGGTGAGGGGAATGTAGGGACCAAAAAAACATCTACAGTAATTTTAGTTTCAGATTTCTGTGTTAAGTATACAGAATGAGGTATTAAGGTAATGTTGAGGATGAGTCAGGGTACTGGGATAATTTTTAAAAAACCAGGTGAGATCTCCCTGCCTTTTCTGCCCCTCAGTAGCTGGAACATTCCATTAACAATTCCACATGGAGCTACAGAGCATTTACTCAACATTTGACCTTTTTTTACTGTGTTTTTCAAGAAAAATCACTAAGCTTATGTGAACAAAAAGCTGGATGGGAAAGTGATGTTTCCTTTTTACCTGCCCACATTTAGATTTCTTGTTTGCTGGGCCAGATTGAGCTGGAAGGCCGAAGACCCCCACTGATGGCATCTGGCAAATCACTGCCATGTTTTCAGCCTTATGACTTTTCCCCTAGCTCAGGAGGATTTGTGACTGGCAGATTTCTCACTGGGATCAAACCTTCTGTAAGTTCAAGGCTGCTTGTATTGATACTGAAGTTTATTTGAGTCTTGGTATTTTAATAAAGGGTATCTGCAATTATAGATAAATGGACTTTGCTCACCCTGGTTTGATATGAAGCTTTTGAGGAAGAACATAAATTGCCAGTGTTGATGCACTTATTAGCAGAATGCTGATGGTGTTGTGCTTGTGTTTAGGAATTCTTCTTTCACTGCATGGCTGGCAGGGAAGGTCTTGTGGATACAGCTGTCAAAACCAGCCGTTCTGGGTACCTGCAAAGGTGAGAGGCCTGCTTTAGAACTGGAGCCTTTGAAAGCCCCTTTTGTTGTTTGTTGATTTTTCTTTTTTTTTCTGAGAAAGTTCTGTAGACTCTAAGTGCCTGTATTGCTCAGATTAACTTCACTGTGTTTGATTTCTACAAAATAGTCTGAATGCTGTTTGTTGTAAATACAATTTTCTAGATCGACTGGAACATTCTCATTTCAACAGCAGCACCTTCTCCTTTTGCAGAAATCTTTTTTTCTGGTACAAATATAGATAGGTGTACAAGTCCAGGCAGCTCTAGTTGGGCACACTGAGTGGCTCTTGTCTTTAGTCAAGCAACACCTCTAGCATAAATAGAAGAAAATAGAACTTTTGAATTGTGTCAGAGGGTAGTGAGGAGTTCTAAAGGAGTGATGCCCCTTTCTTTCTTTCAGAAAACTGTTAAAGCATGGCAGCAGAAATGGAGAGTAATTTACTGTTTCATTTTAAGTCAGATCAGTCCAAGGAAGCTGGAGGGAGCAGCAGGCTGAAAGCTTTACACATTTAGCATTTCACATGAGTGTTGTGTCTGTAGGATTTTGGCTTCCAGAATTCCTGACCAGCCCTTAAGTACACTTAAGATGTTGATGAAAACAGTGGGTTTTGTGTTAGAGTTGTATCATTCTTGCTGCTTTGTAGCCTCTTAACAGCATTTTTCTTATATTTTGGGTTTTTTTCCCATTTTTTTCCCCTCTGGAATAGGTGTATCATAAAACATTTGGAAGGCCTGGTGGTTCAGTATGACCTGACTGTACGAGACAGTGATGGCAGCGTGGTGCAGTTTCTGTATGGAGAAGATGGGCTTGATATCCCTAAAACTCAGTTCTTACAGCCTGAGCAGTTTCCTTTCATTGCAGAAAACTATGAGGTATAACACCTAAATCTTGAGTATTTATGAGGGGTGAAGGGGAGACTGAAACACATGGTTAACATCTGGCACATCTGTCAGGGATCCAGTGGCAACACTTGTTTGTCTCAGTTACTTTCAGACTAATGTACAGTTTTATTTGCCATTGTATTCAAAATATGGAAGCAATCTGAAGTCTGCAGCTTGATTTAGGCATCTCAATTTCAGCAGAGCACCAAGCACTGTCTGTTCTAACTCTGCACTTGAATTCAACAAGGATGACTTCACTTTTCAGTCTGTCAAGGTTGATTAACTTTTACCAGTATCACCACTGATGATTAACTTTTACCAGTATCACTGCTTATTATAGACTGATGATAATAGCATAAAGTTATAAGGGTTTTGTCTCAGTTGGATTGAAAACCAAATTTGAAAATTACTTTATAGCAATGACCTTCTCAGTTTGCTTTGCCTTTTCTGGTACAGTGAAGACAGAGAGAAGAATAATCATACAAATTACTTTGTTTCAGGTAATCCAGAAGAGAAACCATCTGGATGAGGCTTTAGCAAGGATGGAGTCTCACCAAGCTAACCAGCAGTTCAAAGCCATCAAAAAGTGGCGAGCCAGACACCAAAACTCTGTGCAAAGAGAAGGAGGCTTTCTGCTGTTTTCCCAAAAGAAATTGGCAAGTTTGAAAGCACAGCTTCCAGGAGGTGAAATAAAGAATGGAAGAGATCCTGCTACTTTACAGGTAACACAGAGGCAGCTGAACTGACCAAACCCTTCAAAAGAAGTTACAGAATTCAGTGTTTTGTTTAACTGCTCTGTGAATCCCAAAGTGTTTCACAGTCTAACTAAAATTGCCTTTTAAAGGAATCTTGTCAACTATGTGGATGATAAGCTGAGATTTATTAAAGTCTGAGGGCCCTAGTACTAGGGAAGGGGCTAAAAACTGAGATAAATGTATTGTTAGGTCATGTTTGTGAATTGTGTGGAGGGGTTGTTTCTGTTTAATGGTGGGTTATTTGGTTTTTTCATGTACACAAAGTAAATCTCTCTTACATGGACAGCTGTCTGCTAGCTGGATGAGAGCCTGTTTGAATACCAAAAATCAGAGAGCTGAGCCAGCCCTGCCCAGCTTTTCCAAAAATAATCCTGTTTATGCCTCTTGTCCATCACAGCACTGGTCTATAAGACATGGCTTCTAATGAGGATGGTGTGTGGACACAGAATTCAGACAGGTTCTGCTTCACAGCCTTGCTGTCAGAAGGAATTAATTTATCCTGGTGGAACTTGGGCAGTTAGCATGAAACTCCAGGTTGAAGGTGTTGAGAGATAACTGTGTGAGCTTGTCTGCAAAAGCTGTTTTTCCTAATCACAGGTTTATTCATTAAGCTGTGCTGAATTTGAGTTGCTCTTGACACTTTTTGATAACAACTCCTAGTTTTTGATTTCACTCCCAGTTAAAATAATTCTTTGAGGCATTATTTCACTGCTTTAGTGACTGTGGAGTAATTACATAAGTTGGGGTATTTTTAGGCACGTAAAGAATCTTGAAATAAATTGACTTCAGAAGTGTTAAATATCAGGAAAAGGAGCACACCTACACTCTGCACAGGTTCTCCTTTCCTCCTTCACTGCTCCTTGATTGCTTGTGGGTAAACCAGCCAGCCTAAAAACCTCCTCTCGTTTTCAGTTGTTGAAGATGTGGTATGAGCTTGATGAGAAGAAGCAAAGGAAGTACCTGAAGAAGACAAATAAGTGTCCTGACCCAAGCCTCGGGGTTTGGCGCCCAGACACTTATTTTGCATCAGTTTCAGAAACATTTGAGAAGGGAGTTGAAGGCTATATCAATAAATGGCAATCTGAGAACAGCAGGAGCTACATGCACACAGCACTTTCTTCTGCTAGGTAAAAACCTCTGAGTGTCTTCTTTGCACTGAGCCAAAACCCAAAACACCTTTTTGGAGCAAATTGACTAAAACTGAGAAGTCTTTACCAAATCTTGTTTCTGTTGTGGCCACTGTGAAGCCAAGCAAGGGTTTCAAAATGGTTCTTGAAAGCCAAATATGTTTAGTGTGCAATGGAGAGGCTCTGGTTATCTGTTCCTTCCAAACCTGAATTTTCCATGCTGCTGAGGGCTTTAGCAAAGCCTCTCTGGAGCCACAGCAGTGCTGTCCTCATGCATATAAAATAACACTTTATAGTGATCTTGAAAAACAAAGTATGCTCTTGATGCACCTTGGAGTTAGCAAGGCTGTTAGCAAGTGCAAGTGGGAGTAAATGGACTCTCTTTTGACATTCTGGGAATTGGCAGCATAACTAAAATACAATTTGGCCAAGGCCCCAGTTCTGTGTTAATGGGCTGTGTTTGTCAGATCAGATGGGGATAGACAATTTTACAGTTTCTGGAGCATATTTATCTGTAAGCTACCAGGAGAAATTGTCTCAAAAACGTGACTTCATTGAACTGAGCAATGATTCATTCTTTTCTGAGTTTTTTATTTTGTATGTTGAGCTAAACCTCCCATTTCCTGTCTCCAGATTAAAGGATCTGTTGTATTTAAAGTGGCAGCGTTCTCTCTGTGACCCAGGAGAGGCTGTGGGGCTTCTTGCTGCTCAGAGCATTGGGGAACCTTCAACACAGATGACTCTGAACACCTTTCACTTTGCTGGCAGAGGTGAAATGAATGTCACACTGGGTATTCCAAGGTGAGAAAGCTGTGTCCTCAATGGGCCCTTTATTTTAGGCACAATTGTGCTAGGTACACTAGCAGGTGAATATTGAGGGTGCACAGTCCTTCAGCGCCCTTGTAAATTTTCCCTGTTCAGAATATTTTAATGTTTTACAATTTTCCAGTTGTTTTGGTTCTTTTTGCAGATACTAAAGATCTGTGAAGGCCCCTTACTCTAATCTGATTTACAGATCATCAAATCAAATTGCGAATCATCAGTTTATTTGGAATAGTGTGGGTCCTGGCCTGGCCTCATATGGGAGTGTGGGGTGCCTTAGGTGGGAGGGGATTGTGTTGCTTCAGAGAAGCACAGGAGAGGAAGAACACACAAGGAAGCATCCATCATGCATCTGTAGGAAACAAATCTCATTAGTCCTTCTATTCTTGGAACAATTTATTATCATCTCTTCTCATAACTGGGGGAATATTCCAGTTGAGGCAGTGGGGCTGCTGTGCTTGGTGGGGAATCAGAGCAGAGAAAAGGAGCAGTGCAGTGTGACCACAGCTCTGGGTGCACATGGCTTTGGTGGAACTGCCAGTTACTGCACTCTGCCTAATGAAATAACCTCGATAATGACTTGATTTGCATAGTGCTTTTGTGGCTTAATTGGAATGATTATTCTTTGTTTAAAGGTTGAGGGAAATACTGATGGTGGCCAGCTCAAACATTAAAACACCAATGATGAGTGTTCCTGTGCTCAATAGCAAGAAAGCTCTCAAAAAGGTGAAACATCTTAAGAAACTGCTCACAAGAGTGTGCTTGGCTGAGGTGAGATTTCTTTTCAGTGTATCCTTTGAGAGTCAGCAAAACAAACTCTCCTCTTTGAGCTCATCAGTAGTTTGCTATGCCAGAGTCTTTGGCTTTTTCTCAAGCACCTTTTTCTCTGTCTATAGAACTGCAGGGATTCTGTTTTGTCTTTGAGACAAGATTATCTGGCTGTGATGGACATAGAGCTCAGATAGACACCTTTCTATCTGTCCTCCATTCCTTCCTAATCTCACACAAATTGCTGTGCTCAGTAGAAGCAGAACATGTGTCTCTGTGGAGATTGGCTATACCAGGATGTGTTCTGTGTTCCTCCTTCCTGGCACTGCACCTTTGTGCTCTCCTCCATGCCCTCCCCCTTCTATTTTTCCACCTCTTGTGACTTGAAAGCAGCCAAAATCAGGTCAAGACTTAGCTGTGTGTTGGAATGCTGTCCTGCTCAGTGAGCATGGTCAGTAAAATGAACCTGTAGGCCCCCTGAGAAGAGTAATCTCTTGTGAAGGAGTAGGGTGGGGGATTTATTGAGGCTTTTCCAGTATTGTCTGAGTTAATTGTTGGGAAGACAAAAAGTGCAGTAGGGTACACTCATTTTGTCCAGGAGCCTCCAGAAAAGTTTGCCAGTTAGCCTTGTGTAATTCTGGTTTCCTGTGAAAACCAGAACTGCAGGAAACAAATGAAATCTCTTCATCAAAGGAGTAACATTTCTACTTGGGAATGTTTTGTAGGTCTTGGAGAAAGTGGACATTGAGGAGTCCCTGCATGTGAAGCACAAGCTGAACAAGCATCGCCTCTACAAAATCAGATTCCATTTCTTGCCCCATGAATATTACCGGGAGGAGAAGTGTGTGAAGCCCAGGCAGATCTTGCACTTCATGGAAACAAGGTGAGTTTGCTTTCAGATACTTTAATATTTGCTCTGCTTTTGCCTTTTTATGGGCTTTGCATGTGGTTGATTACAGCTGGTGTGGCTTTTAGAGCAACAGTTCCAGCAGAGTTGCAGAAAAAATTTACACAGTTGTTTTTATGTCTTGAATAAAATTGGCAATTTTATTATTCAAGTTCAGTAATGAACCATCTCTTCTGAAGGTCAATTTGATGTGCAGATTTTATATCCAGATGAGTGTATAATTTTATGCTTTGGATGCACAGCTACATCTTTGACAGTAACAGAGCTCATACCAACCTTTTGATTCCTAAATGAATGAGAAAGGGCTGAGAAAAATTATTTGCATTATCCTAAAAGTACTTTTATCCAGCAGGGAATAATGTCCTGTTATGAATTATGTTAACCAAAATAAATAAATTTTTTGACAACTTCACATTTTCTGTGGCACTGCTGAACTTTGACATTCTGAGTTGCTTCTTCTGACAGGTTCTTTAAAGTTCTTCTGGAAGCAATTAAAAGGAAGACTACAAAGATGGCATCTTTTAATGAGGTCAGCACTCGGAAAACAACTCGGAAGGATTTGGATGATGACCAAGACAAGGTACAACAAAACATCACCTGACAAACACCTCGCTTCCTTCACTGGTGTTGAGAACCAGAATTGGGAAAGTGTAGCATCTTTCAGTGCACACCAAATCTGTGAATACTAAATTACTACTGAAATACTTAGTAAATAAACTGTCTTTTGTGTTCTCATAAAATTGACAAGGAAATTGAAGCTTTTCTGTATTAATTCCTGATTTGCTTAAGACTGTACTCTGAAAATGCCTGTTCATTTTAGCTTCTTTGCTAAAACATACCACTCTTCTTGCTCCCAGATCAGTCCTGTTGGAGCAGTGGTTGTCAGAACTTTAGGGAAAGTCCTTTGTTCATTGAAATGCTTTTGCATGTTCCTTCACTCCTCTCCCATCAAGGAATGTCAGAGCAGAGTGACAGCTTATCCATCTTGTAGACATTGATCTTGTTAAATGTTGAATTATCAGGAGTACAAGTTCATTTCTTTATAGCAGTGGACATACAGAAATTATTTTTTCTGGAAAGGCAGAACCTTGAACAAGAGATTGTTAAACTCCAGATGTTTGGCTGAAGCCTTGATTGTTAAACTCCAGATGTTTGGCTGAAGCCTTTTGATGCTGTTGGTACTGATTAGCAGTCAGCCTGATCATCTGTCATGGATTTTTAGGCCCTGAACAGTCTGGAAGCAGAGGAAGAAGAGAACATTGTTGATGCAGAAGCTGATGAAGGGGATGGTGATGCTACAGAAACAAAACGGAGGAAGAACCAGGAGGAAGAGGTAATGGCTTCATAGGTGCTCAGCACTGCTCTTGAATTCCCTATTTCTTCTGTGTTTGACTTGGGAAGGAAAACTTCCATTGAAACAAAATGCTGAAAAAAACCAAATCCCACTTGAGAGGGAAATAGAGGTTTTCTCCTTCTTTGGGCTGAAGAGTTTTCATTTGTGTCTTTTCTGAAGCTTTATTCTTCAGGCATTTGGGTGGATGTGTCTGGCAGTCAGGCTGAAGTTCACCTTAATTTTATCTTTTGCTAATTTCATGCTATTCATTGTTTTTAACACTTTACTGTGGTTCTTAATAAATGGTCTCCCTGCATGTTTCTCTGTGTTCAGTGCTTCATAATTAGCCCTTAAAAGGTGGAGTGCTGTAATTTCAGCAAGAGGGTGGGGTAATTGAAAATGTGAGGGAATCCCATCTTCAGATTTGGATTATGGGAAGAAATTGGACTTTCTCAGGGAGACCAAACTAAATTCTACAAACTAAAAACTACAGTCTCAACATCCTGTAGCATCCTGGACTGTGCTGAGAAATAATGGTAAGATTATAAAGAAATAAAGACTGAATTGAATATGTTGTGTTATTTTCTTTACAACAAAATTTTATTTTCTTTGTGCTGTAGGGGCAAGATCCTTGCAACTCAGCAGTGAAGAACATCCCAGAATTGGACTGTTCATGGTGTGCTGTGTCTCTGTACAGGTTCTGGCTCAGATAAACACAGAGTTATTTCTTTGCAGGTTGATTATGAGAGCGAAGAAGAGAACGGGGAAGAAAATGTTAATGAGAATCCAGAAGATGAAGAGGCTGAATCTGAAAAAGAAGAAGGGACTCCTGGTGCTGAAGAGGATCAGAACAGAGCAGAGGGTGAAGATTCTCAGCATCTTTCCTTTGTGTCTCAGACTAAAAAAGGGAAAGATCAACTGCTGAAGTCAGCAGAGGTGCGAGTGAGCGCTGTTGTGGAGAGCCACCCATCCATACAGGATTACACCTTTGACACTGAGAATGAGCTCTGGTGTGAGGTAAGGTGGAACATCTCTGGGTGCTTGCACAGTGGTAGCTCCCATAACAAATGGTTCTTTTCCATGCAGTGCTGCTGTTCTGTCTCAGCAACCCCATGTGAATACAGAAAGCAGCACTACAAAGGCATTTTTGATGGCATTTTTAGTAATTTCTTATTTTCAGAACACCTCATGGAACTTTTTCTAAAACCAGTTTTTTGACAGGTTTATTGTTTTAATCTTTTAGTAGATGATGGTCTGCTGTGGTGGTGTTCACAGGGGTCTTAGGGTGAGGGAAGAGACGAGAGTGTTGACTCCGTGTCTTAGAAGGCTTGATTTATTATTTTATGATATATATTATATTAAAACTATACTAAAAGAATAGAAGAAGGGGTTTCATCAGAAGGCTGGCTAAGAATAGAAAAAGAATGATAACAAAGGTTTGTGACTGACTGAGACAGTCTGAGCCAGCTGACTGTGATTGGCTATTAATTAGAAACAACCACATGAGACCAATCCCAGATGCACCTGTTGCATTCCACAGCAGCAGATAACCATTCTTTACATTTTGTTCCTGAGGCCTCTTGGCTTCTCAGGAGCGAAAATCCTTTGGAAAGTGTTTTTCTAAAACATGTCTGTGACAGTCTGCTGTGTAGCCCTTGATGAATAAAAGCGATGGCTGAACTGTTGATAAAAATGTAAACATCTTAATAAAAAAATAAAAACCTCAACAAGCATAAAAAAAAATTAAACTAAAAACCTCAACCTGACAGAAGGGATCAGCAAAAAAAAAATAAAACTAGCTGTCCTTGTAAGTTCAGGGACCTCAGAAGCACTGTGGATGAACAACCCTGGGATGGGGAGTTCCCATTGCCACCATTCACCTCTAATTCCAGTCAGACATTTATATTCCTTAAAACACAACGAGGGTAATTCCACATGTCAGCTTTCTGCCTGAAGAGAAGAGTACTGGTTATTGATCCTGCTGTTCAAGCCTCCTTACATGTGCTGTTTTCCCATCAGGTGTCCCTGGCCCTGCCTCTGACCAAGGTGTACTTTGACGTGTCCTCGCTGCTGGCGTCGCTGGCGCGCAGCACGGTGATCCACGAGGTGAAGGGCATCACGCGCTGCCTGCTCAACGAGAGCACCAGCAAGGAGGGACACAAGGAATCTGTTCTCCAGACAGAAGGGATCAACCTGGCAGAGCTCTTCAAATACTCTGATGTGTGTAATCTATTTCTAACCCCGGGCTTCAATGCTCTTTTGTGGCTGGGGGAGATAGTGGGTGATGGATGTCATTTCAGTTTCTCAGGGGTGATGTGGAGCCTTTCAGCTCCTGAACTGTCTTCCTCCTCCTTTTTATCCCCAGATGTATTCAGTGGAGCCTTTTCTCAAGGGCAGCTTGCAAATCAGTGTTTGTGCAGCAGCCAGGGCCTAATGACAGATGATTTCACACCATTCTTCTCTCTGGTGTCTCTCTAAATGTTACTTGAGGGAGTTCTTCATCTCAATGAATTGCAGTGCTTGGAGATGAATAGTTCTGTTATCCCGTCTAGGCCATAGCTCTCCAAATACAGGATTGTTTTAATCTGCATCTACTCTTTTGCTAATAGTTCTGGCTGTCTGAGCTATACTGGGCATTGCATTGTGTTGTTTGGAAGACTTTAACTTGTTTTCTGTTAAGTCTTCTTTTGGAAGACTAACTTGTTTAACTTGTTTTCTGGTGTATTTTGTTAGCTTGATTTTTGTGCTTTCAGTTAATTTTCTCCTGTGGTGAATTTTGACTCCAGTGCTCCTATTCATCTATTTAATGCTGCTTAACACAAATCCTCAGAATCATTTTTCTCTGTGTTTGACAGCTAGGCTGCTGCCTAGTTATTCTGTAACTCTTGGTGCTGCTTAAGCTCATGAAAAATGCAGGAAAAAATCTGTCTTAGCTTAAGTTATTTAGAAATACAGAGCAACTGTTGTCCTAACTTGTGTCTGTGCTTTTTCTGTTTTCAGATTTTGGACCTGAACAGACTTTATTGCAATGATATCCATTCCATGGCTAAGAATTATGGAATTGAATCTGCCCTGAGGGTGATTATAAAGGAAATAAAAGATGTATTTGCTGTATATGGTAGGATTTCTTTGTGTTTTTATAGTCTTTAATAACATTAAGATAGGAAAATGCAGCCACATGCTTTCAGATATGGTTTTGCATGATCTTTTCATTTATGTGCTTATTTTTAGGTTGCAGGTTTTTGTAGTTTTAATTATTTTAGAGTCTTCTGTGAACACCTTGCTAGTTAATTATTAATTTTCTTTTAATCAGTAGGAAATAGGTGAGGTTAAATTTATTCCCCTTTCACAGAGTTCTTCCATTCTGGTACATTTTTTGCAAGCTGCAAGTTTCAGACCAATTAATTATAAATGTCTGAGGAAGCCAACTGTTAGACTTGTGCAGTTGTCCTGATAAGAGGCTCAACCTTGCCTCACTTTGCCTTTTTAATGATGGGAACCCAGGCTCCTGAGTCTTTATATCTTTGCTAAAACAGCTGCACTGCATTATTTGAATGTTCTTCTCTCAGATGATTGAGAGAGCCCAGCCTGGGGAGCCTGCATGGCTTCAGAGGCACTCACTGCAGGGGGGGTCTTGCTGTGAAATAAACCATTGAAAATAGGGGAGATTGATACAGTGGGAATTTCAGCAAGCAGTTCTAGCAAAAAGATTTGCCAGCTGGCAGCCCAGAATGGTCTGACCTTCAAGTTGTTCAAGAACTGCTCAGTAAATGTTGACAGAGCTGTTAATGACCCCCATTGCACTGAGTCCACACGTGTTAGTTAGGAATAAATGCATTTTTTTTGAGCCTGAACAGGGATTTCTGTGAATGCCTGATGTCATGCACAGAGGAACTCAGAGCCTTTGTCACTCTGGGGCCCAGCTAATCCAGGCCACCAGGTGAGAGGCAGGAGCTCTGTCCCTCCAGATGGATGGATGGGTGGATGGGTGGATGGATGGTGGATGGATGCATGGATGATGGATGGATAGGATAGATTGATGGATGGAGGGATGAAGGATGGATGAAGGATGGATGGATGGATGGAGGATGGATGTAGGATGGATGGAGGGATGGATGGATGATGGATGGGTGGATGATGGATGGATGGAGGGATGGATGATGGATGGATGATGGATGGATGGATGGATGGATGGATGATGGATGGATGATGGATGGAGGATGGATGGATGGTGGATGGATGCATGGATGAGGGATGGATGATGGATGGGTGGATGATGGATGGATGGAGGATGGAGGGAGGATGGATGATGGATGGATGGATGGATGGATGATGGATGGATGGATGGATGGATGGATGGATGGATGGATGGATGTGTGAGCTCTGTCTCTCCCTGATGGATGGATGTGTGATCCCCTTCTGTGCAAACAAGGATGGTGCAGACATTTGCTGATTTCATGTAGGGAAACTCTGCTGCCTTACAGCATTCCTGACATTGCAGTTTAGAGAGATGCTGGTTTGTGTTAGAGTGAGTCTGCCTCTCTTGGATGTTTGAGGGAGCAGTTAAAGCAGAGACACACTGCCAGAATAATATTAATAGAGATGTTCTCCAAGCTGCCTGAATTCAAAGGCTTTATTTTAGACCTGATTTGTTTAAAAAGCCGCACAGATTCAGCCCTTGAATGCTCTGCTGATTTGTCTTTATTGTGTTTTAAGGGATTGCGGTAGACCCTCGACACCTTTCACTTGTGGCAGACTACATGTGTTTTGAAGGAATTTACAAACCACTGAATCGCATTGGAATTCAGTCCAACTCCTCCCCTCTGCAGCAGATGACATTTGAAACCAGCTACAAGTTCTTGAAGGATGCAACAATGATGGGTAAATGCTTTAGTTTGAGATCTCTTGCTGCAGCATTTCACATATGCTTGGTTTCTGTCATACCTTTCCAATATTTTGAGTAATGCATTATTGTATTAGAAAATATGCCAGAGGCAGATATTTTAAATAAGCCCTTGCCTAGGAAAAATGTTCCAGATGTTTTTAGTAAAATTCTGTCAGCTTAAATAAAACCAGCTCCCACATGTAATCTGTGGGGTCTGTGACTCCTTCCTTTAAGAATTAGATGGGCATTTTTACAACAAACCTTAAGGTTGTTAAGATTTGTTATAGCTAAGCTTTATAACAGGCTACTAAATCTGCCTTTTTCTGTCTCTACTATTAAAATTGTCTTCTCTGCTTTGTTTTTGTGCATATGTTATAACTTGTATATATTTTCCAGCCTTGTTATTCAGCATTTTATTTAAGAACAGACCTGGCTGTAATTCTGATTTAGCACTTTATCTTTGCTTTTTTCCCTCAAACACAGACAAAGAGTCAGACTGATGGTAGGTTTCTGGTGCTATTTGAGATTCCTAAGAATCTCAATGAAAGAATCTCAATTCTGCCTCGGTTGCCTCTCTGGAAGAAGGTGTAGAGATCACAGGGTTGTGTGGATCATTTAGGATGTCTGGAGCAGCATTAGCCATCTACATTTAAGGCCTTTTATCAGAAAACCTCATGCTTTAAGTCTGTCACTTGACAGCTTTTGTGATCTCAGCCTTTGGATACAATTACATCTCCCTTTTGCAAATAGACTTGGTTTCTGTCACTTGCCAGTCAGATGCTGCTGTGCTGTGTCCTGACAGAAATGGGGACAGCTCTCAACATGATCTCTTCAGCTCCTGTCCTAAATGCCTTGCACTGACATCAGAAATGCTTCTATCACTTAATTCCTTTTTGCTCATGCTATTTTATGGCTTTTCTGGCAAGAAAGATTGGGTTTTAATTAATAGTATTGGTTATGAGTGACTTAATTAATCTAAAAATTGTGAAGGAGTCTGAAAAGTGTAAATCCAGGGTGGGATTAAAGAGAAGAGGATGTTTCTCACTCAGTTTCACCCTCTGGATTTTTGTTGTATCACATAATGACTTGGAAATTAAACCAGAGGAGTTTTTTGCCAAGTGAAATGTAATGTATGGATAATATTATGTATAAAAACATTCAGTGCATGCTGACAGAAGGGCAGGGTGGCTTGGCAGGAGCTGCACTGATTACAAGCAGAGGGAGTTAATGATTTCACCACACTGGAAATCAGTCACGATGGGGATTGCAGCAGCCTGGATCTGATTTGCTTTAATGTAAGTGATAACTTGATTGTACAGTTCAAGAGGCACTGAGAGGGTGCCTGGGGCTGGAGCCCTGAGAAGTGGGGAGCAGTGGGAAGGAAAGGAGCCCTGAGCACTGGGAAGGAGAGGAGGAGGTTGTGAGGACATGCACAGCTGAGGTGAGCACAGGGCTCCCTGTGCAAGGAGCAAACTGCATCAGCAGAGATGCCCTGGGCTGTTTGCTCACAGAATGACTCTTTGTTCACATCACATGAGCACACAGGGCAGCACCACTGTCCTGTTTAATCTAACAAAGGGGCTTTTTTTTCCTTCAGCTGTTTAATTATCCAGCTGTGGCTGAGATCAGAGCAGTGAGCACATGCCAGACACAGTGCTGGGTGTGCTCCTGCCCCCTCCCTCTCTGCATGATGCAAAGCTCAGTTCATTTTGCTCAGTGGAAGAAAGATAACCAAACTTAGCAGAAGTTTAACAATTTTATTTCCAGTTTCCTGCTGTGCTAATGATAAACTTGCAGCTTGAATGAAAACCAGCCTGAATGCTTACAAAAACAGTGGAAGTAAAACAATCCCAGCCAGACATGTCATCTGGAGTGCTTCCAAATTTCTGTGACACTATTTCGCTACAGTGAGTAACCACAAAATCAGAGGAATCCATGGAATGTCTCTCCAGTGAAAAGTTCTCTTCATATCTAGCCAGAGGGATTTAAAATACACATCAAAGGGATTCATGCTAACAAAGGAAAAAGGCAGCAGTGACAAGGGAATCTTTCTGGTTTTGCCTCACATGTATTTTTTAGTGACCTATTTAGTCACCAGGATGTGTTCACTGGAAGGTCAAATCTGTGTTCTCTTAGAATTCAGACTGTTTTGTCTTTCCATGTGCAATCAGGAGGTTTTAGTAATGTGTGGCCCAATTATTTGCTTGGACCAAAGATGGGGATGAGATAATAGTTGTTGTAGGAGGGTTAGAAAGAGTTCTGGCCTCTGAACTCCCAGAAATCCCAATTCAGTGTGAACAGCAGGTGGCAGAACCTTTCTGAACCTGGGGCTGCTGAACCAGATGGCTTCTTGCACATGAACAAAAAGGATTTCTTTCCAGCAGTGACCTTGGAGAAACCTTGGGAAGCTCCTGACAGGATTTTGTTTGGATTCTGTTGCAGGTGCCCATGATGAGCTGCGGTCCCCTTCGGCCTGCCTGGTGGTTGGGAAGGTTGTCAAAGGAGGGACTGGCTTGTTTGACCTCAAGCAGCCCCTGACATAGAGCTCTGGTGGATCTGCTTGAAATGTTCATCATGAGAGAGGCATGTGCTGTGTCTCCAAATGCCTTCCCTGTGTCAACAGGTTTCTTTATCTGCATACCCAGTGAGCCTTATCTATTTAATGAGCATTTTGATCCAAAGAAACACTTATTTACAGTTCATCAATGTAAAAAATGAGGTTATTTGTTTACATAGAAAAGAATAAAGTGCAGGAGTCAGTCTGGGTCTCAGGCTGTGCAGCTGCTCTGGCTGGCAGAAGTGAAAGCAGAATCTGTTTATGCTGTCTGACTTTGTGGGGCAGAATCCCATCAGGGTGGGCAGTGCCAGTTGCCACTGGTCATGAACATGACAGATTTCCAGTACTGGAAATAACATTGCAGCCTGGCAGGTGGAGCTGGGCACTGCTGTGCTGAACCCCAGCACTGCATTGGAGCTCTGTGCTCGAGGCATTTCCTCTCCTTTTGCTGCCCTGGGTGCACTGACATGAGCTTGTTTAAACTTCAGAGGATGCATTTTCCTATTCTGCTGCTTCATTTATTAAGAAGAATGTGTCTGTGACACAGTTCTTAAATTTCTTTTAGCTGAAGAGTGGAATTCAGAGTTTTCACAGTTTTTCCAATGCTCTTTTAACTTCTTTGGGTAGAATAGATCTCACACAGTGAGAAATTTGATTTTTGCTAAAGATTTGTTCCTTAAATGCCAACATGAGCTGCTGTAGAAGTGACTATGTGAAAGACTCATGTAAGAATTACCAAAACAGAGATTGTAAACTATTTTTGCTTAAATATTCTGTATCAAAGAGGATATTTAATAAAAGAAATTGCAAAGAAATATTCTGAATGCCATGTTATGTGGTTGTGTTACCAAGGGGAGTTCACTTTTGATTCTGCTGTTAAAATCATGGAGTTTGGAGTTTGCTCACTGCCATCTGGACAATTTTCCTAACAGATCTCAGTGCCTGGTTGTTCTCACTGGTACCTGTGCACCAGTGGGAGTGCCAGAGCAGAGCAAAGCCACTTCCATGATCAGATCAGATAGTGGGCCATGTTGATTTAGGATTGTGAAAGAGCCTCTGTGGAGTCCCTTGGCTGACTCTGGTGTGCCTCAGCCCCTTAGAGCTGTGTCACATTCCTGCCGGTGGCACTGAAGCTTAACAAATGCATTAACTCAGCAGGTGTCCAGTTTCACTTGCAAATCCCTGTGAAAGATTTCCTTGTGTCTTTCTCCAGTCTTAGCACCTGCTTGGTGGTTGTCAAAAACATCATTCAGCAAAGAATCATGAGAGATTCAGTTGGGTACAGTTGAGCAAAGAGATGGGAAAGAACAAACATTGTACAAAAAGGCTTTTACTTCCAGGTTACATCTGTACTGGTACAGACTGTTTGTTGAGGGATCCACAAAACACGTTCACCGTCCTGCAGTGAAGAGCATCTGTGTCACATTTCCTATCTGGAGATGTGGCATCCCCTGGTGCTCAGAACAGTTTGATCTAAATAACTAAATCACTAAATAACTAAACCACTTCATTCAAGTGAAGTGGTTACTCAGTGCTGCTCCCAGTTACTGATTCTTTAGCTGGAGCCGCTGGGAAAATGGGCTCAAGCTGTGGCAGGATGATCCAATTTTCCATTTCAGTGTTGAGTTGCCTTCAAAATATTGGCACAGACCAGGATCCAAAACCTGATTCTGATTGTACTGAAATACTGGCACAGACCAGGATCCAAACCCAATTCTGATGGTACTGAAATATTGGCACAGACCAGGATCCAAAACCTGATTCTGATTGTACTGAAATACTGGCACAGACCAGGATCCAAAACCTGATTCTGATTGTACTGAAATATTGGCACAGACCAGGATCCAAAACCTGATTCTGATGGTACTGAAATGTTGGCACAGACCAGGGTCCAAACCCCAATTCTGATTGTACTGAAATATTGGCACAGACCAGGGTCCAAACCCCAATTCTGATTGTACTGAAAGAATTGGCTCTGTAGGAAAGTCTCAAATACATCTTAGATAGAAAAAGGAAGTGGGTGGCTGTCCCTGTTCATGGACAAAAGTGATAGGGGAGAAACACCACCTCAGATGAGAGGCCATATCTCCAAGGCTGGAGAAAGGTAGGTATTTTGGCATAAAAATGGGTTTATTTTATATTGTGAAGAAGAAGTAGCTGATGTAGCAATTGCTCTCAATCCCTGGTGTGAGCAGATTGACTTGGGTATCATCTCAACTGCCCTTTCTGAGAAAGGAATTTGGGTTTGCTTACAATTCATCTGTGTGCAGAAAACAGCTAGAAAAAAGTCCTGCTTCATGTGGTTAGGAAACTTTACCTTCTTTTCCACCCCAAGAACCTCTGTTGCATTTGGATCTTTTATTTTAAAATCTGTTTTCCTCCTGGCACTCACTGCTCTCACTGTACAGTGCTTTTTGAGGAAGTGTGAACCACCTACCCCCAAAGACAGTGGAAAAAGGCTGCAGTCATGGCTGGGGCTCTTGCTGCTTTGTGATTATTTGCAGCAGACAAATGAGAGGCACTTTTGGCATAAAGGACCCCAAAGGGTGAGCAGTAGATGAGATTTTGTAGAGAGGAGGAGATGATGATGAAAAGGCTGGAAGAAGGGAACCATCCCTTCTCTTGGCTGTCTGCTGCACTTCAGGGTGCCAGGATATCCCAATGCTGTGGAAACACAGGAGGAATGAGGGAAGAAAAAGCAACTTCCAAATTGGCTCCCCTTCTTTATGTCCATTAGTAATAGTGATCAATCTGCCTGCAAAACTAAAGGGTATCAGCTTGAATGTGCACTCCAGGGATGTGCTGCTGAGTGTGTGAAGAAAGTTGGGGAAGAGGATTTTTGAAAGCTGCAATTAGGAGAACTCAGAGTTACTCAGCCAGAAGGAGGAAGCAGTGATCCTCATCTGTGCCATGTGCTTTGGCAAGCAGGGCAGCAGCTGTGGGTTTATTCCTGCTGTACAGATGTGCCTGTGTGTCCTGTGAACACAGGCTGAGAGAGCTGGGACTGTGTTAGTCTGCAGAGGAGGAGCTTTGGGGAGCCCTCAGAGCAGCCTTCCAGTACTTAACAGGGGTGTAAATAAGGGAGAGTGATGTTTTACATGGGCAAAAACTAAAAGAGATTTACATTAAATGTAAGGGAGAAATTCCCTGTGAAGGTGGTGAGACACTGGACCAGGCTGTCCTGAGGAGCTGTGGCTGTCCCATCCCTGGAAGTGCTCAAGGCCAGGCTGGATGGGGATCTGAGGAACCTGGGAGAGTGGAAGGTGTCCCTGCCCATGGCAAAGGGATGGAGTGACATGAACTTTAAGGTTCCTCCCAACCCAAACGATTCTGTGGTTCACACCCACTTGCCGATGCAGATTTGTTACCTTCAAGACAGAGATAACAAATGTTTTCAGTGTCTTGGTAACAGTGAATCAGCTTCTATTTGCTCAGGAGTTGGAATGCAAGCTATGTTCAAATCCAATCAATCATAATAGAAGGCTTGTTTTTCTCAGTAAATGATTAAAAACTCCTAAACTGGGCAATGAGAATGAATACAAATAGGAATTCGTTCTTCTTTCATCTCAAAAAGCAAAGCTAAATATTAGAAGACAGGCAGCAGGAAAGTTTGTTTTCCCAGGTCACTGGTTCCCATGTTGCAGGTCAGTAACCAGGCAGTGGCCACAACACAGCTCCCAGAGATCTTGAATCACTCACAGCCCTTCTGGACAAACCCCTTGATGCTTGCCAGTAAGTGCTAAAATCTGCAACCTCATGTGCTGAGGAGTTTGCCAAGTGGGAGAGCATGTGGCACTCAGGGACACTGCCCACAGGGCCAGGCTGAGGAAGGCAGGACAAAAATCTGGAATGAGAGAATCTGTGAGGACTGCCTTTAAGGGCTGAGATCCAAAAAGTGTTCTGAAGGTTTTGGAGCTGAAAGTGGCAGTCTTGGTCTTTGGGGTGGATGTGAAGGGGTGGGGGAGAATGAGCTCTGCTTCCCACAGCTTCCTGCACGGCAACCAAGCCCTCAGCCAGAGGGGAGCAGCAGGAGCTTTGTGCCTCATCAGTCCCTGCTCTGCTTTGCTGTTGTTATAGCAGGGATGATGCTTCAACCTAAAACCCCTGAGTTTTGCTTTATTTTGTGGATAATACAATTAAAAGAGAGCAAAGGTGAGTTCTTTGACATTGCACCCAGGGAAAAGAGAGTGACCTGTGTCTGGTCATGCCTGTGAGCCCAGGCAGCCACTGAGGGCACAGGAGCCCTGCTCTGGGCTCTCTGCAGAGCCCTGAGGGGCTTCAAACCCCCTCCTGAGTGCACTAACCACCAGCACAGGAAAATTTCCATTTCCTTGCTCCAAAACTCCTTGCTGCTGCTGGAAATAACACGCTGTTCACAGGGACAAGGGCAGAAGGAGGTCAGCTCCATTCCCAGAAGAAGAAAGGGGAAGCTAGAGCTTTCTTGGAAGACCAGAGAAACCTTTCTCCTTGTGTCTGTGCAGCCTCATGCAGAAGGGTGGAGAGAAATCCTGCCTCAAAACAGTGCTGCAATCAGGTCTTTTCAAGATTCAGGGCATTTTCCTGTGATGAGAAAGACAGGGGTGGTAAGTCCTCAGGGAAAAGGGAGTAATGAAGCCCTGTGAGCCCTGTAACTCCCCTGTGAGGCAGCCCCCAGCTCCTTCAGCACTGCCTTTCTATATTAACTCTGATTTACAGAGCAATGCAGGATTGAGGAGGCTTGACGATGCTCCCAGTGGGAATTGAACACCAGTGCTGTGATACCCAATCCTGGATGCTGAGCTCCATGGGGGTGCCATGGGGTGCTCAGAGGGCTGTAGGGTGGGAAATGAAGGGTGGGAAATGAAGGGTGGGAAATCCCAGTAGCTACAGAGCTGCAAAGAGCAGCTGAGCAGCATTTTTCAGAATGCAGAATCAGTCAGGGAGGCATCCTTAGAGCATCCTCCATGAGGCCTGCACTGCTGAGCTGCCAGAACCATCCCACAGTCTGCTCCTGCTCCTCTTACACTGCGTGCCACACAGCCAAGATTAAGCAAGCTCATTGATGATGTTTTACAGTTTCCTGGCTTAGATCCCTTTGCACAGAGCTGACTGTCCAAAGTGGCCTGGAAAAGTTCTAGGTGTGATCATAGAGATGGAGAGGATGTGGAGCTGTTCCTGTTTTCCTAGGGGCAGTGTGCCCTGCCAGCTTTGGGAAGATAAATGATCCCCCTCAGTGGAGCTGCTGGGGCTCATGGCTTGCTCTGTAGTAAAACTGCTGCTGTTGTTTGGGTTTTGGAGCCCTGCCTGGCACTACAGACAGAATAATGAGTGATCAAGATGTAACAGTGGAACAGTAATGCAAACTGCAATAAATACAGAGATGCATTATTAATGGCACATCAAAAGGGCAAGTAGAGCAAATTGTATGCTGGCAGCACAACAGCTCTGCAGAAAAATCCCAGGGCTGTCCCTTGAAAAAAAAATAAAAATCAATGCTCTGTGCAACATTTCAATACAGGGTTCTTGTGCTTTCTGTTATACTGAATTTGTTCTGCCTGGGAGCTGGGGTTACTTCTGGAAGATGCAGAATTTGAGATGCATTTTAGCCCCAGCAGCCTCCTGAGTTAAATAAAGCTACAAACCAGAGCAGTGCCCTCAGCCTGCCACAGAAATCAACTGTGATTTAATGGATCTTCAATTCTGGGTTAAGCTACAGAAGTGGATTTTACAGGAGTGGAAAGACAGCAGAATCTGAATTATTGCTTTTGCAAAGCTCAGGCAGGAGTTTGAGGCTGGACTTTGGCACCAAGAGGGACAGTAGCAGGAAGGGCCCATTTCTTCCCCTCTTGCATAAACACCAGCACTGGGGACAAATTTATGTCATTTTATAGTAACTGAATATCCATTTCTCTGGGTCTGGATTTTAGGCACT
>JAHXMQ010003319.1:55763746-55786900 GCA_020466415.1 Ammodramus savannarum pratensis
AGAGCAGACAGAGAAATATTCCCTGTGCTCTGGGTTTCCACACTGAAGCTGAGGCAGAAGCTCTTGGCTTTGCCTCATGTTTTGGGGCTGGTCCAGAGCTGCTGAAACAGCTCCATTAAGGTGCTGATGCTTCCACACCTCCACCCACCACGCTGCAGATCTGCTCAGTTATCTCTGGTACAGCCACATCATGACAAACTTATCTTCCTCCATCAGAGACAGATCATGCCCATGGATGTGCTCCAGCTGAACAGGCAGCAGCAGCAGCTGGGTGACACAAAGCTTGTGGTGGGAGCACAGAGAGGATCCATCCCTTTACCTTCTCCACAGGTCTCCCTGACCCAACTCTTGGCCACCAAGTCCTTCAGATCCCTCTGTTGGCCCCAAGTGCTGCCCAGGCAGTGCTTTTGGAGCTCTCTCTCAGCACTTCCTTCCACTTGCACAGGTTTTACAGGTGTGGCCTTGGCTGCACAAACAGCTCCTGCAGCTCAGTGTCCAGCCAGGTCAAATGTCACCATGTCCAGCCTGACTGCATTTCCCTGCTGTACTCCTGGCACCCCAGCTTCCCAACAGCCTCGCCCTTGCTTGGTGGTGATAATCCTTCCAGAGGGCCATGGCAGGGCTGCCACTGCTGTGATTCATGTCCAGGGGGAGCCTTGTGCCCTGTGCTGCTGCCAGGGAGGGCACAGGTCACTGCTGCCTTCCCCTGGTGCTGCCCAAGAGCTTCCCCCTCTCTTATCAACGCTGAAACCTGTCCCTCCCTTCCTTTGTGTCAAAATCAAGGAACTGAAATTAGTTTGGTTTTGCTGTTTTCTGTTTCCTGCCAACATCTGTCCTGCCAAACTGTTTTCACACTAAGCTGTTTATGAGAATGAGTCCTCTCATTCATTTTGGGATGAAATGGGAGACCTGGATGGAGAGTGAATGACTGATGGCACATCCACCTGGTCAGGCCATGGAGTGTAAAGCCAGGCTGGGATTCATCCATTGCAGCCAATCCCAACATCACAGCCCTGGGGTCTGTGTTTCCCAGGGCCCCTCTGTGACTCCAAGTTGGTGGCTGGGCTTAATTCCACACAGTCCTACAAAATCATTTTTATCCAAATATTTTATCCTCCTGGGATTCATGAGTATTCTTTTAAAGGAAATGTTCAAAATGAATCATAGAATCATTTAGCTTGGAAAAGACCTCCAAGATCACTGAGTGCAACCCTTGACCTTTTCTATTTTTTCTCAGTTTAGATGACTCCTGTGGTGGTAACAGCCATGAATTTATGTCATGTGGTGTTGGGGGAATTCTCTCTAAGTTTTAATTCCTTGAAAACATTTGGGATTTTTTTTTTTGAAGAAGTTTCATATTGTGATGGTTACCATAAAGGACTTCACCATAAGAAACCATAAGGTAGAAAACAAAGTAAACTCAAATATGTTAGCTTTAAGGAATATTATGGTATCAGGTGGGCTCAGAATATGAATATCTGGCATCATTAATAATAAAAAGAAGCAAATAACTCATTTAATAGTAGTAAAGACCTTGGCAGATTGAAAAGGACACAGGTGAATGAACAGGAGAACTAATGATCTGAGTTTCTGATAGGCAAACCAGAAAACCTCTTTTCAATGGAAAGATGGAAATCCAGATACCACAGGCTTTCAAAACACAAAAGCTCAAACCATCAGGTGGGTTTGTAGCCATGGGTATATGAGGTAGGCTGTGTCCTGAGCACTTTTGAGGCCAACAACCTCCTGCTGACAGCTTTGACGAAGAGGTTTTGCCACCCACTGCCTTCCTAAGCCTTCCTGTCCCCACTCTCCTGGCTTGGTGGGAGCTGCCAGGAAATGCCTTTCCCAGGTAAGGTTTACTTTTTTCCTGCTTGGAAAATCTTCTGCTAAAGATGTGAATGGGAAATGCTGGCTCATTGTACTGAAGAAGGTCAATGTCCACCCTCTCCAAACCCCTGCACTGTTGGGTGAGCCTGGCTCCCCCAGCCCTCAAAAAGTGGCCAGGCCTTTGTACCCAGTGTGAGATGAGAGAGTTAATTATTACTTTCTAGAACAAAATGTGAGACCCAGAGGTGAGGTTTTACTGTCTGGGATGAATCAATACATGGAATTTACTTTGGTAACATCAGAGAGGGGTGGTAGTCAGCACAGCTCTCACAGCACCAGCCAGAGAGGGGTCAGCAGAGGCTGAGACATCCTGGATTCCCAATCACCCTCAGACCTGCTGCCTCTGCACCCTCTTTAGTGTCCCCCTTGAAACATTTCTGGCTGTATCTCCATCCCTCCCACCACCTCTCAGCAGGCTCAGGCATCACCTCCAATGGTGCCCATCTCCCTTTTCTGGGCTGTGAGTCAACACATGCTGAGGATATCACAGATGTGCAGCTGATTGTCCTGCTGCTGGTTTGGCCCTCACTGCTTTTCACTAAATAAACCCCCAAACCTGCACTCCTTTGTCAGAGATGCCTGAAATCACTTCCTAGGCCTAAAACATGTCCAGGACTGGGGACAGGGCTTGCAGAGGCTGTTTTTGAAGACAAATCAAACTTTAAAAAGAAAGATGTGATGAGGATTTGATACTTGCTTAATGGAGGGCTTAAATGCCAGTGCTGAGTTGGGGCACAACATGGGTGGAGGAAGGGGAAGCTGAAGGGCAGGAGAGTAGCTTTAGAAAGGGCTTTCTGCTTCCATTTCCTCACTGCTGGTCTGGATCCTGATACAAGCACCTGTGAAAAATTGGATAGGATAGGATTAATATAATATAATATAATATAATATAATATAATATAATATAATATAATATAATATAATAATTTATACACAGTGTGCCAGCTGAGCAGAGCAAAGGGCAGGAGAGCAGCAGAGCTGCTTCTTCTCTTCCCCTCTGTGGAGGTGTGTGCAGGACAGCAGTGCCCCAGTGCTGCTCACACCCTGACAGTGGCTGTGAGATGTCCCCATGTGTGGCAGGCTCCCTTGGAGAGGAACTCCACAGTTTTAAATGAAACCAACTCCTTCCCAGCACAGCTCATGAAAAAGAATCCCAGAATCATGGAAAGATTTGGGTTGGAAGGGACCATTAAAGGTTACCTAGTTCAAACCCCACAATAAGCAGGGACATTCTCAACTAGGTCAGGTTGCTCAGAGCCCTGTCCCACCTGGCCTTGATTGTTTCTGAGGATAGGGCACCCAGCCCCTTTCTTGGCAACCTGTGCCAGGGTTTTACCACCTTCATTGTAAACAACTTCTTCCTTGCATCTAATGCAAATTTTAGTTTAAAACAATTATCATTACCTTACCATTACCTCTTGCCATTCAATTAAATCTTGTATGCAAAGCTGACAACAAATTACAAATGAGCAGGCAGATTTTGAAGCTCTTTTCACTCCTCAGGAGCAGTTCCAAATTGCACAGAGCTTTGCAAGGACTTTACTTCCCTTTCCTATTCCAACCTGTTTGCTTGCTCTCCATCAGGCTGTGCTCCCATGTTTTGCTCCAGGGAGCAGGTAGGAGAGGGAGGAGGCAGCTGGGAATTTCTCCAGGGACACTTTATGGTTTGATTCTGCCAGCTCTGAAACACCAGACAGTGCAGTTTGCACTCAGGCTTAGGAATACAGTGAGACAACGATGGGCTATTTGTACTGCACTGTGCTATTTTTAAAAGTCCTGCCCCTAAGCTGAGACACAAGCCCTTTGTTATGGCTCAGAAGAGACACTGTGTTCTCATAGATCCTTCCTCTTTTTAAAAATAATTATTTTTAGATTCTCAATGTGGTCCCTTTTTGTTAGCAAAAGCACAAATGGTTATCTCCAAACTATGGTCTGAATGTGTGCTTATATATTTATGTCAATATACATATTTTTTGATGCATCCCTTCAACTTTTCACAAAAGATGGAGATGCAAATAATATTCCTGAGGAAATCAGAATAGAAGAACTGCACCCAATGATCCAGCTTTAAACAAACTGTGCAGCTCTGAGCATGCATACAGTTATGCATATAAATACAAATAAATAAAAGACTTCCTAGTAATGAAGAAGTTAACCACAGTGATTTCTTTGCAGAGCAATAACTCTATGCAAATAATCTTGAAATTTGCCTGGACACCTGTCAGCTCAACTGCTTTGACACTGTGTGCAATATGAGAGTTTATTCATGGTGCCTTTGCAAGTCTGGGAATGAGCAATTGTGAAGCACCTGAGACTGATTTCCTCATGGCACTGCACATGTGGATGCCTTTAAATCAGTTTGACTAAGGGGCAAATGAGGAATTTCCTTGGAGAGTCTAATGCTGTGGCTTTTCTGGCTCTGCTAAGGATGGAAAACCAGAGCTTTGCATTGGAAAAGACATCTGAGTGATGGAAAGCTATGGAAACATCTGAGTGATGGAAAGCTATGGAAAATGTGATTCATGATGAAGTTTAAACCTTGCAGCTGGAAAGCTTGGCTGGGTGTGGAGAACAAGATGATCCAACCACCAAGAGAGGAGAGATAAAATCACCCAGAGTATTTTCCCCAACACTTATTTGGCTGAGAATTCAAAATCACCAGTTCTGGATTAATGTTTAATTATTGACTATATATAAGGAAAGGCTCCTTCTCTGGAGTATCTGCATTCAGTGGAGAAACACACACCTGAAAAATCATGCAAATTTGGCCTGGGATATTCTGGCTTCCCTCTCCAATTCCAGGTTTGATATGAAATGCCCAGCCCAAGGCAGATGGGTGCACCATGGCAACAACCTCTCACTTCCCCTGCAGCTCATTCATACTTTGGCCCAAGTGTCAGGTGAATGATTTCCCAAATTCCCATTCCTTTCCCACACAGATTTTTTAACAGCTGCTGAGCACATGGAACTCAGTCCTTGCAGTTTGAACATCCTCCACCCCAGCAGCAGCACTAGGGCTCTCACCCAGACACTGCAGGCTTTGCCTTTGCAGGACCTTGGCAAGAAACAGTTTCACTCACATGAAAGGAAACCATTTCACACCCAGCAACCATTAAACCAAGGAAATCCTTGCCACAAGATCTGTCAGTGAAAAATTCTGAAAGGGTTTAAGAAGAGATTAGGCCAGTTCATAGAGGGCAGGGCTCTCAGGAGCTCTGGGGCCTGCAGGCCTGGTTACTTCCATCACTTGTTGCCAAAGTCTGGGAAATAATAACACAGAAAGGATCACCCTCACCCTGCTCTGTTTTTAGTGTTGGAAAGTTATACTGGCCTATGGACATTTTTGACTAGACCCAGTGTAGGTATTTTTCTGGGGTTGCCAGATGAAACCCTGTGCCTGAGCTGGTTGTGTGTGGCTGTTTGAAGCTGTGGTGAGGAAACATCAGGCTGATTTTATGGTGGCATTTTGCAATGATGCTGGCACAATTGACTCCTGCAGGGCAATATCATTTCACCCAATACACACCAACAAGAACGTCCATTTTATAACACTGCACAACATCATCTGCACAACAGTGGTGTCAGGGAGCTGCTCGTGCCACACCTTAACCAAGCCAAATGCAGTTCCACCACAAAAACACCAAATCTTTTAATTCACGAGGTTGTTTCAATATTTTATCTTTCCTCAGTCTCTGGCCATTGGCACTGACAGTGTTGAAACACAAGGAACTGTATCTTTGCTCAGTGGTTTTGGCTCCCAAACTGCCACAGCTCTGGAGGAAGATGAGCTTTCAGAAGGATGTCTCTGTGCTGTGGTGCACTGCCTTGGTCTCCCTTTCTGCTTCTGGGGAATGTGACCATGCTACAGACCCTTGTAGCCAGCCATGGGGTTTTCCTGCTTTTCTGAGCCTGCCCCTCTGATTTTGCCTTTCAGGGTTCAGTGCAGCCTGTTATTTCACTGACTTTGTCCAGACTGCTGGGTTGGGAGATAAGAGCCCCAGAGTTTCTGCCCAGTGGTCCTGACAGCTTCTCTTTTCCATCACCTTCATCTCCTTTCTGGCAGGTTTAGCTACTCACAAATGCCATTGCCATAGTTAGTCCTGGCTTGAGGCAGGAGGTGGAACAAATGGTCTCTCCCTTTCCTTCAGTCTGCACTATTATCCTTCCTATTTAGGTTTCATGGTTGGGGTGCTGGGTTATCCCTTGCAGTGGAGAGCTGAATTTAGAGTAAGCACCATGTGATGCTCCTCCCTGCCTCTGGATCCACCACCATCCAGTGCAGTGCAGGTGATTCTGGAAGTGCTTTCCTCTACACCCCCTTCTCAAAAGCCATAAGGCTGCCTCAGGCTTCAGGTCTGACCCTCAGCAGGTAGCTGTGCCATCAGGCTGTTGGCAGGGCACAAAGCAGAGAGGTTCTTGCTTCAAAAGTGTCCTGGTGGAGCCAGCTGAGGGCTGTGCAGAGTTACAGGCTGGTGCTAAGGCTGCTGACAACACCTCCAGCAAGCTTCCCCTCAGAAACAAGGAGAGCAAACCCAGCCAGAATGGAGTCTAAGGCAGCATGGTGGAAAAAACTGTTCTCAAATTCAGCTCAATAAATTCCCAGCACATATGTATGCTCCAGCACAGCTGCTCTTAACAAAACCATAAATTTAGACCATCTGATATCTGGCCATAAAAAATGATGAATTGATGACTAAATGAATTATTTTGCTCTTTCATCCTATCTGGACTCTGATCTACATTAACTAAACTAGTCGGTGCAACTTTTCTAAACTGTTTTTGAATTGACCTAATTAAAGCAGTAAGAGTGCATAATGGAGATGTACTTAACCCAATTCAACCCTTCCTTAAATCAATTACACTAGAATTCAGTAATTTGCAGGCAGAAGCTAAAACAATTTAAGAAAGATTTGGAACAGGTTAAGAACCCTTGTAGTGCAGAACACATTGGTGCAAACTACCTATGGCTATAGCTGCAAATATCACCTGAGCTTCCCATCTGAGTAAGTCCAGATTCAGCTTACCCCATTTCTTCTGCTGCTCTTTCTTTACCACTAAAGTGGCCTTTAGCACGTTAATGAAGGGCTTGCTTTTCTCTTCTCCCTGAAAGGAGAGAAGGAGTGAAGGTACATCAAGTTTTTTATCATTTTAAGCAACACTACCATCCCTGACTAGTAAATTGGTGTTGTTAAAGATAATCAGTAAAGTCAAAATTATCATTACATGGCAGTGAGTGGGCAGGATGGGAGAGTGCCCTCCAAACCAGCAAGACATCATTAATTAGGGTTTAATAAGTACATTTGCTGAGGGATGCATGTGACTTACAGAAGATGAGGTTGAAGGGATGGGGAAATCCCTGTTGTGTTGCTCTGCCCCTCTGGAAGGGGCAAACTGGTCACTCAACACCTCCTCATTCCTTTGATGAACTGAATTCTTCTCAACTGGTCCATAAAGGCTCCACCTCCAGCTCCCTCCTGGCCTCTTCCCAGCCAAGTATCAACCCTCTCTTCCAGAAATCAGGAAGCTAAACATAAATCCAAATGAGAGGGAGAAGTAGAAAAGCAAGCAAGAATTTACTAAGAAGCCGAGCATGTGGAGATAAAGGCCCAGGAGAAACAGAAACAGGCAATGAGTGAGGAGGAGATGGGAACAGGCACTGGGCCACTCCATACAGACACCAAAGAGAAATGTCTGCTGCTGCTCTGGGCAGGAAAGCACCTGGGCAGAAAGCACAGCCAGCACAAGCTGCCAACCATGCCCATGGTGATGAACCAGTGGTGTGGCAGGCAGAGCATCTCCAGGTGCAGAGAGGAAACCTCAGCTTGTGAAATCATGTGGGAAAAGGTCACCTGGGAAACACATTAAAGGAGGACAGGAGTCAGCAGAGCCTTTTACAAACACTGTTACAGAGATGAGGGTATGTGTCTGTGCTGTTGTTAGCAGCAGTGCCAGGTCACTGTGCAGTCAGCTGAACAAGGTCCTGCTACTGGGAAAACAGATTCTGGTGAAGAGTTTTTGTTAATGAACAAAGAGAATTGAGGGACAAGAAGGTGCTGCTGTGATAATCTCAGAAATGTGTCTGGGAAAGGGGGATTTAAGGAGCAAGGTGCTCACTGCAAGTCTGGTTGGCAGCCAAAGTGTGGAAAGAGAAAGCAAACACTTTCTGCTTCACCTGAGTCCTGCATCCCTGGTACAGACTGACACACCAAGCAGGCTGAAGGCCAACAGAAGGCACATCCAGAAAGCTGCTGGAAACAAAGCCAGGCGTGCACGGTGGGCTGAGCAGAGCAGAGCTGGGTACACTGTGCAGGCTGGGAAGCAGCATGACTAATGTGGGAGACACTCTCATGGCAGTCAAACCAAAGGGATGCTGCCAAGCTGTGAGGAGAAAGTAAATCATGACAGGAAGGTGAGGTTCTTTGTTCCAGCTGTGTACTGAAATCTCCTCATACAATCTTCCAGTGCCTGTAGAGACAAAAAGGAGCTGTAGGTGAGTCAAAACTCAAATCAGAGAACTGCATGTGCCCTACCTGGCAGGTCTGAACAAAGTAAACTCCATCCTTAAAGATGAGGCTTATTTCTGAATTATTGTTATTACCACAGAAGCCACAATAACTGTTGGGGAACAGCTGTATTTCACAAGGACCACCACTGATGCCTGGGGATGCCACAGCCTGCCCTCAAAATGGGGAACAGAGAAGGATCTGGATACCTGTATGCAGTGCATCAGATAAAAGCAAGTGTAAAACAATGTCAGGATTGTTGTATTAGATGACAAACCGGTCTCCCAGCTAAGTCTTGTTGTAGCAGATATTTTTGGTGGTGTCATTTTAAGCAGACAGGCAGAGGAGCAAGGCACTGGTTTGTCTTAATTTGCCACAGGATGGCTGGAGAAATGTCACTTAAAGGGACATGTACAATACCATTTTTTGTGTGTCACTGATGTTAATGGGTCATTAAACTTTTAAGCTTTGTTTTGGTTTTTTTTTTATAGATTACATCTGTTTAATGAAAACCAAGGGCAGATTTAGTGCAATACAAATTATAGTCATTAGAAGCTAAAAAGAAAATAGAGTTGCTCCTCTCATGTGCTAAAACAAGACCTATAGCAACAGCCATCTTCTTTACCCAGCCCTTCTGGGGGGGTATGAAGCTGGTGCTGAGAAGTTTTCATTGTTTGAGACTTCTGGGACTTTAATGGAAGTTCTCCTTTTCCCCACTTCATCCCCAGTGAAGAATGGGATGACAGGAGCAATATCAAACCATGTTATTTGCAAAGACAGGAAGCACCAAGGGTGCTTACACTGAATTAGATGAAATCTTCACCAGATCTGAGTTTTTGCTGTATTAAAACTCCACTTTTTTCAGTAGGGATAAGTAAAGGTTGCTGGGAAGTAAACTGAGCTCTGTCTTCTTCCCACCTATTAAATAGTTGCATTATTGATTGAAAGAAAGCCAAGAAAGTTTTCCAAGAGAGTTATCCACCTCACTCATCATATCTTTCACCAGAAGCAAGGAACACCTTCCCCAACACAGGGTAAGTCATCAGCAGCATATAGATATGAATATAATTACTAGAGAATACAATTGCTTTATCAGTGACCTTTATAAATCTAATCTGATTTAAATAGCCATATTCTATGGCTCTTCTGTGTGGTTTGCAAACTGGTGACTCCCTATGAACTCAGATTAATTTTTCTATCTCTGCTGAAGAGAAGCTGTGATGAGGTGACTCACTGTCACACTAATGCATGAGCCATCTGAAACATCACATTTTTCATCTCCAGTTCTGCAGATCCCTGTTCCTGTAAATATTAGTTAAACGAGCTTTTTTTCCCCCCAGTTTTCCATTCCAGACTTTTAATACTGCTCAACCTTGCTCAAGGCTTAAGGTCTGTGTATCTGCTTGCCTGACCTTGTTTATCTGAAATTTGATGCTGGCTTCTCTTGAGGTTTATCCAACCCACCCTCCAGCCCTCCCACAGTGATGTGGATATTTGAGCCAGGCGTTCTGGGCTTCCTTTGGCAGCAGCCAAGAGAAATAGGCATGTTTAAGGTGGGATTGACTCTCCTTCATCTAGCAAGGTCTGCAGCAGGGTGATAAGACCCCACACTATTATTAGGATCATATGGGTTGCATCAAACATCTCCTAAAATCGAGGGGTGCATCTGCAATAAATTTTATAATGTCTTTTCATTACTGGCTGTGGTAGACATGTTTGTCAACATAACCACAGTGAGTGCAATCTGTTGAGGGACAGCAAATGCTCTGGGAGTGTGTCCCACCAGTATTTCACTCAAAGTAATCCACAGAAAACATCTTTTCATTTAAAGACTGAGCCTGGCCCCTATGGCCACAGTGGTGGTAAATGTGACTGCTGTTCAGTGCCTGCTGTTCATTAGGGAACAGAAAATTAGGATAAAAAGTAATTCTGGGTTTCCCTGAAGCCGCTTCACCCTTGTGCTTGTTGATGCATTGCTTTCTCTCTAGCGCTTTAAACTAGTAAACTTCAGGACAGTAAGTTTTTAATAGTGACATAAGTACACTTCCATTTGGGGAGGGAAATAAACTATAATGATGTCAGGATGTTTATACTAAAATATTTGTGGCTTTCCTGGTAAGATGCCTCTGCAAAAGAAAACCTCAAGCAAACAGAAAAGTTCATAGCCCTAATTAAATAATCTTTACAAGGCATTAGAACACCAAAGGCCAGGCTGACATCCCTAAAGTCCTACTGATAAAGCTTGCTGCCTGTTGCCTTGCTTTGAGCTGTGCCAGAAAAACTCCTGCCAAGGGAACTGGAAGAACTTTCAGAGGCACAACCGCAGTGTGATGGAGCTGCTCCTGTTGTGCTGCGGTACCGGCACCACCACAGCGATGCTGCCCTGCCCTGGCTCTGCTTTGCTTGCTGCTAAACACCACCCTAGGTCAAAAAATGAATTCTAAACTAACTAACTGTAGGGCTACAAAAGGGCTCACTGGTCTCTAATCAGAGAAATCAGAATGAAGCCTATAAAAGGCCATTTTAGCAACAAGTATCTCTTCTGGATTAATATTTCCCATACATTTTGCAAAGACTTCTCTTTCTGCTATCATTCTCAGCAAACAGATTCCTGGCCAGTTAAAGTCTCAGCTCAAAATAAAAGGGGCTTGGGTTGGCCTCAGGTTGCATCCCAAAGAAGGAAATTTCTTGGCTCAGCTCAGAGTGCCACGGAAGGAAGCACTGTAGGCACTGTCAGAGAGATGGGAATTGGTGTCTGGATAGAGGGGAAAATGGGCAAAAAGGGAATACAGCAATGCTGGGGGAGGGGATGAGACTGCAGCACTGGTGGGGGGAAAGGAAAAGCCAGGAAAAGCCCTGGTCCCTCTGTCACACTTGGTGCTGCAATGCAGGGCAGGGATGGGCAGCCCTTGGGGTACATTACAAGGGACTCTGTGACATCCCTCTGTATCTGCAAGGCAGAGAGTTCTCAGCAAAGCAAGGCAATGTGAACTCATGTTACATTCACCTGCTCCAGAGTATGTCAGTCCATCCTAAGTATTCCCCATGTTCCTGTAGAACTGGTGTCCTGTAGTTGTCAGCTCATGGAGATCACATGTGCTACCACACAAGGCTTAAAAATAATATTCAAGAGACAGGAATGACAGCTTTTTTCTAATAACAAGCAATGCAAAACCAACAAAATGTATTTCTGTGTGTGTTTTAAAACACAGCTTGCTTCCTACAAATTATTTAGATGGTTTCTCACTCAGCCTGGCCTTGAAAGCAAAGAATAAACCTGCAGTATTTCTCTTGGTCTGGCCACAGAGCTGTATTTGCATTGCTGCTTCACTGAGGCAGCACCCAGGACCTCACAGCCTTCAGCCACAATCTCTCAGCAACAAACCATGCAGCAGAGAGTGTTCAAAAACAACACACATTCCAAAGATGCTTTTTTTTTCCAAACAGAAATAAAAACAAAAGGCAAACAAAAATAGAAAGAATAGACAATGCAAATTTCAGTCAAAGTAAAAACAAACAGATGGAACATCCAAAGCAAGGAGAAGATCCAAAGATGCCTCCAAGCAATCCTACAACTGGGTTTTCAGGTTACAGGCTTTTAAAGGAAAAATTCTTCATAAATCTATTACAGCATCAAAACCACATAAGTCTGCTTCTCCATCTGAAATGCCACATCTTAAGCAAGTCATTTGGCAGCAGTGGGAAGGGTAAAACTGGCATGTGTTGGCTCAAGGCACTGGGTTTTGAACTGGCTCACCAGCCTAGCTGGCAAACAACGCTGCTCTCGTCTTTCAGTGCTGATTTATCCTGGCGCAGGCACAACTCTGGCACAACTTCAGTGTTTTTAGTGAGTGAGGATGATTTAACGTTTGTACAATTCCAGGAAGAGCAGTTTCATTTCTGCTCTCAGGATAAGATATCTTCCACGTGCAGGAAGTGTTGGTGGTCCTACTGCAGTGGGGAGGATGGCAGGTGAGTCCACACTCTAAAGAGGGATCCTGGAAGCACAGCTGAGTCCCCAGCTGTAAATGCACACCTTGCCTCCTACCTCTGTATTTTTAGGGCAAGACATGGGCACCCACTGGTCCTTGCTGTAACATCTCCCCAGATTTACAGAGAAGAAGTGGATGGACATTCTTTTCCCCAGAGCTGTTGAAGCAAAATAATCTGGTTGAACAATGACTTGGAGGGGCCTGTCTTGATAAGTACTGCTCAAAAGCAAACCTGAGCCTGAGAATGGGGGAAAAGAAAGAAATAATAGAGAAGATGGTTTGGACCTGTGCAGAAGATGATCTTGCCATGCATGATCAACACATGCTGGCAGACAGGTAGGTCCCAGATAGGTCCCTTGCTGGGCTTGGCACAGGTGGAGGAATGGAAACTTTTGCTGGGGCAAGACTTTGAGATAATAGCCTTGTTTCTGGAGAAGAGAGATCACACATGGGATTTCTGTGCCTGGTATATGAGAAGTGCCCAGTGCTGCACCAATAACCTCCTGCTCTCAGAGCTTGTGTCCTTCCCCTCTGGACACCAGAGAACAGCCTCACATCTCCACAGTGTTTGTTCTGATTTGTTCCTCACACTGTCTCCATTTTGCTTGTTCTTTTTCAAGCCTTTTAATTGTTTTGTCCTGCTCTGATTCCTGTTATGGCACAGTAAAACTGTGTGCTGTGCAGAGCATGCTATATTTAATTCGTTATGCAGTTCAGAGAAGTAAAAGAAACTTTTCAATAACAGATCCTCAGCAGATCCTGAAAACCCTGCATAAACTCTTGACACGGCCAGGCACTATTTATTCAACGTAACACAAAGCAGGACCCTGTCTGCCTGTGGCACATTGTCAAAATACGCTCTTCACGCTTTCTGCAGCTGAGAAAAGCCTTGATGGGTTCTGGTAATTGCTCCTGCATCTGTCAGGCAATGCTAAACCAGCTCTTTCCTCCTCCTCATTACCCCTTTGGGCTTGCAGAAAGCAGAAAAAATGCAACACATGTCAACAAAAACAGACATGTTTGGGTGTGTTCTTTTGGTTGGAGGTCAATGGTCACCCTTCAGTGCCTCACATAAGCAAAAATCCCCTTCTTCCCAAAGCAGAGACACAGACTGATCTCAGGACATCTCCTGGTACCTGCAGACACACCTGCAGTTCAGCAGTTGTAGCACTGCTGCCCAGTTATGCATGATATATGTTATGCCCAGACAGAGTTAACTTAGACTTTATATTATGTAAAAACACTTTTGAGAGAGCATACACTTACACAATCAACAGCTCGCACATCTGCTCAGTCTTCCAGATCTTACCACTGCCTGAAAAGAAGCCCTTCCAGCCCTGAAGCAGAGCTAAAAAAGCACTTTCCTCTTCTACAACAGCTTTAGGTCCACATCAGCATGCCAGGGTTTGTGCAGGGCAGTGGTTTTCTGTGCAGTTCTCTATTTTATCCAGTGCCTGTCTGTGGCAGCTCAGCTGCACTCACAGCCAGTTGCCATTCTGCTCCTCACCCTAAAGTCTCTTTTGCTTCTGGCTCATCTGGAGCACAGCTCAGGCAGCAGCAGCGCTCTTGGAGGCTGCCAAGAGGAGGGAACAGGAGGTTTCCTTCAATCACAGCCTCGTTAGATCGCTGCAGATCTGGTTCACCTCATGCAAAGCTGCTGTGAAGATTAGAGTGATGGTTTTCACACCAATGCTTTTCAGTTCACAGCAGGATGGATCAGTGAAGACACTGGTTCTGCCCTGTGAAGCTGCTACCCCAGACTGGCTGTTTTGTGTGTCTGAGCATGGGCATGGATGAACACAGGCTTGCCAAGATTTAGCTGCAAGATACTAATCTATGACATTTAAATGTTCACAGGAAAGGAAAGGATGAAGGTGAAAGTAAGGGATTGTGTGGGAGATCTGATTGCAGCCCTTCTGTGATGATATCATTGAAAAGCAGGAGGCTGTTCTTGAGGTCTGTGGTGGGAGAATGAAGAAATAACGGGCATCAGTTGAAACACAAGAGATTTAGATAGAAGGAAAAGCTTTTTTTACTGTTACAACAGTCAAGCAGTGGGGCAGCTTGCCCAGGGAGGTTGTGCAAACTCTATCCTTGGATATTTTCAAGTCCCAGCTGGATAAGATCTTGTGTAACTTTGTCTGACCTCAGAGCCAGCCCTGCTTTAAGGAGACTGGAGAAGAGACCTCCTGAAATCCATTCTAACCCAAATTACCGTATGCTTCTAATGTGCCTCATTTCTCTGCAGAGTAGCTTATCTACTGAATGGTAAACAACATGCCTTGAAAGTTTGCTTAACTGATAAAGAAGGGCACAAAACAGAGTGTGGTCTGTGGAGTGTACATACTTCCTATTCAACAATTCATTTTTTTAGGTCCCTGCTTCATATATACCAAAGGTTACAGAGGATGTACCAAGCAAACAGGATGATTAAAGTCAGTGTTGAAATTTAACCCAGCAGGCGATAAGTGCTTACACTTCACTCTGAAGAAATCTACTGATTCCCATAAACCAAATTCAGGAACAAACTGACAAACTGTATCAAGTGATTTTTATTGCATTGTAAAGATAACTGCTGCAGAAGCTGCACAGGAATTAGTAATGTTCTAGAACAAGAAAGCTGAAATTCTCTTAAATATAAAAGAAAGCTTGCTAAACAAATCCACAGTTCTTTTTACTTGATGTTTTAGATTGATTCAGTTTTCTACTTTAATGTGGACGTTTCCAGGAAGGGCTGAGGCAAGGGAGAAAGAAGGAGGAGAAAGGAGCTAGAAAAGTCTTTTTGGCTCAGGCTGCTATGATCTTATTTAATAGTTCTGGAAGTGGCAGACCACAGATAGTCTTGTGGCCATGGCTCACTCCTTGGCCAAGCAAGCCACAGAGCAGGAGCTGTGACAACCTCCCAAAGCTGTTTGTCACAGTTTGGGATGCTGCTTTCCCCAAAGCCTGCTTCACTGCATGTGCTCCTCTCTTAGATTTCTTAAACTCTTAGACATCTACAGCATCATAAAACAATTTAAGATTATACTTGCTCTCTCTTACTAATGCTTTGTGGCATTAGGTAATTGCTTAATTGAGCATTTAGAAATGCATTAATATATTTTTCTCTGCAAATGCATTATTAATATATACATTACAATCTCTGCTGTTAAGGCTTTGTACAATTATTAATAGACTTAAAACACTGAACTGCATGAAAATATTTTCTGCTAGGGAAAAGAAACTCAAAAGGACACATCATACCTGGTCTACTATCAATATGAATTAAATATTTATATTGGTGCTTCTACACTCCAACAATCCTAAGCCACTGTCTGCACCAGTTGAAATGGGAAGTATGAATATTACTATTCTGTTTAGCAATAATTCACAAAGCCAGCTTAGATGGTTGAACAATAACAACCTGCTTTGCATCCACCCCTTTAGAGCACTGACTTCTCCACCACAGAGTGTATTGTTTTTCTCCAGTGCAGCACACTACCTACAACATCACTCCTCCCATGCAGGTTGTACTTAGGATTGCACTGATGACTTGCATTCTCCCAGAAATGAGAAAGGTACTACACCTACAAGAGATAATTTGGTTTTAATGCTTCTGGGAAGAACACATTAAAGATTTTAATGAGATTTTTTTTTTTTCTCAAAATAGTAGGCAGTGCCAAAAATCAATGAGGGCTTAAATATAGTGCTAAAAGCAGTGAATACAGTGAAAGGCAAAACAAAAAGCAATGCAAAAGCCCTGTGCAATTACTTAATGACCAGAAATAGTCTGGGGAGATTATGACAGCTGGATGATCTGGAGTTGGGAGGTCAAAATAATCCTAAATCTACAAATCTGATATTGGGTTGGCTGAAAGCTCCACCCAGCCCAGCAGTTTCAGACAGATGTGAGTAGGAAGACAGAAAGAACTGGGAAAACACGTTCTGTACTTCCCCAAAATGTTTTTTCAGCTCCAGCAACTGACAAGTCAAGAACTTGCTGAGTTAGATCAAGAGTCTTTGATGATTTTCCAGTTGCTTTTTAAGCTCATGCAAAGTTTTGGTACCCACTGTGTCCTGAAGCAAAGACTTCTGGCTTAAGTATAGACTGAATGAAGCACTATCTCCTTTTGTTTGTTTTGAACCTTCCAAGTTCTCCTTTCCTTTGCTGTAGCTCAGTTCTCGTGTCTGATAAGTCAGTGAGCAGTCTGGATTCCTGGTTCTTATTTGGATCTCTGAAGATTTTACACAGACTTTGATGTTATCTCCCCTTCCCTGCAGACTGAAGAAACCCCCAGCTGAGTCAACCACGATCCCTTTTGAAGCCCTCCGACTATTTCTGATAATTGTATTGATTTTTATTTCATCTATTCCAGTTCTACCATACTATTTTCAAACTAGAACTGCACAGGCAATTAAAGATGCAGGTGCAAATGGGGACTGATACAATGACCCTTTTTATATCTATTAAATTTTAACAATAATCCTAACAGTTCTCAGTTTCTGTTTTGATCACTGCTGAGCCCTGAGTTGATGTTCTCACAGAACCAGCTTTCATAACCTCAAGGTTTTCTCACTGGTAAAAACGAACTCAAAGTTCCTCAGTATATATGTGAAATTCAGGATTGTTTTTTTCTCTTTCATATTTATCAGATTTAATTTCATCTGCCATTTTGCCACTGAGTCTGTTAGTAGCACAGTCACTCAGTTTTTCCGTTAGCCCTACCCTGAATTGCTCATTATCAACAACATATTTTTTAAATCACTACTGGCCTCCATTTTCTATCAGTTATTTGTCTAAATTTCATATCCATTAGCAGCCTTGTTTTTTACTTCCCTTGGGGAGGAATCTTACTGATTGCTTTTGGAAACCATCACAGAGAGTTAATTGAATCTTCATGGTCCATGAGCTTCTTGACTTCTTCAAAGAAAGCTTTCCTGAGACACTGCTTTCAAAAAGCCATAATAACTTTCCCTAACGTGTCATCTTTTCTGTGTGGCCACTAAGTTTTTTCTTCAGCAAAATTTCTACTTATTTGTCTGTCAAGGAGATAGGGCTTCCACAATCTTCTCTAAAATCCTTTAAAAACTCTATTGTCACATGAGGAACTCTCCAGACCCCTCTGATGCCCAGGTAAGTTTAAGTCAGAGGCAGCAGTTAGTACCTGAAGCACTTTGAGCTGCTTGAAAACTCGGGGTTGAACCATCTGGTCTCAGCAGTTGGCTGCTGCTCACTTGTTAATGTGTTCTTTCATCTTTTATACTTGTGCTGTAATCCAAGACATGTTTTCCTAATTATTCCCCTTAAAGAAGCTTCCCACTATTGGAGTTCACCCATGCTCATCTATCCCATTCACAAATGCAAAAATAAATTCAGCCTTTTTTTCCTGGCTGTATCTTCTCCAGATGTTTCTTCTGTGTATGAAACAATCTATTTGCCTTACAGAGCTGTCAAAGTCCAGCTGACTTGTTCTAGAAAATCTTGCTATTATTTTTATTACTTTTGCAAGCTGACCCTGAAACTTCCTTCTGTATCTTTCTCATAATTTTGTACTTAACCCATCAGAGGTTACAAGTCCTTTCTTTTACCCCCTTTTAATGAAAGGTGTATCTTGTTTTATATTGCTCCTCTGTTTTGAAAAGAAAGCAGAACATTGCTGATTTTCTTTGTCATGGTGCTACAAGGGTGTCAAAACTATGTTACAGTTTCTGCTACAGTGTAGGTCTTTGTCAATAATATGGCACTCTTTAAGACCAGGGATTGCTTTTCCTTTTCTGGCTTCCCAATAAGCAGTCACAGATACTTCCTGAAATGTTAGCTCCAGCCCTACTCCCTCCTGTGACATTTATCCAACTTAATTTGAGTTCTTGAACTCACAATTGTGTTTTCTGCCTCTCAGGTTCTGATCCCCTTGCCTTGTTAGCTGGACTGGTGATGCACTCCTAGTACTGCATTTTTCCTATTTATTTCTGGGACTTCAATCTACTCAGACCTTATTTATTGACAGAATTAACTGCTAATTGGAGAATCCTCTAAGCATTCTCTAAAATACAGCATCACTCATCCACTGTCATGCTTCGTCCTGCCTCAAAAATACCACACATATCAAAACTGATTGTTCACTTTTCCTATCAGATTTCAAAATATGAACACAGTGCATCTTTGCTGCATCTTTGCTGCAGCTGCTTGCAAAGCCTGATTGTCTCCTGGCCAAAGCCCAGTGTGACAGGCCTTGTGACACCCTTGTTCATGAATGGCTGTACACTCAGGGTCTTTATTTACATCTGGCTTCATCTGAGAGTCCAAACTAATGAACAGTTGCTTGCAATTATGGAGGAGGACTAAATATAAGAGCTAATCCTCAATTGTGTCAACAGCTGAAATAACAGAGCAGGGAATATTTTGTTTCTGACTTGTATATGTTTCCTCTTGAATCATACCAAAAGCGATCAACAATCTGCAGTGACTACAACTCAAACCATCAAACATCTGACAAAACAGAGAAGAAATATCTTATCCACTGTAAAAAAAATGAGGTGTAGTTTAACAGGAACTGTGAAGAAATTACCATTATAAGGATAGAAAACTGTGCTTATCTTGTATAAAATTTGAAAGCATCTAAACTGTCCTGCTTCAGGACATGTGGCTCATCTATCCCTTACAGTGAGGGAACATTTATACACTGGTCAGAAAAAGGTGATTGTTTTCAGATCTCCTTGTGATCTTCTCACTGAACCATATCACTCTTTTTTAACTGAGAATGGCACCTCAGAGCCAGTTTTATCCCACCTTCTTTAAGGACAAGCTTTTTTCCTGTCTCCCCTGGCATGGCCTCTGCAGCATGTTATGCACTGTACTACCAGCACGAATAATCAGCAGTGCCTGGAATCACTGATTGTTTTGCATCAATCATCTAGGTTAGGGAATCATTTGTAGATACCATAGCAATAAGTCAGATATTTAAAAAAAAAAATAAAATTCCTAGCATCAGACAGGCTGTAATGACTTAATCCATTTTCCTGCTTCATCAGCTTTCCCTCATCCGGTGCCCACGCTTCCTCGCTTCTCGCTCCAGTGGTTTTCCAGCTCTTTATTTGGTGGTTCAACTTGTGACTTCTAAGGCCATGCTCAGATGGGTTTGCAAGGTCGTTTCTCTCCCTTGCGAGTCAAGCAGCCGCTTACACGAGTCTACAACTAAACCAGATTTTTTGGGTTTTTTTACACACTCTGCGGCACGTTGGGTCACAAAAATGATGATTCCCTAAAACAGCGGCGGAGAGGCCTGAAAGCCCCAACACACCAAAGCTCCTGGGAGTATACGGCACAATAAAAACAGCTCCAACGCTTTAACTTGAGGGGATCGACCTCGTTTTTCTACAGAGGGCGAGTGAAGGCACCGGCAGCTAAATGAGGGGGCGGGCATGAGGAGGGGGCGGACATGAGGACGGGGCAGTGGGCGCAGGTCTCTTGACTGGGGGCTGTGTGTGTGTGTGGGAAAACCCCCCAAGCCCACGATTTATTGCGGTGGGGGAAAAGATGAAGAAAACGCTTATTTGTAACACGGCCGCCGCGCAGGAGCCGCGGGGCGGGGCGGGGGCCGCGGCCCTCCCGCATCCCCTCAGCGCGGACGGCGCCCCCGCCCCGTGCGGCGCCGTGCTTGGCCCCCATTGGCTGCGCGCCGCCACGTGCCGCCTCCGCCGCGCGCCGGCTCCGCTACCTGCGGCGGGGCCGCGCCGCGCCCGCGCCTCAGAGCGCCGGGGCCGCCGAGCGCCGCCCGCACCGCCCGCACCGCCCGCGGCACCGCGGGCACCGCAGCGGGGACGGCGCCGGCCCAGGCCCATGAGGCGGCGCCGGGCCTGCGGGCTCGGGCCGGAGCAGTCGGCAGGATGTGCCCCACCGCCAGCGCCGGAGCTTCCAGGTCTCTCCCTCCCTCCCTCCCTTCCAGGCAGGGAGCAGCGGGGATGGGGAGGTGCGGGCTGCGAGTTCTGGAGGAGATGGGGGCGGTGGAAGGCGGGTTTGCCTTGGGCTGCAGGGAGAGGAGGATGTGTTAGCTGTGGCTGGCTTGAGTTGTTCCTCTGGAGTAAAATTTATAGGCTTCTGCTCCTCTGCGGGTTCCGATCGGCGTTTGTGAGGGATTCTGTATTTCATGCTTGGAGTGATGTGAATGCAAAACAGATACGGCTTCTGCTGTTAACTGCCAAAACCTTTCTGTTTGCTTCAGCGCCACTCACGAAAAAGAGTTCCCTTTTCTCCCCCGCTTTGTGCTGAGATTTGTTTCGTATCTATTTTTTCTGTTTCAGTAAGATCAACCTATAAGGCTGCTGGAGGAGGGATGTTTATTTTGCAGCTCTCTTTAATTAGGGAAATGATTAGGAAATGTTCTTTAAATTACTGGATGTAAACAGCTCTGCGGTGGAAAATGACTGGCCTGGTGTCATTCTAGGGAAAAGGGTAGATCAAGATGTATATTCATTATTTCCCGAAAGAAAACTCATTAAGATAAGTGCTCTTTTATGCTTCTGGAGTGGATACATCTTTTTAAGCTGCAGTTTGCAATGGGACTGTGCCGGTTCAGTTTAGAGGGGGTATTTTCCATGCAGACTGTGTCATTCCATGTTATGCTGCAGTGAGGTTGCTGTCTCCCTTTTGGATCATTCAGCTATCTCCCAGGCACTCTGCTAGCCAAACTCAGGGAATTTCCTTTAAGAGATCAAAATGCAGCTGGAGAGTTAGGTCACAAAAGCATTTTGCTGCACTGTCTGCGAGAAATGAGCTCATCCCTCCTCTGGTTTCCTGCAGCTTTTTGAGGTTTAGCATCCTTCCTTCCGCAGAGTTCCAGCAGATTGTCTTCCTACATCCTGCTCCTAACTGCCTGTCAGTCATTTGGCCAAAGTGTGGTAGCAGAAACTTCCTTTGAATGACCTAAAAATATTCAATTTTGTTTGCTTAGCATACATTAGATGTGAAGCATGCCAAGACTGCTGCAGAGTTGGAGCATTTGGTGGGCAGGTTGTTTAGATTAAGAAGCCCTGGAGCACTTCAGTAGTTCCTGAGGTATAATAAAGGATAAATGACTGAAAAAGACCCAGGCAATGATTCAAACTTGTCATGGTGTAATTCTCAAATTCCATGTGAGTCTGAATGGAACTTGCTGTAACAGAGCAGGTTAAAGCATCCCCAGCAGGCACATCCAGTGCTTCAAAACCAACAGGACTTCAGGAGTATGGAGGAGCAGCTCTCACTGATAATGTCATTCATAAATTATTAAAGCCTTCCTTAAAATATTTGTAGTCTGTTATTTTCCATTGCTCCTGTGGCAAGGCTGTTCCTTTGCTGCTCAGGAATCTTTTGCTGTAGTCCCTCTTTGTTTGTGTCCACTTTTTCCTGTGTGCTAGCATTATGCTTTTGTTTGAAAGGTTTCGTTTTGGCTTTGCTATTTACATGTTTTGTGTATCTAAGGACAAACTCTCGGTTCTTGTTTTGCAAAGCTGGACAAGCCAAGCTGTCTGTTCCCCTTGGGAGAGGCTCTTCCTTTACCCATCCCATCAGCCTGTAAGGTCCTGAAGCCTTATGTTCAGAACTTAAGCATTAAAATTGTTTACAGTGATGTTTTTTACTGTATTGCGATTTTATTTTTTGCCTTTTCTTTATGGGAGGCTTTTGGCATCTCCTCTCTAGCTTCTGTAAGCTCAAGTGTGATTTTACCATCATGTCTTGGAATGTTAGATGTTAGTGTGGTAAAAGTGCTGCTGTAATATTGACATTGTTTCATAATCACCAGTTTTTTGGTGCTATTCTGCATAATTCAAATGTCATATGAAACATCTTGGCTGTGTTAAGTTTGTGTTTCCTTAGTCCAGTAAAGATTAATGCTATGCCCTGCCATTTCTTTTAGGAAAGATTTTTTCCCCTCAAACTTCCCATGTAAGGGGAAAGACCCAATTTATTTAGGCTTCCTTGCAGGGGCTCAGAAATCTCTACCACTTGTGCAAGATGAGATGTCCTGGGGCACTGTGCTTTCTTCCTGGCTGGTGTGGCTTTCCCTGCAGGTGCTGAGGAGATTCCACAAGTGTGGATCTGTGGGTCTGGGGAGGAGGATGAGGAAGGGGAGATGTGCAGAGAGGGGATTTTGGGTAGGAAAATGCTGTTCCACTGCAGCTCATTCACTGTGTGTGTCTGTGGGCTCCAGCACATCAGGCTCTGAGCATTCCAAGCAGGCAGGTCACTGTTTCTTGCTAAAAGCTTCCCTTGTAAGAAATAAACTTAAATTTCTAATAGCACACTGTTCACAACAGCAATAATTTAAGTTACCCATTTCTTCCTGCTTGGCTGGGATACTGAATTTCTTTCTGTGGCTCACTTGTGAATCAGAAAAATTCCATATTCAGATGCTGCTTCTGTGTGTCCCAAAGCATCAGCAGCCTGCTGAAGTGTTGAAGCACATCTTGTTGATGTTTCTTGTGTTTGTGTTTTATGGTTTTTTTGCTGTTACTCACTTGAGAGCACCTGAAGGAGGTTTCAGAGAAAAACCTGCAAAGTTTGACTAGAGGGTGCTAAGATGTGAAATGAAGAGAATATCCCTGTTTTGAACACTGAGCTGTCATTTAGAACCTCAGTAAGAGTTCTTTCCCTATAATATTATTTTAGCAGGACTGCTTTGATTTTTTTTTTGACTGCTAATGTCCAAAAAGCTTCCTGTGAATGGTGCTGAGAGGAAGTGATGGTGTTACACTCTGAGTATCTCTGGTTAAGCTGATTATTGGGCTGTATTTGAGCTGAAACCATTTCT
>JAHXMQ010003319.1:55788126-55808056 GCA_020466415.1 Ammodramus savannarum pratensis
TTCAGAGGGGTGGGGAGGGTTTACATTCTCCATTTCAGGGAGCCTTCCTTAGCAGACTCCTGTCTTTCCAAACCAGGACACATGGGAAGGATCTGAAGGTGTCATGCTTTGATAGGGAGAGCCCTGAGTAGGAAAACCTTGGGGGATTTGTGGGCTCCCATGCCACAGTAGGTAAGCTAGTAAGAGACAGTGTTTACTCATCAGTTAAATTATTTTGTTCTTTCCAATATTAGAATTGATGATTAGCAATTGTATTCATTGACAAAAATCCTGAATCAAATTTCCCTAAATCAAGACTAGTTTGCCAATTAAAGATAATTGAACAGATTGTGGGATGGATGTAGGAAGGATTGGGAGAGTTTTAGACTGATTTTGGAATCAATTTTGTAATGATGGACTTAAAATAGAACAGAAGTTGAAGAATTCTGTATTTTTCATATTTTTAGGTATCATCTGAGAATCTCTGCTTACTGACTGGCTTTGAAGCATAAACCAAAAACCTGCCACCTCATTAGTCATTCCTTTCATTCCCTTTTTTAATATCTCAGCCCTTACATTTTGATTGCTGTGGATTTCACTCCTGCAGAAGCAAACAAAATCAATCCTAACTGTAAATGTCACCAAACTGGTTTCCATGTTTTGACATAAATTATTTTAAGAGAATGTTAATTTATCATTTTTGAAAACCTTAATTAAAATGAATAAATTGTCTATTTGGTCAATAATGAGGGTAGATTGAAATGTGTAATCTTTTCATGAGCCCAACTCTTGCTCAAAGTAGTCACAGACATTAATGTTGGAGTTGTCAGTTTCTTGCCATTTGTTTTCTCCAAATGTGTCCAAAACTGATGTGTAGTAAAGTTTTCTTAGTTATTCTCTTCTAATTTCTTGTATACAGTTTTGTGGTATATCTGTGGGATTTTTTTTTTGTCTTTTCCAGAACAGGAAATTCATAGAGAATTCATTACTGAACAATAACCATATCTCAATAAAAAGTGCCTTGCTCAAGTTTTTTGTGTAAAACTTTAAAACTTTGTGTTTCTCTTTTGAAACAAATGTTGCTTAAAACAAAGTAGCTTTTGTTTTATCCTTTACTGATTTTGGAAATATGCTCAAGTAATTTACGTGTCTCTGATTTAGGGGAAGAGGCATGAAGTCAGCAAGTGGTTTTTGGGAATTTTTGCATTAATTTTAGTTTCTGTTTCAATGCCTGCAGGAGCCCCACCATTCATGATTTGTAATTCCTTTACATAAGTGTGACACATGAGAAGATTTCTGAAGGCTTAAATGAATTGCTTCTGAAATACTCCAATGTTATCTACATAAGAATAACAATGAGGCAAAAGTAAATAATAGTGAAAAGAATAACACCACTAAAAGCTTTGGAGTATATTGTATTAATGGACAATTTAGCCTTAGTAGCAGCTTTGCACAGATGACTTAAGTTCAGTAGATGAAACAAATTTAAATCCCTTGATTCCTCACTAATTGCACCACAATGAGTAACTATAAAAGTGTCAATGCAAAATGTGGTCATACCACCACAACCCTGCTGAGCTGTGTTTTGTACACAAATTGAGCCATTTGCATTTATGGCTCTCAAAACAACTGTATCAGGTCCCCTTTCTGAAAGAATGTAATGGTGTTTGTATGCAAGATCTTTTTGGTCCTCTTGGGGTCTTGACTGCTCTGGTTCTCTCTGCAAACTCAGAGACTTTCCTGAATTAAAAGTGCACTCTGAGGTGCTTGTTACTGCCACCTTGCTCCTTTGGGCTGTCCTGCACCATTCCAGCAAATGAAAGGGCTCTTTGACTTGAGTAAGGGTGCAGGATCTGACCCTCAGTCATTAAAAAAAAAAGCTGTGCTGGTCAGATGCATTTTGACTTGTGTTGGTCTGTATATATTGACTTGTTTGAGAAGGGAATCATCTGTCATGATCATGACTGACAGAAGTCAAACTGAAGTAAATTGTTGCAGAGGAAATGAAAATGACATTATGTCACTTATATAAATAACAAAAAAAAGTCATTGTGCATACTAAGAGATGGACTTGGAAAGGATGTGTTGAGGTGATTAATTAAATTCTCTGTTTCATTGTTTCTTTTGCTCACAGACAGGAATAATTTTCTGATAGCACTTACTGCAGTCTTGTATTCTTGTTTTACTCCTTCTGTGTTCATCACCCTCTACATCTCCAGCTCCTTCTCTGTATTTCAGATCTCTTGCAGCCTGGTACCAAGTTTGACTGATTCTTTTATGCAAAATCCATTCTGACCTAGGTTCCTATGGACTGTGATCAGGTTACCTCTTTCTGTTTACCTGAGAAAGGAAGGATTTTATCAGAAGGCTGGCTAAGAATAGAGTAGCAAAGAATGATAACAAAGGTTTGTGGCTCTCTGTCTGAGCCAGCTGACTGTGATTGGCCATTAATTACAAACATCTAACATGGGTTAATCAAAGATCTACCTGTTGCATTCCACAGCAGCAGATAATCAATGTTTACATTTTGTTCCTGAGGCTTCTCAGCTTCTTAGGAGGAAAAATCCTAAGGAAAGGATTTTTCATAAAAGATGTCTGTGACACATGAGAGCTACTGAGTTGACTTCTCTGTGCAGTGTGGCAGGAAGGATGTGTGTTGTAAAGGTGACAGCACCAGTCCTGCTGGGCTGGCACTGAACATCTCAAGGTAGAGCAGTTAAAGTTTGTGATCCATAACTGGCCCTGGTATATGGTCCTTGTAACACATTTTTTGACATCTTCACCCATGCGAACTTGAATGATTTGCTGCTGTTATCTCAGAGCAAACTGATGTGGATGACTGGGGTGGTGGTGTCAACACCCAGTTTTGCACCCCAGTGCTGGTTTTATTCAGTGTTACAGATGCAGCCAGTTAAGATGAGGTGTTGCTCTGAGAAAATGAGGAGCTATTAAGGCTTCACAGGTTCCCTATGACCTGCTTTGTCCTGTGTCCTGACAGGCTGTGTGGTAGATGAGAGCTGGATTTGATTTCCCACTTAACTGCTAGAATTCTGGGGGACTGGGTGATGTAACTTACCCCTTAAATTTCAGCTTACCCCTTTTCAAGACAACCATGTTGATAGTGACTTCAGATGTTATTCCAGATCTCAAAGGGCTGGAACAAAGGCCAGCAAATAGGTGTGACAGCTCAGAGTCTATGCAATTAGTAAATTGTCAGGTGAGGAATTTGAGGTTCTTAGCGATGCCATAATAACCCAGTTACTTGTGTTTGAGGTAAGTGATCACGTTTCCTGCTGGCTAAAACCATTAGGGTTTTCCTGTGTTGCTGTGTTTGTGGGTTGTAATTGTTTGCATGTGACCTTGAAAGCATGACTTGACTGCTGCCTGCTCTACAAAGAGCTTCAGATGCTGTTGTTGATCTTTATCTGTCTGTGTCCCACCCTCTCACAGGGCTTTTTGGCATTTGAGCTTCTACTGTGATTGTCAGTAATAATTTCTCTCTGTGCAAAGGGACTGACTTTGAATCATCTTCTGAATTAGGTAGCCTTGAAATTTCAGTGATCTGCATTTGATATTTGGAGGGGGTACTTCTGTCCCCTCAGCTCCTTCATCCTGGTGTTGAAGAACATCAGTTGTTTGTCCAATCAGGCAGTTTTCAAGTGGCTGTACAGGCTGGTGCAAATGGGACATATCACCCTAAGCAGTGAAAAGAGGTGGAAAGGAGAACGAGGGAAGATCATCCCTAGAGAAAAGCCTTCCCTTAGCCTTGCTCTCTTTTAGAAGTTCTTGTGACAGAGCTGCTGGCAGGAGAACAAGAGGTGAACACCTTTGCAGTGGAGAGCAGAGAGGGTCAAGTACTGAGATCAAAGGAAGGAGCAGGGCTGAAATCCTCCCCTCTGGAGGAGCAGGCTGCACCTTTCCATGGCTGGCTGATCAAAGGGAGTGCTGCTTTGGGTGGGGAGGACAGGAAAAACCCTTGCCTGTGTTCCTTCTCCCTGGGAAAACCAGCAGGCTCATACAGGTGGAAATTCCATCCTCACATCTTTGGTTTCTGGCAGCAGCCTGGGAGAGGAGATGTGCCAGCATGCATTTATCTTCCCAAAAAGAATATTGGAGCGTGCTGATAGAAATTGTGGGAGCAGCAAGATTGCTTCTTATCAGCTAAGGATCAGTGCCCTGCCCATGTGTGAGGGAGCCCTGTGCTGTCCTGCTCTGTGCAGGGAGCTGTGCTCTGCTTCCCTGGTGCTGGCAGCCTCCTGGTCCTGCAGTGTGCCAGGAGGAAATTCCCTCCTCACCCTCTGGTGCCTGCTGTTGAAGTTGCTGGCCATGTTGTTGGGGCTGCTGAGGAGTAGATTCAGTAGATTCTGAGTGGTAGATTCAGAGCAGTGATGATGAGATATGTTTGTTTGGGGAAACTGGGGAGATGATTGGAAACATGGGCTGCTGGTTTGAGGATGGCTTGTATGGGTTTTGTGTGCTGAGAGCATCCTTGAAGCCTAGTGGGGGGCACAGCACAGGGATTTGATTTTAAGTCAGGGATCCTGAATACCCTGAGCATATTGTGTGGAGTGTTTGATGGTAATTGATGTAATTGGCAAATGTTAGACTTCAGGCTTATGAAGCATGCAAAAACCTGGCAACATTTTTAGAATCATGTTTTGCAGATGAAATGAGTGAGTTCTTGATCACAAGAAGCTCAGGAGCAATTCAGTATTCCTGGCACCATAACTAAGAATTGCAGTCTTCTCTGGGAAACAAAGTTGTCACTCCATGGGTGTCCTGTGAACTTTTCTTCAATTCAGCAAAAGTTATGATGAATTTTCTTTATTTTTTACAGCAATCCTGAGTGACAATAACTCTGTGAAGCTGAAAAGTGATCATTCACCTCCTGTGCAATGGTGTAAGGTGGCTGCACATGAAGATGAGAAGACCAAGCTGGTTTCTAAAAGGTACTCGCAAGTAAGTGTCATTGTCACAGCTGCACAGAGAACAGTTGTTCTACCCCCAGCCTGGCCAATTGCAAAATGGATGCAGAAATCATGGGATTACCACAGGCTGTGAGTGGAGGGTTGAGCACACAGCTTTCCTGAAAACACTTTGTGGAGCCCAGGATAACTTGTTGTAGTTATCCCAAGACAAACTGAGATCCTAGTACTTCACTCACAAGTATTTCCTATCTTTTTTGCATGCAGATAAATAACAATGCTGAAACTTCTGTACAGTCTGGTAACTGAGGGAATGGAAGGCCAGAGGATGTTGAGTGGGTATCCCTGGGAGGTGTTTTCATGAAGTTATTTTGTTATGAAGGCTTCTGGAATGCTACATCAAAAACCTTACTCCTTTTTATACCTTGACATCAAATTAGAATTAAAGGATGTGTGCACACATAGATCCAGGACCATATTTTATACCTAAAATGTTCACTACTGTGATTCCATTTGAATTTTTAGATCTTAAAGCTAAAAAATCCAGAGACAAACTGTTACATACACAGGTGAATGCAACCTGAATGGTGCAACCCCAGCTGGATCTGGGGGTATTTGATAAACTTCTGGAGGAAAACCAGCCTCATTTGTCAGCTGTGAATCTCCTGCTCTCTGCCTGTTGGCTGATCTCCAGGGGCTGCTGCCTGGCATGCTAATGAAGCTCTTAGATCACCTATCAGTGGAAAATGTAATTTAGTTAAGTGAGATATGAGAACAGTCCTGCTTTTCCAGTGGTCACCTTGTTTGCAGCCTGTACTGTACACTGAGTGCTGGAATTGCATTTGTTAGTGCATATAGTGCAAGCTTTTTAAAAATAATATTGGAAATTTGTATTAACTTTATCTGAAAGAGTTTCAAGAAGCATTGGGCACTTAATAACTTGTACATTTTTAAAAGACATTTAAACAAATGTCCAATCCTTAGGAAACAATAGGAAATGAAAATCAATAAGAAAGCTCAAGCTACTCACTTGAGCAACAACCACAACCTGAACCAAATAATGATGAAAATATTCTACAGATGGGTTTAAACATGAAATGAGCTAAGTGACTTTTTGGATATCAGCAGTGGCATTCTTTAGGAATGAGAAATTAGTAGAATAAAAGTATGAACAGTCTGTGTTCTTCAATTTTAAAGTTGGTTGGACTTTTTCTGCTGCATGTTTTGGGAGTGTGAGTAACTGAGGCTTTTCAGCCTGAGCACCTGAGCTCTGCATTCTGGCCTGCCACTGACTTGAAAGTTTTATTTCAGTGGTGGCCATTGGCCCAAAATCCTCCAGTTTGAAGTTCCAGCCTTTTTCTCAGCTTGCATGTAAATATGTTTTCTAAGATATGACCTCTAAAGAGGAAAAAAATCACTGTTGGTTTCATTATGTGAGGAGAATTGTTTGACTCATCAGAGATGCATTTAAAATATATGAGGCAGGCATTTTCCTTATTTAGGCATCTATATGTGTTCATACTTTTGTGCAGATAACTTTGAAGAGTTCAAATGCAAGTATTCACATAAAGTTAAACTTCTTAAGTTTGCTTAAAAATATTGATTTAATAGTTGATTGAACATCAGAAAAAATTTTTTTTTTGTTTTTCTCTCCTACCCCTCACTGTCCTGCTTGTTTTAAGAATCCTTGCACTGTTTGTGGTTGGAGGGTGCTTCCTTTATATTCTCAAATTGCATCTTGACCCTGAGGAATGTGACAGAACAAAAATGCCGTATGTGGACCTTGATCGTGTAAAGGTTGGTATTTTTTGGCTTTTTTTTTTTTTCATTTCACTTAAAAAATGTTATTAATTGACAATAAAAGACTTACAGGGCTCTACAACAAAGAACTAAAATGCTGGAATTATGTGTTGAGCAGAAGTATATTTTGCTTCATCTCATGCTGTAAACGTTGGTTTTTGTTCTTGTAAAATGACAGCAGAAGCACGTAGAGAAACTGAGTTTTTGGGGGTAAAATTAGGTAAGTGTGACTTTAAAATTTGAAATGGACATGTCATCATTCCATTTTGTCAGTGCAGATGACACTGGTGATCAGAACATTGATGCAAATGAAAAGCCACATATTAAAAACACCCCAAAGTAATATATTAAACCAACATTGTGAAGTTGTTCAGTCATGCTTTGCCCAGAGTGGTGTTCATGCAGAAACCTTCATAATGGTGGTAGGGGAAGTCTGTAGGTTAATCTTGGTTAGAAAAAAAACCCAAAAAAACAGCAGCAGAACTTCCCTCCCTGCCCCTTCAGATACACACTATTGTTCCTTAACAGTAGAGGAGGACTAAATTAGCAGTAGATTTGAATCTTGTGTCTTTGACTCTTGTGTTTTCTCATGTTTTTTTTTAAATTACACTGGAGGAACCTTTGCTATTTCTCTTTTTACATCAGACACCAGCTTGCCACTACAGATTCCTAAAAACGTGCACTAATAGTGTTTTGTTTTTTTTAATATGAGATGGATCAATGTGTTGTTCTGTCTGTCACTTTAATCTTTTTATGCAATATGGAACTCTAGTCTCTTATTTAGGTGACTAGTCTTTGAGAGAAGGCCCATAACACCCCCACCTAGCATTCCTTTTAGTTGTTAGCACTTCAGCAATATTTATGGAAGAAGTGTTGCCTCATTCTGATGAGTAACAAGTCCAGCTGCTGTTGCACAGAACTTTTACCCAGTGGATGTGTCTCTGATGGAATCTCAGAGCAGAACTCAGGTCATGCAGTTGAGCAGAGTGGAATTCCACTTGCTGCTAAATGAGACAGCTAGAAGTATGTCTAGGTTTTTTATTTGGTGTTGCAAATGGTGGTACAAACAGCTCATTCTCACTTAGCACTTCTACTACCTAATACATTCTTCAGAAAACCTCATGTCTAGATTTCAGTGATAGAGTGGAGAGGAACTCCTCTGCAGGTTTTCACCATGCACTGGCTCGTATCTACATCTGAGTAAATGCTTCAAATTTGTTGTACTTCCACACTGAAGCTTTCTGGGTTTGCTGAACTGATGGTGGTTAGCTGGTGGCCACAGTTTGGGGACTTGTTGCTTTCCTGGCTAAATCCTGTGTGTTTTGTTTCAGAGGGCACAGCAATTTGCCAGTGCTGTGCTGCAGGAGCAGTGCCAACCTTCTCATGCTAGACAAGAGATGAGGAAGTTGTTTGCAGAGAAATACAGCATGGACATGTCTCCCTTTGTAAGGAAAAATATGAATGAAGATGAAGCTTTATTTAAATATAAACCTCCATTTGGATTTCAACAGTTCTCTGATAAACTTAAAGATCTCCTTGAGCTCTTACCTGAGCATGATTTACCAGAAGATTTGAAGTCTAAGCAGTGTAAGCGCTGTGTTGTTGTTGGCAGTGGTGGAATTCTCCATGGATCAGAGCTGGGTCACTTATTGAATCAGTTTGATATTGTTATCAGGTATGTCCTTTCCATTTAAGGACTCCAACTTCTTCATTACTTTATGAGCCAGCATTGTTTTTTAGGGGGAAAATATCTCCAACACTGATGCAACTTATAACACTGTTTCTGAAAGTGCTTTTGAGAAATTTTGTCACTTGGTGGAATTTGAAGTCTTAGGAGCAAAATAAAATGTCATGTTTACAGGAAAGGAATTCAGTGTAATTATTTGTGGACTTCAGGTACAAAAATCACATGGGCAGAAACTAGACAGAAACTAGTGACAAGTAGACAGTACTGGGTTTATCCCTTCACATTTCAAAGCTTTCAAATCTTTAACTTCAGGACTTAAGGACTGACCTCTGCTTTTTTCCCCATGGCTAGTTTGGGTGCTTATTTGAAAGATTTTTTTTATGACAGCTGTTTCACACACAATAAAAATTAACTGGTGTTTCAGTACACAGTTTGCTTACACTCTTTATAGCACACTTATCTTCCCTTATCTTTATGAGGTCAGTGACTGTTGTCTTTGATTGCCACAATCTCTGATATCTGAATTACATGCTCTGTATTTGTGCCTTCTGAACGTTACAGTTTGAACCACCTTGTTTGGAATCATGTAAAGTCACAAATAAAATTAATACCAGCATTTTCTCAACTTGTTTTGTAAACTGAGGCTTGCTCATCTTAGTAAGGAAATATTCATTGAATCAATAGCCCTTATTCAAAGGTAAAACCTTGTTAGCACGTGGAGGGGCAGAGAACTTGCATTAGGTGTCCTCTGAAATTAGGGATGGCAGGATGAAGGTGATTTTTCTGTTGATGTAGAAAAGTCTGCAGGACTTGAGCTGTTCTGCAGAACTCATGGAGAGTGATGATTCCATTTTTGTCAGCTGTGTGCCAGCATCTGAATTTTTTGGTGAACTGGAAATGATATAAACCCACAGGATGCATTGCATTGGAGGGATAATTTCAGTGATTTTTTGTGTGGAATACTCGTGAGTGTGTGTGCATATATAAATTTATAATGTTTGAAAAGTTGTCACACAGGCAACTGTGTGTTTTGTTCCTCTTCCACTTTTAAGCCTCTTTGAGTTGACACAAAGCAAGAGATAGGAAATTCTGCACTGCTGTCTTAAGTCACTTTACTCTTCAAGCTTTTATTTCCCAAGTTCTGCATTTGTGCCGTTTAATCTAGAAATAGAATTGGCTTCCTCCCAAAGATAAATGGGCTGCAAGAGTGCATGAGGCAAGAACATGTGGGCTGTGAGAAAACACCATAGTCTGTTCTGTTAAAAACCTGTGGGCCAAACAACAAGTTTTTGCTTAGTGTTTGATACTCTAATGAGATTGTAAGCTGTTTATTTTATTTTACAAACCTCCACTGTGGGTTTGTTTCCCCCAGGTTAAATGATGCACCAGTTCAAGGCTACACAGATCATGTTGGTAACAAAACAACAATCCGGATGACGTACCCCGAAGGAGCCCCCCTTTCTGAGCAGGAGTATCCTCCTGCAAGCTTGTTTGTGGCTGTCCTCTTCAAAGGAGTTGATTTCAGTTGGCTTCAAGCCATGGTAAAAAATGAAACCTTGGTATGTAATGTGACAGTCTCACGTACCTGTGTTTGTTTGTTTTGTTTTCTAATGCTTAAAGAAGCTGATTGATCTGTTACTTCCTGGCTTATCGTGCTGAGGATCTTTTATATAACCTTGTGGGTTTTTTTAGCTCTGTCTCCTAGTTACAGTTGCACCAGCATTTGTGTTGAAGCCCCATGCTGACAGTAACACTTTTTTTTTTGTGGAGATATTGGTGGTTTGCACCAGGCTACGTGACAGACTGAGCATTTGCTGAAGTGGAATTCATTTCACATTTGGTTTAAGTGACTTGACCAAGTCTCCAGAGCCCAAAATAGAAATGAGATTTCTGAATGCTAGTCCATTTTTTTAGCTGCTAAAGCCTGTACTGCTACAATGGGCATACAGGGAATTAATATGTAATTGAACATTTGTTATGAGGTTCCTTATTTTTTACTAAACATTTATAGAAGTGCTGAGATTTCTAAGGAACTGATGGAAAGGCTTGATGTTTCCAAATTATTGTGAACTGGTGGCTTCCACCTCTTTTAATCTGCAGGCAGATAATTTAAACATGTAAAAATTACTGAGAGAGATTTAGAAGGCAGCCTGTAAAGTAATTTAACAGTTTGATCTCTGCTAGTTTGGGTACTCCAAATTCCTTTCTCAATTCTGTGATTTTTACAATATGAGAAGGTGTGTTTAATCTTGATCATGGCTGTCTACTGCTACATTGGAGAGTCAGGAAGATGGTTAAGGGACTGGAGGATCTCTGCCATGAGGAAAGACTGATAGAGCTGGGAGTGTTTACCTGGAGAAGAAAAGGCTTGGAGGGGATCTTATTAATGTACATAAATAAAAATCTGAGGGGAGGGTGCAGAGGGGATGGAGCCAGGCTCTTTCTGGTGGTGCCCAGTGATAGGACAAGAGGGAATTTGTCAGGTTGAATATCCATGGGCATCTTTCTTAAAATAATCTAGACATGGTCTTGAGCATCTAGCTTGAGGTGTCTGCTTGGGCCAGGGGAGTTGGACCCTGTGGTCTCCAGAGGCTCTGTTTAACTTCATGGCTCTGTGATTCTGTGAGCTGCAGCCCTCCTTCCTTCAGATACTCAGCTGTCTGTTGGCTCAGCTCTCTGTGCAGGCACTGGCACTGAAGTAAACTGATCCAGAGCATGGTTGGGAGAACAGGAGCACTGCAACCTGTATTTGATCACTTCAAGCTGTTCTTCCATAAAACACATTAAAAAAAATACAGGTCTGTGTTGGAGCTGGATCAGTTTAATTTTTTAATTAAATTAATTTGCTTAATGTTGCCCATTTCGTGGAAGGACTTGCAGAATTAGTGTGATGTGGTATTTCTTCTTCCATTAGCAGGCATCTGACTGACTGCAGTGGCTTGAGATCAGAGTCTGGGTTTCTGAGTCCTGTGTAAACCCTCTTCTGAAGGGGTGCATTTATCACTAGGTGGATGCTGTCAAACAACAGCTCTTCACTTCAGAGCTTGAGCACAATTGGTCTCAATCTGCTTGCTTCAGAATGCCTGGTTAATGTTTGTGAGAAACTGTGCTTCCCTTCCCCATTTCTTTAAATGCTGTGCTGGGACAGGCTGCAGTATTTAAAGAAATGAAGAACCCATGGGTGCTGGTGAATATGCTGACTGATCAACACAAAGTGCAGTCAGATATTCAGAATAAACAACTATTCTTCTGCTGTCCTCTCTGCAATTCCTGATACTTTCAAGGTTTTTCCTCTTTTGGGTCACTCATTTGGTCTGTACAATGATATTTCCAAACCACCTTAGCTGTCAACTGCTAATTTTTCAGGGTTACTGGTGAATTCTGTAACTTCTATGCTGTGTTTGTCTCAGTTCCCCTCTGAACTAGATTTTTTATTTCTCTCAGCCTCTGTGGATGCGACTCTTCTTTTGGAGGGAGGTTGCTGAGAAAATTCCTTTCACCTCAAAGCAGTTTAGGATTCTGAATCCAGTCATTGTCAAAGAGACAGCTTTGGACATTTTGCAGTTTCCTGAGCCTCGATCAAAGTTCTGGGGTTGGGAGAAGGTAAGAAGTTTCTTTGAACAAAAGGAGACAGTAAAATACAAAGTAAATAAAATAAGAAACTGAAAGAAGTTTTGGGCTTTTTTACTTTGTACACTGACCACCATCTCTTTACCAAAGTGTGAAAGCACTTAAGATTATTGCACAAATATTTGAAGGATCTTCTCACATCTCTTTATCATAATAACACATACCAAACTGAGTATGTTAATGGTGTTGTAGTATATTTGCCTCTTTCACAGGTTGTTCAGTGAAAAGTCATATTGTGAAGAATACTGTTAGAGAGCCTGTTGTTGCTCAAGACTTAGATAAGTGTACATTAAGAAATGTCAAGTTTAACTCTGACTGTTTGAAGTGAAGGATCACTTGCAGTTTAACTACACAGTGATAGGGCATAGGAAAAAAAAAATTAGTGTTGACAGCCAAAAGCCAAATACTTAAATTGTATTGGTATTTTGCCCTGGAGTTTTTAGTTTTACTTGATCATTGAATTGATTTTTAGTTGTAGTTATAATTGATTTCAGTTTTAAATGAGGAGAGGGAATAGACAAAGTCATTAAGTTGTGTAAAGTGTTTATAAACCTGGTAAAGGACAATGTGTTTGAACTGAGCAAATTTCACTTTTCTCCCTTTTTAGAATGTACCTACAATTGGGGTGACAGCAGTTGTTCTGGCCACACATCTGTGTGATGAAGTGAGCTTAGCAGGATTTGGATATGACCTGGATCAGCCCAGCACACCTTTGCACTATTACAACAACCTCTGCATGGCTGCCATGAAAGAACAAATCATGCACAATGTGACAGGTGAAACAAAATTCCTGCGAAAACTGATCAAAGAACAAGTTGTGAAAGACCTCACTGGAGGGATACACTGTGAATTCTGCAGCAAAGACAGCTAGTGACCAACCTGCAGCATGGACAGGATTTGTTCCACTTGCAGAGGTTCAGCTGGATCAACCTTTCCCTCTTTAGTTCTTTAAAGTGTACATGAAAAGGACATGGGATCCCTGCTGCCTTTTTTAATGTCCCATTCAAGCTGTCAGACTTCTAAATTAATTTCCCTGTGAGACTTTACTTTGCACATTTCTGTGAATAGCTGTGTAAATATCTCATCAATTCAACTTGGTGTTGAAAGACATCCATTTAAAGTATTTAATATTTCAAGTTGTCTGAATAAAATCAGGTTTTTGTTTTCAAATGTATATGGAACACATGTGGCTGGCCTGAATTGTCTAACAGAATGTGCAAGAGTTATTTTCTCCTGATCTGCTGTCTTTGTTGATCCAGTTGTTGGTATATTGACTCCTTTTCATGCATGCCATGAAAAGAAAGGCATTTTCTTCTCAAGTCTTGCATGTCCTGAACTTGAGCATTGCATTTCCTCCTCAAATATTTATATTCTTTTGCTCATACATTTTTTGGGGGGTGAAGGACAAATGTAGGAGTGAAGGAAAAGGAATTGTTGTGGCAACAACTGAGTAGTAAGTACTTTATGTTGATGATTGATATTAAAACCATTGATGTATGAATGTTTTGGGTTAGAATCCTGCTTTGTGAAGCACATTCAGGCCCAGAGCACTCTAGAAGAGGATTTAGCCAGGAGGAGGCTTTAACCCAATCCAGGTCATTGGTCATTTCCATTCCTGAAGACCTGCCTAAATGTTTCTAACTGGATGATTTCCAGCAGAGTTCAGTTACCCCAATTAAAGAACTGGCATTAACACAAAATCTGCCCCTTTTTTAAATTTTATATTTTGAGTGATTGAGAACTGCTGGTTCTATAAAACACGCGTTTGTATCAATCATTTAGCAAAAATCTGTGACTAGGTTACAATTTCCACTGGTTAATTTTATGATCCTTAAGTAATTAATTATAGATATTGTCACCTTAACAGTTTGCAATGCTGATAACCCTTGTGAAGTCCAGTTTTGTCTATTTAATTGGAGAGGTAGAGTTGGTTTTCCCCAAGTCAGTAATTGGGTGAGTGTATAAGTTTAGAAGAAAATCACTTTAAGAAAGTAGCATAATCTAGTAACAATAACTGCTGAAAACAACAAATTTAAAAAACAAAAAGAGAAAGGAAAGCTATAGATGTATATATAGATGTTTGTTCTTGGGGGTGGAAATCAGTGCACTGCAAAGGCACTGGGCTGTGCAGATGTGTAATTCAGTTTTTATGTTGATATTTTTGTTGTTAGTAGAGTATCAGGTGTGACTGTTTGCACTGAGGAGTGGTGTTACTCAATCTACACTATGAGCAAAAAGCTTCCTTTGGCAGTGGAAGCAAAATCAATCAAGGGTTGGCCTAGAAACATTGTTCTTATCATGGACCTCACCTGGTGAATTTTCCCACTTGTCTTTGTTATGGACATAGAGATGAATGAAGCAGTAGTTGCACATTTTAAAAATACTCATGTGGAAATGCAGGATTCGGGTGGTTGTGTTTTGGGTTTTTATTCTGTGGAGAGCAGATCTAATGAGTGATAATGTTAGCATGCAGGAGCAGCAGGCTGATGCTCAGTGTTATACTGAGAGGCAACAAAAGGACATCAGATCATGAACCAAAACTGAACAGACTTGTGCACCTCATCTTTCCTAAGTTTCACATGTGTACAGGTCCTTTAAAGTCAATTGTGGGGGCTGAACAAATTTGAAAATCAGGAATTCTTGTTTCTGGCACTATGTTCATAGCAATAATATTAATCTAGCCTTCTCTTCCATGAAAAGCGTTAATTTTTATATTAGCAATAAATTTCTAGTCTGTTTTTTCTTTTTTGTAAGTATATTATATTATTTAATTTAAAAATATTTCATGTGTGAAGAGTTTTATACAGATAGTCCTTTAGTTAATATATTAAAATGTGGTAACTATTTTCTCCTGGTATTTAAACTGGAAGCAGAATACATTAATTTCATTTAGTATTAATGAAATTTTGGAAAATTTCAGAATATGTGTATTGGGAGGATGACTTGAATACACCAGAAGTCTGTATTTCTGAGCACATGGTCCCTCACCACTTCATTTTGTTCAGCAACTTAAAAATAATCAGTTGATTAATGTAAATGCCAATAGCTTTTTGGAGATGCTGTATTTATTGTCAAATTTGCAAATTGTGTGGATGTAGGATTAGATTTCCTACCTGTTTTATGGCTTGTGATAAAACCTTGTTCTCCATGGTAGTCTGTGCAGACTTGACACTCCATGAAATGGCAGCAAAAAGCAATAAACTGATGAAACCACTTTCTATTTATGTGTTTGTCACTCAGTTTGTTCTCCCTCCTCTTTTAAGGAAATTTCATGTCTTACTGATCCAGTTGAAAGCCTTGATGCAATCCCACATAGCCCAAAACAGGGGAGATGGTAGCTGGGAACTTTTTCTCTGTTTGTTTTTAATGCCTTTTTAATGCCTTTTTAATGTCAGTGGAATTTTCTGTCTGGTGCTTGGAAAAGAGAAACCCTCTCAACGCTGACCAAATTGTGGGCTTGCAAGATTTTTAAGTTAATGTGGATGAGAATATTTTGGACTGGGTTGTAGCATTGGCCTTAAAATCAGGAGTGTGTTTCCTACAATAGTGTAAACACTGCCTCAGCCTTGCTGGAAATGAGATAAGAACAAAGCTATGTGTGTTCTGCTCCTGTTTCACAGGTTTATGCTTTGCTAAGAATCTGCATCCTTTGTAAATAGGCCTTAATAGTGTTTGGTTAAAAAGTCACAAAGATTTTGGGAGCTGTGATAAAGCCATGTGCTCTGCATTGAAATCCTCTTTGTAGGAGCTGTCACAGCCAGGGATATGCCTTATCTATTCTGGTGCTGAATGTTTTCATGGTTTCTGTGCAGGAAGTTGCACAAGGAGGCAAAAAGGGGAAATGCCAAAAAGGGTGACTGCAGTCTGTGCTGGGTTGGCATCAAAACTGGGTGCCAAATTCATGAGGGCTGTTGAGATGCTGATAGGGAGCTGAAGAGTTCTCCAGTGCATGGATATGTGTGGATAGCTCCAGCTCTTGTGCTGCCCTTGGAATTCCTGCAGGAAATGGGGAGGCAGCTGTGTGGCAGGAGTCTGATCCTCTTGCCTGGGCAAGGGAGGATTAAGGGAGAGCATCTCTGTTAAGACCTTCTCAGATGTGATGCTGATGCTGTGCCTGCCTTCCTCCAGCCTGCCAGCAGCAGGTTTTGTACAAATGTTGGATTTTAGCAGCTTAGGAAAAGGTTCTTCCCCCAGAGGGTGGCTGGGCACTGACCAGGGGATGGGGCTGGCTGGATGGTCCTTGGGGGTCCCTTCCAACTCAGCTTGTTCTGTGATTCTATGAAATGTTTGTACATCCTGGTCAAAAGAGTTTTGAGCCATTTGGCATCAGCATTGTCTCCCATCTCCTGAGGTGCTGGGAGATAACCAACCCACCCTAGAGTCCCTAAGGGGCTAATGCCCTTAATATCTTAAGTCTCTAATTGTCCTTTTGAGCTACACAAATGGTGCTTTTCTTGTCACAAACCTTTCTCTGCCTCTCTGACCATTGTATTTTTCCTAAAACACCCCTGAGAGCAGGGGCTGAAGCACCCACCCATGTCCCACAGGCGATGTGAATTACAAATGGGCATGGAGAGTTGCACCTCAGCATGTCCCCAGCCAAAATGGGGGGATGCTGCAAAACTTCCTATATTTTACAGATGTATAATCCTCCCCACCACTCCCTGGGAAGGAGCTGCAGTGGCTCAAAGCTCTGTGCTGGTGTTGGACCTGTACATTGCCATGAGGGAATCCTTCTGCTCCAGCTCTACCTGTATTCCTTGCTCCTCTCTGTACAGCTTATTCCACCTGTGTGCTCAAAGCAACAAACCCCTTAATTTAAAAGAGTACAATAAAATGCCTGCCTTGAAGGGATATTTTTGGGGGGTTGCTAATGTGTGTTCCTCACAAGCTGCACTCTAAACTTTCACGTGGGATTGACTTTCTCAAGGACATGACAGCACCAGTGGCTGCTCTGATGGCCAAGGTAGGAGGCAGGAGTTAAATCAGCTTTGCAGTGACTGCTCCTGTGGCTTATGTGGATGTGAAAAGCCAGGAATTGCCAGCACTGGGTTTTCAAGTGGAGGAGTGCTTGTTCCAGCAGATTTACCCTTTTCCCCTTGTCCAGGCACTTGTGCATCACCTCTTTGTGGTTTAACAAAAAACCCAAACACACCTGTGACTGAATATTGACTGAAATTCTCATGCTTGTCAATACTTGTGTTTTCTGTTCTGTGAACTGGAACTGCTCACTCTTGGAGAGTTGAGCAGGGCTGAACATCCGTACTTTACCTCCCTTTGGGGTCATCTGTCTGATCATTTGTTTTCACAGCCTCCCTCTCCTGTGCTTGGGCCAAAACCAACTTCTTCCCAAGTTCCTGCCTCTGCCATGGAGGAGAACAAAAGCTTCTTGTTCAGTGCAGCCTCCCCTGCTCCCTCCTCATGGGCAGCAAGGAGCCCTGGCCTTTGCAAGGAGGCATTTCCACTTGCAGGGGATGGATGGGCAGTGGTCAGGCACTGGGGCTGCCAAGCCTCAGATAGAATGTGGTGGGCAAGTTACAGAAAAAAAAAAAAAAAACTTTCCACAAGCTGGGGTAATCTCTCTGAGAAAGGAGAATTGGAAATCCAAGCAGCTGTGGCAGTGCTGAGCATCAGACACCTCCTTCCCAGTGATCTTTGTGTTCCTGCTGTGCAGCTAAAATAATTATTCTGTAGCTCAAGGAAGCCTTGAGCCCTAGCTTGGGCCTTCAGCATATAAGCCAGTCTGGAGGGAAGCAGAAACATTGCTATTTGCAAACTTCCCCCTTTTCTCAGCCCTTTTCTATCTGATCTGAGCTCAGAAAACCCCAAACAAACCCATTTTGCAGAAGCTGGAATTACTTTCCCACTGCTCTAGGCTGAGTTGAGGGTGAGGAGATGTGAGGAGCTGGTGGAGCAGACAGAGAATCTGCAAAGAAGTTTTGTGGTCAAGTGGTGTGAAGGCACTGGCTGCTCAGTGGCTGCAGCAGACAAACCTGAGAGGTTTCTCAGGATTTTTGGGGGGACAAGGGACATGGAGGGGAGCAGGTTTGGGGTAAACAGGTGTGGAGGGGCAGGAATATACACACACACATCTCATTTGGCCACCTGAGTGCAGCCCTAGGAATGTTTGCAGCTGCCAGGATCACCCCTCTGTGTCACTGAGTGCTGTAACAGAAATGACCACAAAACAGCTCAACAAAAATTCCTGGCCAGCTTTTCCTTTCCACTGAGGAGAGCAGAAACTCATTTAAAGCAGCTGGTGTGGCTTTTCAGGACTTGGTGTTACTGTACTTGTGGGAAAAGATCAGGATATTTGTCCTGGGCAGTTTTATGACCTCACTGTACTGCTCTGTCCAAGAAAGAAGTGTACAGGTTGCCACAGTTGTTCATATTTTGCATTTTTAATGCAAAATCTTCACAAAGAAAGAAGAGCTGGTTTGTTCTATCATTGAGTAACAAGATTACCATGAGCATTTTCAGTTTTTATGGCTGGGTAGAGTGGTCTGGGGTGATTTTTAAGCAAGCCCATTCCTATTTATAGAAGCAGATAATTGGGTCAGATCATGGCTTAGCTCAAACCCTCAAGGAATTTTCCTTTGCATGACCATGAGAGTCTGAACCCTGTCACCATTTCTGCTGCCTGGTTTTGTCAGGCTCAGTTTCTAAGCCCACTCTGTGACCCATCTGGCACTAAAATGTGCTCTCAGGAAACCTGATTTAGACTGATTTGCAAGAGACACAGGTGCAGTTGGACCCAGGTGAGTCCCTCAGCAGCTCTCAGGTACCTTGGTCCATCTCTCAGACCATCAAGGGAGAGTTTGTCTCAGAAGAAGGGGAATTTAGGACCATTATTAGATACAGGTATTGCTATGAAGCCACTTTCACAGATGAAAGGAACTGAATGTGAGTTTGTAACTTCCTGCTGCAATGGGATATCCCCAGCCACTGCTTAGAAATTCCAATTATTTCAAGTACCTGGGTGTGGATATTCTCAGTTCAGTCAAAGAGAGAACAGAGACAATTTCTCCAGGCTGAGCCTAGGAATGTTAGATGAAAGAATTCAAGCAATTATTATCTCTCTTTCTGTAACCATTGTTTATAGTTATGGTTCCTCACAGCCTACCAATAATGTGTGATGTTTTCTACTTTGACAACAATCCTGTCCCACTTAGCAGGTGAGACCATAAAAGCTCAGTACTTTGTGCTAATAAAGATTCTTCTTGAGCCTTCTGATCCACCTGAAGACAGGAGTCTGTCTCCATCCCTGACTCAACAGCATCACCTGGGTACCAGAAGCTGCCCCCGTGCTGGCAGATAAGAGATGCTGGATTTTACTCGGTGCTATAAAAGCAGCTGAGGTGAAATGCCCGTGGCAGCAGCCCAAGGAGGGCTCTCCCTGGTCACCAAAGGCAGCCTGGGCTCTGCTCCCAGCTGAAGTTCTGCGGAGTTTCACGTTGGCAGGAATGGAGCGAGGAGCGGGCGCGCAGCCCCATCTAGCGCCGCTGCGGCACCAAAACGGGGAAAATCCTCAAAAACAGCGCAGCGCACCTCGGCTGGGGATGGCAGGGAAGCCTGAAGGGAAGGGCACGAGAACGAGCCGCTCTCCTTGCTGAACACACGAGGGGAGCTCAATCTCAGATCTCTGCTGTCACAGTGACTCTGACACAGGCACAAGCTTCTTTTTCCCAGCCTGGCTGCCAAAGAAGGGGTCAGGATTTTTCTGTTCTCATTCTCAAGGTTGTTTAGTATTTCTTATCTATAACATCCTTTCTCTGACCCCCCCAAGGTCTGTCTGGCAGGTCGGGTTGAGGCACACTGGTGTTATCTTTTTATACTAAAAACTGTGTTTACACCATAACTTCCCACCATTTACCATAACTTCCCAATACCCATCACCTATGTTAGACAG
>JAHXMQ010003319.1:55818698-55838853 GCA_020466415.1 Ammodramus savannarum pratensis
ACTCAGTGTATTCTATGATTCCATGGTTCTGCCATGGCAGGAATTTTGGATATGACCCCCTATCCAACAGAGAGGACCTGCAACTGGTTTGCTGTGGAGGTTGCAGCTCCTCCCTGGTCTCGAGGTGTTTTCCACGGGTCAGCACTCTCAGACATCTTTGTGTTACAGGGATGTTCATAGAGGAGCTCTTTGGTGCTAAACTGAAGGTTTCACCTTAAGTTCACCCACTAAATCAGGCCCTCAACTTTGAAGCAGCGCCTAAGTTGCCTCTGAAGTCAACAGAGATGAGTTGCTGTAGACCTAAGGTTTGAATTGTTGCCACAGACTGTAAGAAAACACAGTGAGAACAGTGAGACATCTTACTAAAAATACAGAGGGATAGGATGACTCCAGTCCCCAGTCCTCAGCACTCTTGACACTTGTAAACCCTACTATTTATCATCTCTGCCCATTTCTCTTTCAAGGCTACATCATTAACAATGCTCATCCCTGCAGGCCTTGGTGAGGCCCTGAATCCCATCTCACACCAACACAGCTTGTTGCCATCCTGTTCTTCAGCAATGATCAAAGTGCTCCGGTGAATCTTGTAAAGGTTTGGGTTTGCTGTCGTGGATTGCTGACATCAGTGATGGTAAACCCTGAGAGAAGCTCCAGCTCTAGGATCTCTGATGGATGGCTGAGCTGGGGAGCTGGGCTGGACCTGGCTCTCATGTCTCTCTCCTCCTCCCTCACCCTAATTCCAGGCCCTGGCTCACTGCAGAGGACCTAGTACAGAAAAGTGGGGTTCAAAACACATCCTACAGAGAACCATGGCCTCTGCATGACCAGACAACCACACCCTGCATCACAGGACCACAGCCCAGCACCTCAGCTCTGCCCTGGCAGCACCTTCCTTTGTTCAAAGCCATTTTATCCTGACAGGGAGCTCCCAGGAAAGCCTTGGGAGTGGGATTTTGGGTGTTGTGGGGACCTTGCTGTCAGCAGGCTGTTGGGAAGGATGAAAGTTTGACAAGAAAGTCTCACAGATATGTGTGTGCTTAGCAGAAAGAGTTCTGAATATAGAGTCTCATGAAGGAACAGAGATGGAAGCAAATTTTGATATAGAAGAAAAGAATTGCTGAGCCAGTGTTACTGGATAACCAAGGAGGCAAAGGGTGTGTTAGTTAGAAGGGGTTTTTATGGCTTAGAGCAAAGGACAAACCCACCCCAAACAAGAAGATGTTTTTACCAAGCGGGAAGATAGTACAGGCAAACAAGTCAGCAAATGTTGCAAGCAGAAAAAAGGTCTCAGAATTTTCCACTGCAAGAAAACTGAAAAACTACTTCTAGCTTAAACTGTAATGTATTGACTTTTAGTGATTGGAGAACAGTGACATGAATAAGGTAATGACAGTAGTTATGATAGGCTAGAGATAAAAGTTAAGGCACAGATTGGTTCTACTGTATTAAGATGCTCAGCAAAGAAAAGTATAGAATGAATTTATAACCTAAACTCAGGGTCTGCAGGCCTGCCTGCAGCTGGAGCTAACAGCTGTGGGCACAGCTCTGTCATCCACAACCCTGAACTGCACCTCTTAGACAGAATAAACTGCATTTTAGAGAGGTGTCTGGAGTCCTGCATCCCTCACTTAAGCTCTTCCATGGGGCAAAAGGCCAGATGGCACCTCAGAGCAGAGCAGGGAATGGGGCAAGCCCTTACAAGGGAATGTGCAGTATGCAGGGCACAGGCAGCAGTGCCCAGCAGCCAGTACAGTACAGCAGCAGCCTGGAATAGTTTGGCTGGGTAGCCCTGCATGAGGGAAGGGTCCTGAAATAGGCTAATAGCCCTGATGTTATTTTTGTTGTGCTGGAAACCACAGCCCTGGCATCCTGAGTGGCTGCTGGCTCCCAGGTGGAGCTGCACTGGGTGCATCCTAATGTGGGAGGTGAGGAAATCACCCTCCAGGTGGGAGAGCAGGGGGATTGGAGGCAAATATTTGTAAAAATGAACTTGCAGTGCTCTGTTGAGGAGCAATGTGAGTATGGCTTGTGAAGTCAGTGACTTAGGATGCTGAGGGCCAGAGATGGAGGAGAGAGGCCCAGGAAGGAATCCCTCCTCCCTTCTTGCCCTGCTGCAGTCACCTTTGTCTCTAAAGTCCATACAACACAGTAGATGCTCCTGTCAGAGCCACCATCTTGAAATACACCTCAAATTGTAAAATTCCTCCTAAAGTGACAGTCTCATGGGGAACTGACCAGTGGCCAACCCAATTTCTGGTTCAAAGGCTGTCCCAAAAGCAATCCTAGGGCTGTAGCCTTAAATCACTTAGGACCATGGAGTTTATGAGGTCTGCAGAAACTTTCTGACCTCAGCGATTCATTTTTCGCCAAAAAAGCTCTGTCTTTTAGATCTCAGCATGAGGCAAACTTTAGCAGGAAAATAGCTCAACACTCAAAAGCAAATTTTTGCAGAAAAAAAGGTGTTAAGCCTAAAATTTCATATAGGAAAGTTGGGAGGAAAGCTGTGCCAAGCTCCACGTATGAAGCAGGCTCTGACTTACTGGGTCCTCAGAATGAGTGGCCACTTTTATAAGGTGACAATGATTTCCAGATTGCACGTTCCTGCCCGCTGAGAGTGGGGATGAAATGGGCCAATTTGCTGTCACTGGGCTCCAAGGTGGATCCCTCCTTCTCACTGCATCTGAAAGACAAGCAGGGCAAAGAACTTTGCTTTGAATTTCAGGGATTTTTGGGTCACCACGAGGCTTTAAAGAGTTGTGCTTGGAGACATAGCAGTTCTAACCACTGAGGTGGCTGCACAGTGACAGTAATGTGACACATGATTATAAAGTGGAGAAACATCTCTAGAAATAGGAGCACATTTAGCCGCAGTGTGTTCTTCTCCTGTGCTCCTTAACCCACAGAATGTGAAAAGCATGGAGGGATCACCTCCATTTCTCCTTCCTGAGACATCCTTGGGCAGATTTGGGGCTTGCTGTCCTCTCTGGGAGGGTCTGGAGAAAGGGATGTCCTTTGGGTGCACAGGAGATGCTCCCATGCAGGAATATTTGAGGATCTTGTGGCTCCCTGGTGAGTCAGGGGAGGCAGTTCCTGTGTTAGAGCAGGGAGCTGAAAAATGAGTGTTTCAGATGAATTCTGAGAGAGGAGGAACCTGTAGGGAGCTCAGAGTTTTCACAGCATCCCATCTATGAATTCCCCATCTACAGTTCTTGGAATGAAAAGTCGTGGCTCATTTATTCTTGTCACTACTGTGAGCTGCTGTGAACACTCTGAAATTAAATTAGACTTTGTTAAAGCACCATCAACACAGGCACAAGAAGAAAAAAATTAATGGGTTTTTCCTGCTTCTCAAAGAGTTTATTTCCTACCTTTGCAACCAGCATCCAGGTTTCTCTTGCAATTTCTCATCCTCCTTAGGAAGGACAAAACCCCTCCTATGGCCCTTCCAGTGAACTTTCTGCCTGGAACCCCCAAAGCTGTGACTTTATTTAGAGCCTGAAGGGGCCAGCTCTGGATTGTGTCAGACAGGATGTCCTGGGACTTGAGGTCTTGAGAAGAATTGATGGATGGGGCAAAAAACAGAGAAAAAAAAAAAGAAAACCAAAAAAGGAAATAAAATGGCATTTTTTATTTCCTTTCCCAAAGGTCTCCTTAACACCATTTCATTTTGAAACAAAATGTGCAAGAGCCATGTGCTGGAATGGGAAAATTGTCTCAATTCACAAGTGTGGGGTTAGCTGCTGGCCTCACACATTGTTTTCTCCAGGGCACACCACGAGGAGGAGAATGTCTTTGGGCAAGCCAGAAGGGAGAGGACTTTCAAATATTCCATGCCTTCATCTTTCTTGAGAGGAGTGGGAGCACATTCCTGGAGCCTGCAAACCAAGCACATCTGAGGGGAAAGTGTTTTTGGAATAAATATTAAGCTAGTCAGACATGGGCTGTTGCATGGTGGATTATTGCACTGCTGCAAGAGTGCAATGCTCTATGTTGTTAAAGCAAATAAAATTCAGATATTTTTGTTTAGATGCGCTTGTAGATGCAGTGGAGCTTTTTGTGGCTCTTTTGGAATCAGGAGAATGACACAAAACAGTTTCTCTCTGATGGTTCCACGTTCACCCTCTCTTAAATCTGATAGAATTCCTCACGTTTCTAGTCTCCAATGGTCAAAAAGATCCTAAAAAGACTTGTGGATCATGGAATGAAAGAAGAGCTGCTGGTGTTTTATGTAAAATCATTCTGTGCCTGTCAGAACAGCCATGGATTTTCATTGAACAAATACATGGAATGAGTGCTATGCTTGGTAACAGCATCCCCAAGAGTGAAGCCAAAAGTATGGACAAATATTATGTGGGTGTGGTGGGAAGGGTTTGTTTGCCCTCATTTGGGATGACTGGGATAATACAGCTGGAGTAGATGTGAAAGATAATGTAGCCTAGAAGTGTTTACAGAATTAATTTGAGTTACAGCACCTGAGTTAACCTGGGTATGGTTTAGGGATATCAGGGAACCTGTATTATATATGTTTATGCATCATAGACAAGCACAAATCTACCTCTGCAATCTCTTTGCAACAGAGTCCAGGCGGGCATGAGCACAAAATTGGTTACAAAAATGGCTTCAAACTCATGGAAAAATGTATAGTGGGCTTTTGGCCCTTATCTACATTTCCAAACAGGGACACTCTGATGGGACTCCAGCCTAGTGCTGCTGACACACCTAAAAGATGGGATCCCATCCAATTCCTGGTATCAATGCAGGCTGGGGGAGGAACAGACCCAAACCAGCCTTGCCAAGAAGGCCTTGGGGGTGCAGGTGGATGGAGAGCTGGACATGAGCTGGACATGAGCACAGGAAGCCCAGAAACCAGCCCTGTCCTGTCCTGGGAGCATCCAAGGGAGGGGATTCTGTCCCTCTGCCCCACTCAGGTGAGACCCCACCTGCAGGGCTGAGTCCAGCTCTGGGACCAGCACAGGGAGGACCTGGAGCTGCTGGAGTGAACCCAGAGGAGGCACCAAGGTGATCAGAGGGATGGAGCACCTCTCCAGTGAGGAAAGGCTGAGAGAATTGGGATTGTCCAGCCTGGAAAAGAGAAGCTTCAGGACCTAAATCCCTTCAGTACCTGAAGGTAATGGCTTCAAGCTGAATGAGAGCGGTTTAGATTAGATATTAAGAAGAATTTCTTTGCTGTGAGGGTCAGAAGACACTGGAACAGGCTGCTCAGGGACACAGGAACAGTGCACCCTATCCCTGAAGTGCTCATGGCCAGGCTGGATGGGGCTCTGAGCAGCCTGGTCTAGTGGAAGCTGTCGTGTTCCTCTCCATGACAGGAGGTTTGGAATAAGATCATCTTCAAGGTCTCCTTCCAACCCAAACCATTCTGTGGTGACATTGGAACATCTTAGGTCAAATCTAACATGTGTATCCATGTCTCTGTATTTGCCTGTGTGTCCAACACATTGACACCTCTGCATTCATACAGGAATGTGGGATGTAGGAGTAGGAAGGATCCCTTGGATGCATGCTGTGACCTTTGGTGTTTGAAACAGCCACCCCCACCCCACATCTTCATTAATTTAGTCAGATCCATCTGACTGAAAACCACTTTTTGTCATGTAGTCCCTACTGGAAGCCTCTTCCAGGCAAGAGCTTCTCAGAGGGTTGTATTCTTTCTCTAATTTTTTGCCTAATTTATTCCTGGCCTCTTCATACCCGTTTGTTCCTGTGCCAACATTGTCTTTTAGCTTCAATAGCTCAGCTGCCTCTCTGATGCTTGCCCCAATGTATTTATAGACAGCAACCGTGTCTCCTCTCAGCTTTCTGTGCCCTAAATGAGCTTTTTTGTCAGATGGCTACCTGGGGAGCAGAGGTGTGACAGTGCCTGGTGCCCCAGGTTGGCAGGGCACAGTGAGCTCAGTGTGGCAGGAGCAGAGAGCTGCAGGGCAGCCTGAGCAGCTGGTGTCCCTGTCCCTGACATCCCCTGATGTCCCTGCTGGCAGCAGGGCTGGGGTCACACTGCTGTGCCCAAAAGTTGTTGCTGACAGCTGAGGGAGAAGCTGTGCTGGTGCTTCAGGAGCCATGCACACCCCACTGGTGAGAGCCCCCAAAGCCAACTGGTTTACTTTTTCTCTAAGGAGTTTAAGAAGTGGTTCAGGCATGAGACTGAACTGATATTTCTGTTCAGAGATGCCTCTGATGCCTCCCGTGTCACTCAGCTGGAGAGGAGGTGCACTCTCCATCTCCAGATGGCTTTTAAAAGAGTGTCCTGAAGCCTGTCCCACTCTCCACAGCTTGGTGGGACATGTGGGTGGAAAAAGAGGCACAAACTGTGGGAACAAGAGGTTTCTGCCCATCTTTTACTTATTCTGGTGTCTACACACAGTTCCTCAGACAGGGAGTGAAGAGATGGAGAGCGTGGCTTTGCCACTGATGCATTAGGTGACCCTGTGACAGCTGCTGCACCTCTCACTGCTTTCTCATCACACCTCTGGCCTGTGTCCCCCTGGGGACTGCATACACAGCCCACAGCACCACAGGGACCCTGTTTTGGGCTCCCTGTGACCCTCCCCAGCCATGCCAGCAATCTCTTCCTGCCTTGTTTATTGTTCCCCTCTGCCTCTGAACCAGCTGCTCACATTGCAGAATTTACAAGGGCTGATGGTATTCCACGGGAAGGAAGCAGAGCTGCATTTTAGCTTATATTTATGTGGTTCTCCTGCTTCACCTATGCTCAGGGCTTCTGTGAGACCTGTCATCACTCAGCAGAAAGGAAGGAAACAATAAGTCCTTGCCTGAAAGTGATTTTTCTTTTGCAGACACTTTTGATGAGAACAGAAATCTTCTTGGGTCTGTTGAAACGGAACTGAATCTGCTGCAGCTGAGGGTGACAGCAGCAATTTGCTTTTCCTGATCCAGCTTGTTTCAGCCACCTGGCTGCCCATCCTGCTCTCTCCTTTTTGGTCTCAGACTGTTCTTCCAGTGCAGTCTGACTGCACATCTTTCCCCTGCAGAAAATGGAAACCCCAGGAGGAAACTGAAGCTCCCATAAAGCACTGCAATGTGCATTTTAGGTCTGATGGTTTTCCTGTGGTCAAAAAAAAAAAAAAATTCCATTATAAAAATTATTTCTTTTGAGAGAAGGTTAAAACATCAATGGAAATGTGACCATACATGGACAAGAAAATCCACCCTAGTTGTGTGCATCCAGTGTTTGCTGCCATGTTGTAGGAGTATTGGATGCAGTCACTTTGCATGTGATGTGTTGCTTTGAGATTTGTCTGTGCCCTAATACAAAGGCAGTAACTCTACATGCTTTATTTCAGGATATATTGGAGATTTCAGGTGAGGTTCTCACACACAGCTCTAAGAAATATCACAGTAAAGACCAGCTATAGAAAAAGCTTTCACCAGTGCAGAGTTTTTGCTAGGAATAGTACTTGGAGAAGATGATTTCCCTTTTTCATCTGTGTCTCATCTCTTCCTTTGACAGCCAATCTGATATTGCCACATGATTCTCAACCAGAACAGAACTCTTCAGTTCTGCCTTTCTTGCCCTGAACCAGATCAGCAAACTTTTGTTCATTGGCCAGTTTTGTGAGATTTATTTTAGTCTCCTTTGGCAGAAGGATGAATTTCAGAAACATTTTGATGTGTGAATGGAGCACAGGGATTGTTGGAGATCAGTGGTGTGGACACCCATGTGGGGCAGGACAGATGAGCTCCTCTCCTCCAGTCTGGTGGCATCAACATGAGGACAAGCTGCAGCACTTTAACACATTAGCACCAGTGGGAGCCACTCAAAATGAAATGAAACAATCCCAAATTCCAAACAGCACCCAGCAGGGTCAGACGCCTGTCACAGGGATGGAGAACAAGATGGTTTGAGGGCCTGGGGACATGCAAGGGGGTGCATGAGGATGTGAGCTGGTAACACCCATGGTTCTGGGGCTGCTGTGAGGTGCCCATGGTGGGGCTGTGACCCAGGGGCAGTCAGTGTGTCACTGCTGGGGCACAGGGATGTGGCATGGCTGGGGCGGGCTGGGCGCCGCGTCCTGCTGGAGCCACTCAGGGCTGCCAGGCAGAAAGCAATTCATCAATCTGCTGTGCTTACTTTCTCCTGACCTGTGTGATCAAGAGCAAATTGCCCAGGACAAAACAAAAAAAAAGTGAAAAAATTGAGGGGGGGATGGAGGTTACAACCTTCCTGCTTGCACGGGGAGGCTGTAAAATGGCATTTGAGGGAAGCACTGGGTCTGTCCCATTGTGGGGCTGCCTGAGCTCACTCAGATTTTCAGTGTCTGCAAATATGTGCTAGAGGGAGTTGACTGTTGCAGTTTTGTCAGCTCCCTCCTCAAAGGCAGAGCTTGACATCCTGCTTCTCTTTCCCTCTTATTTGTCTCCTCCCACCTCCCCTTTTCCCCTGTCCACATGACAGTCATAAAAAGATAATGGAAACAATATGGGAACAGTCCCGGTCAGAGCAGCTTCCTTGTGGATGAGAGCCACGTGCAGTAGCTGGGGAGGCTGTGAGGTCCCTTTGGAAAGCCAGCAAGGGCAGGTCATGGTGTCCTTGTTTCCACAATCAGCTCTGTGCTAGGACTGCACTGGTGGAGTGCAGCTATTGGGATACCAGCACTGGGCATGGCACTGGTGGGATTGGAAAGCCCAAGATGAGGTTATTGTATTTGAACCGGGTTTTGTACTGAAGTGTTCTTTAGGGCAAGGCCATCAGAGGGTGATAAAAGCATCCTGAATTCTCTCCTCCTCCCATCCTGGCCATGGGCCTTCCCAGTCCCTGCCAGTCCCTGCCTGGTGACTGTAGCCTGGCAGCTGTTTGCAGCCAGGAAGGACAATATGCTGATTGCAGAATCCGGTTTAATTACTCACAGCACATGCCATTAAGAGAAATTGGCTCGGTTTTCTCAGGAGCAACACATCTGAACTGACCCACCTTCATAAAACTTGGCTCACATGCTAATTAGATGGCTTGGCGTAAAAAGATTGAGCCCCTATTCTGCCACCAGCTCGCAGGACCCAGTGTTATTTAAAGATCCTGGATTTCCTTATATAAGAGTTCAATTGTTTTTTCAACATTAAAAAAAAAAAAAAGACTCAAAAGAGAAAAGAAAAAAAGAAAAAAACTCAACCCACTCTTTAAACAGAATATAAATTTATACATCATTGAGTTCTTAATTTTCATGGAATTTCTCTCCCCCTCACAGACAGAAGTTGTATATACAGGATTTTAGTATTTCCTCTCCGGCTCCAGCCCCAATTTGAAGGACTGTAAAAGTTTGAACCGATTCCAATCGCGCGCGGTTTGCACGGTCTGTGCTGCGCTGCAGAGTCAAAACAGCCCACACAGTAACAGACATGCAGTAAATCTTGGTAGAAGTGTTTCCTTTCTTCACACACACACACACACACAGAGGATTGAAATTCAATTATAGTTTTAGAATAATACCGAAATTTGGAGGCAGGGGATGAGAAAGCAGTGGCGCTCCTCACAACGAGGAGCCCGGTGCGTTTTGAAGCACGATCAGGTTTCAGGGAGCTGGGAGCTGATGATAACGTGTTCAGCACATTCTGCGGTCAGGCCAGTTTGCAAACATGAACTCATTATTACTGAATGATCACAGCAGTTAATTGTCTTTGGAGAGAGATTTAGAGTCCCCTTGCACTGGGTTTTTTTGCCTATCCCATGTACTTTTTCACAGATCTCGGGAAGAACAGAATGTAAAGCTACAGATAATCAAATTAGCCTTTAATAATGCTGTGAGACCTGCGTGCACCACAAATACACAAAATCCTTCCTTCTCCTCTGCTTTTTCTCCCTTGCATATATTATAAACAAAGGAAGAGAGCAGCAGGCTCTGTGCCAGATCTACCCATGTTTTCTCTTTATCTTTGCTTCCATCACGTTTTTGACTAATTATATGGTCGTGCCTGTAGGAGAGGGACCATATCATCACATATTTGCAGAATGCTCAGCAGCAGCAATGGCTGTGGAACCCAAAACAACCCAGGACTTTGCTGGCTGAGCGTGAGGCACGTTTTAATAGCAGAGTGACACTGGGTGGGGAGTTTGCCAGCGATGCTCACATCAACCCCACAGCGTGAGGCTGGGCTGAACACCCTGAGAAGGGATGGATGTTGTCCTCTACTGAAATGGAGGCTGGGCCGTGATTTTGGAGAGGAGAGCAGCCCATTTTGGGGGAGCTGCTGCTGTCTCCCGTGCAGGAATGAACCCAGAGACTGGATCTAAAAGCTTCAGTTTCCCTTCTGGGTCAAAAAGACCCAGGTGAGAGATAAACATCACAGAATCATAAACCAGTTTGGGTTGGAAGGGACCTTAAAGGTCATTTAGTTCCAAGCCCCTGCCATGAGCAGGGATGCCACCGACTACACCAGGTTGCTCCAAACCCCATCCAACCTGGCCTTGAACACTTCCAGGGATGGAGAACCCACAGCTTCTCTGGGCAATCTGTGACAAGGTCTCACCACCCTCACAGTAAAGAATTTCTTCCTAGTATCTAATTTTAACCTTCTCTCTTTCAGTTTGAAGCCATTCTCCCTTGTTCTGTCACTCCATGCCCTCATCAAAACTCCCTCTCCAGCTCTCCTGCAGCCCCTTTAGGTACTGCCAGGCTCTAGAAAGTCTCCCCAGAGGCTTCTCCAGGCTGAACAAGCTCTTGTGTCTCAGCCTGTCTCCATAGGGAAGATGCTCCCACTCTCGGGGCGTCTCTGTGGCTTCCTCTGGATTTGCTCCAACAGGTCCACATCCTTCTTATGCTGGGGATCCCAGAGCTGAGCACAGCACCCCAGTGGGGTGTCACAAAAGCAGAGCAGAGGGGCAGAACCCCCTCCCTTGTCCTGCTGGTCACACTTGTTTGGATGCAGTCCTTGCTTGGATGCAAACATGAGAGCTGGGAAAGAGCCTGGGCTGGGGAAGGGGAACACGAGGAGGGGCAGCAAGAACAAGGAGGGCAGTGAGGAGGTGAAGCCAAGGAGGGGCAAACACAGCCCTTGAGCCCAGGAGATCTGATCAGCTGAAGTGTTTTCAGCTCTCAGATTTGGTGGTTGAACTTTGCCTTGGAATTGGTTGGGTCAGGTGGGAAATCCATGGGGATTATATCCTTGCTCTCCTCCAGCAGGAATCAGCATTTGTATTTCCAGGGGTAGCTCAAGTACTGCTTTCCCACAGTAGGGTTTTTTAACAAGTGCTCAGCAGCAAACCCCAAAACACAAAAAAACCAAAACCCAGGGGAGCTGGGCTCTGGAGGACTGAGATTCATTCTGTGCCTTCTAAAAGTGCCTTTGGTTGATGCATTTCTGGAGTAATTAGAACATTAACCAGGAGATAGGAGCAGATGGGCAACATCTCTACCCACCACGCCAGGTTTGCACCTCCACTTGAAGTTGCCTAACTGAAGCCTATGGTACCCAGAATTCCAAAATCTGGTCCTGATTTGCAGTGCCTTTGCCAACAGAGTTTGGGTTTGGGCTTGTGGCCGAGCCCTGCATCCCTGTAAGCTTGGACAGAGCAGGCTGGAGGGTGGCACATCAGTGACACTTCACTGAGATGTGTCCCTGCCCATGGATTTCAGTCCTGTCTGCTCTCCTGAGCAGCCTGTTGCTCAAGGCACATTGCCTGTGGCTTTTCACTGGTAGCCAGATCAAAGACCAAGGGCCTTCCCAAGTATTTTGGGTATGTTTCATTCCACCTTTGCTCCTTTCTCTTTCCTCAGCAAACACTCTGCCATCCAGTCATTACTTTCACCTGAGTCACTTGGTCAACAAAATTTGGCAAAGGCAAGGTGGCCTCATCAGTAGTTTGGGTTTTTAATGGATTTGTGCAAGCTGCTGGTGGGGAGAGCAGTGACTTGGTGCCCAGAATGAGGCCACAGTGCAAAGTGTACTATGGCCACATCTTTCCTGTCCTGGGAAAAAGTTATAGGGGAAAAGTCTCCAGGAAAACAGATTTCATTAGGAAAATAAGTTTCATTAGGAAAATAGGTTTCATTAGGCCTGCTACTCCATTTTTTTATTCTGTGCAGTTCAAAACCCATTGTTGCAGTACATTTTAAAATATATCTACTTATCTGTCTGGGGGGCTGTTTTGCTTTTTTACATCCTCTTTTCAATAATCCTTTGGCCATGCTGGGGAAGGACTCCAAAAGATGCTTTTCTCAAATTGCTGACGTATAACCCTAGGTGTGGCTCCTCTCTAAGACCAGGTTACATAACACACTTGGGTGTGCTGACACATGGCAGTATAAAGCATTTTCCAGTTAGTAATCTCTATTTTGGGGTCTTGAAGTGACATCATCTCTAACCCCACTGGAGCTGGCACACAGGAAAGATGGGCACCCTCACCAACACTAAAATTTCAGGCACCAACATGCCTGAAATTTCTGTGTTGTGTCCAGCTGCTGTCAGTAACATACCCAAAAACTGAATTGAAAATGCCATAATAATTGGAAAAACTTTTACCTCATTTTTTTTTCCCCCTGGTTCATTCACATATTTAGGAGTGAAAATGCTTTCACAGCTGATGGCTCAGTGCAGACTGGTTTCCATGCACCCCACAGCTCTGAGAATCCCAGTGGATGTGTAATTGTCTGAGCCATTTTGGGTCACCAAACAGACAGGTTATTTCAGTCACTGCACATTAAACTTCTGGGAGCCTCTAAAGTGAGGATTTGCTGCCACATAAAACTGGTGTGGGATGGGCTTGGGAGCCAGGATTTGGTAGTATTTCATCAGAGCATTTGCAAGCAAGGGCTTTAGAGCCATTAGGGGCTTTGGGACAGCCCAGACCAGAGTGGTGAGGAAAACAAGTTCCTTTGCTAATGGAGCAACTTAATTTTTGCTTCCTGTTCAGAATGATGCCCATAAGACATTGCCTGGGGCCAGAAGCTCTCATTCTATGGGCAGAACAAGAGAAGAGGGCTCTGTTATTCAAAGTTCATTTAAAAATACTTTGATGACTCACAGGGAAGGACAAATTAGCTTAATCTTGCCAGCTCTTAGTGGCTTTTGGTTTTTTGTTTTTGTTTTTTTGCTTATTTGGTTTTTTGTTTGTTTGTTTTGTTTTGCTTTGTTTTTTTTTGTCCTGGGAGTCTTCAATGCTCACCCGAAGGTGTGAGCTGGGCATCCTTGGGAATGGTTTGGGCAAATCAGAGGGGCCATGCTGGGTGGAAGCTGAGGATTTCTCTTCCAGAGAGTCTTTTCCCTATTAGGCCCTTCCATGTAACCTGCTCCAGCTCAAGTGCAGCATCACAGCCCCTCATTTTGCCTCCTTTTGACTTAAAATAAGTGAGATGAGGGCTGGGTGCTGGTGCAGTGGCTTTCACTATTACAAGCTGCCAGCTGAAGGCGCAATCATGCACCTGTTGCTTTTGTTTTTTGTGCCAGAAACATGGGTTTCTTGTCACTAGGGAGAATTTATTCTTCATGTTTTCAAGCAAAGATCCCCTGGCCTTCAAATAAGCAAACACCAAAGGTGGCATCTCACACCCAGTGAAGACCACTTGTTTGGAGAAAGATATTTTATTGGGATGAGAAGCTGAGCTGTGAGAAACAGATATTTGTTTGTTTGTTTGTTTGTTTGTGTGCCTTAGCTACAGAACCCAACATTTGTAAAAAATTTAGGTCTTCCTGTGGCCAAGCTTAAAATTTGTAGCTTTATTTCAATAACCCAAGAAATAAAAAAACCCCATTCTTGTGTCAAGACAAAATGTTCCTTTGGTTTAAATACAAATGTTTTATCTTCAGGCAGAAGATGTTTTTCAAATCTACTTCTTAGAGCTTTGTATGATGAAACCCTAAAAATCTTTTCTGCCACAGAAGGAGAGCCCCCCACGGCTTTCTCTCCAGCCTGTAGATTAAATTTCCCAATATTCACAGAATCATGGAATGGTTTGGGTTGGAAGGAGCTTTGAAGAGCAGTTAGTTCCAACTTCCTTGCCACCAACAAGGATGGAAAGGGACACCCCATGCATGGCATGTTCATGTTGAGGTATGAAAGGTTTAATAGTGTCAGTGAGAGAAAATGAAAAATGCCAGCAGAGCCATTTAACAGGGTGACTCAGGTGGCACATTGCAGCCTGTATCCAGACTGGGAGTGTATTTTGCACAGAGCTCAGCAAACCGTGATGCTTCCCACATTTCTGCAGCTGCTTCTGTGTCTCCTGGAGCCCACCTTGCCCTGGGGGCAGCTGGAGCTGGGTGCTGTCATCCCCAACAGTGCTGACCTCAGTAATTCAACCCTTGGGGCTCTGGAAATGTTTAATTGTGGAGCTCTGTCCTGTGGTCTCATGGTCAGGGGCAGGAAGATGGGAGATTTTCAGATGGCCCCAGGAAAAGGAGGAGATTGATGCAAGGTCTCTCATAGCCCAAGTGAATGTAGTACCCATGGAGCTGCTGGATGAAAGAAAGGGGTGTTGATGTGTGTAAGGGAGAAACAATCAAAACTGCATTTTTGAGTAAACTGACTCCCCACTGAAGATAAATAGTCTGGCCTTCTGTGCTAAGTCGCAGCCTCCCATTCAAATCTTTGGGTTTTCTGTTGACAGAATGACCTTTAATTGTGTTAAAGGCTCTGCAAATCTCTGTTTTGGAGAAGCTGGTAGCTGGATTGGAATGGCTCCTTACGTAAAGCCAAGAGACATGAATAGTTCAAGGCAGCTGCAGGGATTAATGCTTTGCAGGGCAGCTCTTTGTCTTGGGCCATGGACAGGACTGGTATTTGGCACTCTGTTTTGCTGCATATTTTATGGTCTGGAAGAGGTCTTAACAACTTTTATAATGCAGTCACTCCACAATGGCTCTCTTCAGTGGGGCTGAGGGCTCATTGGTGTGAAAACATTCCCTGTTTCCCTTTTTGCAGGGCCATATGGGACAGGGTGCTCTCCACAGAGGAATTCCTTTCTTAATAGGAAGGTAGGGGTAAAAGACTTGCTGCTAGGATCTGAGGTTCCAAAGGTCATGAGATTTAGGGTGGAGTTGTGAGTTTTGGCAAGATGACACATGGTTTTGGTTTGGTTTCTGCTTTCAGAAAGGGAACGTGCTCATGTGCTGAGCCACAGGGTGCTTGGGGTCTGAGACCACGAGCAGAGCTCTGCAGTGCCAGGCCTGAGGATGCACAGACAGCCCTCAACAGGCACCAGCTCAAGATATTCAGGGGTAAAGGAGGTTACCCTGAGCCCTGTAGGATGATTTGATCTCTGAGGCCAATTGCTACTAAATGCACTAAGCCACTGCTGGTCACTGCATTTTAGGCAAAAACATCTTGCTCATACCTACTAAATACCAAACCTTGCTGCTCCACCAGTTGTGATACCAAATTTCCTTCATGCTGCTTCTTTCTTGCAGTTTGTTTCTTCTTTCCAGCATATATTTGCTTTCCACTTGTTTATTACAGCAGCATTTCTCTCTCCTGGCTCAACCTTTGCTTCCTAAAAGCTTTCAGCAAGTCCAGCCACTGCTCTCACTGAGCTGGAGGAATAAATCAGGTAAAATCTCCTTCTGGGCTATAGGAAATCTGCAGGGAGGTGGTCCCATTTGAAATTTTGTGGAGAGGAAATGCACATTCTGTGAGATCATCCACTGTGATATCTGCTGGGAGGAACTAGAGATGCCATGTGCAGTGCTCAGCTCACCCAAACCCCGTCTGACAGGAAAAGGAATTCCTGTGCAATAAAAATTAAGATAATTGCCTATGAAGAAATGTTTCATTGTCGAGGGTATTTTCATACACATTAGTGGAGAGGAGGTCAAACTCAGAGAACATAAGATCAAGTCCTAGAAGAGATGGCTTTGTTTTTGTTTGAATTACCATTTTGTGGTTTTTTTTCACAGATGTCTTGGGTTCTGGGGTAAGTCTTCACTTATTTTTCTGCAGCAAGCTTTAAAGTCCTAAAACTGTGGAAGCTCTGAGAAAGAGAATATCACTGTTCTCTCCATTTATTCCACAGTGATCACAGAATCATAGAATATTCTGAGCTATATATCTATTGAGGAAGATATTCCACACATGTTGAAGAAAACAGCTTTTTTTTTATCCCAGCATCTCATAGTGCAAAGCTGAGCAGTTCACCTGGCTCCATCTGAACCCCCAGACCAGATTTTCTCATCTCTGAATGTGAGGATACTGGGAATATGGAGTTTAAAGGAGTCACAGCTGGCTGTGGAGAAGTATCTGGTCCTCCCTCATTGTCTGTTCTGCTCCTGCATAAACAAACTTCATGTCAAGGGACAGTGAAAGTAGAGTGGGATTTTCATGTCAAAGAGAGGGAAAATTAAGAAATGGGAATATATAGGAGGAATAAGAACTGTTACAGATTTCTGGGCTTTTGTGGCTGGAGTAAGGGCAGTTGGGTGGAGGACCAGGACAGAGCTGTGCAGGAGGTGCTGTTTCAGTCTTTCACTTCCCTATAAATACATGTAAGTTCAGGACTATTGGGACTTAAGTTTGCTGGGAGAAGTAGTTGGGGATGGACTTGGGGGGGGCGGGGGGGGGGAAATTATGAGAAGATGCCTTCAAAATATTCAGAATGAAGAGAGATGCTCTTGGTCATGGGCTTGGAAGACCTTGGGTTTGTTCTGGGCTCAACCACAAGGCACCAAGCAAAGGTTTCAGCTCATACATGAACTTTGCAGTGGTAACAGGCTTAGGAAAAGGTTCTGCCCCTAGAGGGTGGCTGGGCCCTGAGCAGGCTCCCCAGGGCCGTGGTCACAGCACCAGCCTGGCAGAGCTCAGGGGGTGTTTGGACAATGCTCTGGGGCACCCTCTGGGATTCTTGGGGCTGTCCTGTGCAGGGCCAGGAGCTGAACTTCATTGGTCCTTCATTGTGGGTTTATTCAAGCTCAGAATATTCTATGATTCTGTGATCACTGTGGAGGTTTATTTGGGAATGCTTGTATTCCTTCATGGACTTGGACATGTACACTAGGTCTTCATCGCAGCAATAACTCCTGTCTTTCCACCAAAGGGACCTAAGAGAGATAAACAGGACACCTTTGGACCAAATATTATCTTCTCACCCACTTTGGCTCTGCTGAACATCAGCACTGGCATATAAAGAGCAAAAATTTGGAAGAAAATCTTCCTGTCTGCAAGCAAAGAGCAGTGTCTGTGGGGTGGAACAGCACCTGATGGTTGGGATCCTGACGGGATTAACAAAATCCCAAAGCTGAGCTTCCAGGCAACACACTGCTGACAAGCAGGATTCACAAACGCTCAGATTTTGATCACTGCTTGTTTTTATGCAGTAATCCAAGGAGTCCTTGAATGCACATGTTTCACCACTCTGTCCTTCCAGAGAGACCCCATGTGATGTTTGATCCTGAGGGGCCTCGGCCTGAGCAGCAGGGCCTGCCTCTCTGCTCATCTCCCTCAGCTGCCCTCTCCAGAGAACTCTGTTCTCCTCCTCTTTGTCCCCTGCTTAGTAACATCTCCTTCTGTTTGTCCTTGGTTTTAACAACTGAGAATGTGCTATGTGTTGTCTGCACTGGATTTTTGAATGAGTGCCTACTGGCCAGCTGGTGTTGTTGGCATTTTGGCCTAGACTGATGAGAAGAAAGGAGAAGGACTTGGATTCAGGACTCCAAAAACTGAAACCACCTCATTTTTCATCCCCTTTGATTAACTCACTGGTTTATTTGCCTGTAACAATGACAAATGACACCACCAGCTGATGCTATCACATTTGGCAGAGTTATCCTGGTTTTGAACTTGTCAATTAAAAATCTACATTTTATGGTAATGCTTCACAAGCTCTTGGGGGAAAAATGTCTCTGACAGATACAAGCTAAGTAGGAATCTAAAAGGTTCCCAACAGCATGAACAAATAGTTCCTTCATGTCCTACTATTTATTCAGAACTACAAATATTCACCAGAACTACAAATATTCACCAGTGCTGCTCATTACCATGATTGTCTGTGTTTTATTCTCATTCGGTTTTTTGTCTGCTTTACTGTGAGTCTAATGTTGATGTTTATTTACACCAGTGTAAACTGGGAGTACTTTCACAAAAATTGTCTGTGCTGGCTTTACAGTAGTGCAGGCTCCAGAAAATGCCTCATCCAAGCAGCTGAGGGCAGGTGGTTGCTTGTTGAAGCAGAGATATCTCACCTTTCACTTAAAATCTGGCTCCTGCCTTCCTGGATTTTAGGAGAGGCTCTCTGAATGCAGAAGTCTCAAATCAGGAAAGCAAACTAAACCAGCAAATGTTGTGTTTTTCCCCTCTTGTTGCCTGAGGGCTGGCTGGGAAGGTGTCTTGTGGTTGTTTCAGGTTTCAGTCAGACACTGCTGAATGTCAGGGCTTTGCATGGAAGTTACCCCATGCCTGCTGCATCCATCAATGCCAACAACAGTTTTGGTCTCCAAGATGCTTGTGGAATGGACCAAACCCTCTCCTGAAATATTTTAGGTCCAATGAAGAGGAGCACACACCCCATACCCCCCAGACTACCTGGCATGCTCCATTAGGGGATCATGAATCCCACCCAGTGTCCTAAAATCCAGTTTAATTGCCATCATGAATTTAGCAAGTGAATTCAAACTTTGACCCTGCAAGGTCTGTACCCAAATGCTCATGCCCCCAAGCCATAGAACATGTCCAGGAGGAGGGGACAGGAGGAAATCTTCAGGAGAAGCTCCAGGCAAGGCTCACAGGAGAGTAAATGGTTCCCTTGAGTGTCCCCCTGCAAGACAGGAGCAAGGAGATAATTTGGATTTTTTTTCTGCTTACCCAGGCACAGAGGAACAGGGGTTGTGCTCAGACCCACTTTTCTGGGGAACAGCTCTAATAAAATCAGGGGTGTGATGACCTGTGCTTGCTGCTGTGAGCTCTGCAGCACATGGAAGAGGAGGATGAGCCAGAAATCACACACCTGGAGCTGTGGAGCAGACACAGGTAGACCTAAATGGCTTTGCATTTGACATGAAGTCTAATTTCTGCAGGCAAAGCCAGCAGAATGAGTGGCTGTGTTGTAAGTCAGACCTGTAAAATGTGAAGTACTCACCCCCCTCCTCCTGTGGTGCTGTTAGTAATTAATTCAGCACATCTGCTAATGCTCCTTGTCTCTCTCCACTGCCCACGGCTCTTGTTTAAATGTTAATTCCCCATGTGCTACCTTTTATCTGGAGATGAAGATGGATTGCTGTGTCAGACTGGATTTAAATTCATTTTGCTGTTAAAAATTTGTAATTATATTGAAAGGTTGTATGAAGTCCAAGACCTCTCTGGGCTACTGTGGTTAATTAGCTGCTACAGATATTGTGCATTCAATCAAATTGTTCTCACTGCATTAAATTTGGTTATCAAACACTTGGAATAGTTGAGATATTAGCAATGCTTGATGGCTGGAAGGTCACACTCTCCGTTACGCATCCAGGCCGTGTGTCAGGCAATTTCAGAGTAAATGGATTTGTGGGTTGGAGAACCCTCTGAGAAGGGGTTTAGTAATGGTTGGCAGATTTGCACAGACCCTGAGCATGCAGTGGGAGGCTGGGGCTGGGACATTTATGGTGAGGTGGGCTCTTCATGAAGCAGATCAGGTGAGATCTGGCCCTGCTTGCAGGCTCCACCAAGCAAACACTGTTGGAAAGGGTCCTGCCAGGCTGTTTGTAGAAAGGGAGAGGATTGCTCCAAATAAATTGAGATGTGAGTGAAAAGAAACCTTTCGATGATATGGAATTGGGAAGGGAGCAACCACACATAAATGGAAATGAATGTTTTTTTGCATTGGCTTTTGACAAAGCATTGCGACCACAGGCAAGGAAGACATCTCTTGAAGGGGCATCTGACAGAAGAAAGCTGCTGAGTGGTGGTCTGGGTTCTGCCCAGCTTGTTTGAAGGCATCATGGATGTTGCTGAGACACCCCTGGGGTACACAACACAGAGACCTTCACCTTAGAGATGGGGACACTGAGGCAGGAGGTTCGTCAGGGTCACAGACAGCAGAAATCTAATCTTTTCTAGAAACTAACCCAAAGCTTCTCCATTGCTCAAAGTGCACTTCACTGCTTTATTGGGGTTGTTAAAGGTGGCCCTCAGCCCCTCTCTGCAGGGATGATGCTGCAGCATGGGGTACACATTCCAAAGCTGTCGGAACTCAGTGCATCCCTCTGGGTGTCCAGAGTTGCT
>JAHXMQ010003319.1:55838953-55849572 GCA_020466415.1 Ammodramus savannarum pratensis
CACCGCCTCGGGGGTGGTCAGAGTGCTTGTGGCTTTCCTGAGCAGATCTTAGCTGGGCAGAAAGAAAATTTTATAGATAAGAATTAATAAACAACCTCAAGACCGAAAAGTGAAGAGTCCAGACTCGTTCTTCAGCTGCGTGGGCCGAAGCAGAGACATCCTGCACACTTGGGGCAGCAATTGTCAACAGCAACCCGAGACAAAGCAATGCAGCAGATCCTCCCTCCTTAGCAGCTCTCATCTGCCACCTCCATACCCCTAAATGAGGAAGGCAGTGAATATTCACATTTCCAAAAAAAGTACATCAAGCTGTGCTGCACCCCTGACTCCTATTCCAGGAGCTCCCCAAAACCATCATTGCCATCTGCTCCGACACAGGGATGTGCGCGCTTCTCTTCACTGCTCTTCCTTTTGGAAAAACACAGCGAGGAGCTCATTCCTTCTCTCTCCGCTGGCCATGTGCTATCTTCCAGCCCCGCAGCCTGCAGCTGGCTGTCTTTGCAGGAGGATTTTGGCTGAGCTGCGGCGATAATTACACAGCTGGGCAGTGGGAAATCCCGCCCAGTAGCTGACGCCTGCCTAATCGCCGCTGGTTGTGTTCCGAGGCTCCAGGACCTGCTGTAATAACACAGCCACTTAATTAGTCTTTTCCTGAGTGAAGGCTTTGGAAAGCAAAGCAGTCGCAGCTTCCTAGATCCCCTTAACTATGTGAGTACACAATGGGAGAAAACAGCCCCGATAAAGGGCCACAAAAGGGGTTTGTGCAGCTGGGGGTCAGGTCTGTGCCCTGCCTCAGTTTCCCCTTCTTGGCTTTCTCACTATCAGGACCATCCAACTAACACCCACGCCTGTGGCGGGGTTTGTGACAAGGACATCACAATTCAAAATGTCAGAATAAATCAATATAAACATTTCCTTCTGTCCCAGGGCTGTCTGGCGTTTCACCCACCTCTCCATTTGTGAAGCTTTCACCACGAGCAGCTCCAGCTCACCACCCAAGCTAACTGCTCCATGTCAGAGCGTCTGAAACCAGCCTGTGCTGTTATTTTAGCTTGTTCCTAGGTTTGCATCAATGACAGAGTGTCTCCTCTGTGTTTGGAGAATTCCAACGCTGAATTAACAGCGAGCTGAACTGCAGTAATTTACTGTGCGTGTGCTTTCACCCTGTTGCAACTGGGAAAACTTTGCAGAGGTTTGAACTAATTTATTCCCCTTGCCCTGCTTGCCTTGGGCTTAGGAGACAGCATTGTTAACCAGGGCTCAGCTGACAGCATTGCACTGTGTCAAAGCTTAAATAAACTTTGCTGAAAATCAGAGTTAAAAGAGTGTAAAGGGCCATTATTATCCAAACGTGGAAAAAGAAAAGAAAACCCCTTATCTGCTCCTCTTCCTCATTGACCACCCAGCCCCCTGATAGTCCCTCATTACTCCTTTATTGCCTGGATTATGAGACTTTACCAGCCCCTCAGACCCTTCTCCTTATCCCTAACCCATCCCCAAATCCTGACAATACCTCCATCCTCATAACCAGCTGATGACCTCTCTCCTCCTCACCCACACATTCTTTACTCCTCCCCTTCTCCAACCCACCCCAAATCCATCTCCTTCTGCCAGCAGGTCTTGTCTTGGCTAATCTCTCTAGAGATCCTGCTCAACGTCCTCCAAGGTGGCACTTTTGCTGTGTGGCAATCCCATTTTTGCCTAAATTTGAGACTCTTCACCTCTCCTCCTCCTGGCACACTCTTCCACTCACCACTGACGTGTGGTTGTCTTCCCTGTGCTGTCCACCCTTCTCCTGGTCTCCCTCTGCCTGCTCTGGCAGGGCATCAAACAACAACCACAGAAAACACCCAAACAGGCCTTGAAAGAAAGAAAAATGGGGTGCTTAAAGGGGGAATGCAGCCATGAGATGGCTCTGCTTACAAGGGCTCTGAGATCTCTTTGGTTGGATGTCTGAAATTCAAAACCCAGTCCAAATTTTTATTGTAGTTTGCTTTGTAAAGGTGCAGTATGAAACTCTGGCACTCAGACTCCAGCCCAGATTTCCTCCTCCTCTGTGCAGTTTCTGGTTTCAGTGTTGGGTCAGATCAAAGTTATCCCTGGAGACAGGGTGCCTACACCCTCTCCATTCTGAGCTGGGTTTGCTCTTCAGTTCCACCTCCAAGTTCAGTGCCCAGAGCAGACACATATTCATGTTTTTCATTTTCTGTTTAATCCCAGCACTGTATTTATGTCAGGAGTCCATAATATCTAATTTTTCTTGTCCATCTTTCACATCCACCTTTTTTGTGCCAAACTTTGAACATTAATACAGATTGTTCTCTGTGGTAGACCCAGGGCCAGCAGCTTTAAAAAACCTGAGGATAATTGACATTTAGGCACTTTGGAGGACACATACTGCAGCTTCTTCTCACAGAGCCACACGCCCAAATATATTCCCAGTGCAAACACTGCTGAATCCAGGTTCCAGATTTTTTTTTTTTTTCTGCATTTTTTATTTCCTGAGAGTTGGTATCTCACAGAAAAAGCTCAAGCCATTCCCAGCTCAGAGTTGTCTGTCCTCCAAGGCAGCTCCACAGCTCTAAAGCCTGGTTTTGTGGTGGTCAAAACCAGACCAGGATCAGCACCCTGAGTCTCCTGGGTGAGAGAAGAGAGGAGATAAAAGTGAGGATATTATAATCCCTCCAGTGGATCTGCTTACAGAGCTCTTGGTGAAATTGTTCGTTCAAAACATTCTTTTTGCTGAAAATGCCTTAAAAAAAATATCAAACCAAAAATCTGTGGGAAATGTCCAATTTCAACAACAATTTTAAGGTTTTCATTGAGGAAGAAAAAGCTTGAAAAATGTGCAGTTTTTTGGCAAAAGTAAGCTAAGGAGTTTGGCAAAAAACCAGATGAAAACCAAAAACCAGAAATCCCAAATTGTTTTGGTTTCCGGCCAAAATGTTTCCAGTTTTTGATTGCCAGAAACCAAACATTTTTCAGTTTTTGCTTCTTGAATGAAAACCCCTGAACTTCTGTAGAAGAATGTTCAGATAAGCTTTTGTTTTCACCGATTGTCTTTCATAGGAGCAGGAACAATTTCTGCCTTTTCCCTTTTTCCTGCATAGATGGATGTGTGTGACTATGGGACTGTGATGTTACATTTCTGAGCTCCATTTGCTGTCAGCCTGAGCTGCAGCACTTTCTCTGCCTGGTTTAATCCCTCCAGCCCCGGCTCTCTGCCCATTTCTGGCTGTTTGTGGGCAGGTTTGAGCATCCCCTGCAAAACCCTTTGAGCCTCCATCTTGCAGACATGTCAGGAGCATCTGAGGGTTGCAAACACATTACGGGACTAGCTGGGCATTATGCAGGATCTGGCCCTCAAAAATCTACCTTCATCTTGGTGGGCAAGCCTGGATTAGGCAACACATCTTGGCTTCCTAATTGTGATTTTCCAGCCTTGCTTACCACCCACTGTGTCTGGGATTACACCTGTCTGAGTGTGCATGTTCTACATCACTGTGTTCCAGCTTGGATACACTCCCTTAAAAACAATTACTTCATGTGGTGGATCTAGTTAACACTCCTTCCAGCTCTGAGCTGCCTCTGACCCTACAGATGCTAAGTGTTAGCAGTTGTGCTCTAGTTGCTGTAATTCTCATTACCTCAGCGTAGACAAGACCTGTTTGCACCTTAAAAGCTTTAAAATCTTTTAGGGGAATCCCTACGGAGGGTTTGATGATGGGGGTGGTTTTTTCTTCCCAAAAATGCTGAATGCCAGTATCTGCCAGCTCCTCCACTGGAGCTATGTGAGATGGGCACTTGTGGCAGCTCAGACAATCTTTTTGCCCTTTACCAGCCTGCTGAAATCATTGCCAAATATAAAGCCAGGCCCTAGTGGGTTTTCTTCTTGGTTTCAGATGTGGAGGTGACCAGCTGTTGATGGAGTGTTGCAGAGATCTTTGGAGAACAGTGTGCATTCAGCTTGGAGATGAAGGGCTAAATTCAGACCATTTGTGCTCTTGGCATGCTGCTCCTCCTCATGGCTGTGTGTTTGCTTTAGAAGTCTGACTGGCTGACATGCCCCGGCCACCAGCTAATGCGGATTAATTCTGACTCTCCTCAGGCTTCAAGGAAACAGATTGTGCAGGGGTTTTCATCACAAGGGGAATGAAAGAAGCTAGCAGAGTATCTTAACCCAAACCACGTCACCCATTGCTTTCAATCAGAAAGGAGGACAGATGAGATTAACCTCAAAACCCCCCTGGCTTCCTGCAAACCGCAGTGCCAAGTGAGAGAGGAATGCAGGAAGGGGATGATTTTTTTTTTTTGTGGACATGTAAGGAACTGGACTTAGACCACCAAGCCCATTCCACACTGGCCACCAAACAGTCATCAGAGGGTGTTGACTTTTGACCACTACTGTTTTTGTTAACAGGAAAAATAAAACCATATGTTGCCTAAGTAGATGCACAAAACTTTTCTCCAAATCCCCACAGACAAACTGTCAGCAGCAAAAGTATTTACTTTGGTAATGCAGCTGGGCTTAATCCCAGCCCCATTGTGTTTGTGCATGCCTTTTCACCACGTAGCTCAATAACATGCTGTTTGTGAAGAGGGTGAATGAATGCATGCAGCATGATTTCGGTTATTAGGCCTATCGGTTACAGCCTGAGACAAAAGGCTGGAGTCAACAATGGTAGCACTACACAGGCCCTGCTCATGCTTCCAGTTAGGCTAAATGGGAATCTCAGTCATCAGTCACGTCAACTGGCCATCAGCTTGAGGTAGGACAGCAGGACTTGGCCCGCTGATCCTCAGCTGGCTTAAATCAGAGCAGTCCAAGGAGCCGCAGCTGAGGATTTTGGCGCCTACTGTCTATTTCTGAGTTTAGTGGTTGTTGAATGCTTCATTCTCTGGGCTGCAGGCTCCTGCAGCTGAGCTGTGGATGTGCTCTCAGGCTGCTTCCTCCTGGCTGGGGGTCACAAATGTCACTGAAGTCCCTGGATGGCACCTCCGTGTGTGCCAGCCCTGGGGCAATCCTGAGCACAAACACAGGCTGAGTGGAGAATGGGTTGAGACCAGCCCTGGGGAGAAGGACTTGGGGGTGTTGGTGGTTGAGAAGCTCAACATAGCCCCCAAAGAAGATTGTCAATGTGCACATGAAGCCCCAAAAGCCAACTGTGTCCTGGGCTGCACCACAAGAATGGTGACCAGAAGGTCAGGGGAGGTGATTCTGCCTCTCTGCTCTGCTCTCATGAAACTCCACCAGCAGTGCTGTGTCCAGCTCTGGGCCCCCAAGACCAGAAGGATGTGAACCTACTGAAGGGAATCCAGAGGAGGGCACAGAGGTGACCAGAGGGCTGAGCCCCTCTGCTGTGGGGACAGGCTGAGACAGCTGGGGGTGTCCTGCCTGGAGAACAGAAGGCTCTGGGAAGACCCTATGGCACTTTCCAGTACCTAAAAAGGCTTCAAGAGAGCTGGAGAGGGACTTTTTACAAGGGTATGGAGTGACAGGATAAGGAAGAACGGCTTCAAACTGACAGAGGGCAGGTTTAGATTCCATATGAGTAAGAAACTGTTTACTCCTGAGGTGGTGATGCACTGGCACAGGTTTCTCAGAGAAGCTGAGAAATGACAGCTGAACCCATCACTGGAAGTTCTGAAGGCCAAGGTGGATGAGGCTCTGAACAACGTGGACTTGGGGAAGGTATTGTATTTTGGAAAGGGGATGGAAAGCCACCTGTACTCATTGTCACCAGAAGAGCCAAGATAGTTCAGAAAGGTTCCTTCTGACACAGCTGCAGCTAGAAGAGTGAAAGCTGTCCAGCTCCCACTAAAAACTGTTTTGATGCCTTTTTCTTGTGCTGGAAGTGCTCCATGGAGATGGATTTGTAGCAAACAGAGTTGTGCTTTAAGTTTGAGGAACCCTGACCATGGTTAGCTTAAAGCCAATTATCTGTTCCCAAACACAGTATAAGTGAGGAAAAAGCCAAATTTCTTTTTGTGAAAAATACAAAGAACTGGGTTTTTTTCAGGGTAAAGGCTTATAGATAAACCAGATGTTCCCAGATAAAAGAAGATCTGGTTATGCTGAGACTTCCATAAACCTTTTTTCTAATATAATAAACTTGAGCAGATTGCTGATAGATCTATGCAACACAAATCATTCAGATCTGCAAAAAAAAAAAAAAAAACATGACAAGATGAGTGATTTAAAATATCCTTTGTAGACCTGCACAACAAAGTAAAACACCTGATAAAACTTAGGGACAGTCCCTAAAATACCCCCGTAAAATATGGGACACTTGTGTTAAGGCTGTTTGACACCATTTGCTTCACAAAAAATATTAGTTATTTCCACAGCACCAAACATTTGGGATGAGAAGTTGACATATTCTGGGGCAGTGGAAGAGAAAAGCAAGAAGAAATTAAAACAGAGAGAAAGCCCAGAACCTTGGACATGCTCTGGTACACTTTCAGCATCACAAGCTCCGAAGGTATGGCAGTGTCAGAGTACTGCCATCAGTATTATAACCTGATTAAAACACTGACACTGTGTGCTGTGAACTGCACAAAAGAGAAACCTTCTGTCCTGAAGAGCTGATGGAGGCCAGGGCAGGGCTGGGAGGCTTTGCAGAAGGAACATTGAAGTTGAAGACAATGAGGCAACCATTAAAATGGAAAATGTTGGTATTTTTTCTGGTTTTTTGGGGAGTGGCAAAATGACTCCTTTGTGGAAGAATTTCAGCTTTCAGCAGAGAAGATGATCCTTTTGATATTTTTTCCCCAAAGAAATTTTCCTCTCTTTATTTTTTGTTTAGGCTGGTGTTGCCACTGAATCTCAAGATTTTCTTCAACATTTCCTGTGGGGCATGAGGCTGGGAATTAATTTAAATAATTCTTCTATATGGAAGTTCTAAACCTCTCAATGATGCACTCATCTTTCTTCTTCTTCTCCTCATTATTCAGGACTCAGTCCCCTATTCAAGATTGTCCTTAAGCAAAGCTGCTTGAAGGGACTCCCAATACTTCTCAGCCCCACACATTTTCCTTCTGTTTCTTGGCAGTTTTCTGTTCTGCAGCCACACCAGAACTGCTGCTCATGGGTTGTGTGCAATTTCTTTAAATCTCACTTATTTTGTTTCTCCCTCTTTGGTGCCAAGTGCTTTCTTTCACTGACCTGCTTTACAGATAGTTGAACAGGTCCTAAGGAGGAAAACATTCAGGGACCTCTTTAGCTGGCTTTGCCTCTGGAAAAATATCACATGGAAGATGTTAGGGGAGCATTTTCCGGCCAGTGCCTTGTGCCACTGCAGCAATCATCTCTTTGAGCTCAGTCATGGGCGGAACAAGGTCTCCTCTGCTGATCTCAGTGCTGTGTCTTCCTGTGCCAAATTCCTCCAGGTAACGAAGGTCTGAGCAGCACACCCAGGGTGGGAATTGCTTGGGAAAGGACATGAGGACAAGTAGTGCCAGAGCAGTCACGCAGTCACGGGTTGCTGGTTAATGCCATTCCCAAGGCTCCCCAAGCCTTTGCTTGGCCGCAGTGCCCAGAGCAGGCTGCTGTGGGAGAGAGGGTTGAACCACAGGGAAATTATAAGTGAGTTAAAATGTTCATGGCCTCCTCAAGCCAGCCAGGATGCTATTTAAAGGACTGTATTACTCCCTGCTGCATCTTCTGGCCTGCACAGGGAGCCTTCATCAGCGTGGCTGGCAGAGAGAGCGAGCGATAGTGCCTTGGAGAGCTCGCGCGGCTTTCCACAACACCGCGCCTTGAAAGAGCCTTTGACCGTGCATCTTGCAAAATGTTTTCTCTGAGCTGTCAAAATACTCATCTGTCAAACCAGAGGAGTTTGGAATGTGTTACATGTGTGTGTTGGGGCACTGTGACCAACAGAGCTGGAGCCATGGGGAGGGGGGTCACAACAGGGGCCGCCTGAACCCCATGGAGACACTGTGGTCCATGGGGAGTGTGTGAGGTCCTAGGAGGCACTTGAACCCCTCAGACCCAAGGGGGATTCTCTCCAGGGGTCACAAATATTTTAGTAAAAGCATCTTGCCTGTCTCTCCATCCCTGTGTCACCAAATTTTGCTTTGTGGTATGCTTTTGTTCTCCTTATGAAAATGTGGACCCTCTTAGGTTTGTGAGCAAGTGACATTTTTGGTATGCCGTCCCTCAAAGAAGGGCAGGTCCCTTGGCTTTCTTCTCTTCCACATGGGAAGGGCCTCCTAGCAGGGGATGGCAGGGACACAGGGTGATGTGTCACAGCACACAGTTATTTCCATAGCATCAAACCTCCACAGGTGACAGAGCTTCTAGACCTGGTGTGGTCCAGTCTTGCCCCAGAAAAACCTTTTGTGGGGTGAGGGCTCTGCTGCCCTGCTGTGTCTGAGATGTTGAGGAGCAGGACACTGGCCATCACTCAGCCTTGCAGACATGTGAGGGGCTGTTGTAGTCTGGGATTCAGCTCTCAGGAGTTCTTTTCGTGTGTCTCATGCCCAGCCCTGAGGACATGAAGGCTGTTGAAGGGGGCTGCTCCAGCATCCAGATTTTCATAAGGAGAAGGAAGGCACACCACAAAGCCAGCTCTGGTAACACAGGGATGGAGAGACAGGCAAGCTGCTTTTAGCAAAACTCCTGGACACATCCCTGGAGCCTCCTGGAAGCTGTTTGGAGACACTTTATTTCGAGAAGAGATTTTGGTGTCCTGTGCTGTCAGAAACCACCCAAGCGAGTGCTGATCACGGCCAGAGGGTGTCCTTCGGAGCACGAGGGATTTCTTGGCCAGGCTTGGTGGCTTGCTGTGCTGCTGGAGCCCTCCTGATGGTGCCAGGCTGACTCTGGGACAGCGCCAGGGGCCAGCCGTGTCCCCAGGGCAGCCCAGGGAGCAGGTTCCTCCCGAGTGCTTGCTGTTGGGAATGCAGGCATAGTGTTTCCATGAGTAAGCCTCGCTTGCAGGGGTGCATGCTTGCAGGATGAGGCCATGGAGAGAATTGGTGACTGAGCTCCTGCCCTGCTGCAGAGCTGATGAGGTACATGTGATGGGGAGCTGGGCAAGCGCACGCTCCAGAGCTTTTAATTTCACGCTTCCTGAGCAATCGCACCGTTCTCCATGAAAACTGCAGGACTCTCGGTGGGTTTATTTCTGTATTAAATCTGTCTTTTCTTTAAAAGTAGAAAAGGCTTAAAATGGGGATGATACAGAGACAGGTGGATTTGACTGTGGGCTGAGGGAAGTGGCATCTTTCTGGTGTGGTCCTGCCCTGTGGGTGAGATGCTGCACATCACAGAACATTCAAAAACACACATTGCAAACATCTTGCTCAGTTTGAGCAGTGGCCTTTCCCCTCTAAGCATAGTGGATAACAAACAAGGTGTGAGGCAGGGGCGTGCAAGGAGCCCCCAGGCAAAGTCAGAAAGGTTTAGTACCCCCAGACAGCAGGTCCCCATTCAGGCCCTGACTGCAGGCTCATGTCATGTTAACATCACGTAACTGGAGCTGATGTGCTCCCAGAAGGACTAATTAGTTTTGATTTTGGATGATGCTGATGTGGCCAGGCCATTTCCAGCTCTGAGGTCAGCTCTGGGATCTGTGCACTGTGCTTTGTGCTGCTGTGCTTCCAGGTGTCCACAGAAAGACACTGCTCCTCCACTTAAAGTGAAGTGCAAGGAAAGAAAGGCAGTACTGAATGTAGCAAAGCTGTTGGGTTTGTAAATGTAACTTTTTTCCTTTCCTCTAATTCACTGACTGCCCTAAAGCCCTAAACACCACCCTGGAGCTACAAATCCTCAACAGATTTCTAGTCCTTACCTGGCTTTTAATCCTTTAAACCCATTTTCCCCCATCTAGCAGATAGCACATGGAAAACTTTGTGCTCACGGTCATACTCCCTGCACGGATGTGAGTGCAGTCCAAGCAAATAAATCCTGAGTGCAAGCATTCATACATGGAGAACTTCACACTCGGAAACATGACCACACTAAGCTGCTGCCAGAGTTTTAAAGGCAGCTTTTGAAAATATTGGCCCTACATCTTGTGTTTCTGCAGCAAATGGTTCGATTCATCAGGGGAACACCAGCTAGCTGCTCATCAGACTCTGCACCCTGGAGATGCAGGGAGCAGAGAGGCTGGATGGAGACAGCTCTCTGCTTGTGCATAAATGCACCCTGGACTGATTATCTACCAGAGGAAAAGGAAATCTTCATGATTTCTGCCTTTATTTGCCATGTCTCTGTAATTACAAAGACTTGATATGGAAGAATATCTTTCAATATACGAAGCATATGCTCCCCAGAAACACTCAGCAGCAATGTTTTTGGCTCCTGTGACTGATGTTTGCAGAAGGTTCAATTTCCTGACCGTCAGCACCAGCTTTTACTAAGAATGAACATTTTCCCTTTCTTTTTCCCCTCAGTTCCCAAAGTATTATTGATAGCTGATTATTACTATTTTATGTGAGGTCACAGCAATTAGTTTTGAACTGCAGACCTGCAAATGTGCAGTCTGTAAAACTCAGGTCAGTATTGAGTATTGAGTCAGTATTTATAAGATGTTGGTGTGTTGTGGGTTAAAACTTTTGAAGCAGTGTCTTGGGCAAGCTTATTCTATGTGTCACTTTGGGTTAAATTTTAT
>JAHXMQ010003319.1:55859165-55878652 GCA_020466415.1 Ammodramus savannarum pratensis
TCTGTAAGGAAAAGCTTTGGGCCCTGCTCTTTGGGGTCCTGATGCTCAATGCCCCAGTGGGCTGATGCAGGCCCGAAAAGGAGCCTTGCCACGGGTGTTTGGGGTGCTGGGTGCTGGGTGTTGGTCCGTGCTTGGATCCTGCAGTGCCCTTGGGGTACACTATCCAGAGTTGGGTGATCTTGCTCATGAACTCCTCACAAGCCTTAGCACCCGTGCCCCACCTGCAATCCTTGTTTTGGGCTGCAGGACATACAAGGCACAAGGAATAAACAAATTAACCTCACCACCCTCTCACTGCCCTGTTTTTAAGCAGTTCCCTGGGTGGGTAACCCTTCACCCAGCATGCAGCAGGGATAACTCATGTCTGGGCAGACCCAGGTCCCCTCTGTGCCCCCGGGGATGCTGTCCTGTGGCAGACAGACAGAGGGACAGGCGGCTCAGGGCGGGCTGGGCTCTCCTGTGGTGCAGCTCCTCCCTGGAGCTGGCGGCCTGGGGATCAGACTGGCTGGCTGCCCGCGCTCGCCGGCAAGTCCTAGCAGGGAAATGAGGCTATTTTTAAAGAGGAACCTCTGCTAAGGCAAACTGCAGAGGAAAGGCAGGTCGAATCTCATTATGAGACCCCCTCCTCCCTCCTCACCACACAGGATGGGAAGCCACGAGGAAGAAATGCCATGCAGATCATCAAGGTTTTACTGTGCTGGCTCTGGATGGTTCTGATAATCAATATCAGATGATCAATAACAGCGAGACCCTGTAGCCAGGATCAGCTGCACAAACCAGGGGGTGGGAGCTGTGGCTTTATCTCGGGGCTTTGTCAAAATAAATCACAAGTCATGATACAGTGTTATCAAAAAAATATGCTCCAAGCAAATGGCTTCAGTGCTGTACAAATCAAGTCTGCCACTACCATTTCTCTTTCATAATATAAACCCTTAACTTGTTCACTCCTGCAGGTAAATATGCCTGCAGAACGCCCTCCTTCTAATTTTTTCAGCGGGAATAAGTGTTACCTACAGCAGGAGCTCTGCTTTTAGCAAAGCAGCAATGAGGGGACATCAAGGCATGGCACAACACCACAATAACTATTTTATATAATGCAATAATGACATACATAATGTCAGCCCTTTTAGTGCAGCAGGCTGCAACAAACAGAGAAGCTTTTCATTCCATATATGTTTCTATATCGTTTAATTATCTGGGAAAAGACATATACACAGCTTATTTTTAATTTTTAATTCCTTGCGTCTGTGCTCATCCACACACACAGGCACAAAAACAAGAAACTAAATTCCAGCCGAAAACTTTTATTGAGCTCCAACAGCTCGCCTGTTATTCATAACCCAGTTTCCTCTCTCACAAAGAGACCTTTCGCATGGTTTTGGTTTTTTTTTTTTAATGTGTGTGTTTCTTTTTTTTTTTTTCTTTTTTTTTTCCTCCCCTTCTGCCTCGCTAACAGCTGCTCGCAGTGTTGTATCCTGAGTGATGATGAGGTTCTGAAAGTGTTTTTTTGGAACAGATGGCCAGGAGAGAGCTGGGGAATGTGCCAGCAGCGAGCTGGGGAATGCGCCAAGTCCTGCAGTGACTGAGTACTCCGGGTTCCAGCTCGCGTGCCTTTCCCCTGCCCTCTGCCCCAAGTGGCGCCAGCAGGACTTCCCAGCTCGCGCTCCGAACATCTGGAGTCTGGGACTGCCAGAAGAGCCGCCACGGGGGGAGGATGGAGCTGAGAGAGAGAGCGAGAGAGAGAAAAAATATCCCTCACCCATCCCTCCCTGCTCCGGCTGCGCTCCCGTGGCCGCGGCGATGCTGCTGCCCAGCACTGATCCCGAGGGGAAGGGAAAGGAGCCCTGCCACGGGTGTTTGGGGTTTGGGGTGCTGGGTGTTGGTGCGTGCTTGGATCCTGCTCTGTGTGCACTGAGTGACTGTGGTTGTGAATGAAGTCCTGCCCCACAGTTTTGGGGTCAGATCCTGCGGGGCTGGGGGGCTGCGATGCACAGCTCTGCACCCTGCACGTTCCAGGGAGAGCCCCCAGACGTGCACCCTACACCCTTATCCTGACCCTGAGCTGCTTTCCTGCAGGGCATCAGAATTCAGCCCTGGAAAAAAGAGATTCTGGGAGCAGCAAGCTGGACCCCAAACACTAGAGAATCCCTGTAAGGGTTTCAGAAACCCCCTGGCCACTGAGGATCCTGTGCCATGCAGAAACGGGGTACCTTGGGGGAAAGGAAAACTTGGACTTCCCTTTCTCTTGCTGCTGCTGCCTTTCCTTTCTCTGTGCTGCTGGAGAATGCTCCTGGCTGGAGCTGAAGGCAATTCCCCCCCTTTTTCCAGGACATCAGCGTGGCCCCTGCAGGACTTGGGGCTCTGCTGAGGGTGGTGCAACCCAGATCTCCAACGTGGTGCAACTCTTGGGTGCACGGTTAAGGACAAGACTTAGTCCAGATCATTTATAACCAAGCAAGAGGCAGCTTTAAAGAATGAAAACTATCATCAGAATTCACCACCACCAACCCCCCACAGTCAGCTTTTTTTCTTCTTTTTTAAGAAAAGGCATCTGAAGCCTCCTTTGTTGCTTATAAATGAGATCTCCCATCACCAAGCACCCTCAACTGCAAGAACTAAAATCACCTTATAACTGTAGTTAGGACAGAAAAGGGGATTTTCTTTTTTCTAGTCAACTTTGAAAAACTAAAGCCAACTTTTCTAATTAACAAAAATGGGAATAGGAAGGAGGGGGGGGTAAAACCACTCAGTAAATTTCCTATTGCAACAGCAAAATATGAACAACAACCTAGTGTTAGGGACACAGGATAATTTGCCCCCAAAAACAAAGCAAAAGGCAATGCACAATCCAGCAAATGCAACATCTGGAGTCTCTGCCTGCCAAAACAAACTCCAACCAGCTACTTTTTTGTGTGAAAAGATCACGGTGCCACAGCACATTGCAAGCAGAGAGCTGAGAGAGAGGCAGACACACAATAAAATGGAGATGACAGGAGATAAGGGTGCTGTGGACCCAAGGTGCAGCTCAAGGAGGTCTGCGCTCAGGATCGCTGGGATTTTTTAAAGAGAGAATATAAAAGGAAACTCAAAACAAAACAGTAACAAAATAACAACCACCCCAAAGCCGATAATTCAGAGGAACTGCTCAGTGAGCAGTGATTTCAGAGAGCTGATTAAACCACACAGAGCTCGCAGAAACGTGCCGATCTCAACATGAACAGGGGCACGGTGATTTTGGGCCAAGCCATTGTATCCTCATCCATTTGCCTGTGTGAGACCCCCCAGGAGAGACACCCCTCCTCACCACCTGACACCCAGAGCTTGGAGCAGCTGCACAGCCACCCCACATCTGTAACTGCCCTCTAACAACAGCCTTTTCCTCCCCTGAGCTCACCATCTGCTGGGCTCAAGGAGAAAGGGAGACGTGCAAGATGAGTCCTGCCAACCCAGGCTTTGCATCCCCACTCCCATCTACTGGGGTTTACCAGAGTTACTCAGTGGTACCTGCTGGTTTTGGCTTCAGCAGCAGCTGGATGAGCTCCTGCCATCCCCTGAGCAAATATTGCTGGAAATTAAACTGTACTTGTCATCCCTAAGGGAATCTGTGTGCTCTGGGGCTGCCCTAAACTGGCAGCAGAACTATAACTCCCAGCAAGAAAAGCAAGGCAGAACAGGGATTAAGATCCTGCCTTGGGTACCAAACCTGGCTTGCTTTTCTGAGAGGGCTTTTGGAGAAGGTTTAGGGTGGGTGTCCTTCAAGAACATGGAGAAAAGGCAGATTTTCTCCTGGTGATGCTGTTTCTGTTGGTTGGTGGTGACTGGGAGTGCCCTGGTAGAATTCCATTGTTCAGGCACTCTTGGTTGGCTTGGGGCATTTCTCCATGCATCCACTCTGAAGGGAACCACTGTAAATGGAAGGCTTTTAATTCTTAATTTAATTTTTGAATTAAGGATGGCCCCAGCTCTAACCCTCAGATGTAAACACCCTGGGATTTGGAGCCACTTAAAATCTGGCTCCTTGTTTCCTGTCTTTAAGCCTGCATTGGTTTACACACGCCAAGACAATGGGTCTCAGCCCACTGGGCACCCAAAGCCTCAAGAGCAGCCCAGAAATGTGCTGCAGCCCCATCAAGGATGCTCTTTCTCTTCCTTCCCTCCATTATGACTTTGGGAAGAGACCCAAGACCTAACTAGCAATCTACTAAAGCCTCCTAAAGGATGCTCATCCTCTTCTTGACATGGAGAGGGGCTCCAAGACCCAACCAGCAACTTTCTGAAGCCCCAAAAATGATGCTTTTCTCCTCCCCCCATCTTAACTGGGAGAGGAGACCCAAGAACCAACTCTCATAATGCTTTTCTCCTCTCCCAAAAATGATGCTTTTCTCCTCCCCCCTCTTAAATTGCAGAGGAAACCCAAGAACCAACTCTCAGCTTGCCCCAGGGTTGGCAGCACCACTTCAGCGTCCCTGGGACACCACTGCCTGTGGCACTGCAGACCCCAGGGTGAACACCCAGTTTGGGGCTGTGTCCTGGAGGTCCCCCACACCTCCCAGTCCCAGGCAGAGCTGTCAGCTGTGGGCATGTGGGGCTGTGTCTCTCTCTGCCTGGCACTGCTGCTCCGTGGGCATAAATACAGCCCCTGACAGCCAGAGGAAGCAACAGGGAGTGTGCTATTGTGTTTATTTATAAACTGAGCTGCTGCAGGATGATTTGTTGGGCTGAAGAGGAGGAAAAGTGAGGAAACCTGCCCGAATCAGAGGCAGATCTTAACAACACCGGGGAAGGAGCCTGCTCCCCAGCTTAGCTGCCCATTCATCCATTAAAATCCTGCTGATTTATTATCCTGCCTGACAAGCAAGCTCAGGGAGCAGGGGGAAGTTCAATTCAAGTTTACAAAACTCTTTTTGTCATAAAAGCCTGAACAAAGACATCAATCACTCCTTTAATTCACCCATGTCACTCTCTGAGAGGAAAACTGGCAGAACGCTCTGCTTCTTCCTCCTGCCGCTTGACGATGATTTCACCTAATTGGTTCAGTGTTAAGTAACCTAAAGGAATGCAAGGCATAATTAGATTTAACGTTGTTTCCTCAAGATGCCCACATGTCCTTCAGGTCATACATCTCACTAATGTGTTTATACATATAATGTCTCCATCAGCTACCTTTTTTTTTGTCGTCGGGTGATTTTTCTCGGAGATAAGTGCGAGATTAAACAAAACAGAAAACACAGGAGGGTGACAGCGTTTCACAGGCTCCCAAAGGCGACTCAAGGTTGGTTTGGTTTAACAAGTAACAGTCCCAAGATGACTCCTAATGGGATCAGCTCGTGCTGAAACACACGATGGGCGACTAACGAGGGGAAGAGCCTGGCGCGGAGGACGGGGAGGAGAGAAAAGCTTTTGATTAGGGAGGAATGTGGTTATTACAAGATCAGATGGATGGAGGAGAAAAACACACAGAGAGAAAGGCAAGGGATAAAAAACACCAGGCAAATTTCACAAGGTTTCTTTAGAAAAGAAGGAAACCACTTTGGATTTTTTTTTTTGTTTTTTTTTTTTTTTCCCCCTCCCTTTTGTATCTTTTCCCATTTTTCAGGGGGTGAGATGGGGGAGAGGCTGTAACATACCTTCCTTTTTTTAGATCTTCCTTCTGCTTGTAAGGTCCTAGTGCACTGCTCCACGCATTCAGAGAAGCTCATGTTACTGTGGTCAGCGCTGTAATCCAGGTCTGCTAGTCTGGCCAGGGAAAGGATATAGTTACAGGCTATTCTCAAGATGGCCAGTTTGGACAACTTTTGACCATAAGAATAGCAGGGAACCTAGAAAGGGCAACAGGGAAAAAGAAATAATTAAAAATTAGGCCAGATAAACAAAATATCTCGCTTGAAGCATGACAAAACAACTCTGAGTTATTTTCTTAGCAGTTTTAACATAAATAGAAACTCTAGTGATAAAATACCATATGGTCCCAACAGGTTTTTAAGAAGAACTCCCCTGCTGATCTCTATGGGGATGAAAGCAGCACGAAGCCTCTTGATTTCAGCAGGGCAGTTCTGCTTAAAATGTGATGGCAGGATATGTCCCAGGACATCTGCCTGCTGCTCAGGTCACTCTTGGAGGCCCTGTTTCTCAGAAATCTGCATCCCCATGCCTCCCAGTAACCTGATTTGAGTAACTTACTCCCCACAATCAGCTCCCATGTCATCACAGGTCTTGCAGAATAAGGCAATAAGAAGGTATGAGCAGTTATATCACAACCTGGTATTTCTGTGCTCAAAAATCAAAAACACAATGTTGTTGAGTAGCAGGACCTTGAGCGAGCAGTAATTTCTACCTGTTCTAATTTCTAGCACTCCATCATGGTACCACACTCCACAAAAACGACCAAAACAGAGCCTGTTTCAGGGAGCTGGGTGCATCTTCTGCAATTTATTTCTTCACCCTTAAAGATTTCTATTGCAACGTGAAACATTTGAACAATTCAAACTAAACTGAATGGGGCTCAATAACTGAGCAGGATGTGGTTCTTGCTGCAGAAGGCTTGGTTGCTTTTCAATCATGATCTATAAAAACACTACATCTGCACTCGATTTTAGGCATGAAACTTTAATATGTCCAGCTTAAAGAGAGGTCTTCTGAATTCAACAGGCTTGGGCACCCCATTTTCTAGTTTGCAAAATTGCTGAAGGTCACTCAGCCTTTAACGAGCAAGAGCCTCTTGCCTGCAGGAAACTGAAGCTGTGCATTCATCTGAAACCCATCCCAGTCCCTCAGGTTGTCTGAGCACCTGTCAAAGGCTTCACAGCCATCAATCACTGGCACACCTCAGTGTTTCTCCACCAGTCTCCATTCTCCACAGCCCTCTAGGGTGTCACACTCAGCTCAGGGCTGGGGATTTTTGTTTCCTCTTGCCATGCCCATGCCTCAGCTTCTCTCTCCTCCACAGGGACACAAAGATGGGATCATCCTCAGAATGCTTTCCCTGACTTTACAGAAGGTAAAATGGGTTCAGCCCCTCCACAAACCCCACAGCACCCACACACAGATGCCAAAGGAGGAGATAGCTCAGGCATATACAGGATTTCCCCAAGTGTTGTCAGGCTCCAGCTACCATCACCTCCATCACTACAGCTAGATGTGTCATCCCCCAAATTTAGCAAACCATGATAGATCTTTTCTGCCCATGAACTTGGTCTGGTAAGATGAACCAATCCTGTTGATTTTGAGCAGCCACAACATTTTTTTGCAAAGTGTTCTCTGCAGTCTATATAAATTTTTTCTCTTTTTGCTTCTTTTGAACTTGGCTCCTACTGTCTTCCCTTGAGGTACTACAGTTCTGTATTAGAAGAGAGGACAACAAATATTTATTCACCTCCTGTGTGACATATGTTTTTTAGTTCACCATCATCTTTTCAGCCTCTTTTCCAAAAGAAAAAGATTAATCCTGTTCAGCAGACAGTTCTATGGAAGCCATCCCATATCTCTGATGACCCTTGCTGCTCTTTCCTGAACCTTTCCCAGTCCCTTTGGAGACGAGATGATCAGAACAACACAAAGTGTTCATGTTGTAGATGCACATATCTAACAGATGCTTATGTTCTCTGTTTTGTTTAATGTTCCTTTCTTCCCAACTCCTGGTTTGATTTGTGACTGCTGCCAGACACTGACCTGAGACTTTCCTTGAACCATCTAGAGAAACCCCAAGGTCTCCCTTCTCTGAAATAATGCTCAGTTCAGGGTCTATCACTTCACACGTGGACTCTGGTATGGGTTTTTCCATATGCATCACTACACTTTATCTGTGTGGTATTCATTTCTTCTGCCATATGATTACCTCATCACTCAGAGTCATGAACTTCAGCACAGCTCACACAGCCACAATTTCAGGCAGTGGAACCTGACATTCCCTGTTTAAAGCAGAGCTGAGCTCAGAGTCAGATCCTGGTTTGTCCACCCATGATGTCCCTCCCTGCAGGAACTGGCCCAGTTTCCCCACCCACCATTCCCTGCCTCTACACTGACCACTGACCCACACTCCCAGCCAAGCTGTTTGGTTTCTTCTTCCCCAGGGAACACTCTGCCATGGTGCTCATGGAAATCCAAACTGATTGCTTGGCTCCTTTCCCAAGAGCACAAGGATTTTAGTGCTGCTGACCCTATGGGCCATGTCTTGTACAACACACAGAATCCTTTAGGCTGGAAAACACCCCTAAGGACACAAGCTCCAACCATTAACCCAGCACTGCCAAACTGTGTCCCCAAGCACCACACCTACACATTTTCTGGACACTTCCAGGGATGGTGACTCTGCCACCTCCCTGGGCAGCCAGTTCCAATGATTGACAACATTTTTAGTGAAGGTATTTTTCTAATACCCAATCTAAACCTCCCCAGGCACAACCTGAGGACATTTCCTCTTGTCCTGTCACTTGTTACCTGAGAGAAGAGACCAAATCCCACCTGGCTGCCCCCTCCTGTCACAAGTTGTGCAGAGCCAGAGGGTCCCCCAAAGCCCCCTTTTCTCAGGCTGAGCCCCCCAGCTCCCTCAGCTGCTCCTCATCAGACCCTTCCCCAGCTCTGTGCCCTTCTCTGGACACGCTGCAGCACCTTAATGTCCTTGTAAAGAGGGACCCAAAACTGAACACAGGATTGCAGCTGTGATGTGGCTGAGGTGCGTCTCCAGAAACCAACCATAAAACTTCAAATGGCCTTTTTTAATACACACCATCTACTACTAATACTCCTAAAAATACAAGGAATCACAGAATAGCTTGGGTTGGGAGGGACCTTTAAAGGTCACCTACTCCAAACTCCCCCTGCTATGGGCAGGGACATTGCAGAGATTCTGTTTAAGAGCTCATTTTGTCTGACAAAACCTCTCTCTAAATCCCTGCCTTCACTTTTTTTGCTCCCAGCAATGCCCCTGCCATCAGTACCTGGTCCCCAGATGCAATGAGCTGAGTTCTTGTGGAAGCAAGAGCTCCAGGCAGCAGCAGAAACACCCAGGGCTCTCTGGAGCCAACGCAGGGAGAGCTGCAGAGACCCCAGATCAAACAGCACCAGGGAAGAACAAAGCAAGATGGAAACTAAAATGGAAGGATTCAGTGAAATGTGGGAGTAATTTCAGAATTAGAGCAAGAGGGAAGTTAAATTGAGTGGAAGGAAAATAGACCATGAAATCCTTGAGGCTGATGCACAGACGCTGTCCAGTTACAACACGAGCAGGCAGGCCAACGTCTCCTTTCCTCATCTGTTTTGCTCTTTCTTTTGTGTTTTGGGATTTTTCTTTTTCTTAAGGAAACAAAAAGAAACAAAACAAAACCCAAACTATTTTGTAGGACGTGTTTGCTACAAAAGGCAAGGAAGATTTCAGTGCTAGCACAGCTGACAAAACCCTCATCTGGGATTACACAGCACTTTTCCCACACTGCTGCAGCAGAGTCCAAACTGGAGCTGCCCTGTATGCCCATGGGAAGAATTTCACCTTGAGGTGTTCAGATAGTCCTGTGATGGGTGCAGGGCTCCAACATTAGGAGATAAGAGGGTTTTTTGCCATGGTAACAGTGTTAGAAAAACTATTTCATAGGAACCCTCCCTGTCTTGGCTCAGCTCCTGCCATTTTAATGTTTCCTTTTGAATTAAACATGGGAAATTAAGAGAGGAATGAGCCACTTAGTTCAAAACCAGAGCCAAAACTTCCCCAAGCGTGTCTGCGTGTAACTTTGGTATTACCTCTTCTTTAACACAAAGTCTAAAGGAAAGAGGGGACAGATTTGTACAAAATGCAGTAAGGGGTGTCAGTGACACACAGAGAAATCTTCAAAATCCAGCTTAAAACAGAGAGAGTGTTTTAGAGGTGGGAAAAACACCTGAGGCTGGTGTGGCCCTGCAGGTGTAACCCTGCCAGCTCCCACAGAGGCTCCACACAGGTCTTTGGCAGGCAGGAACGTGAGCAGGTATCTGTCATGCTCCTGGCAAGGACCAAACCCTTCCCTTCTGTCACCTTCTTGCTCCCCATGCCTGAACTGAACTGACTCCAGTGCTTTAATGGGGCAGCTGTGAGCTGAGCAGGTCCATCCAGAGCCAGGGGGAGCCAGGCTCGAGTTCCTGGGCATTTAATGAAAATATTTCCCTTATCTGACCTCACTGGTCTCTGGAGAGCAGCAGCACAGCTCACCATCTTGCCTGCAAAATCTGCAATGATTAAAAGGAATTAGGAAGGAACTGCAACTGAAATTTCACACCAGTCCTGAGGAATGCAGCTGTCTGCTAGAAAGGCAAGGACACCATCCTCAGCTTTGGGACATGAGCACAGAGTGAGCTGGGACCACAGGAACCAGAGCTCCAGCCAGAGGATGTTAGTTGCGTCTGCAAAGGGCTCTGCAGAGTCTCATGGGTCTTATCAGTGATCCCCAGGCTGGCAGGAGTTGAAGCAAGGCAAGATGAATGCTCCTGGGACATATTCCTGAGCAGAAGAGCCCTTCTTTGGCAGGAAAACAGAAAGGGATGTGACCTAACAGGTCTGGTCTATCCTTGACGTCTCAGACTCAGAGAAAAGCAGAGATGCTCCCTTTGAAGTCTCTGGGAAGGCTGCTGTGCTCCTGACCTGCAGCCAGCCCAAAGCCAAGGGCTGAGGGCTGTTCTGACATGGCACAGGAGAGGAGGCTGCAGGAGGAGTTTGGGGAAAGCTGGAGATGGTGAAAGGGCACAAGTGTCACCCACCTCTAGGGTGACAGAGTATGTTCAGGCAGGAACGTGAGCAGGTATCTGTCATGCTCCTGGCAAGGACCAAACCCTTTCCTTCTGTCACCTTCTTGCTCCCCATGCCTGAACTGAACAGAATTTGGTGCTTTGATGGGGCAGCTGTGAGCTGAGCAGGTCCATCCAGAGCCAGGGGGAACCAGGCTGGAGATGAGGGTACAGAGTGTGTTCACTGTGATGGCTCTGCAGAGAACATCCCATGCACTTTGGGAGCATTGAGCCAGTTCACATCATTGAGCTTCTGTGTAGCTCTGTCTTTATAAAATAGATGCCATTTCCATAAACACCCTCTGGACCTGTACAGATAACATCTGTGAAACCAAGCCTGCTTTTACACTGCATGAAAATGCTGGGGGTAAAGAAGGGCGTTGAGTGCTGGGGGTCCAGATGTCTCTGTGACTGTGCTCCAAATGTGATTCAGCAGCACAGACGTGCTCAGATCCCCTCCACAGAAGGTCACACAGGGCAGAATTGGGGCCCACAGGCCCAGCAGGGAAGATGGGACAGCTCTAAGGCAGTGGAGAGCTCTAAAGCACTGCTCTAAGGCAGAGTTTGAGATGCAGCACAAGCCAAGCCCTCCTGAGCTAGTTCCTCCACATGCCATAATAAGCTGCTGAATCTACCTGCCTGCTAATTCATCTGGTTTATTTTTATGCTGGGAGTTAAAACACATCAGGGCCCCTCTCCTTGCCCCCCTGCCCCAGGAAAACATTTGGCTGCCTCTCCCTGCATCCCAACAGGCAGCCCAGCGGCGCTGCCTCATTGTTTGTGCTGAGCTTCCTGCCAAAAACACTTCCAGAGGTTCATGTGAATGTCCAGTACTTAACAGTTCTGGCTGTTGCACATCCCTTTCTAGCCCAGGGTGAGTCAGACACTTCCTGGGGCTCAGGCACCTTGGGGGACAGTGGCAGGGTGGGGCAGAGCACTGACAGGGTCCCTGCCTTGTCAGCCCCAACAGGGGAAGCCCCTCTTGCATGATCTCAAATTATCTGTAGAGCTGCTGAGGATGTGGGGATGCTCATCCCTGAAAGGATGCCTCATCCCAAGGCCAAGCTGGATGTGATTTTGAGTAACCTGGGCTAGAGGAAGGGTCCCTGCCCACAGAGTGGGGTTGGAACTGGATGATCTTTAAGGTCCCCTCCAGCCCAAACCCTTCTGTGATTCTGTGAGTAAGATCCTTAACAAGCTGAAGAACTTCCCCAGAGGATCATTGGCTCTCTTTAAGATGTGTTACATTGTAGGGTGTTTTTGGGAAGGGTTTTGAGCCAGCTCTTTTCTCTTTCCACCTAGTTCTGGGGGTAAAGTGAACACATATGTGCCCTTTTGCTGCTTGCAGGACTCATTGATGACTTGCTTCAGGTTCACCAGCAAGGGGACTTGGCCTCCCTACCTTGCTCTCAGCAGCTGCAGAACCTGAGTCCGTCTAATATTCCAGGTGGGACAAAGATGACTTACACAGCTGTAGGATGGAAAAGCCTGCACGTATTCCTGAGACATCCTTTCACAGGCCTACCAGATCCCTTCAGAGCTGATTCCCAAACATCCCTCCTGCAGCACAGCAGCAACCAGGACCCACCCATGGCTCCTCTGGTGCTCACTACCCTGACCTGGACCTTTGGGGCAGCACCCTTGGGTTTGAACCCAGCCAGATCTAAAGCCAGATCTTGCTGTGTGGATAGATGGCATGGCTCCCATGGAACTGCTGCTGGAAAAGGGCCCCAAAGAATCACACAATAGTTTGAGTTGAAAAGGACTTTTAAAGGTCCAGCCCCCTGCAGTGTGCAGGGACATCTTTAACTGGATCAGGTTGCTCAGAGACCTGTCTAGCCTGACCTTGAATGTTTATAGGGATGGGATATGTATCACCTCTCTGGGCAACCTGTGCCAGTGTTTTACAAGCCTCATTGCAAAAACATTCCTTATATCTAGTATAAATCTACTCTCTTTTAGTTTAAAACCATTATGCCTTGCCTATGACAACAGGGTGTACTAAACAGTTTGTCCTCATTTTCCTTATAGTCCTCCTTTAAGGGCAAGGGGTGAGAGGGCTGAAGAAATCTCCCAGAACCTTCTGTTCTCCTGGCTGAACAATCCCAACTTTCTCAGCCATTCCCTTGATCAACTCCTCTGTGCTTGCTCCAACAGATCCACATCTCTCCTGTGCTGAGGATTCCAGAGGTGGATGCAGCACTGCAGGTGGGGCCTCACAGAGCAGAGCAGAGCAGAGGGGAAGAGTCCCCTGCCCTGACCATCCCTGGTGTCACAGTGTCAGATGTTCCACACAGCTCTACTCCATGCCATGGGGCTGAGAGGCTTTTGCTTTCTCTGTCCCCAAATGCAGTGGCAGCAAGGGGCAGCCCTGTGCCAGCAATGCAACCCCAGCAGTGTGAAAGCAAGCCTCACCCCTGCCTCACCACGGGGAGCAAAGTGCCCAGCCCAGGTCCAAACCCAGCTGGAAAATGCCACCAAGAACAGCAGCAGCACAGCTCAGGCAGCTGCCCCAGTGCTGACCGAGGTGCCTTTGCCTCTTGGGTGGGTCCAGGCTGTCAAAGATCCCAGCTCCTGCTTCCCTCCCAGCTCCTGGCTCCCACATTGCAGAAACATGAGTTCACTCCTTGGAGCGTGAATTGGCTCCCTCCAAACAAAACCTAGGTGTGGTGCTGGGTGAGTTCACCCCAGGAGTCCCTTCCAAATGGCAGCCTGGTGAATGCTGCCCCAGGCCTGGCTCTGCTCCCTCCTGGACAGTTGTCCTGCACTTCCTACAGAGGTTTTGCACCCCCAAAGCCTCCTGCACATCCTCGGGGCACACAGCACATCCCCTCAGTATCATGCCTGAAAAATATCACATTGCTGGGCTGCAGAAATGCTCTTACCTTACTGCTGGTTCTTTGAACCATTTCCCAAAATATTAACTAGACAGACAATTCCTGGGGTTATCAGAGGAGAAATCCCAGGGCTACTGGGCACAGCAAATCTCCTCAGAAAGGGGCTGCACTATAGTGGGAAAACACTTTTTTGGGTGGTAGTTTAGTAGTGGCCATCTGTATCTCTGAGGTCCAATGGATCCAAACCCTCTGGTAAATAGAAGAGCAAGCTCCACTGGAGATAATGGCATTAACTCAGCTTGGATTTGGCGACTCTTGGACACCACAGGGCTTTCCCCTTCCCTTGCTGTCACTGCTGAGCCCCAGGAGCTGTCACCATGAGGAGCAGAACCTCTGCAGAGGAGCAGAACCTCCCACAGCACACTCATGGCTCTGTTTGCATCCCTGCCTGGCACAGGGGACAGTGTACCCCAGGACCAGGATGGGATATATCACCTGGGGAACACACATGGCACTGACCAAAGGAGATGCAGGCTGGGAACAAAGCCTGGGGAGCTCTGCTTCAAGGTACTGAGAAGTGTCCCACCTCCCCATGCAGCCCAGAAAGGAATCTGACAGTGGATTAAGGCAGGGAGCAGAGGCTGGAGTCAAAGCCTCATGGAGAAAAGCAGATTCTTTTCTCCAATTTCAGTGGGAGACATAAGAAAACACAGAGGTTAACTCAGGGTGGCTGCAGCAGGCACAGCAAACATCTCCTGACAGGAGCAGGATTTGTAGCAAAGGATAAAATCAGCTAGACAGCAGCCAAGGGAGCAAAAAAGCCCTGTTCTTGGTGACACACAGCCATTGTTTTCAGGATTTCTGTCCTTTAGTTTGGTTTCTCCCTTATTTTCTTTCCTCCTGTGTTGCTTCAGGGCAGTATTTTGTCATCTTCTTTAGCTGTTAAACCACAGGGCTGCCCCACTCTGGGCTCCAAATATCCATCAGTGTCACTTGGGGCTGGCAGCAGCCATGGAGATGCTCTGGTTAACACTGGGCTGCTCAATGACAACACACAGCACACTGTGTCTGGAGGATGCTCCTGCTCTCCTGGGGTCCAGCTGCATCCCTCCAACAGCCAAACCTTCCTGCCCAGGCTTCACCCCAGAGCTCAATGGTGGTTTGTCTACAGGAGCTGGGTTTTAAGGCACCCGAGGGTTTCCTGCTGGTGGATCACAGAGGGATGAATCACTGGGAACAGGGCTGGCAGATGTCAGCAGGTGACCAAGGACAGCTCTCAGCCAGGACACGTCAGTGACACTGGTCACATGCAGAGGTGACAAACCACAGCCACCCTTGGGATGACACACAGAGAGGGGGAGCACAGAATGATGCACCCACAGAACAGCCTCAGCCTCTGCTGGCTCGTGGCTCAAGCCACAGCTCCTGCCTCATTTACTGCCGGCTTTGTCCATTCAAACCCCTGCAGACAGTTTGTCCCCACAGCCACAAAATCTCCTCATGCAGCCTTGAGGCTTCTGCTCCTGATGTCCCACCATAGGAAGGAGCAGGGACTTTTCTGCACTGATTTAACAGCAAGCCACAGCAGCCATGTGCATGCCTGAGGCACAGAGTGAAAGGGAAAACCCTGTGTGGGGGGGAAAACCTCCATTCCAGCAGCTAAAAAGCCCCATAAAACCCTAAAGCATCTCCAGAACCCACACGAGTGCACAGAGCAAGGCTGTCAGCTGCTGAGGCAGAGAATGTCCTGGCAACGTGGTGGTGAAAAGATTGAGGAAAAGGCCAGAGCACTTCAAGGGAAGATAAATGTCTGTGGACACATTTGCTCCCAGCACAGACTGCAGCTCGCTGTGGCTCCATGCATCACTCTCTCCAGGAGGAGCTGGACAGCAGTGCTCCAGAGACAAACCAAATGTGCAAGCCCAGGCAGGTTCCAGCTCAGGAAGGCTGCTGGGGTTGTCTCCATCCATCCAGGGAGAGTTTGCTGCCACCTTAGGGTCTGTCAGCACAGCTGAGGAGCTCAGTCCCAGCTCCTGGGAGTGCAACATACTGGTTTGCTCGGCTGTCCATGCAGTCTCATGGTGAAGAGCACAATTCCCTTCTGGCCAAGGCCTCCAGCAGAAAACCTGGTGGCTAAGGCCATACTGCAATAAAAGTTACAATGGTTCAGTTTCACAGATGGGACTTGCTGGAGGATGAGTGTCTTGCTGCCAATAGGAATTTGCAGACAAAAAAAAAGAGACAGAATTGCACTGCATGGAGAACAGTTGCTTTGAAGATAGGCAATGTTGTTGTCACATCTTGTCTCCTCCAGATGGTTGCACCACTCCATGAAAAGGATGGATAGGAATCTTCTCATGGAGGACAAGGTGACCCCCAGGTCCCTGTGAACTCAGTGCTGTCTCAGTGCTGCACCAGAGATGTTTGGGTTTCTGACCACCCACCATGGCAGGGAGAGGAACATGAAAAGGATGGAGGTGACAACCCCCCATGTCACATGTGGAGGGTCCTGCAGCAGCCAGGGCAGTGCAGAACTCACTGACCAGCACCTGCCAGGGCATTTGGGGGCAGGAGAGCAGTGCTGCAGACAGGAGCTGCCCAGCCACAGGGACACCAGAAAGGCAGCAGCAGAGGGACAGCCAAGTGCAGCAGAAGTATCTCACCACCTTCAAGTGCTTCAGAGCAGGTCAGTGTTTTCCAAGGAGAACTCCAGTTTGCCTCAGGAGCCTGCTGTCGGTGAAAGGATCACTTGGACAAATGACACTTGGGGGACTAAGGGGGAGACATCTCTTCCAGACTTAATAGCTGAAGACCACAAATACCAAGAGCAGGGGGAAGAAGCTGTTTCTCAAGAGCATCTGCTCCTCAGTCCCACTTCAGTGCTATGGTCCTATGGCAAAGGCAGCAGGGTGTACAGCAGCTCAGTACAGAGAGGGAGAGAAATCCTCATTCCTGCTGGCTGTGACACCAAGGGGTGAGCACAATGGCAAGGACACATCATTCCCAACAGCAGGCAGCTTCCCAGAGCTGGCAGCTGCCCGCCTGCCTCCCACCTCTGAGGGGGCCCTGGCCTCCGAGGCAGGCTGGGGACAGCTCAGTCCTCAGGGACACGGCTGGGTTCTGGGTTAGCCTCTCCTTGTACGAAACAACTGCATTTGGCTCTTCCTCCCCCAAGAGCTGGGAGGAAAAAAAAGCACCCACACCCCTTCCTGCCATCTGGAGAGTCAGCCAGCACAAGCCAAAACATGTGTGCCATATGCAGGCAGCTGTGGAGCGTGGGGACGCCGCCGTCAGCCCATCTGTCTGCTGTGCTTGCTGTGTGCCAGGCGCCTGCCCTCGGGTGGGCTGCTGAGACAGGGAGAGTGTCCTGCAGAGAGCCATGACTTCCCTTTCCTGCTCCTCCTCCTCCTCCTCAGCAAGCATGGATGGGCTCCCTACAGTGCGGCCGTGGTGGGTCTGACCCTGCAGCAATGGTGTTTTATCTCACGTGTGCCAGTGAGGATGGGCATCTCCACTCGTGCATCCAGCAGGATCACAGATGACGCCTGTGGGTGTTGGGTACCAGTGGCTGAGGAAGGCTCCTGCTTCCAGCAGCTGCACATGCAGCACCTGACCCCCAGCCAAAGGAACATGGGCTGTGTGCAGGCACAGCACAATCCCCTGCTCCTCGCCCTCCTGTCTGCAGGGACGGATCAGTTTCAGTGCCTCAGGAAAAGCCTCCCAGCTGCTTAAGAGCCTGATATGTGATGACAAGGAGGGGACAGAGGACTAAGCAAGGAACAAGAGGGGAGGCCTGCAGCAGACAGCGCACAGGGATTGACCCTCTCAAGGGGCTAAAGGCCCTTGGCATGCCCTGGTGTGTGGGAAGGCGGTGCTGCCCTGAGAAAGCTTCCCTAGTGCGTGTACCTCCACCGGGGCATCTCCACACCCTGCTGCCCACCCGCTGGCCAAGGTGTGGCAGAAAGGACCCTCCTGTCCCCTGATTTGAGCAGAATCCCCTCTGCCGTCACGGATGAGGCGAGTGCCAAGGCAGCAGTGCCATGCGTGTGTGCAATGAAGCTGGCTGTCACCTGATGTCACCGACGGCACCCGGCGCGCCGCTGGCAGCCCAACAAGAAATGAATACAAATGTCATCCAATGATGGTCGGGACAGCCAGCCCACCCCTCAGCAAACTGCTAGGAAAACCTCGTGGCAAACATGTCCCAGAGAATGATTTCTTTCTCTCTGCACAGCGAGCACAGCTCGGCCAGTTTGCTCCTGTGCTGACCCCAGAGAGCGGCTTTCAGGGAAGGAGAGGACGGCAGCTTGTTCTCCAGGCTCCTCGGGCTCCCAGCTGAGTCCATGGCTGAAGTGATTTATAGAGACAGGGCCAAGGCCAGGAATCTGAGGCTTTCCAAGAGTTGCCCATTTCCCCAAAGAGCGCGGCTTTAATTTGTTGCCTGCCTGACTTGTGCTTGAGGCTCAGCCTAGAACAAGATTGCCAGTGATTTGGGAAATCAGTGCTACTTCCCCTTGCGGTTTTGGTGGTGTAGATGTCTGTCCATGGAGAATCAGACTGACACTTCCAGGCGTGTTACACACAGTCACCAAACAACTGAAATGTGGAAGCAGCTCACAGAAACAAAATATATCAAGTCTGGAGTTTGCACAGACAAGGGGCGGCGTCTCAGCACCGGGGGACAGCACCCAGCACACACTGGATTACTGGGATTATAACAGGAGCAGTGAGGTCCTACCACTGCACAGTGATCAGAAATGGTCTAAGTTTAGTTGTTCACCAGTGATTCTCTCCTGACACACGGTCCCGGTCTCAGCCCCTGAAATCTGTTTGCCAAAGTAGATGACAGGAAAGGATTAACTCTTGGGGTGCAACTACCCAGGACACAGCAGCCATTGAGAAGAGCTCCAGGCAGCATGCTGAAGATAGGAAAAAGCAAATTTTCTCTAAGCAGAAGAGAAGATTGAGTCCTAAAGTGAGCACACTTGCGGAGTGGCTCAGATTAGTAATGTCCAGAAGATGGTAGAGAAAAGCTTGTGTGTGTGAGCTCCCCTGCAAGCAGAGCACGCTGCTCCCACCAGCCTGGAGGGACCATCCTGGGAGAGGTGATGCTTAACACTTCTCACAGACTCACCTGCAGCTTACCACCCTCTGAGCCCTGTGCATCTCCTCCCTCCTGCACACCTGGAACAGCCCCATCAACATTTAACAGAAAGGCAGAAAAGCCAGCACAGCTGGGCTTGCACAATGTGACAGCACATCTTCCTCTATCACTGCACTCTACACGGCGCCCACATGCACAGAAGGCTGAGTACAGGGGCCAGGATACTGATTTATCCTTGTGCAGAAGATACAAGAGCCTTGTGGCTTCTCTGCATCTCTCCTCATCCTGGGCAGGTAATGGAAGGATTTTGACCAAAACCTTCCATTTACCTTCCAAAAGTGCCACCCTGACACTGCGAACATATCCTTTACAGCCAACCATGAGGATTTTCAAGTCCTCTCAGCAAGAAAGCCCAGCACAAGACACACTTCAAACACAGCCTACAGTAAAAACCACGGGAAGCTAACTGGTGGAGGACCACAGCTCAGCTTGGCTACCCCTGGCACACAGAACATTTCAGAGGCTGCTGCAAGAACCCCAGGGGCTCTGAGGGATCAACGTCAACGGGAGCACGGTGCTGCCCAAATTCCCGGTGATCCCTTTGGGCAGCTCACCGCAGCTGGACAGCTGGCAACTACACGTGCTTTAGGTACAGGAGCATCACCTCAGCTCCCAGCTTGACCAAGTGCCTCTCTACAAACTCTGTTCTCCCTCGGAGGGATTTATCACGTTTGTTTTATTTTTCGCTCTCTACACCACTCTCCCTCCGGGAGAGAGAGAAAAAAAAAAAAAAGCCC
>JAHXMQ010003319.1:55895561-55939009 GCA_020466415.1 Ammodramus savannarum pratensis
ATCCGGGCCCTCAGCGATCCGAGCCCTCAGCGATCCCAGCCCGCCTGTTCCCGGCTGTTCCAGCAGCTCGGGGTCGCACAGGTGCACGGCCAGCGCTGTGTGACAGCTCACAGCCTGCACAGCTGACAAAATATGCCGGGCATCTGGCACTGTCCTGGTGTCTGGGCTCCAGGCTGGCATGCCAGCCCCGCAGCCGGTGCCTCGCAGCGCAGCCAGGCCTGGATCCTTACACAAACACAGCGGAGCGCTGCCAGCCATGGATTTGGCCCCGCCGTGCAAAGCAGCTCCCGGCCGTGCTTCCAGCCCTGTTTGTGAGCTCCTCATGAACCTGCACCTCGCCTGCTTCCCCCGGCCAAATGCGAGTCACCCACCTGGCCCTCCGGGGATGCCCAGCTGGGCCCCAGGCAGGTCCCTCTGCCTGCTTCTGTCCCTCTCCAGTCCAACTGAGGGCTCGTGGAGCTGCTGGGGCTTGGTGAGGACTCGTTGTATCCATCCTGCCCGAGCCGTCACGGGGAAATTACCTGGCAGCTTCTCCTCATCCCCCATTGTGAGGTCGAGCTGCTGTGCCCTTGCCTTGGTGGGTTGTTGAGGGCTGTACACGTTTGCAGCAATACATGGATACAAATGCCTAATAATAGGAAAGCATGTGCTGGGTCTATGTCCACTCCTTTCCATCCCAAAAAGGAATGGGCTCTCACCAAGAGCCCTAACCTTGTCTTGAAGGCCAGGTCAACATGCTTTGCTGATGAGGTGGCCTGAATTTCATCTCCCTCATATCACTTTTGGTTCTTGGCAGACATGAGAGTCCGTTGCTTATAATACAACTTACCTCTTTAAAAGGGCTGTTCGTGTGAAAGGCCTTTAAAAAGAAGCCAAGACAATTATTTCCCTGTTCCAGATGGGGAAACTGAGGCGTGGGAAACAAAACCTATTTCCCCAAGTTACACAGCAGCACTGAGGCAGGAGAAGCAAATGGCTCAGCCCTGCCTGTCTCTGTTGGCCGCCCTGGCTCGATCTGCAGCCCTGGAACACAGGGTTGGGTGACAGAACCCAACGTGACATTTATCCTTTGGAGTGATTGAGTGTGTCCTCCCTTCCCTTCCTCACTGCCCATCAGTGCTCCCTTGGACCACACTGGGGTGTTCTGGGAAGAACAAGGCACTCGCAGGCAATTTAGTGTCAAGGTTGAATGGACAACTACAGCACCTAGATTAGTTGTATGGGCTGGACACAGCAGTGTGACACTCTTTACAAGAATTAATCATGTGGGACGAGAGTTGGTGAAATGTTTTTTGTTTTTTTTTTGCCAATACACTGTCAGGAACTTGGGTATTTTGTTAAATAATGGTTAAAGATACTTTATAATATAACCAAATAGTTGTCACTGTTTTACTATGCATACAATTTGTGTGAGACAGTCTCTTTCTTGAGATTTAGAAAAAACACAGTGAGGAAAAGTTACAATATCCATTTTACAGTAGCAGGATCTGGGGAAAGGAGATCCTTCTCAAGATCACACAAGAAGCTGGAGACTGACCTGAGAATGCAATCCATATTAAATAAAGCCTTGGTCCAGTGGTCTAATGACAAGCTCTTGTTCAAAGTATGAATCCTAATAAGATGAAAATGGAAACAGAAAAGGAGAGCAATGAAAACCTTGAATGCTGAGGGCATTTCAGTTCATTCTCCCCATAGCTGGACCAAGAGTAAAAACCAGGATGAAAATGTAAAAAGAAAGGTGTTGATGGGGAGACAAGAGTGATAAAACCATTTTTGCTGGACCAATGACTCTGGAAACCAAAAGTGTGGGAAAAAAAAGCTGTATTTCAAGTGGGCATTGAGTCCTGGGCAGGTGTTGCAGTTCAAACCCTGATGGTCTTTGGACTTGGGTGGGCTGGTGGCTGTGTCACAGCTGTGCAAAGGCAGCTACCAGGTCAGGAATCATCAGAAGAGCACAGGTACAGACCTTGCTTAGGAGATGCCTCAGGGATCCCAACCTGCTGACCATAGCTGTGGTTTGCTTCCCAACATCTCTACTTTCTCTCCAATTTTTTAATGGATTGATAAGATTTGTTCTTGCAGCAGTTTGCCTCTCCTTCTGCAGCCTCAGTCTCCTGGGTGACATTTTCTTGTGGAGTGGTGAAACTGTGGTGGAAACTGGGTAGGTGTGGTGGTGCAGTTTGAGTGTGAAAATGCTTCAGAGTGGGACTGAACCCTGCAAGTTTGGAGTTCAGGTAAAACTTGGGCTTTGGATTTGCTTTCACAAGAGGTGCCCTCCCTCTCACACATTGGGTTTTATTCATATGGATGGAGAAGGCAACAAGGAGGGCAATTTTGCTGCTCCTTTTTACCTCTGGAGAGCTGCCACGGCCGACATCAGCCCATCATGTGCTGGTGACTGCGCTGCATTCATCTGCTGGCTGAGCACTGATTTCCCGTGTTAGCAGAAAAGGCAGATCCCTAATGCTGCTGCTTGCTGCAAGTCAGGCACCCCCACCTCGTTCAGAGCCTCTCCTGCTGGGACACTTTCCCTCCCTGGTTTATTTGGGCTCTGCGTGCAGCCTGGCACTCTGCACAAATGATACAGCAATGAAAAACTACAGATGTGCAGACAAAAATGCCTGTTGGGTCTTTCCCTCCTCCTGTGCTGTGGGGAGTTAATGGACATTGTTCATTAGGGGAAATTTTTCTTTTTTGTCTTTCACCTAATTTCTCCGCTCCCATAAAGCATATTGACCTTGAAAAAAAAAAATCCTGCTGCTTCCCAAAAATATAAGCAAAAGTTTTTTCTGGAGTGTTTGATACTTGCTACTGGAGGAAAAAAATATTCTGGTTTGCTGGAGGGTATTTTTAGCAGCACTGCCCCATATTTCTGCTCCATCCCCTCTTTGGGGCTGCCCAGTGCTCTGCATCTGCTGCAGCAGGCAGGATTCAGGCTCATCCATCCCAATGCAGGCAGGATTCAGCCTCATCCATCCCAACGCAGGCAGGATTCAGCCTCATCCATCCCAACACAGCCACTTCTGCCAGATGTCACCGCTGTGCAGCCCAGCAGACCCACGGGGGTATTCCTGCAGGAAAAACGTGCCTTTCAGAAATACCATTCTCCAGCTCCCCAGCCTCAGAACTGCTGGGGCTCTGTTTGCCTAGCAAAAAAAAGGAAAAAAAAAAAAAAAAAAAAGCAACATACACACACAAAGAAAAAAAAAAAAAAAGAAAAATCTGAAGGCATCCAGTTGCTCCTGGGCAAATTGCCAGTGATTGAGTGACCTGCTGCTTCCCCAATATTGCATTCCGCTGGCATGTCTTTAGCCCTGGCTGACGCCAGCCATCTAACTCACCCCCAAAGCAAACATTTCCAGTTGGCACCGCTGCCTTGTTTTTCTGAAGAACCGATTCATGCCTCCCTTAAAAAGTTTTACTATATCCATTTTTTTCTCTATTTTTTTTCCTCTTTTTTTTTTTTTTTTCTTTTCCCCCTGGTGTGTGGAGCCACCGGGGAACAGCTGCCGCTTCAGGGATTTCTCCTTAAAATATAGGAAAAAAAAGAAGGGATGGGGAGGGAGAGGATTTTTTGCCACCTCCCTTTTTAGCAAGCATGATAAATCCATTCAGAGCGCTCCTTGTGCGCGAGTATGGAAACCTTCTGCTAAAAGAGTTATTCTGCTCTCATTCACAGATAATTGCTCCCCGAGGGGCCGGGCAGAGAGCGAGGAGGAGAGCCTGATAATCCGGGAGGACACGGATGCGAATATCGGGCTGCGGCGCTGAGTGCCTGCCTAATTTATTGGGGACGAGCTGTTACTCAGCACTCCGCAGGATCAGACCCGCTGTGCTTCTGTTATTTAAGGAGAGGCAGAGCCCGGCGACAACAACAACCCACCCGGGGCCGTGGTGGAGCCGGAGGAGCACATGCTCCTCCTCCGTTTATTTTTTACGCTATGGAAAGAATGAGCTTTTAGGACACAAAGTCCTGGCTGCTGGCGAGGGGGAGGTGGGAGGGCAGTGAGGGGACAGCCTGGCTCCGGAGTGCCCTGGCAGACCCGGCTTGGGGCTGCTGGGGTTGGTGCCAGGCAGGTGGGGACAGCGCCAGCAGCGCCCAGGTGACAATCGGGGCCACCACCAGTGCCTGCTGGTTCCCAATTGGAACACAGAGTGGGTGTTGGAGTGTTGGTATCTGATTGTGTAGCGAGCCAGCACCCCTCTGGTGGGCTGTTCTTAGCTAGGACCTCACTAAAAAAGTGAGAATTCAACCCTCTTCCATCTTCAAGTTTTCCTCGGGCTCTCTCTGCATCCCCAAAATGGGAGTAAATTACCCAGCAGGATGCCAAGAAGCTTGAACAGAGTAGAGAAAGGTGCCTTCTCTTTGCCTTCTCTTTGCCTTCTCTTTGCCTTCTCTTTCTGGTCCTGATGGACCTCTTCTTTCATTCTGAAATCCCTGTATTTGATACAATTACCTGAATTTTCATTAGCCAGTTTCCTCTGGGGAACCAAAGACCTGGAAAGAAATGTTTAGACTTTCTGGCCCAGTTGGAAGTTGTAGTACATTGAAATGTAGTGGCCTTTTCTGTGGAAGGTTTCTTTTTTTGGGGAGAATAATTGTGTTTATCTGATTGTTGTCTATTAAAGCATCTAACAGAAAGAGCTTGAACATGACGTGCTGGTTTTTATGGGATGGTCAAACAAGGACTCTCTCTGGAGTAATTTGGGCTATTTACTTCTCCCAGGTTCTTGGGAATATTTCTCACCTGAATCTCTATGTGTTTGGGTACCCATTCAGCTAGAGAAATAAAATCAATGAGCTCTTAGAAAACTCATTTCTCCTTGGGCACATCTTGGCACACACTGTCAAACCAGAAGCTCCCACTCTGTCCATCTTACAGGTGGGGAAACTGAGGCAGCATGGATGAAATAAATTGCTTAAGGAAAATCCTGTTGGATCAGGCAGTCACAGAGCACAGTCAATCTCCATCTTTGTTTAATAAAGCTGTTGCAATAGGAGAACTGAATGTCACTTTAGGGTTTCTCCACATATCAAATTATTTGGGAAGTGAAGAAGTTTCTTTGTGGCAGAAGGATTAGAGAACCCTGGTGATGCTGGGATAAATGCTTGCAGCTCCCTTGAATGTATTATTGGGTAAGATTAATGGTGATTTTCGATCTGGAGGCTGAGGGGGGCAACACTCAATTGATACTTTCCCAGATTTCTCCAGTTTTCCCTTCGAAGATCAGCAATTGCTCCCCTCCTCCTCCAATTCTTGCCTCCTGAGTGGTTTTTGGCCAAAACAACCCTGTGCTCATTTCATAGTAGCAGCTAGAAGAAAAGCTGACAGCTATGAGGTAGTAAAGACAAATGGTGGAAGGGAGAGTTTGGGAAAGCGAGTCTCAGGCTGTGCTTATGAGGAGTGATGACAGCAAACCCGTTTCTCCAGCAGAGTGAAATGTGAAGGGGAATACTTTGCTCTTTCAGACTGCTAATGTAAATAAAAGGCACACAGAGGGACACGGGTAGGTTAACAATCAATTAAAAGCAAATTTCCCTCCTTGTGTTAGAAGGCTGTGGTGATATAACATGAGACAGGGATGAGGCACCATGGCAAGTTCCTTCAGCAGTGTAGAGATTTTAAGCACATTGCTGACCTGGGAGAGCCAGCCCAGCAGTGAGGTTTCCCCTTTGGTTTGCAGTTTCACCTTCTCTGAGTGCTTGAGGGATACCTTTAAATTCATACAAACAATTCATATGATTTCAACAAGAAGAAAAATGGTAATGATTCCACTGACGTCTCAAAACAGGCTGTGGGCCTAATGAGATCTGAGTGTGTCCCTCAAGCATCTTAATGGTGCTGAGAACACAAGTTCAGTTCCCTGGATATGTCATTCTTTAGCTGTTGTCTGATTGGTTGATTTAGTGATGACATTGTAATTCCATGACATCATATCTAAGTTTTTAAAGCATTTCCATCTGGTTTCAATGCCATCATCAAGCAGGAGCAGAATGGGAGCACGTGTCATTAAGGAAATCAAGGTTCAATGAGCCAAAAGGAGGAGGTGCTGTCAGTCTGTGGTATCAGGGGCACATAAGTGCAGGGCCCATGACACCCACCTGGATTTCCATGTTTTACAAGCCATGGTTTTCACTCTGCACTGCTCCTCGTGGATACTCCTGGTGGGATGAGGCAGGGCATGGCCAGTGGCTGCACCCTGGTGTTGCATCAACATGTGGTAGCTGCACCCCTTTTAGGAAGAACAGCCACAGGAGATGTGCCCACCATGTGCTGGGCCCCATCATGCCTGACCCAACCTGCCCTGGGAGCTGTGGTTTGGATGGGTCCCTGCTGATCCTGCAGCCTGGTGGGATGGAGGAGCTGCAGCTGGTGCTGTGTGGGCAGGATGAGACCCAGCCTGTGTGGTGTCACCTCTTGGGGAAGCTGCTGTCCTGCCCTGCAGGAGGATGATGAGGAGGGGTGCTGGCTGCCAGCTGTGCCCCCAGCAGCAACCCCAAGGCTGCCCTGTGTCCCTGTGTCCCAGTGGTACCTCCAGCAGCAACCCCAAGGCTGCCCTGTGTCCCTGTGTCCCAGTGGCTGCTCCAGCTGCCAGCAGCTGTCTGTGGCTTGGTGTCACCTTGTGCCATCCCACAGTGTGTCCACCCTGTGAATAGGCACAGCTGGGCAGCACCTCACAGCACCTCACAGCACCTCACAGCACCAAAGCCATGAAAATATTGCTGATTTGGATACAGCATCACAGAGTATTCTCAGTTGGAAAGGACCCACAGGGATCACCAAGTCCAGCTCTGAAGTGAGTGCCCCATACATAAGGATTGAAGCCACAAGGTCGGTGTCAATAGCTCCAGGCTCTATGGCTGCCCTATGAACACCTGGGTTTTGTAGAGCTCAGTGTGCAGCCTCACAGCTGGGCTGTCCTGGAGGGAAAGTGTCTCTATCACCCTTGTTATGCTGCCAGGGTCTGTGTGCCTTGGTTCCCTGGGACACCCCACATCCTTGGGCACTGGCAGCAGGAGGAACAACACTTGGGTTTCTCTCCAAGAGCCTGTCCTCACGTGGTGCAGCTGCTGGTGACAAAATGACCCATTGATGTTGGTGCCAGGGTCATCTCTGAGGTGAAGTGCAGCTCGCTTGCTTTCCCTTTCTGCACACATCACAGGACACATTCCCAACATAACCCTACGGGACCAGCTAAAAATTCCCTCTGCCCTCAATGACACAAGAAAACCTCTTGCTGGGTGCAGGCTGCCCTGGTCTCCCTGAAACCCTCCTCTCCCAGCACATGCTCCAGCCAAAAACATTACTCTAGTTTTTAGCAGACACAGAGTGGCACAACTCCCTGCTCTGTGTCCTGATTGTCTTTCTCATCTGTGAGAAAGGGTGATTTCAAAGGTGGTTTCCCTCTGGTTTCCAAGGGTGGTTCCCTCTGGTTTTTAACAGTGGTTTCTTTACTTTGGATGGTTCAAAACCAAACTTCCCTTCTCCCCCCAGTCAGGTCTGAGCTGTGGTTTGAACTTTGTTGCTCAGACCCATGCCTGGCTCTGATTTTTTAGTGCCCACCACTGCCATGCTTTCCTAGGGGGCACATAAATAGCATCATAGCACTCCTTGGGCTTATGAACCAGAGTGGAAACAAAAGCACATTTAAAAAAAAAAAATATGTGTGCCCTGTTTTAGAAGGCAGTGTCATGACCTGGGTGCTTGACTCGTGAGGGTGACAGCTTGCCCCTGGTAACAACAAACAACTTCTCATCACCCAGAGAGGAAGAGTGATGGGCCATGCCAGCAGCCCGTCTGAAACTCTGCTGAGAATGTGGGTGCTGGATGCAGATGATGCTGTTACACTGCACAAAGCACACGGCACACGGAGGGAATTCATGGGGATGCAGCCCCGGAGCTGGCTAAGAGCATTCTCTAGCACCATCTAGTGCTCTGAGAGCCCAGCTTCTTAAAGAATGCTGAGGTTTAATCTTCGTATAGATCAATACCATAGGCAGTTTGAGCACCGTGGTGCAGAACCGTGAAGTGATGCATATCCTGCAATATATTACATGAAAGGGTGAGCATTAAATTAAGTATCAGCCATGGACCAAGGTAATAAAATGTGGCATATATATTGCAGACAATGCAGATTTGTGATTTATGCTGGCTGGGCTCTGAAAGCAAGAATCCATATTGTTAAAGTATGCATTCAGTCATTTCAGGAAATCAAAATGGATTAGTACATTTAGACTTCAGGGGCTGAACCTGAATGTTCTTGAAACATTAAAATGTCTCCTCCCTTTTCCCCTGGGCATTGCTGCTTTTTTCTCTATATATCTTTGTCCTTCTCCAAACACATCCTATCTCAACATCATAGAAAGGTTTGGGTTGGAAGGGACTTGAAAAACCATTTAGTTCCAACTCCTCCCCATGGACAGGGACACCTTCCACTAGACCAAGTTGTTAGAGCACCACCCAGCCTTGGACACTTCCAGGGGTGTGTAATCACCAGCTTCCCTGGGGAACTTGTTACTTAATCTACATAGTTCCTATTTTTGCAAGGCTACCTTCAAGACTGATGGGATTAATTCCCAGAGGAGAATGCCCCAGTTGAAAGAAACAAAAGGAACAGCAACAAGAAACCATCAACACCTCCAGCAGCTGAAGGAGGGCTGCACTGTCTCTGGCTCTTGAACTGGACAGGACTGGGGATAATTAATGCTACAGAGGATACCAGCTGTTTGCTTAAAAGCCCAAAACTCAATTTGAAGTTTGTCAGACACTATCTCAATAGTAAATGAAATGCACAGTAGATCTGGGGCCGAGTTTTGAGTGCCAGGAAGGGAAAACAAAGGCTCAATGCTTTTCTTTAAGCATTTTATTTTCCTTATTTGTTTGGTAGGTGAGGATGTATGGAGCTGTTGTTGAGCTGTGAACCAAACTTGTGATGTTTTCTGTTTGGTTTTAGGCCTGACTGCCACTTACACAATGTACCTTAGCTTAGTGTTTTCAGGACTTGTCCAACTCTGATGGAGGAGATTTTTTTACTAACATTTGTGATTTCTTTTGCATGGTGTTTACCCAACACCACCATTTTGAATGTGGTAAAACTGGTAATAGGGAGATGGTGCTAATGGTTTTTATAATAAATCTCATCAGATATCAGGCTTTCTTTCCTGAGAGTCCTTGCAGTACCAAAGATAACCAATAGCCAAGGACAGGTGGATCTTGTCTGCCCATTTCCTGTGTTCATCTGGCCTTTCTCTCTTCTCCATCACCACAGCTAAACCAAAGCAAGAGACTCAGAGGTTACATGCTTCACCCATTAAGCCATTACAGTCCTCATCAGTAAATTACTTCAGCTCTGCATTCACTTCTCAGACTTTTGTTTGTATATTCATTTTTTTCAGGGTCAGTGGCAGTGAGGTTTTGGTTGTAAAATTATGAGTGAGAGTTATTAGGGCTTCATGAAATTTCAACACAAAAGCAAACCAGCCTCTGAGGCAGACACAGCAGCTTTGCTGCATGGTTTGTGCTGGTGCCAGGGGTTACAGGAGGACAAGGAGCCTGTACTTGAGATGTGGCCCACAATATTTTGGCATGCAAGTGAGGATGGGACACTGCACCTCCCTATGGCATCCCCATCGCCAGCACTGCTGAAAGTCTCTCTTCAAGGAAAACCCTCCTGAGCCAAAGTGGCACAAAGCAAAAGGAGCAAAAAAGACAGCAAGAGGTGTGTGGTCATGCAGGTTACTCTAACCCTCCCAATATGGGCTAGCAGAGTTTTGCATAGCATAGGAAAGACTGCAGGGTTCTGTTTATTAAAGTTAGCAACCAAAATTATTGGACCCACGTGATCATGAAAAAGAAATGGTAATAGGCTCAGCACACAAAATCCTTGAATGGTTTGGGTTGGAAGGTATCTTTTAAACTAGATGGGACAAAATGCATGAAATTGTGCTGATGGGGAGCAGTCAGAGATGAGCAGCACAGGGCCAGGCAGCATCCCATGGGCTACAGTGGTTCTGGCTGCACTGAGGATGGGACACAGAACTCCAGATTTTGTCTGAATTCTGTGAATTTTGTGAATAAGTGGGATTACTCTTCTGGACCTGTTGGCTGTACTTTGTCTAATGCAGCCCAGGATACCACTGACCTTGACCACAAGAGTATGCTGCTGGTTCATGCCCAATTTGATGTTCAGCAGCACCCACAGGTCCTTTTCCATCAAGCTGCTTTCCCACTGGGTGGTCTCCAGCATGTCCTGGTGCCTCCATTTTTTCCTCATTAGATGTAAGATTTGTCACTTCTCATTTTTGAACTCCATGAGGTTCCTGTGGTCCCATTCCTGCTGCCCACTGAGGTCCCTCTGGATGGACAGACAACCCCCTGGCACACCAGTGGCTTCCTTCCAAACCTGCTGAGGGTACACTCTGCCCATCATCCCAGGTGTCAGTGAGGGGTTACACAGGGCTGGGCTCTGTGTGTGACCCCTGGGTGCAATTTCTGGTTGCTGACCACCAACCTCTGGTCCCAGCCACTCAAGCAGGTCCCAAGCCAAATCCCTGCCTACTTATCCAGCATTAAAACAACAGCTTCTCTCTGAGGATCTGAAGTGAGACTGTGTCAAAGGCTTCCCTGAAGTGCAGGCAGACAATGCCCACTGTCAGTCAGGCAGACAATGTCTATCAGTAATGCTTTTGAAGTGAGGCTTTCTGTTTTAGGGTAACTCTTCATAAAATCTGATTCAGAGCTGACCCACAGTAGCTGTGGTTTAAGAGAATTCCAGTGGTGATCTAGGCAGACAGGTGATATAGGTGATATAGGCAACTTTATGCAGGAACAAGTTGTTGAGCTGTGAACTGGCACCAGAAGTGCCCAGCAGAAAGCAAAATGAAAAAATTTCAGTCTGAATTTACACTCTGTCAGGGCAGTTGTGTTACTGTGATAATGCACATTTACTTGTAATGGAGTGCATGTGTCTTGAAAAAAGTGCCAAGCAAATGCATTCTCAGCTTCTGAGGCCAGACCTTCCTATGATGTAAAAATTCTCATTGAAGATCTGGGACCCAGGATTTATCCTCTTGTGCCTAGTTCTTCAGCTGGAGAAGGACCATCACTTTGGGAGAGCAGCTCTCTGCAGACTGCGGTTGTTTATTTCATTTAAAGAACAATCTCTCAAATATTTAAAAATGTTTATTAGAAATAAAAAACCAAATGCCAAAACCTTCAAATCAAAATAATTGGATTTTCACTTACTGAAAAAAAAATTTCTTGTAAACAGTTTATTTCTGGCTCCATTTTAGCAATATGCGTCACCAACAGCAATTTGAAAAACTTGCCAAAAAACAAAAAATCAAATCTGTTTAAAAACATTTTTATTCTTGCCTTGTTCTGCTCTAATTCAATGTCCCCTTTTAAAATATTTTAAACCCTGCATTTTTAAAATACATTCAGAGATGCAGGATACAGTGGAGCAGGTAGAATATTTTTACAGCAACAGACTTGACCTTGGCTAGCAAACCTTGAGTCTGACTCTAAACAAGAATGTCTCCAAAGCTTTGGGGTTTGGGCTCTCTTGAAATAGCAGGTGGCTGTTCAGATAAGAAATGCTGGTTCTGCCCATTACACAGACAGGAACCAGGTGCAAGGTGCAGATCTGCACTGGAACTTCCTGAAAATTTGGGAGTCTGCAGCCAAAATGCTTCTTGGATCTGATCACTGCTGCACTTCCAGTTGTAATTATTGTATTAGAGTGTGTCAAATTGCAACTGAAAGCAGAGTCTGGAAACATACATGCTTTAATATGGCAGTGAGAACTGTGCTAATGAACAATTAATAATGAGCAATGCTGTACTTTGGGTATTGTTTTCTTTCAAAGAAGATGAGTGCTGCTGTTGTCCCATGTGCTGTTGCAGAGTCACAGAACCATGGAGTGGTTGAGGTTGGAGCAGCTCTTGAGATCAAGTCCAGCTTTGAGATCAAGTCCAACCTTCAGATCTAGTCCAACCTTGAGATCTAATCCAGCCCTGAGATCTAGTTCAACCCTGAGATTAAGTCCAACCTTGAGATCTAGTCCAACCCTGAGATCAAGTCCAGCATTGAGATCAAGTCCAACCTTGAGATCTTATCCAGCCCTGAGTTCTAGTCCAACGCTGCTCAAGCAGGGTTATCCAGACAGGGTTGCTCAGAACTGTGTCCACTTTGGTTTGAATTATCTCCAGATCATCACCAGGTAACCTGGTCCAGTGTTTGAGCTTCCTCACAGTGAATATTTAATGTGTTTTAGTTGGTGCCCAGTCACTCTTGTCCTGTCAGTGAAGTTTAATCCCTCATGCTCATTCTCTTCCATTGGGTATTTATAGACATTGATAAGATCTCCATGAGCCTTCTCCTCTCCAGGCTGAACAGTCCCAGCTGTCTCAGTATCTCCTGATATGAGAGATGCTTCAATCCAGTAATCATTTTTGTGGCCCTGTGCTGGGTCACAATAAATAAAGTTCCAATAAATCTGTGTCACTCTTTCACTGGGAGAGCCCAGAACTGGGCAGAGCTCTGGGACACATCCTCAGTGATTTTCCTCCTACTTGACTTCATGTCACTGCTCACAACTCCCTGAATTTAGTAGAACAACCAGTTTTTAATCCATTTTACTGCCCACATATTGGACCCATAATTTGTAATCCTATCTTTTGTGATATTATGGGAGACAATGACATAAGATATATTAGTCAAAGAAAACAACATCCACTGCTCTGCCCTCATGCATCACCTCACTGTGGGGGAAATCAGGTTGGTCAAGCTTGATTTCCCCTTTGTAAATCATTGCTGGCTACACTGAATGCACTTCATGTTTTGAAGTCAGCTTGTGGGAGGAGAGAAAAAAAAGGATGTGATCTCCAGTGGGAGACTTTAGAAATGGGAATTCTCATTTGGGCCACTGAAGAACATCAGCACAACCCCACTATTATAAGGAGGTAATGCAAGGACAACTTAAGTTTAAGAAAAGACCCACAGAGTAGGGAGGTGAGAGCAATTTATGTCTGAAAAGGCTGGCTGCCAAATAAGCAAAACTGGGCAATGGACTTCTGAGGACACATTTATCCTTGTGCATTCCTTGCCATGGCTTCAAATACTGGTGAGTGTTGAGAGAGTCGCTAAGAATTAGAAAAGTACAAAGCCGTGGCTAATTCCAAGTCCTGCACCTGCAAGACAGCGTGTCCTTAAACCAAGCTGTAATATGATGACAAATAGTGAAAGAGACATGAGGAAAGAGAGATGTAACCCCTAAGGAATAGAGAAGAGCTGATGTTGTAGTGTAGCCAATAGATAGTTTAAGTTACAGAATATTCATAAGCTTATTACTTGCTGTATATATGTCTGATACTCTCTTCAATAAAAGAAGCTTGCTGATCTCACATTGAGAGTCCCAAGTTTTCCCTACACCCAACAAATTGCTCATCCCCGACAAATAACTCATTCTGCAACAGGTGAGTGCTGGATTCCTCTGGTGCCAGACCCAGACCTGGTGTGACACTGTCCCAGCACTGCCTGGCAGCTCAGTCTGACACTGACCTTGATTTGTTCCGTTGCTCTGTCTGCTTCAGTGCCATCACTCCCAGCTGAACATCAATTTGCATGCAGAGAACATTTTAATTGTCCCTCTTTCAGCACTCACTCAACGTATTTAATCAGGACAAACACTCAGAGGTGTAAACTTTACAGCATCCTGTGCTCCTTCTGTGTACAGGGAAATCAACTCTGTTCCCTGAAGGGAGGAGGAAGGGGTAAGGTCATGAGCAGCTAAAAAATGTGCAGGGGGAATTGTCAGCTGGTGCAAGCTTGCTTTCTCCTGTATTTTTACAACTCATTTTTAAATAAATAACGAGATCTCAGCTATGGCCCTAGAAACTCATCTTTATAAACAAATCATCTATTTTCCATTTGGAATACACACTAGAGAAATCAGATGGTGTCTGGTTAAGCTGGAGTGTATATTTTTTTTAGAGTAGACAAGACATTAACAATCTGAGTGGGACTGCAGAAATTTGTTCTGTTCAAGATGTAGTTATCAGCTGAGGATATGCAAAAGCCTCATCTGCACTAGATACTGATAGTGGTGTAACCCAGGTGGCTGAAGTTTCCAAGAGGAAAGTATTTATGGAATATATCACATAAAGTCACTGGAGATGTAAAGTAAAGAAATAGTGGATTTAATTGTGAGTAAAATCCTGCTGTGACATTGGATAGTCCATTTCCAACCCCATCCTCACACCACTGAACCAGGCAGTCCCAACCCATCCAGATGGCTTTCCATTGCCTCAAGGGTATTTAAAGAGTTCTTCTGAGAAAATGGAAAAGCAGAACAGGACTGACTCATTGCAAGAGCTTTCCAGAAATGGCCAACACCTCTGTTATGGAAAAATTCACATTCCTGGAGGAGATCATATAAAAAGCTTTGACAGGGCTTTATCCAGCTGAGATAAACTAACTCATGCAATGGGGTGAAAGTATTACAGATTTATACCACTTGTTTAAAATAATGTTTTCTTTAGGTTTTTACATATTATTTCACACTTCATCTCACTTTTGTACATCCTACCTTTAGCACTTTCTCATGTTTGTGGGTCTGATTTTACACTTACTGAAAATCAGACATTTGAATTTCCATCTAAACAACTGGAGCAGCTTTTCCTTGGGTTTCTGAGGCAAACAGAAACTACCTAACTACCTAATTTCACTCTGCACTTTTCACAAAGATCTGACTCATGAATGAAGGAGTTTTAAGGAGTTTTAAGACTCTTTGAGTCTTAAAGTCTCAGAAGAAACTTGCCAATTATACCTGAATCTCCTAAAATGTGTACTTAGTACATTTCTTTTTTTAAAAATGGTTATTCAGCGTTGAGCTGGGAGTCAAATTTGAAGCTCTGAGCTACTTTGCACATCTCCTGTAGAATCTGAAGATGGAAGGGATCCTGTGAAAGGTGCTGGACAGAGTTATTTCATTAACACCTGTGAAAAGCAACCTCAAAAATCCAGTTAGTGACTGTCAGATTTTCTGTTCTGCTCCATTCTGTTGCTGACCACGTCACCTTTATGGGGTTATGTTGGACACCTTGACCTCAAAAGCAGGACCAGACCTTGCTCAGCTCAGGAGGGGATGCAGCTGACCTTCCCCAGGTTTGAAAGGCTTGGAAATAAATGGGGCAGGTAGTGCAAGAAAAGTTGCTTTTCCATGGTGACCTGCATGGTTTTTCCCCCCTTAACTGCCTGCTCTCCAAGGCAGGTTATGTGCCCCATATTGGTTCACATGAAACTAATGAAATCACAGCATAATATTTTCCATAGCTCATATTGTGTCCTTGCTACAGTGACTTACATGTTGCTTGTAAAATATTGGCTCCGTCTGCTTCAAGGGGGTGGAGAGAGAGCCCCTTTCACTTGCCTGATTTATATGTCAAATGTAAAACTGAAATGAAACATGTGGCTGATTGCCTACAAAGTTTTATGTCAGGTGTAGAAGTCAGTGGCCCCACTCATAAATCACGCTGCTCATTTGTAGCTGTTGCAACAGATTTATGCAATTTATAACTGGGTTATTGAGCTATGTCATCAGTGCAGACATTTTCTTATGAATAAAAGCACTGCTAAATTGAGAGATGGTTTGTAAAGCAATTGGCCATAACTTTTTTGATGGGAGGAGGGAGACACCTTATTGTTTGTAATTTATTAAAACAAAACGTTTGTGAAAGTCCTGGGCCCCTCCCTGATCTCCAAAGGTTTTATTTCTTCTCTGGGGACCTGCAAAACAAGCTCCTCATTCATAAGTGTGAGATGAAGCTGTGAGGATGATGTTTCCGCTGGTGATTCATGTGATTTACTCAGAAGGTTTGATTCATCATGAAGAAAAACAACCTCTGGCCAAGGGACAGATGCTTATGGGGATTTGACATTTGATTTTAGCTGGGTTATACAGGGTTATGAACAGGGATAGCTTTTCTCTATAAAACAACTTTCCCTGGAGCAAGGAACGAGACTAATGCCCCAAAATTTTGCTTCTGGTCTGTATTTGCAAAGGAAAGGAGGCATTTCTGTAAGGTTTCAGCTGGACTCTGTCTCCTGAAATTCCTCTTCTGAAGGTCTGCATTATGCAGGAGGCTGATAAACCAATGGCACCTCCCAACAGGGAAAGGATGGAATTGCTCTGAGGGGTGGAGAGCCTTGGATGCTGTGGTTTCAGGATGCCTTAGGGTGGAAAATGCCCTGTGATATTTGCTATATCTGGGGGATCCTCAAGCCAAGGTGAGGTTCTTCACAGAGTTTAGGAAATGGATTTAATTGAAATTCCCAGGAGTGGCTCCAAAAGGGGCCCAGTAGATCCTCTGACCCCAAGTTTCAAGTCAGACAATTCTGCTCATAAACTTGAACTTCCTGGCTCTTATTCATAACAGGTCCGTTCAAAGTCCTGTGTCTGAGCACACAGAGTTCTAACTGAGTTTGAGTTCAAATTGATGTTAAGATTTCACAATTGGGTGTTCTTTGTAGTATTTTTCATTAAAATTTAAAAATATGTGTAATATTAAGAAATCATTCAATCTTCTAATTAAAAAGTGACTTTAAAAAATAACTTTGTGTTTGAAGCCTCCTATAATTTAAAATTACTAAAAAGACATGGATCTACAGTGATTTGAATCTATTTTTATGGGAGCTTTCAGGAAAATGTCTCCCAAAGACTACATTGGACTTATTTAATCATGACTATTTGCAAAAAATGAGAGAGGTCCTCCCCTAATGGTCCCTGTCAGATCATTAAAACTAAAGCTCAACTCAGATTTCATTGTAGCAGTAGCTTGTACAGAAAATGAGGAAACAAAACTCTGCCCTTCAAGGATGAGATTCTGAGTTAAGGTCATGAAAAAAATCTCAGCACATTTGTTAAAACCAGTCAAAGGTGACAATATTTTTAATGGAAATCTTAAATTTTTAAAATTAATTTTTTTTTCCTTTGGAAATTATTTGTTTACTTCTGTATTTAGCTGGGAATATACACAGGGCTGGGAAAGGGAGCGAGGACATGCAGATATTGGTGTTTCACAGGGCAAAAGCCAAGGTTTAGAAATTGGTGGAGGTTGTATGGGAGGTTTGTGGTCATGCAATGTTTTTTGGGGATGTATCACTTGTGTTTCTTCTTTGAATGATGCACTTTTCCTAGAATCACAGAATGGTTTGGGATGGAAAGACCTTCAAGATTATCTAGTTCCAACCTTCCTCTAGAAGCCCTGTCCTGTTCCATGTGCCTTGACCAATGCAGAAGAGGAAAGAACGACAAAAATCTTCACAACTGAGCCTAAGTCTGAATATTTGGTGCTCTGAAGGCTGAGGCTATGTAGCATTATTAGTGATGGTGTTGCATCCAGCCCAGCGTTGAGGATGAGCTTGAATTCATCTAAAGCAGGATCCAAACATGAGGCTTAAAAGGCTGCATGGAGGTTTTGCTGCATCTGGGGTGGAGAGAGGAAAAGCAAAAACTGGTTGGGAAGAAACAGAGGGAAATGTGATCCTGTTGGTTACATTTATTGCAATGAGCAAGGCCAGCTTGAAAGTTTGGCCTGGTAAAGGGAATGAGTATGTGATGTCTGTGCTGCTCTGAGACAGGCTGGGCAAGATATGGATACCCCAAATCTTGAGTGCCCATCAGTCATTAATTTGAACTCCACTTGAGCTGCCTTCCCTGCCATGCACATTTTTCTTATGTGCTTCGTTCGCGAAACATCCTGAGAAACTTGATTTTTTATTAAGTAAGAAAAAGAAAAAAGAAAAAGCATCCCTACCAGATTTTTCCTTTTCCATTTGGCAAACTTTGCTTTTCCGCCCTGCTGTTTCCTATGGAGCTGCAGCCAGCACGACTTTCCAGCTTGTGGATTTCCTTGTGCCAGAATTTTTAGAATAGCCATAAATATCTGCTCTGCTCTGGGGACTAGGGGCAATTCATCCTGCCCTCTCTGCTGGCTGCCTATCCTGCTGCAAGAGCAGAGTGAACTCCTGGCCAGGTGAGGATCCACGTCCTGCAGTCTCTTTGCTTATCATAAATAAGGATGGCTTTAATATTGGGCACTGTTCTCTTCTATTTTTAACATTTCTGGATTTTTTATGGCCTTCTTGGAGGCTGGCAGAAATAAATTCTGCTCTGGCATCAATAGAAAGTCTTGAGTTCAGGTGCCTGCCAGGAAGAAGAGATCACAGAGATCCCCTGCACATGGATATCACAGAGTGCAACTCCATGGCAGAAGAAACAATGAAAGTCCTCTCTCCTCCCATCACTTTTGGTATTGGTATTGATTGCCAAGTGCAATACTTTTGGTATTGATTGCTAAGTGTTCATTTACTCTTCTTGGTGTTATCAGAGAGAGTCCTTGGGAGGAAGGTCTTGAGCTTTTTGTGGGAGAGGTAATTTCCCTTTGTCATCCAGGTGAATCCATCTATCAGCTGCCAATGTGATGTGTGAACATCCTCATTTTAAATTATTTGCCACAGATGGAACATCTGAGTGGTTTAAACTGATTTTTTTTTTTTTTTTTAGCTGACAAAATCAATACTCTTGTAACTATTTGGGAAAAGGGAGTATGTCACACATGGACATAGACTGGGAAATAAAAAGATCTGTCCAAAACTGAAGCTAAATGCTCATGGCATCTTTAGGAGCATTGGAATGTGGGTCTTCATTGCAGAAAGCATTACCTGAAATATGTGACCAGGCTGCTAGGGCTGCAGTTTGCAGACTGCTCTGTTACCCACTCTCCAAACAGAGGGATCAAAACTCCATAATCCTTCTGGTGCCTCTGGTCTCTGCCTTCTGGCACTTTGCCATTTCTGATGACAAAGCAAGACATAAGCACACGTATATTTTAAAAGAAACTCTCCAAATTCCCCATTTCCTCTTTTCTAAAAAGGTTTGTGCCAAAGAATTCTTGAAAATCAGGCCAAATGACAAATATTGAGGAGACAGATTTGCCTTCTTCATTTTTTCCTGCAGTAGAAGGAGAACACAGAGATAGAACAGCATTGCCATGATTCTGATGATGGACTGTGTGGGGAAGGGCCATGCTCCTGAGTCCAGGAAATCCTAATCAGTTGCAAGTTAATGATAAATACCCTGGAGGATTTTAGCAATTCTTCATGCAAATTCTGAATTGCTAAGGAATTCAGAACTTTTATTTACTATTTCACATTCGTCTTTTTGAGCACCGAGGTTATGACTCCAAAATGCTCCTTCCAGTGGGCTCTACAGTGCACCTGAGTCTCTGTGATTGCTGTGCAGTGAAGGTCCACACTAAGGACATGCCTAAAAAGCACAAAATTCTCATTTATATTGTTCCCATCCACAGGACATGCCAGGAGGAGGAAGTGGAGGCCCCATGGAGAGGATGGTGATGTGCAGGTGTGTAGGATGTCTCCATCAGAGTTTGGGGAGGACTGGGGCAGAGGAGGGATGTGCTGGAGGTGAAAGGCAGCAAAATGTGGAGTGGAAGGGTGGCAACCTCCATGTGGCAACCTCCATCCCTGAGGCTATTTAAACAGAAACACAACAAAGTGATATTTCATGGCCCAGTTAAACCCAGTTACACCTTGTGTGGTCTTCTGCTGCCAGACTTGTTCCAGCAGAGCTCCCCACTCTCATTTTGAACAGCTTCCCAGGGCAAGAACACAGATTTACTGGGGGGGTAAATTACCTTTTAACCTGGCTGGCATCTGCTCTAGGCCCTCCAAGGTTTCAGAGCAGTGTTGCTCCAGAGAGATGGGTTCAGTATCAATTTCATTTTTATATATTTTATTGGAGCTGTAAAATAAACTAACCTAAAACCAAGAAAACATCACTGAAGTTAAGCTTTTTATTAATAAAATATTGAACTAACCCAAGAATAGAATACTTGAACTACCAAATGGACTGGCTGGGACAAGACAGTTTCAGAGCTGGGCTGGAGCTGAATTATCAGCTGTGTTGAAAGTGTAGTCATCTCTGTTGTAAGTGTGAAGAGGGATTCTGAGAATATGGCTAATTGTGTGGAATTTTACCACTGTCATTCAAATAAAAAAAATCTGATTAATTCACTTAAATATTCCTTGTCTGTACCACAACATTTCCAGGTCCCTATATTTCAGTTCTCATGTTCAGTTTCTTTTTCTGCTCTCTCTCCTAGAAGGGATATCATAATTCAGACATTAAGGAACATTTTAGGTGGCTCAGAACCTTTATTTGCTGTGATTTCAATGGCAGCTCAAATTCTGTGAACTTCTAACCACAGGACATGTTTCACCAAGTGCCTGTATTGATTTTCTTTGGAATATGAGATCTGGAGGACTTTTTTATCTGACATGACCTTTTCCCATGGCAGTTTCTGAGTGCACTGGGAGTGCACTGACACCCTAAAGCTGAATGGGGCCAGAGGACAATTTGGGCAGAAATTCTGGTGAATTCTTGGCAGATTCTGGTGAAGTTCTGGGACATATCTGGTACACTGGGGCCCTGTAGCTTAGTCCAGTCAAATATGAATTAGGTCACTGTTGGTTGTCACTAAGTAGGAAAAGTCCTGCATATGCCAAGAATTTTTAGACCATTTAGCAATTTGCATAGCAGAAATGACTGCTAGGTTTCCCTCCCAGTAAATAAACAAATAAACAATGAAACACAATATCCTGGGACATCAGGTCACTTTGGAGTAATTTTCCATGGCCTTATTTGAGTTACTAGCCGAAAGTTTTCTGAGGAGTTGTCATAACCTTCCCCGGGCAGGATGAATAGGAAAATCCCAGCTGAGGTGGATCAGCTGCCCAAACACCCATCCATCAGCAAAATCAAAATAAATTCACACAAGCAGGAAATCTCTGCATCATCCTGCTGTCCCTTGCCTCTGGGAGCTGACAAAAGGCTGATTCTTCGTGGTGACAGAGTGATTTTAACAACCTCTCTGTTTCTGGGCAGTTTGTGGTCAGGGATGTGCATCTCAGTGGTGCAGTGCTGCTGTAAGAGTGACCAGGACTAGGCTTATTTAAAATACAACCTTTAAAATAATCAAGCATAGGGAGAAAATGCATGTCCAAAGATAAACAAAGTTCTGAAAGCAAGTGCTCAGATTAGGTGCCCATTCATCAGGAGCTTAATTAGGAGCTGTAATTCATTAAAGCTCCTTATGCAATTTGTGTGCTTCTGTGCAGGGAGAAGCTTGCTGGGGGAAATTCAAAGGACTCAGTGCCATGGGGCAGGCTGTACTCAGATCACAGAATGGCATTGCTGCTTCTCTTCCCACCCTTCCCAGCTCTCCAAAGGCTGCGTCCAGATGTGCTTGTCTTTCCTCAATACCCACTAAATATTCCTTAATTTGCGAACTGCCCCTTATTTAATGCAAGCCACTGTGCTGCTGCTCTGCATTTTGCTTTGGTCATTGTACAAAATCCTTTTAAGGGATGGGCTCATGACAGGAACAAAACCCAGGCCATGCATGGAGAAATCCCCCTGACTGGTGAAGAAATCTCTACAGTACAAAGTGCTCAGCCCTGTGCATCCTCCCTTGGGTTTATTTGGTTTATTGGGTTGTGCATCCTCTCTTGGGTTTATTGCTTCACGTATTGGCTTCCAGCTGTGCTGCCCACACAGCATAATGGCTCTGCCCCATCACAGGTGCTGCATGAGCTGAGTGTGCTGGTGGCATTTAGGAGCTACTAGTGTGAATTTACATCAAAACCTGGCTGCTGCATCATTTTTCTGTTTCTCCCTCACCCTGCACTATGTGTAGGACCTGCAATGGGCTGGACATCTAGGGCAGGTCAGACTTCCCAGGACAAAACAAATAGAAACAGGGCTCTGGAGAACCTGTCACATGGGATGGGATGTCTGGATTTGGCTTGTTTAGTTTAGCAAGACAAAAGCTCAAGGGAGGATGTGACGACTCTCTATAAATATACCAGGGAGAGAAAAGAGTTATTTCAGCCTAGGGACAGAGTTGGCACCAGAACAAATGGGCATGAAGTGGCTGTGAGTGAATCTAGGTTAGGAATTGGAAAGGTTGTTAGCAATTGGGGTAATGAACTGCCTCCTAAGCAGGAGGAAAGAAAACAGGTGTTGACTGAAGATGGAGTGGGGTTGATTTATAGGAGGGTTTTCATGCTGGTTTTGCTCAGGATTGCAAGTGTCAGCAGCACAGGAGACCCTCCCAGTCTGTGTGCTGGTGCTCACTGGTGGGGATGCTGCCAGTGGTGCAGTTGCTAGGCTGAAATGAAGTGCAGGTGTTTATTTTACAGACTTTCAAAGCCAAACCAGAATCTAACACCCAACTGCTGTGACCTCTCCCAGCACAGGAGGTACTGGTATCAAATTCAGTGTTTCTGTCAGAGCATGTCCTTACTTCAGGCAAAGTAAATTATGAGGAATTCAGATGCCCTTGGGATCCTGTTCCTCAGGGTGCACACACAAATCAGGCTGGGCACTAAGGGACAGCCCTGAGCAAGCACCTCTGTGCTCTGTGATGGTCTTTGCAACAGCTGCTGTGATGTCTCCTACAGAATATAAAAACTCTGGGGCTAAGAGAAGGTAAGCAACCACTTCCCTGTGCATCTTCTGCCCTTCCTGCTGTATCTGCTGCTGGCATTCCCAGTTCAGATAGTGCTACCAGGAATCCTGAGGAGCACTAGGATCAGGACAACCAATTTTAGGAACACAGTGACACTCCCTCCCCACCCCTGCCTGCTACACTGGGGCAGGGGTTAAGGTCTGATATTCCCTCCAGCTTGTTCTGCTGTGGCTCTGAGCAGCAGCAAAAGGAGGGGCAGGCTGGGAGAGACAAACCAGGAGGATTTTTTAACAAACCAGGAGGTTATTTTATCAAACCAGGAGGTTATTTTATCAAACCAGGAGGTTATTTTTTCCAGATGATTTATCAGGCTCTGTTTTTTGCAGTGGAGGGCTGCTCCTGGCAGCTCTGGCCATGACTCATGGGGATGGGCTGCAATCAGCACAGGGATGGTTTTGTCTCTGCAAATGGGGAGGTCAGGAAAGCACTCAAGACTTTTTTCCTTCTTCCAGCCCTGGAGAGGAGACATGGCTGAAGCATGGGAGATGTAGAACAGATTTAGGAATGCATGGAGGTGTTGGGCAGATTTGGGTATTCCTACAGGTCAGGAACATGTAAACCCACTTGACATCTCCTCAACAATGGATTTTGCCCCTCAGTCTCATCCCTGCAGATGTCACTCTGCAAACCCAAACATTCCTGGGTTGTATGAGGAAATCACAGTGTGGACTGTGGCTGTGCCAAGACCTTGGAGCCCAACAAACACTTGGAATTGTTGGCAATTTCCCCTCACTGGCATTTCTCAGAGAAGCCACAAGAAACTATTGCTTTGAGGATGAAAGTCCTGGATCCTGAGAAATGGCCACTTCAGCAGGGACAATCATGGCCCTTTTCAGGCTGTTATCACACCAATACTGAGTGAACTTTGCATCATCCCAGTGGTGCAAATTTGACTCAATATTGGTGTGATAACAGCCTGAAAGGGGCCATAGCTGCAGATCAAGCACCTGCTGGACAAAGCAACCTAAGGATTGGCTGCACTCAGCTCATGGCCATGCACTCAGCTGTGATTTTTCTGGGCATTCTGGTGGAGGATCAGATTTTCATTGTTTTCTATGTGTCCTTACACAGAAAGCTGAGAGGAGGATGCTGGCCCCATGTGTTTCTGGAAGACAGAGAGATAAGAAGCAGTGTCCTGTGCTAACCATGGCTGTTCCCCATCTGTTTCCTTTTGAGGGAACAGCTCCACAGAGAAGGCTATGTAGTACTGAGGGAGGAGCTGGAATATGGCCTGGAACAGGCATATTGTGGACAGGTGAAAAAAAATGCCCCACATGATGACAGGAAGGTCAGGAGTGCATTGTGTCTCTGCCTTGAAATGTGCTGAAACAAAATGGAAAAAAAAAAATAAAATGTATTTCTGAATACCCTGGGAGGATGTCAAGGTTTAGAAGGTGATATTTTTTCCATATGAGTTGCATAAAATTAATATATTAGAGTTGATAAAAAAAAAGAGGAAAATGTGCTGAATAATAAAAAAAAGTTTAAAAAGTATAAAAAGTTGTTTTTTGTGGATCTGGCAGTGGAGCACAGCCATTGTAGCCACATATTTTAATCATGTCATTGAAGCCGTGATCAAACCATTTTGACTAAAATGCTCAATCTTGTCAAAGAGTGTTCTCTGTATTTTCCAGGAAACTGGGAGAGCCAAAAATAGTCTGCCTGACAGCAAGACCTTCGCTGCTGTGTTTTGTCTTAATTGTACATTTACAAAATTACTTTTTTTTTGATTCTCTGGACATGCTCCAGGAACTGCTGTTCTGAAAGCCATTTCTTGGAAGGGTTGTGGTTTTCCCATCTCTTGTCCTTCCATTTCCACCCAGAGCCCCAGGTCACCCTCTTTGCAGGTGATGAGTCTCCTGTTTGAGTCAGCCAGGCTGTGGAAGATGCTGAATAGGCTCAGTGCACAACTGCTCCTGTTTCCAGCTCTGATCTAGAGGCCAAATATGATGGAGAGATTGTATTTCTCCAGCTTGTGAATGCTGTTCCCATATTTCCCTTCTATCGTGAGTTTTTTGGGGTTTTTTAAGCTTTTCAAATATCTTTCTGCAAGAATCCTCTCTCTAGAGAAGAAGCAGGGCAAGCAAAGGCCGTGTTCTGGAAGGATGCACATAAAAGTGCAGGAGGAAAGGGCAGCTGGAAAGCTTTACATGACCTCAAGTGCTAGTTGAGCTCAACATGGCAAAGTTCTCCATGCCCACAAGAATTTATATGGGCAGGAGAGGTCCTGCCAGAACAACCTGGGGCAAAGACAAACACCCAAGTGCAAAAGCCAGTGCCAAGCCAAGCAGTGTGGGGTAGCAGTCAAGCACTTTCCAGCAGTGAGAGCAGTGGGAGTCTGTCCACAGCAGCTTGGTGAGAAAAAACTCTCCACAAAGTAAAGTAACCTGTGATCCAAGGAGGCTCAGCTACAGCCAATTGACCTGGGTGAAAAGCAGGTTGTGTGCAAAAGGCATTTTAGCATAAACTAGCCAAGGAGGGTGTTGCTGTTACTTCCTAGGATCCTTCACAGCAAGCTAGAAGTCAAATAATTCAGCAAAAGCTCCAACTTTTCTCACAAAACAGAAATCAACTGTCACTGGACGTTAATGGAGTGAGAAAAGTAATTAGGTCTAATTTCAAATGTCTAAGCCAATTAAATAACAGTGAGAAAAGTTGTGTAACTTAGCTCTGCTCATCAAAAATAAAACTGTCAAATTGTCCACATTTACAAATCTCATGCTGACTTTTTGGATGGCTTAGGGAGGGCTTGTTTGGGAAATACGCAAATTGTGCACAAGGTGTCGGGACCGAGTGCACCTTCTGTTTTTCTGGTTCATAAAACTTGGATCTTTTAGGTTTAAATTCTTCAAAGCTCAGCTCTGCCCTCAGACATTCCCAAAAAAACGAAGGTGTGCCTGGCCAAACCAGGAGCTGTCACTGGGTCTGAGAAGAAGCCTTCAGTTCATACAAGTGCTCCCCCAAAGGCAGGTGTGTGTGCTCAGCCTGCCAGGTGGCTGAGCCCACAGAACCACTTGTCCCTGAGCCAAAATACAGCAGAGGTGTTTGCAACTGCAGAGCCAGACCCTGGTTGTGAATGTGCCACCTCCATGTGCAGCTGTGGAACTGAATTTGCTGGAGGTATTTGAGACTCGAGCTCATGTAACCAAGGATGGAGAGTGGTCCCAGACTCCAGCCCTGCCTGAGGTCTGTGCTGGAGCTGGGCCAGCCCTGCTGCAGTCTCAGATATCACTGTTTTCTTGTGCTGTGTTTGCCTGAAAACATCTTGGACAGCTCAGGAGCAACGGTGCAAGAGACAAGGCCCAAAGTGCAGAGCTGCAGTGCAGAGTGTGGAACGCCCAGGAGGGGAGCACGAGGAAGGTTTGTGCTGCCTGTGCCTTTGAAGGGACAAAGCCAGCAGTTCATGGGGGTCTGGCACACTAAAGGACTGCCAGGCTGGCTGGCTGATGGGGGTTTCAGTGCACAAACCTGGACCAGGTCTCAGATCCACCACACCTTTGGGTCTAGCACAAGAACCATGCTCAGAGCAGATCCACCTGCAGCTGGTGAGGCCAGTGAAGATTTCATGCTCAGTAATAGGATTTCTTTTCCTTTGGCTGCATGAGGGATGCTCAGATGGGGGATTCACAGAGTAAATTTGCATGGCAATATCAGAACACTGTTCATTCTGTTGAAAGCCAGAGGATGAATATGGAGGAGGAGAGAAGAGGAGCTTGGATGTGTTGCTACTCCAGTCGATTAATCTTGGCTGCAAGCCCCTCTACCAGGAGTGCATGCATACAGTTGGTTTTATGAAAATAAATAATTTTCCCAACACCTTTCCTGCTGGTCCTGCTGAGACATTGGTGGGGTCACCCAGAGGCAGTGGGCTCAGGAGCCTGGCATCTGCCTGCTGGGCAATAAATGAAGGCAGCCAAACCAATGTCACCTTCACCCCTGAGGGCTCATTGGATGAAACCAACTTATATCCACTGTTTACCTGTTCTGGATTTGAATTGGTGACCCAGGGATGAAAGGCTTTCTGTCCTAGTTCCAGTACTTTGACTTGCTCTGCTGTAACAATAAATATCCCCCAAATCCCTTGGAGCTCCCAGCAATTACAGCCTTAAAATAAACTTATGGCATAGGATAGTGATTACCAAATGTTTCTTATTGTTTCCCCTCTGGGAGACATGTATCCCTCAGGAAATGAGTTTCTAATTACACAGGAGAAGCAGGAAAGTAACCATAGTGTGGGAAAGCTAAATTAATAAATGCTCCTAGGTGCACTCTGACCACCCCTTTTAGGGGAATGGTTAAACATGAGTGGTCTGAAGGTTTTACTTTGTCTCTTCTTGGGGAATGCCTGGGCTGGCTGTGGCAGAAGAGATTTGAGTAGAGAAAGGAGGAGAGGAATAAAGATGCTGTTGAAGATCTCAGGAAAAAGCTGCACTGAGCAGCCCACAGGAATTCTTCAGCCTGCAAACCCCAAACTGTGTTGTACCATCCTGTGCAGAGCCTGAGGTTCTAATACATTGGGAGGGTTAATAAAATAGATGTGCATCCTTTATCCCCTTGAGGTGCTAACCCAGCTCATTTCAGAGTCCAGTACTCCTTTTAAATACACTTAAAAATACAATTTTAAGGAATTAATCCAGTTCAAGCCAGTGCACTACCCACTCATGGAAAGCTGAGGCTGAAGCACGCTTTGGGCACTGTATGGCTCAAAGAGCCTGAGACCAGTGAGGCTGGAAAGCCTTTTGGACAATAACACATGTGATGGTTTGTGATGCCAGCTGGAATCCCCAGTGCTGGCTTTGTTTCTGTGAGTGCAAGAGGAAGTCCTCTCCATCCCTTGCTTGTACTTGTTTCATTTCCCACAGTACGTGCCATTTATAAACCTTGGGAATGTAAGTGCTCCCTTGGAAAACATCTCCCATCTCATCCATGCAACAGTGGCATCCAGAGCAGAAAAATGGCTGTAAATGCTCTCAGTGCCTCTGGCAGTGAATGTCAGGGTCTGCACCCCTCACTTGCTGCCCTCATACCTGTTGCTGCTGAAGGAAAATCTTACAAGCTGTGACTTTCTGGGCAAGATGAGGCTCATCCTTTTTCAGAAAGTGTCAGCCTTGGTTTGAAATTCATTGCCCTGGTGGAAGATACATCAGCATATGAAGAAATGTGCCCTAAAGTGGGAGCCAAACCAAAACACCCATACTGCAGTTTGCCTGTTTGCAGAGTGGATGTCTGATGTGAGGTTGTTTATGGGGAACCCCTGTGAAGCCTTGCTATGTAATTTACTCAATATTAAAGAACAGAGAAATGCCATTTGTGTGTGTACATAGAAGCAAAGAAGACAGTAGAATAAGCAGCAACAATTCAGAATAAAATTTTGAGGAGAGAATAGGGTTTAATGGTAGGTGAGAATGTTGCCCTTCTCTGGGCAGTGGAGTGCTTTATTTTGAGATGGAAAACACAGTAGTCCCTGTATGACTGAGGATGTTTTTATTCTGAAGTCAGGCAAACTATTTTTGCTGAATTTATGCTTAGCCTGCAAATTGAAGCAAATTGCAGAGATACCAAAACTACCCATACCAAAGTCAAGAAAGACAAAATTAGCTTTGTTCTCTTGGAACCAAAGCCACAGGATCTCAGCCTGCCACAGCTGCCCTTAAGATAACTAAATACTCTATTCTTAGGATTATGCTCACCATTTTGATCAAATCCACAGTTAAAATCTGTGTTTGTTGCACATTTAGTTAATCAGTACTCATCCTAAATTCCCAATATATATATTTATGTTATTCTTGTACTGCACAGTTTGCCAGATGGGCTTTTATCCTTGAGATACACAGTGAGGAGCATCATCACCTCTCCTGGCAATGCCAAACCACACTGCTTAGGGATTCTCTTTGGGTATTAATTGAATCTGAAATGGTAAGGCCAGCAAAACATCAGAATTTCAGCAACATATGTTGAACTGGCATCAATATAGGCTGTGTACATATAGATAATATGTTCAATCTGCCTCTTGGGGAATGAGAATTTAAGCTTTTGCTGATGCATTCTATCCTAAAGGTTAGGGGAGGATCAGAGAGCAAATCATCACATTGGCATATGGCAAGGATTTACTCTCCTGCAGCTGTAATTATGTTCATTCTGGCTGGTGAGAGTGTAAAATAAGACAGGACACATTCATAATAGCTCAAGGAAGCCCATTTCACTTTGCTGTTGCTGCACATGAGGAGTTTTCATTATCTTGGAGAAGGGGTTACCTGTTCAGGTCACACAAACCCAATTGCTCATGCTCTTTTGTAGTTACTCCTAAATCATCCTGCCCCAGGGTAAGACTCTTCTCCAGCAGAAGAGAATAACAATTGGTTTTCTCTACTCTAGCTGTAAATAACCACCAGCAATAAGTACCTGCAGTGTCCCTTGAGAACCTGTCTCACAGCCAGTGGGGTGTTGCTATTTCCCAGCACACAAGCAGGTTTTTATTGAGAGTACAAAGACTACAGTGCTGGTCTTCAGGAAGGATAAATTATTTGGAACAAGATTAGACATTAACACCAGCAGAGCACAAATGAGAAAATCACTGGAGAGGAGCACTGAAAATTGCTTGCAGCACTGATTTGTTATTTAGTGTCCTCCTGCTCTGTGGTACCGACTTCATCTCTTTAATGTGCACCAGCAGTAACTCAGATTTAGCTGTGGTTGGGTTTTCTCCCTCTGTGTTTTTGTGTTTGTTGATTGTTAATGCACAGAGCACAAAGATATAATTGTGGAGAGCAGTGGTGCCTCTCCCTCTGTCCCATCCTGGATTGTTATTCACACAGATAAGAACATGTAGCCACCTGCCATTCCCCTCATGCTTAGACTGTCAACTTTCTGGTTCTGTATTTGTAAGGCACAATAAAACAGCAAATAACAGGGCAGCTGACCAGCATGATCAAAATCTGCAATGTCTTGAATTTTCATTTTGCTGAATTGATCCTGCTCTGAGTGTTGCGTAATCCTAGGCTGTAAAAGGTGGCTGTTCTTAGAAGGATCAACCTTCTTGAGCTATTTTCCCCCCTTGTTAACAATTTCCATCTCATTTCCTATTTCCGGCTCTAACTCCTGCCGATAATGCTCCTCAGCTCATATTGAAACCAAGAGGGAAAAATATATGAATAGTAGACATCCGATCCAAGCTTTGTGTGTGGAATTCAGGGATGGAATGTTCTTGAGAACAAGACGGGTTTTTTAAATAGCAAAAGGCTGCTTGTTTAGGAAGAAAAATTGCACTGACACCTATATGTGGTACTGCTGATGTTTGTTCCCACAGTGCTCTTAGGCCAAATATAACCATCCACTTAGAATGTTTTTTTCCTTTTTTTTTCTCCCTTTTTTTTTTGTTTTGTTTTCATCAAGACGTTTTCCATGCAGAGTGTGTCTGCATGGCACTTTGCTGCACAACTGCAGCTTGTAGAGACAATTTCATGCCAGCTTAAGAAGGTGAACTTGCAAATGCCATAGTAACCAATGGGTTTGTGATGGCATGCAGTGCTGTCTTTCAGTCTGCAATATTGGCCTGCTATGCCCTTGCTTCCTCCATCTCCTGCTGCTCATCAGTTGGGTCAGCAGTATTTTGTGCAGTTTTTCCAAACCAAACCCAGCCCCTTCACTTCCAGAAAAGACATTTTTTCTGCACACCTGGCACAGTTCTTGGTGCATGGATGGTTGTGCAGATATCCAGCTGCAGGTGGAAATGGGCAGCCAGGACTATAAGGACATGGAGAAGACCCATCCCATCCTATATAATTGCAGCTAGAAGTTATTCAGAGCTAATCTGGACATTTCTAGGTGAGTTCCCTGGTGCTCTTTTTGCAGAAGAAATAAAACAAATACATTATTTATGTAATGATGAGTGCCCATGCAGGAGGTGGGTATGGGAAGTGCTCCCTGAGCAGGGATCATGTGAGGGTCTCTCTGTGCAGCAGTTTTGTAACCTACCCTGGAAATACATCAAAGAGGCCTTGGCTATGAAAGGCAGGAAGGGAGTGCTCTGAGGAACTGCAGCTACACCAGGAGTTGAGCAGAGCCAAGGAATGTCCTCAGGCATTGCAGCTCAATTGTGCTGTTGAATTGTCAGTCCCTGGCCAGCGCTGCAGCCAGCCTGGGAGCTGGCTGGGGATCAGCCCTGAGCCCATGGCAGCTTGGAGGTGTCCCTCCCTCCTGGAGGACACTGGTATGAACATGGGCAGCTGTGTGCCAGTGGGCTCCCATGCTCCAGAGGGAGCCACTCTGGGCATGAGCACTGGGAGAGGCAGCTGCTGGTAGGAGGAAAAACTGGATTTTGGGAATTCATTTCTTGGTATTAGTATTCTCTGTAATTTCTCTGTAAGGAGGGAGAGGGCATATATGGCTCAGAGTCTCATATGCAGCACTGGAAGTGAAATTTGGACTTTACAGAGCCATCCAATCTCATGCTGTCTGAAGATCTGTCTCTCCTTTGGGTTTGAGTCAGTACTTGGGGCTCAGAGTTTTCTCCACTGGATATTCAGCTATTCCAGGACTGTGCTGCTCAGGGGGAAGCTCTGCTTGTGTGTAACCCTCTGTCCAGGTCTGGTGGCCCTGGCTGGCAAAGACAGGGCCCCAAAACATGCTATGGCTCAAATCCAAGTGTGCATCTTCCTCCTGCAGGGTCCTGGGCACCAACTCTCTGTGGCTGGTTTCATGGAGGATACTGAGGAGAGATGGATAACATTTGTTGGGACCACAATTCCCAGAAGCAAACCTTCATTTAGGTGGTACAGCTGGATGTCCTCACAGACTGATACAACCTGTGGGAAGGCTCTTACACCTCAGCTTCACCTTGGTTTGTAAGGTCAGGGCCTGAGAAGTCTGATCTGTGGGAGTAATGAAGGTGAGTGTGGGGGGAACAAGGCAGATAATGGAGAGCTTTTGAGCTGAGGTAAAGCTTTGCCTCGTGGGGAGCCAGGGAAGATGTTTTAGGGTTGTCTGCAGTGTGAGACAGAGAAGACCCTGCTCAGCTGCCTGCAGCGAAAATGGTGCCAGTTGCTGGGTACTAGTAAGTCCTAGTTTTGATTTTTGTAAATCCAAACCCTGATGAGTCCCATTCTGAAACTCAGCAGTAAAGGTCAAAATCCTTCATGTGTGAAATGACTTTTCTCCTGTTTTTCCCTGGCAAAACACACAGGTGATCCTTAGGGCTCCAGAGAGTTTCCAAATCACTTCTTCTACCAGGTTTTGCTTGCTTTGACCTGAATACTGCATCATGCCCTGAGCCCAGCAGATTTGCCAGGGCTAAGTCTTCAGCAAAGCTCATTACTGAGTATTCATTAGCCTATGGTTGTGTTCTGGTAGCTGGAAAACCCTCTCTTTCCAAGGCAACAAGTGACAGGAGAAGAGAAAGTGTCCTCAAGTTGCCTCAGGGCAGGTTTAGATTGGATATTAGGAAACATTTCTTCATTGAAAAGGTGGCCAAGCCTTGGAAAAGGATGCCCAGGGAGTTGATGGTGTCACTGTCCTTGGAAGTGCTCAAAAAATAGGTGGACATGGCACTGTAGGGACACAGTTCAGTACTTGGCAGTGTGAGGTTAACAGACGGACTCAATGATCTTAAAGGTCTTTTCCAAACTAAATGGTTCTGTGAAAATCTTCCCTGGGGCCCATGGCAGGGAGGAAAATCAGGCTGGAGAGTGAGGGATGGGGCTGGGGAGGCACTGGAAGAGGTTGCAGAGATGCCTGTGAGAAAGAGAAAGGAACTGGGGCTTCCCTGCTGGTCCAAGAAGGGCACAGGATGCCACATCTAGAGAGGGATTGTTCTCTTGACAGTCCTCCCCAGAAGAAAGGCATTTGGGATGAGCTTCAGCCTGAGCTGTGGGACAAGAACTGTGGGGCTCTCTGCTGGGGAAGCTCAAAGGGCCCTGTGAACAGGCCTGAACTTTCTCAAAGTCTTTTGGAGACGTGTGGAGCTGAGTGGGAGAAGCACAATAAAGATCTGCCAGCTGGAGCAGCTCCTCTGCTCGCTGCCCAGCTTGCTGCTCCTGCTGGGCCCTCAGCCCTGGCAGATCCCACCCATCCATGTAGGATGTCCTCTAGGACAAGGCATCACCAGGATGCTTTGCACCCCTGGAAGTCCAGATGCAACACTGTTGAGGGGGCCAAATACATAATTTTTCCAGTACTCTTTGCATGGCCAAGAGTGGGCAGCTTCTGTCTTTCCAACATCTCTTCAGATGCCTCAGGCTGGGGATGTCCCCATGAAGCATGAGAGGGCTTGGGAAACAACAATACTTACTTTCCTGGAGCCTGAACAACAACAGAAAGAACATGGAAGAACAAATAACCCTCCTGAGACAGGATCTGCAAACCTCATATCTGCCCAAATCCAGGAAAGAAGCAAGACTGTGGATGCCTCATGTGGAGCAACCCCAGCACAAAGAACAGCACAGTGTATTCTGCTCCTGACAAGGGGAGAGAATGATGCATCTGACTCCACTTATCAGAAGGCTCATTAATTACTTTATTATACTACATGTTTCTATATTATATTACACTGTATTACATTACATCTAAACTGAATCTGACAAGCACTCAAGTGCACTCCACTGCACAGAATCTTGTGATTGTCACTTGACAGTCCTGACACACACACACACACACTTGGCCCTGACAGGCCAAGGAAACAAAACCACCATCACTCTGGGTAAACAATCTCCATATTGCATTCTACTTTTGCACAAACAGAATCACAGCAAATAAGATAAGAATTTTTTTCATTTCTCTGAGATTCAGAGAATGTGAATCTCAGAAATATTCTTGGGAAGAATTGTGCCTTGCTTTTCTCTGTGAAGAGAAATGTGGTGACAGAGCAGTGGCCACAAGATTTGCTGCTGACCCATCCTATGGTAGAGTGAAGAGCAGCCAAGATGGGTGAGAACAGGGGAGGCCAAGACTGGGCTCTGAAATGTCATTTTGGATACCTGAGAAAGCAAGAGGCTCCTCAAACACCCTGACTGCAGTGGGTGCTGGCAGTGCTCACTACAAAACTGCTTCCAGGCTGAGAACTTTATTTTTCCATCAGAAAATGCCAATTCCTTACAATGGGAACACTCTGCAGGGCTGTATCGCTGCCGTGACTCTGAGAGAAGCCAGGCTGTTTTCTTACCCAATTCCTTGGCTCCTCACAGCCCACCCTGGCAGGACCTGCAGAGCCAGAGCCTCCATCCTCCACATCAACCCTTCACCCCATCCCAACACCTTGAGTGCCTCCTTGCTCAGTGGCCAAGCTCCTGCTGGCTGTAAAGGGGAAGCAGTGGTGTGGTTTTCTGCTCCCCAGTTTGATAGTTTTCTGGCTCAGGAGTTGGTGTGACTTTCTATCTCGTTGTGCAACTTTTGGGAAGTCAACCAGGGATTAATTTCATTTCTGTCTTCACAGGATGGTTGGGAGATGCTGGGTTGGGACTGCCTGCTTTCCTACTGGAAGCTGGTCTGTTTCCAGGCAAATGGTATGTAAATGGTATCTGGAGAGATGCTATTAAAATTACTTAATCTAAGGAAATATTTTCATGAATTCGTCTTTCGAGGGGGAGCACTAAACTTTTGACTTGAAGCTTTCACAAAACAAATGTCTCCATGCAAAAGCTACTTCCCTTGGGCCAGCAGTGGTGGGAAATCAGAGTATTTTGATTTCAGCAGGATGCCACAGCAACAGCTTGAGGATCTGGTTGGGTTGCTTCATACCTTTCTTCCCCAGTCACTGACAAGATACCCAGGGCCAAAGATTCAGAGGTAAAATCTGATTTTTCCTTTGTCGAGACAGAGACCGGGTGGTTCATGCCCCAAACTTGCCTCCCACCAGCATTTCCATTTTCTGTTTCCAACTTTGAAATTTTCAAACCCAAACTTCAGTTTTCCTGCAGATCTGAAGGGCCTGAGCAATTGAAAGCCTATTTTGGCTGAAATTCAGAGCAATTCTGTTCACAATCACTTCTCTTAATAAACAGCATTAACATCTGGTGAGAAATCCCTGGCTGAGCACAGCATAGCTGCAGCACCATGCTTGAGCTGAGCTCAGCTTGAACCAGAGACAGAGAAGTGTGAGCTGAGCCAAGAGCAAGGAGGGGAGAAAACAGCAAATGGAAAAATTAATTGCATGGTAAAAAACTCCAACACTCCAACTTCCATCATCTCAGGGGTTCACAACTGGCAGGGAGTCTTTAGTAAACTAATTAGTGGCTATGGCAAATTGTGGAGGAGTCTGTAAGTTGTTGTAGTTGAATAGAAGTCAACAGTGTCTGATTTGCAGTAGCCAAAACTCTTGCTCATGATTTTGCTCTGCACAACTTTATAAAAAGTGGAAGTTATTTACCATTTTTCTGTTAAGATATTGCTGGTTTTGAACGAGTGTTTCCCTTAGAACTTTAATTTAGATAGAATTTTGTTTCAGATACATAATATTAAAACATATTTATTTGAACTATCTGTATAATATATTAAAAAATAAGTTTACTCAGAGCTTTAAATTAGCTATGAGAGTGCAATCACCTCCCATGATTTAGGGATTTAATTTGCTGCTGCTTGGAGGGGTGCAGCAGCAGGTCAGGCTCTCCAGGTTGCGTGGCACAGCACAGGGACAATTGCCAGAGTAAATAAACCCTGCCTGGGTCTCTTTAAGCAACATTTCACTCTGAATAATCCTGGTGATTTAGCTCCCACTAGAACATTAGTTTTAGTTCCACTTTGCTTTATTGCTGCCATGCTTAATTGATTCAACACCAGGATGGAACTGCATAATGAGGCTACTTAAGTGTAATGAAACCCTTCATTGTCAAAACTGAACATTTTGTCTGCAGATTCTGGAAAGATCTCTAATTAAACACTTCAAAACTTAGATATATGCAGACATAGGAATTTATTTAGTCCTCTAGTTCTGTAGCTTTTTGTATTTCCTATTTCATCCTGGCCATTCTCCAAATAATTCTTTTGTTAATTCAAATGTCAGAGGCCTTGATTTTTTATTTTTTTTTAACACTCAGCTGTGAAATTTCTCTGCTTGGAGATGCCTATCACTGAGAGACACTTGTTTGTACTGTTTGGGTTGATGTTAGCTGCCTGGTTGCCTCCTGACAAGTCCTTGGAGGTTGCTGCTTTTTATTTTTATTTTATTTATTTATTTATTCATTTATTCATTTATTTATTTATTTATTCATTTATTTATTTTGGTGATAAAATAAAATAAGCAGTTCAAGAGGAGGCTGCTGCATGCCCCCCACCAAGGGCCTCGTGGGAGTGGATTTGTAGTGGGAAACTTGAACTAAATTGCTTGGTCCCAGTGTGTTTTTCACCCTCACTGATCACCTCGTGAAAAGGGAGGAAAATATTCAGTTTCTATAGGAAAATAAGCCTGAATAGCCCTGTTACATCTTTATCTTCTTTCACTGTGAGTCCTGGCATCCCTCTGCAGCCCCACTCTGGAGCAGCAGAGCAAATTTGGCTTTCTCCACCAGGTGGTACTATTAGGCTGTCGTAGCGGAAAGATTTGCTCCCTCCATCCCAAACCCACGCAGTTATCCCTGAGGCTCTCTAATAATTTCCCTCTTGGTGTACTGAAACTAAGAAGGAGCCCCGGTTAACTGCAGCTGAATGAGGGCATTCATGCCCTGTTCCCCTTCCCACTGCAGATCAAATATATATATATATTTCCTTTTTTTTTTTTTTTTTTTTTTTTTGCCCCATCCCTAAGGAAAAGAATGGTCTGGAATCTTCTGGTGATCCCATACGGTGTGCACTTGGGATTGTTGCTTTTATGAAGATATTTTTCCATGTGAACCGCATATCTCCCTGATAGCTGTGGAAGATGCATCACCTTTAACGTGCCTGAGGACAGAGCAAGGTCCAAACACAAGTTTGAGTTCCTAATCTGCTGTTCAGCTCTCCCCGGGTGAATTGGATAACACATCTGGGCTCTGCCTGCACTGACAGGATGGGATGCTGAGGTTCCTATTTCATGCAGGGATAATGTCTTTCCATATCTCAGCCAGCTTTTGCTCTTCCCTAAAAATCTTGTCCGGGAAGACTCTTGAAGGTGTTTTTCTATGAATTTAGTGCCTCTGATGCCTGTAATGGCCCCGTGGCTGTGTATGGGCTGCTGTGTGTCCTCAGCTCCCAGGCACAGCCACAGGGCATGTCCTTGTGTGGCTCTGTGCAAAAAGCCAGAGGCACTTGAGAAGCCTCTCCCTTGCACAATAATTCTGTCAAGTTGCAGACATGTCAGATTTAATGTTGGTATTGCTCACCTGGGAGGGAAGAGGACACAGGTACATGAAGAGGCAGCTGCCTCAGTGATATTGAGGTATTATTATGCTACAGGAGCAGTGCACTTGCTGATGTTGAAGACACAACCCCTTAAAATCTGAGGACATGAGCATTGTCTGACGGATCCTGCAGCTCTCAGCTCCACAGGTAAACTGTAGCAGTGTGCTCCAGCCACTGGGATTATTTACAGACTTGCCCAGGTAAGCATGATATTTTTTGTGCTTAGTCAACCATGAATTTGTGTATGTCTGAGCAAACACAGTCCTCATCTGCTGCTGACTGTCCACATGTGCCCTTTGAGCACTTCTCTGGTCCTCTTCTCACAGAAAGGGCTTTGCATGTGCTGTGATGGGCTGGCTGACACAGGGCTTCTGTGAGGCCAGTGCTGTTCATAGAGCTGGAGCTCATTTGCCACTGGGGTGATGAAAAGACACTTAAATTGGAAGATCAGGTGCTTTCCAGGGCATATCCAGCTGGCTGGCGGAATTGGGATGGTTGGAGTATTGTCAGCACTGCTTTTGGAGCGTTGCAGCTCTGGGAAGACTCTGTTTTTTGAGCCTCCCCCCCTCACATGATGTTTATGACACTGTGACAGTCACACAAAGGGACAGGGCATCGTTAGGGGCTTTGAAGAACAAGCCCTGCTGTAAAACAGTTCTGCTGAGCAGGGGAAAACTCCTCCAGATTTGGCCAAGTGGTGGCATAATGTGCTAGGTTACCCCAAGGATCCAGATGCCATAACATAAATTTGTGTGTTGCAGGACTGGGAAGGTGGTTTTTTTTCTTTCATTTTATCAGCCATGCAAGTTAAAAAATCTGCCTAAAAAGCCCAGTGGACCTTGTCATAAAGCATTGAGGATGGTCTTGCCTCCTTAAAAGGGTGGATAGGGTGAAAAGAGTCTCTTTTGTCCCCTCTCCTTCACCAAAATCACACTGTAAGATTTATGCTGGTGAATCAACAGAGAGGGGAATGAAATACTTCAATGAGAGTCTCCAAACTGGTCATTTTTCCCTGCTGTCTTGTGAAATGGTGCTCATTTGTAAACGAGACATCTGTTGCTACTTGGGTTTGAATACTCCATTTTTTTTGCCATTGGCATTGTGTGATTGTATGACTGTGGGATGATGTTGGTCTGTGGAGGGAGGAGAGCACAATCTGCTGCATGGGGAGATGCAAGAGAAAAGGGGCTGATGATGAAGGAGCAGTGGCAATTACTGGGAATGTTTTTTGCAATGTAAAGATGGAGAAATCTTCCTTTGCTTTGTCATTAGGGGTTTGTCAGAACTTGGTGCAACCCAAGTTAATTTGGATTATGTTATTTTTTTAATAGAGCATCCTGCTGGACTCTGAGCCCTTTCTGTGGTTCTGCACAGGGTGTGCACTCTTGAAGTAGAGCAGGGATACCTGCAGAAAGACAATTGCTGAAGGCTGAGAGCCCTCTTGGGGCAGAGGGTTCACAGCAGGAGCTGCAATGTCATCTATAACTGCCCATTCCTGCTTCCTCTCAATTTAATTTCTTCCTGGCTTAATTTGCTGGTGCCCTGTCCATAACCACACTTTTCCCTGGTGTCGTTTCTCTGTGTTCCATGCTCTGGCTGCATCTCCTGTGCTGCATTTGGGGACCAGTGGAACGAGTTTCACAAGTTTCTGGCTGCACAATGCTGATGTGCCAAAGGGATTTGGTTCCCACGTATTGATATCTGTGTTGCAAGTGGTGGGGTCATGGGTTGTTTTTGTCTTTGGGACTCCTTAGTAGCAGTCCTTTCACTCTCCTCCTAAATTTCTATTCCTGATGTGATCATTGTTTTAGTAATACCCACCTGCAGCACTTCTCAATATAATCATGTTTGTGTGCCTGGCTATAGTTTTTTAGGCTTAAACAGCATCAAAAAATTCCTTACAGCTGAAATATTCCTTTTTGCTCTAAGGATTTATCATGCTTCTTTTACTGTGCATTTCCCCCAGGTATGGCAGGTGATCTATATAATCTCTCTTATCCTTTTCTTTTCCTACTTCTTTTCTTAAAATTTGGAAAGAGCTGGTATTTCTTCAGTGCAATTACACAACAGAGGAAGGTGTTACCAGCATCACATTTGGCTTGCAGTGCTCAGAACATTGTGCAAAGCCCCAGTGGGCTCTGAGTGAGCTTTAACATCTGATGACTGGGGTTTGGTAACAAATGCACCCACATATCCCTATTGAATAGCATGTAAATGAGTGCTATTGATAATCTCTAAATAAATACTTTTGTTTAAAGCCTTTTACTACATGGTGAAATGGAGTCTGCTGTTTTATGGAAGAAATTCTTCCCTGTGAGGGTGGTGAGGCCCTGGCACATGTTGCCCAGAGAAGTTGTTGATGCCCCATCCTTGACAGTGGACAAGGCCAGGTTGGATGGAGCTTGGAGCAACCTGGGATGGTGGGAGGTTGGAACCAGGCTGGACCCTTCCAACCCAAACCATTTGTGATTCCATGATTCCAGGCTGCTGCTCTGAGGAAACAATATGGGAACCATTTTTATCTGGTTTGACTGGGCAGGTGCAATCACTGTGGCATCACTGCCAGTACTTTGAAACTCAACTCCTTTGCTGGCCTTGAGCTGGTGCTGCATGGAGAGGGTGAAGGGATGAAGTGGGCAGGAAAGTGTCATGAACATCTCTGGTGTTTGGCAGGGGTGTGTCAGCCAGCACAGGGTGAGTAACTGCACAGAAGCATTGAGGCTACCCTGAAATAAATAGCCTATAGCAAATGCAGGCACTAGGAGGAAAATCCTCCAAATGTTCCTAAGCTCTGTAATTCCTTATAATTTTTAGGAACTGGTTATGTTCTGCTTGCAAACAGCCTGCAGGACTACCTTCACTGGCAAACAGTAGACATTTGGTATAGTAATAACATATTTTAAACAGAGACAGGAAGCCCAGCACACATCTTTTGAAAATGTGGCCAGACCCCACTTTCAGAAATTTCTTGTCCATCCCTCAAAAATCATAAGGTATTTTTTTTCTTTTTCTCACCAGATCTCATGCTTAGGCCAAAAATATTGAAAATTTGAATTTTGCAGATCATGTCCATCAATCTGGATGTGTCCATCAATCTAGGAGTTATCAACCAACCAGCTCTATAATCTGTACGTACCACACAGGTACAAATGGAATAATGGAATCATTAAGGTTGGAAAAGTTGAGTCCAATTACTTAATTAACCTACCACTGCAAGGTCCACCATGACACCATGTCCCTGAGCACCACATTTAGCAGTTTTCTGAACAGTTCCAGGGGCTGTGATCTCACCACTTCCCTGGGCACACTGTCCATCAAGACAACTTCCTGTAGAAGGATGCTTGAAATCTTGCTTTATTCCATCAGAAAATGAGCTTGTAGTGAAAGTATCAAGCTGCTGGAATCCTAGGGAGAGCACCAAGTTTAATCTTCAAATGCAGCCTGTGCCTTCATGGTGCAGGGAGTTGTTACCATTCTGCAATGCTACAGCCTCTAATTCTGTGGCATAATCCACCTTCTGTCCTTCAGCCTTTCTGGCAGCTGCTCAGTGTCACTATAATTGTTGTTTTCCCCTTATTTTTATCTTTCTTTGCCACCCATCTCCCTTGCAGGCTCCTGCCTCGTCTCCTGTGCTGAGGCATTCATGCCCAACATGAAGGTGCTACCAAGGATCATCTGTTGGTGACCTTGTTTTGCTTGGTATCCTTTGGGTATCTCAGGCCTGTCACTTGTGCATGGGGAATGTGACATTTCCCTGGTGTGGAGAGTGTCAAAAAAACTCGTTCTGGAAGGGCTGTGAGCTAACAGACTGTGCAGCAAATCTGGGGCAGTGGGAGTTTTTCTTCAGTGTCACAAACCCTCTGCTCAGCTCTTTTCCTGTTGAGAAATTCTTCATGGTTCACAGAGTGTTTCCTAGAAAGTGGCTTAGAAAATCAGTTTTGCAGTCTTAAGAACTAAATGAGTGCTTTTGTGTGAGCCTTTCATTTTGGAGGATTGATATCTTACTCACATCTAAGGAAACCTGCACAAAATTACTGCTTCAACACACACAAACAAAATGTTTTTGGCTTGAAGTTTTGGCCAAACCAATGGATTAATGACTCTCAGTCCTACTTGTACACTGAAAAGAGATTTATTTTTCCCCCTGTAGGATAAACCCTGTAACTGAGAGAGGTGTATGTTTTTCAAGAGTCAAACTGGCTGATTGCTCATACTCTACATGCAAGCTGTGGTCACTTGGATGAGACCCATGGTTTTTCTCATGGTCACAGCTGATATTTGTTCCTGCATGTAGCAGTTTCAAAATTGGGTTTTCCTACAGAAACTTGGGCAACACACAGAGTGCATCACAGAGCCAGTTTGCAATACTAATAATTAAAAAAAAACAAACCCCAGAGTAGTTAAGTGTCATGTGCAGATTGCTCACTGGAGGTGACTAAGTGGCCTGGTGATCCCTCTCCTTTTGGTCAGAAACTTTGTTCTCAGGATTGAGTCATTACAGGAAATAGAAATATTATAAGCAACACCTGGAAAGGAGCTGCTGGTTGTAGAGTGTAATTCAAATTTTAAAAAGCTTCTTGGTAATGGATGAGCTGAACTGTTTGAAGTTCAACAGAGGCAAACAGGGAGTTCTGCAGCTGGGGAAGAATAACCCCAGCTCACTACAGGCTGGGGACTGACCTGCTGGAAATCAGCTCTGCAGAGAAGGACCTGAGTGTCCTGGTGGACAAGGAGCTCTCCAGCAGTGCCCTGTGGGACAAGAAGGCCAATGGTGCATTAGAGGTGCATCAGGGAGAGCATTGCCAGCAATGCAAGGGAGGTGCAGCCACAGGCACTCGTGGAGACAGGATCAGCAGGTTCAAAGAGGAGCTCAACAAATTCATTGACAGTCAAAGGTTTCAATGCTCACTGATGTGACAAGCACTGGCTGGAAACACGGAATATATTTCCCCTATTTTGTGCAGCTAAGGTTGAATGTTAGTGGAGCAGGAATCTGAAATGACAGCGAGATTGCCCATGCAAAATGAATTCACAGCCTTCAAGGAAAACAATAATGGAAAACATGCTGGAGCTGACCTGCACCTCAGCCTCCACTCCACAAATGGGATCTGGATCCTGCCTGCAGCCTGCTGTGCTGTGGCCACCTCTGTTGGGACTTGGCATGCCTATGAGCCTGCTGGTGAATTGTGGGTGGCAGGTTCTTGCCTGGCCTCTCCTGTCCTTGCTTGGTGTGGAAAAGGTGTAGGTGTGGTGTGGGGAAGAGTTATAAAGTGACTGGTTGCTGCTGGGGGCTTGTTCATGCTCTTGCTGTGCTGTGCTTGGGGTACAGGCTGTGGAAAGACTGTCAAACCCAACACCAGCACAAGGGGAGAAAGAACAGAGCCCATTTCTCATCTGGCTGGGGTCATTTCAGTGTGCGCAGCCCTCTGTTGTGCTTCTCTGAGGGCTGCCTAGCCATGTGCAAGCTATGGGGTGAAACTGGGGTGAATAGACCTGGGTCTGTTCTTGAATAGCTGCAGAAAATTCCTTTGGAGGCGTTATGTGTACACAGAGGCTATTGCAGGCTTCCTGAAGGCTGTTACACCTTCCCTCCTTGATGGATCCATGGGGTTTCATGCACTGGATTATTACAGGGTGCCCTTTTAGCCCCTTCTAACACGACACCATTTGCATTTGTTCTCCCTCTGGAGGGAAAGAACAGTGAGATATTCAGGGACTTAAAACCCCTGCACTTAACAAAACTGAAATGGGATCTCATGCCAACTGTGTGATTCGCACTTTCCTTGCTTTGTGTGCAGCACTGGGGCTCTCCCCCCGTTCTCTTTTAGGTGATTAATTCCACCTCCTGCTAAATAAATTTACAATTAAAATGGGCTTATTTGTAACAGCCATTGAATTTCCACTCTCTCTCTCTCTCTCTCTTTTTTTTTCAATATATAATTGAAAACACACCCAAACTCTAGTCGCCTGTAAGTATTAATTTTCATTTCCACAGAATGCTCTGTCTCCGGGGCAAGGAAGGAAATTCCAGAGAGTTAGCCAAGACAATCAGGGTTAATGTGCTCTTTGAAAAGTGTGGTGCAAGCAGGACCCTTGCTTTCTCATCCAAAGGTCAGGCCTGCTGTGGGGACAATGGTCTGGGTATAGGATGGAGAGGGCATGGATCTGGCCCAATGTGCGTTTTGCCCAGGATACAGTTTGGGAGACCATGAGCAGCAAGCCTGGGAATGGTATATGAATTTTCAGCAAGGCTATGGATTGCTCAGGGGCAGCACGTGCTCCTTCACAGAGGAACAAAGGCTGTTTTCAGTTGTGCAAGGGATGCCTGACTTCATAGCATGAGGGGTGTTGTACATTCACAAGTGCAGGAACACTTGTGGGGCTGGTGCTTTTTGGCTGTGCCCCCTTGACAACCAAAAGAAGTGTAGGATGTGGCCCTGCCACATTTCTAGTCTAAATTATATGGACTACTTCATGAACACTCATTTAGAGAATCACAGAACAAGCTGAGTTGGAAGGGACCCCCAAGGAT
>JAHXMQ010003319.1:55939109-56030660 GCA_020466415.1 Ammodramus savannarum pratensis
GTTTGATGTTTTTGTTACCTTGTGGCACCCAGAGCTGCCCCAACACTCGAGGTGAGGCCGCCCCAGCCCCAGCAGAGTGGGACAATCCCTGCCTTGCCCGGCCGGCCATGCTGGGCCCAATGTCCCCAGCACAGGGATGTCCCTCCTGGCTGCCAGGGCACTGCTGGCTCACCTGCAGCTTTCCCCTGCCGAGAGCCCCAGGTCCCTTCCCTGGCGCTGCCCTCCAGCCCCTCACTCCCCAGGCTGTCCGTTCACCCAGGGCTGCTCCATCCCAGGGGCAGAATGTGGCACTTTCCCTGCTGACCCTCACATGGTTGGTGACTGCCCAGCCCTCACATTTGCTGAGGTCTCTCTGCAGGGCCTCCCTGCCTTTGGGGGAGTCCACAGCTCCTCCCAGTTCTGTATCATCTGTGAACTTGCTCAGTGTCCCTTCCAGTCCTCACCCAAGAGGTGACTGAGGGCATCTCAGTGCTCTGGATAAGAGCAGGGCTGACTTTATGGCTCCTCACTTCATGACGCACACGCGTTCATCTTGCTTTGGTGCTGTGGTGTCCAAAAAAGTCATCCATGTGCATTACAGAGCCTTTCCTCTGCAAATGTGTTCTTGCAGTGTTCTATGAACATTCAGTGCCTTCAGTCCCTCCATCCCCATCATGCCAATAAGATGTGATTTCAACTCCACCTGGAGACCCCACTGTCAAAGCTGTGTTTCAAAGAGCACTAGGGCATCTTTAAAATAAAGCTTCAATAAACATTTTTAATAAAAAAGGCCCCCTCTTACTTCCCACAGCTACTTTAGGCTCAGAAACCTAAATACAAATGTGTTTTTGTGCATTGACATAAAACCTTCAAAGTGAGACTAACTTGCTGTTTTTCCTCCTCTTCAGTTAATCAAATTTGGTTTGTGTGTTTTTTAGGTCTCGCTCTGTTTCCTGGCTGGCTCCCCTCTTCCCCTTTGGAAATGGGTAAGAACACCAAGTTCTGATTGCATGATAAGTTTCATGGTCATTCACCCACATTCCTTTTCTCCTCCTGGTCCCAATAGCCAAGCTGCATAGCAGGGCCAGGGCTTGTAGGGACATTTTCAGCTTCCCTGCAAGCATCCAAGCCAGCAGCATGAGGGCTGTAATAGAGCAACAAGGGTCCTTTTTTCCTCCCTGCCTGTTACCTCCTGTTGACAACGAGGACAAGAAGTGGTTTTGATCAATTACTAATTTTTCCCTGATGAAAAGCTGCAGTAATACTCAGGTTGAGATGAAAATCAAAATTACGCTTACCCCATATCCCTCCATGATATGGGGTAGCAGTATTGTTAAATACTCTGCCTTAGCCACACTGCAAAGATTTTTTGGGAAAGTTTTGTAACAGTTTGGGGAAGGTGCCCAGCAGTGCTGATGCCTACCTGAGTGTCCTCCACTGCTGCCACATCCTGCAGACAGTGAGTGGCTTTAGTGAATGGGAACTTTTCAGAGACATACTGCCATGAAAGCCTTCCAAAATATTTTTTTCCCATTCCAAATTTTCTTTTGGACAGATTCACAGGCCCAGGGCCTAGATAAGCTGTTGCTCTGTTGCTCCCTTGACTTCAAATGCCATTTTCATTGATAACAGAATGGTTTGAGTGTGAAATAGGGACAACACGTAGGAGGCTGATCAGAAATAAAAGGAATAGCTCTTGCTTGGAAAGAGGAGTTAAAGAGGTGAGGAGAAGCAGTTGACTGTTGCTGTTCATCAGGGTCATGTGCAAAATCTGCTTTCCTGGACTCTTCCTGGAAGTGATAATGCTATGGATACAGCTTGTAAAGCTGGTTTTATGCAATTGCTGTGAGACTGATCTGGTGGCTTGATAATTAATAATCTAATTAAAAAACACTTTATGTATCTTGGAGAACTGGGAAAGAATGGAGCAGAGTGGTAAGTTGGGCACATGTTTATTCCTACGGTCTTCAAATAAAAGTAACTTGTAATAGATCTAGACATTGATCTCTTGACTCCAAGTATTTTCTTGTATACAAAGATAAAATTAGACTTTATTTCTCTATGAAAATTCAAATGGAAGCCTTCACTGATCTCTGAAAAAAATCTTGTTTCTCAGTGCTTGCTTGTCCTGAAATGCTCCAGGCTGTTTGCATTAATAGCATGTTGTCTGTGTGAGATCTGAAGACTATGTGCACCTTTGACCAAAAAATAGTGTATAAGAGTCTGTGCAATTATGACAACGAGTAGTTTTATCTCTTTTAATATGCAAAAACATGTAAACAGTAGAATGACAGTGGGTTTGCTTTTTTCCCTGAGTCAAATGATCCCTTCTAGGCAGATTTTTTATTTGTGAGCCAAGTGCTGAAGCCCTGCTGGTGGCAAAAGAAAGAACAGACCTGCACACAACCTTTGAGAAACAGAGGCTGGGAGAGGGGATGTCTGGAGAGAGAATGATAGAGTGGTTTGTGTTGGAAGGGGCCTTAAAGATCATCAAGTTACAATTCCTCAACAACATCAGCTAGTCAAACCTCCTGCTCAGATCTCGAAGCATCAGCCTTGTATTTTTCAGAACTGCATCAACAGGTTTGTCAATTGTTACAGCAAATACAAAGTGGCCGAACAGGGACGATGCTGATTTTTTCCCAAATTCAGTCATCGGAACTCGAGATGATTTAAATTTGCTGTGAGGACCATTGGTGTGGATGTGGCTGCATTTTGGGCAGTTTCTGGTTGGCCAATTCAGCATTCCTGCCCCTTTAGCCTGTGCACATTGAGACAATTGTGCTGTTACTCTAGCAGCACTGAGACCTAACCCCCTGTAACCTGAGCAGTTTGGGATGCTCCTTGGGAGAAAATGCTGTCCCATGGAGAAAGTGACTATACATTAAGGAAAAATGTATCAATTGAGTTCCTACACAGCATAGAAAACCTCAGTTTTGTGGTGTCAGAGCAGTGGCTTCAGGCAACATAATTATAGCAGGGATATTATTTTTTTCCTACCTTTGCAGCAGCAAATTTGTTTAGGAGTCTGGGGTATTGCTTTGACAATAGTGAATAGCAGAACCTTATTCCCTTTAGGTCTTTACACAGAGTCAATCAATCTAAGAAAATACATATTTAGATAGCATGCCAAAAAGTGATTATGTCTAATACTGAACTTTTTGTATCCAAAAAAAAAAAAAAAATTCCACCTTAGAAAAAGACCAGTTCAACTTTATAAAGTTGTCATTTACATCTAGCCAGGCCACTATGAAACTATGCTATGGAAACTATGCTATGGGTAGGGTCAAACTAAACAGGAAAAAAAGAAAAAAAATTGAGGAGAAATGCAGTTAGTGCTCTTGTTCTGATCCCCTTTGTACTGGGAAATCCAACCCAGTTTGAGGATGAGTCTTCTTTTAAAGGCTTTGTCCTCATGCCTGCAGCCAGGTCTTTGTGGACCAGGGTTTACAAATCTGACGCAGATCTTTTAAAAAGCTCATTTGTGTTTGGTCAGTCTGTAGGTTTATTCCATTCAGATTCCAACTGTGCAGAGCTCGCCACGGAAAAAGCCCTCCCTGTGAGAAGTGACATTCACCACCGTGAGAGTTCTCCTGTTACAAAATCCCCTTCAGCTGACTGGCAGAAACAACCCCCTTTCCCCAAAAACACAGAAAACTGAGGCAGATAGCCCAAACCCTTTCCCTCAGGCAGGACTTACATGAGCCTTACAGTAGAGATTTAACAAACTGCTCTAAGAACTTCATGACAGCTGAATTATGCAAAAACTATCATTGCTGTTCACATGCTGGGGGTATAGAGCAAGAGCAGCTTGTGCTGGAAACCATCTCACAGACCTGGTGTGCTGGCCAAGGAGAAATGTATTTTTGTGGAATATTTGAAATGCAGAAATTACTTAGTAAATGCTGCAGCTTTGCTAGCTGAAAGCAGTGGAACAGGCAAAATTCACGAGCAATGGCTGCATCTCTCATTCTCCAAACTGATGTGGTTGAGGCAAGAAAAAAAGAAAAACAAGAAAATTATCAAATTGTCCTGAACAGCTCATAAGGAGTGGGGTTTGAGGAGAGCTGGTGCCAGAGGCAGACCCTTGTCAGGGCTGTGTGGGGATCAGAAGGGACAGCTGTGTGTCTCCGTGCTCTGCTGTTCCCCACAGCTGCAGCTGTTGGAGGGGGAAATGATCTGGGGGTCAGCAGAGTGGGACAGATTAAACAACTCCCCCTGCCCATTGTAGGGGCTGGGAGGCTCCCACCCCCACTTTTGCCTGCTTGGTAAAAAATAGCTGTGGCCATTTGTTATCCCCCTGTTGTGTGCTTGAGATGTGGCCCAGACAGGCAACTGCATCCTGGGCTGCTTCAAAAGAAGTGTGACCAGCAGGTCGAAGGAGGTGATTCTCCACATCTTTTCCTTGTAACATCCCACCTGGAGTACAGGGGTCCCCAAAATAAGAAGGATGTGGACCTGATGGAGGAAATCTCCACATCTTTTCCTTTTAAGATCCCACCTGGAGTACAGGGGTCCCCAGAACAAGGATGTGGACTTGTTGGAGGAAGTCCAGAGGAGGCCAAGAAGATGCTGAGAGGATTGGAGAATCCACCCTATGGAGACAGGCTGAGAGAGCTGGGGGTGTCCAGCCTGGAAAAGAGAATACTCAAGGGAAACCTCATTGAGGCTTTTCAGTAGTTAGAGGGGGCTCATAAAAAACAAGGAGAGCTGGACTGAAGCTGGCATGCTCTGTACTTCAAACCCAAATCACAGGCTAGACCTTCACATTTCTGGGGTCTGGCCACTCCCTGAGCCCAGGTCAAAACAGCAAAACCTCATCAGTCCCTCAACAACCCCTCAGTCTTTCCTTCAGGAGAGCATTCCTCAGGGAGAGCTTCTGGTGGATTCTTCTTTCCCTTGTCCATTCTGTTGATTTTCCTCTCTATGTGGGCACGATGCAGCCCATGGCCAAATGGGGCTTCCCTGCTCTTGTTACACCATATTTCCCTCCATGCTGAGCCAAACCATCCTCTCTGCCACTGGAGTTGCTGGGTTTGGTGTGAGCTGTGTTCAGAGCATGACCTGGACTCAGGCCTGGCCCTTCTCTGTGACCGGGTTTGGTACCTCATCCTGTCACCTCTGCAATTCCATCTGGATCCTGATTGTGCTCCAGCCAGTGAGGTACACCTTAGCATAACAATAAATGGGATTGTTGTCATTGGCCTGCTAAAATCCTGGTTGGGCTGGCAGGGGATGGAGCACAGTGCATGTGCCACAGCTGTGTTTTTGTAGAAACCAGGCTGTGGAAATTGACTCAGAAATTGTCTCCAGATTGTCACCAGTCCTGCCTTTCATCTTGGTGAAGCCTTCCTGCTCTTTTTGTCTCATCTTCCCACTTAGTCCATCTTCTTCTTGCTTCAGATGTTGTTTGTGTGCAGATGAAGGGACCACTTTTGGCTTTGCAGGTCTGAAGCCAGGGAGAGCAAAGCTGATCAGCTGGAATTTACTCTGGTACAGCCAAGCCCAGGATATGGCCATGTGTCATTTATATTGATTTGGCTTTATTAATTTCTTGGCAAATTTCTGAGCACATTTCTCTCAGACCTCTGGGTTTTCCTTACTGGAGGGAATTTATCTGCTGAACATAAACTGCAAAACAGCTGTATTCCAGTAAGAACCTGATGGTGTGATTAAAACTGTAGGATTGCCATGAAAATGCCCCAGAATTGGGATAAGAAATCTTGAAAAGCTTTGAGAATCATAAAGCCTTAACCCAGCAATTAATCTTCTTCCCAAGGCTGCTTGTCTGTTGATTTCAAATTTGTCAACCTTTTCCTTGGGGTGACACTGGCACATTGGTACCCCAAGAACCCAGAAGCATGCTAAAAGTTGGAAAAATTTAGATTTCATCTGAACAAACCCCCAAGCTATAGGTGACATTTCTGACAGGCATATTTCCTTTTCATTATGTAATCAAGCAGCCATAGGTTACAAAAAATCACACCAAAATCTCCTTTTTCTCTGTAATAAAGATCAGATGATTGCAGGGGCTCCATCAAATCTCTGGATCAACAATTCCTCCTTTCCTGTTCTCCTCTTTTCCTGTCATACTTGCTCAGCCCTTCAGGTCAGCAGGTGAGTGATGGTTCCCAGGACTCTGGCTCCTCCAGGAGGCTTCATTAGAGCCCTCCTGGCTTCAGGCTTGTCTGAAAGATGAGCCCATCCACGTCCCTGAGTGCACAGACTGTGTGCCTACAGTTTGGGATGGGTTTGTTTGGGTTTTTTTTTCCTTTATTCAGCCCCTGGGGACATCTGGTAAAGAGTTCAGTGTTTGGCTGTGGCTGACAAATGGATTGCTGGTATGGAAGAAAGCAATTCCAAGTGAGCTAATAAAATATACCTGTTACCTGTCATTTGTGAGGAAATATCCCAGGGAAAGGTATTGACTTCCAAATATTTCTGCTATATTTTAAATGGATTCTCAGGGTAAAATGGAGAAATGAGAGGGGCATTAAATTAACAGCTGCAGTGTATTTTCCTCTGAAGTGTCACGCGAAGTGTGTGAAGAGCCCTGAAAATGGAGTGAGCAAGCAAGATTTTTTATTTTTCTTCTTCTTCTTCTTCTTCTTCTTCTTCTTCTTCTTCTTCTTCTTCTTCTTCTTCTTCTTCTTCTTCTTCTTCTTCTTCTTCTTTTTCTTCTTCTTCTTCTTCTTTTTCTTGTTGTTGTTGTTGTTGTTGTTGTTGTTGTTGTTCTTCTTCTTCTTCTTCTTCTTCTTCTTCTTCTTCTTCTCCTCCTTCTTCTTCTTCTCCTCCTTCTCCTCCTTCTCCTCCTTCTCCTCCTTCTTCTCTTCCTCCTTCTTCTTCTTCTCCTCCTTCTCCTTCTTCTTTTCCTCCTTCTCCTCCTCATTTACACTGCAGCTGCAGGACCTTGCTGTAATGGTGGGGGCATTCTCTGAATATTTCTTCCTTGGAAGGAGACCTGAGACTCTCAGCTTGGGAAGAAAGAGCTGCAGAGCTAATTTAGCACCTAAACTGGAGAAAGGGCTGGGGCTGCAGCCCTGTCCCTGTGCCTGGTGTTGCCCTGAGCCCAGAAACAGCAGATTTCTATGAGAACCAAATGGTTTGTGTTTCTCCCCTGCATTCAGGGAGGACACCCCACTTCCAGCCTCTAGTGAGCTGATTTAGGCAAGTGCCTACATTATGACTGGAATGTCTGAAAGTTTGAATTTCCCCTGATGTCCATCCAAAGTGAAATGCCAATCACATCATTTCCCAAACCACTGAAATCAAATCTCCACAGGTTTCTGCCTGGAAATGCCTTTGCTGGGAGGAGTTGAGAGGTGGGACTGGGTCTGTGTAAAACATGCTGGGTAGAGAGGGGTGAACTCCAGCTCATTTCATGTCTTGGAGCCTGTACTTGGAGCTCAGCAGAGGCTGTAATTCTGAAACTGCTGCTCCACAAGCACAGTCCTTACCAGTCTGGGCTTGTGGCACAGGAATCAGTGACGTTGATTCTTTAGCAGAGGGCAGCAAGGCAGAGCATGTAGGTGCACGTATCTGCACACATGCACTCACCCTCGTGCTCCTTCCAGCCTGAAAATGAATGAAAGGCAAATGCCATCCCACCTGGAGGGATTGCTGCCAGCACACTCCGTGCTCTGCAAGTCCCACTGCAGCACTGCTGGTGACAGCCAACACGTTAAAGCAAACAGAGTGCTTCCAAAAGCTGCCCTGCATTGCTCTGCTGCCCTTGCTCCACGCTCCCAGACACCCAGGGCTGGCTGGGCTGAAGGATGGCAGAAGAGGTGAAGGTCAGCAGCCCAGAGGAGTAAAACAGGAGGCTGGGGGAGGGAGTAAACTTCGTAAACTTCTAAAGTAAGGGACATTTGGAAACAATTTCCTTAGCACTTTGCAATGTGGCAGATGGGAGGGGGCTCCCTGTCTCTGTACTTCCCCCACCAAACACCTGCTGAGCTCTTCAGAAATTCCAAGGACTGGAACTCTCTTTATCACAAAGTCAGACTGAAGGAGCTGCTGGCTTGCGGTGCTTACAATGAAGGTAGTGTCACCAATGCCAGTAAACTTGCCAGATTCAGCAGAAAAGCTTCCTAGGGCCTTATCTTAAACAAAGTTGCAGTTTAGTGATCTGAAATCATTAATCAAGCTAATTGCAGCTCATATTTATTGGCCTGTAGCTGCTGTGTGGCCACGAACAGCTGAACACACTGAACTTATCAGTTGAGTAATTGTCTCTGATAAATGAATTGCCTTCAAAAGAAAACAAGTGATGCCAGCAATCCATCATCAAAATGTCTGCGGGAAACCACTGGATGTGTTGCTTTCATACAGGCTCAATCCCACTTGGTGTTAAATAAAGGGCAAGGGCACGTTCCTACAAGGCCCTAAATCCTGCACTTACACCCTGAGGTCATGGGGCATTTGGTGCTTATGATGGATTCCTTCCACAGAAAGAGCAAATATATATATAATTTATATATCAATGTGTGTCTGACAGTGCCCTTGCCATCTGCTTTCTCTCTTTTATGCTTTTCCCACCACATCTTCTGTCTCATAGACCCAAAGGACTAAAGGTTTGGCCATGAGGAACAAACACATGGGACAAAAGCTCTGGATTTAAAGAGGTGATGGCACAGCTTTCCCAGCTATCTCTCCTTCTCCACAGTGATTTTTTTTCTGGATGTCTAATTCAGTCCCAGAATCACCCCAGAAAGCAATGCAAATTTTGCAACTGTAAGTACTGGCTTTTATTATGATTGTAAGTTTCTTGAATAAGAAACCATGATACTGCAGGCAAATGTTAGGGAAATATCGAAATAGGACTTGGAGAAATTGAAGAAAAACATGATGCTGTTGCCTCCTAAACCAGGAAAGTCCAAACCTAAGCAAAGCTCCATCTCTGTCCCATAAAACTGCAGCAGGGCTTGTAGCTTGTTAGGAGGAAGGAGCGCGGGGGCTGGGTGTTTTTTTTTCTCAAATAGCCACATGAATCACGTGTGTGAGAAAAGGAATAACTGGAAAAAGAAGGCACACATACCTGCTTGCAAAGAAAAGCCTGTTTGTGCTGCGAGCGCACTGGAGGAAATTGTTGAAGAACAGTTCATCCATGTAAAAATACGAGCGGCACGAGGCTGCCAAGGGTAGTTAGAGCTGAGCGGATTGGTCGCCTAAATGCGGGTCAGACAAATTATTGGTGTCTAGGGGCAGCTTTCAGTTACACACAGCATTTTTTCTCCCATAATTTATAAAACTTATGGACAGCAGGATACAGGCAAATGGCTCATTGGGGTCCCAGTTGCTCCTTCCTCTTTCAAATTCTTTGGCCTCCTTGTGGAAATGCCCTTGCTATCGCTGTGTTTATCTTTAGACTTGGAGCAGTTCCTCTGGCTGGGCTGGGCTGGGCTGGTGGAAGAGTCCTTTTTTGCAAGAGAATTCACCTTTATGTTCCCTTCTTTTCCTCTTTAGTAACAGGGAGAACAAACAGTAACTTGTTCTGGTGGATTTTATGCCTTTAGCTAGCAGGAATATGTCATAAATTTGTCAGACTGTTTGGAAGTGATGTTTCAATGATCTGCTCTCACTTCTCAGATAACACAGCACTCATTCCTGCAACAAGCCCATAACTCCTGCTATCACAGTAGTTTCTTCAAATATGACCATGATGTGAGAACTTCAAACGGCAGCAAGTGCCCCAAAATGTCCACACAGTCAATTTCAAACAAATGTTCCAAGTTTCAAGATTAAGAATCCATATTTCTATTGCTGTCCTAATTGCAAGGCAGCTCAAATAAAATGAAAAGCTGTGCTGTCACCCTTCTGCTTGCTTAATTTCTGTTTTATAGAGAAAAATGGTTTACAGCCATGGGTTAAGAGTCAGGACTCCTGGGTTCTTTTCCCAACTTAGCTACTGACTCATATTACGTTTGGCAAGCCATTTAACATCTCTGCTTGATTTTCTCCTCCATAAGAGAGATGTAATAATACTTCAGTGGCTTAATTAACTAAGCCTTGTAAAGCACTTTGTGATCTTTGGATGAAAATGTTCTAAATGGTGTTAGAATGTTGAAATGGTAGAAACAACGAGACAGCAAAGCACAGAATTTACCAGCTGGTGTGGCAAGAGAGCCTGGTGAAGTTACTGAGGATGCTTGGGAGGAAGGAGCCTGAAATGTTCACCTCTGCTCCCAAGGGATCCTTGCCCTGGTGGGTAGTGAGTGTCATGTTTTTGGAGGTGGGGGGAAGATGTTTAGGCAGCTTAGAATAGTAGGGCTGAACCTCATGCCCTTCAATTCAGGTTCAAAGAAAGGAGAATCAGTTCAGTAGTGCAAGAGTAGGGTAACTCTCTGTGCCTTGGTTGTTCATTTTGCAAAAAAAATCTTTAAAAGAGCTGCTGTCCTTTTCCATTTTTGCATCTCACTGAAGTGGATGGAGCAGTTTATGCACATCTAACAGGCCCCTGTTCCCACAGGGAGTACAGATGGTGCCAGTGCATCCTTGAAACAAAGGTGCTGGATGGAAACAAGAGTGCTGGGGCTGCTGTGCCATTCAGTGCCAGCCCATAAACCATTCCCACTGTGTTTTGTTAGTCAGTGGATGGCAAAGTTAAAAAATGGGCTGTACAGCCTCAGCTCCTCAGCCAGGTCTGCGGGTGATGGATTGCAGATGTAGGAGCCCTTCTCAAGGCACATCCTGTGTGCAGCACGAGGCACTCCAAAGTAAACACCATTTCAAAGAAGTGTCCCATGCTGTGCTGCTCCCCAGTATCCATATTGACCTGGACTTTGAAAAAAAGAGGAGGCCATGGAGTCTTTTAGTAGTGATTATGTGCTGATGAGAGGTCCCACCACCCCCAGGCAGGACCAGGCCCTGCCAGGTGGCACAGGGGAAAGCCAAGTGCATGCCTCCTATGCCTTTAGTTTTAATTTTGACAAGGAGTCTGGCTTGCAGCAAGGAAGGAGTGAAACAGCCAGGAGGGAATAGCAGGGAGAGGGTAGGAGCTGTGAGGCATGTGGTTTCACAGGCTTGCTGGGTGCACAGCCATGGAGTGTTGAAATGTTTAAAGGGATTCAAGATAAATAAATCTCACTCAGGCCCCATCTCAGCAATGCCTGTTAGCGTAACTCAGTGCTGGAGCAGAAAGGAACCCGCTCTTCATAAAGTGTGTGACTCAAAATGGGTTAATCCATCACTCCCTCTCCCCCCTGCCCTCACCCTGCTCTGTCTGGGACAGTTTCTAATCAGTGCCTGGGCCCAGACATGGTCTCAGCAGCTGGCCATGACGCCAGCAACCCCTCCAGCCCTGCCAAAAGCAAACCCCATCCTTGCTGCAGTGAGCCCAGGAGCCAGCCCCAGCCTCTGCACCCCAGCCCAAAGCAAACCCCATCCTTGCTGTAGTGAGCCCAGGAGCCAGCCCCAGGCTCTGCACCCCAGCCCTGGCCCAAAGGGGCCCTGCTTGGCTGCCACTCAGTCCTGGAACCTGCCTCTCTATCTTTTCCTGATGCCCAGAGCAATGGGAGGGCTGCAGCCTGACCCAGTTTTCCATGGCTGGTGGGGTCTCTCCAGTGCAGCAGTTGGACACACTTGGTGCTGGCAGCAAGCCGAGGGGTGGGAGGTGGTTTGTTTTCCCACTCCAATCTCCTTTTGGCAGTGTCAGGTGTCCCATAAGCACAGACATGTACTCTGTGTTAGTTTCAAGGCAAAACTGCCTCTTTGGGAATGATTTCTCCAGAACTTGCCCATTTTTCTGTAAAATTGAACTGGCCCTTCCTGGCCCCCAAGGTGTCATTGCCTCCTGTGAGATGCCCAGCCTGGAGGAGGGTGGTGTGTAAGCAGGGGGGGACTTCAATGGCCAAAGACATGCAAGAAAGCAGAGGACAGGGATGTAACAAGGAGCCACTGGTTTTATAACTGGTTTTATAACTGGATTTATAACAGTTTTCCATATTCCCTTGCTTGACTCTCTCCTTTGAACAGTGGATGTGAAAGAAGGTACAGGTTTTTTACATGTGATTTGTAAAAGCAGCAAGAAATGCAAAAGATGGGTCACTTGGGCTCTGTAAATGGTGTGTGTGGGGGGAGAGTTATTATGGGTAAAGTAATGGATGTAAAGCAAATGTTTCTGGAAACAAAGGGGATGTATTCTCCCCCTTGTGCAGCCTGCTTTCAAGGGCTCATCAAGTGCATCTCCCAGAAACATCACTGGAGCACATCTGGTTCTCTCCAACACAGATATTGCATGGGTCACAGTGGAGCCAACAAGATGTGGGTCTAATGAATTTTCCACCTCTGACTGAGGAAAGGCCATCTTGGCCCATTTCTTCAATGTTCCCACTGAGTAGTTCCTGTAAGTTACGAATAAATTCAGCAAAAATTTCCAATCTACATTTCCATTGGTTGCCACCAGTCTACTTTCCAATGAGCAGGTTCAGGCCTGAACCATCCAAACTCCCTGGATACCCTGGTTCATGGTGGATCAGATGTTTATCACTTTCCTCTTCATGGCAATGCTGTCTCTGCCTTAGGAGAAGGAGAAGTCCAAGGAGAAGGCATTTCTCCACTACCCACTGCTCTGCTCCATCCCCCTGATGCACTGCAAGGGCATTTTCCTGCATTGTGTCTGGGACTGGCCTGTCCTCCCATGGAATCCAACCTCTGTGCTTTTGAATCATTTTTCACCTCTGGGTCCTTCCCTCCCCTCACTCTGAATGCCACTCCATGAGTCATTGCTCAGTTTTCTTGGCAGACAGACCCCTGAGGAGCAACAATTCAGTCCACATTACTGCTGAGTGTGATGTGTGATTGAAACTGTGCTGAGAGATTCCCTGCCAGGCAAGAAAGGACAAACAGTCTTTCCCTGAGGATGCTCTGCTTCACTGGTGCCCTCCCCTCATGGATGGTTTGATTGTGGAGCTGGAATTCTTCCAGCAGGCATACAAGTTGGACATGGGCTTCAGTGGGCACAGCTCAAGTCCCTTTCCACCTCTGTCCTGCTGGGAAACAGTGTCCCAGGAGAAAATCTTCTCTCCCTGCAAAATACTTGGCAAAGCAGCAGAATTTTCTTGGTCTGAGCTCATTGATGGGCTTGACTCCTGTGGGATTGCACTGGACTCTCATCCCATCCAAAGCCCTGCATTTATCACATGGAGGTGTCAGTTTGTCAACTACCAGAGCCATGTGGATAATGACATTTTCATGACATGACATCCTCTGCTTCCCTTTTTCTTCCTGACAGCTTATGGTAACTAAAAGAGAAAGATGAAGCCTGTACAAGCAGTCTGGGGTAAAAGCACCTAAACATGTATGTGGGGGCCCCTTTACATTTATATTCTGTGCAAAAAGGAAAGAAATCTGCACAACAGGCAAAGAAAGTGAATTTTAAGTGACGATTTGTTGCAAGGCAGGAGAGGGGGAGAGATGTCCCAGCCCAGGGCTGATCCAAGTGCTGTAGGTGGGGAGGGGGATTGGGACAGACACGTTTGTGTCTGGTGCTGGAGGGGTTTGCACTGTGCAGGGAAGACAAATCCCTCTGGTTGACATCCATGATGCTGGATCAGGGGAGCAAGGAGGAATGATTTTAAGGTATGGTGTGGGACATCTTCCCTGCCATCTACTCAGTGAGCTCACTGAGTTTTCTGTCATATGCCTCTTTATGCCACCTGAGGGCTTGACTTGGTGTCCAAGAGGGATTTATAGTCATACACAAAGAATATTTCAAGAGTTAATTTAAAAAATTTAATTCAACACAAGAAGTTTTTCAGGGGGCCAGGGCTTGGAATGAAGCCCCTTAACCAGTGCCACACACTGGGGGTCATCCTTGCCTCAGTGGTATTGGTGAATTCAGTCTAATGCACAGATTTTAACCAAAGGCCTCCTTCCATGCTAGGAGGGGTCCTGTTGCTTTTGAAGGGAAGTTCACAGACAATGAGAACCACTTGGTGTTTAATGTCCAGCCAAGGTATCTCCCAACAGGATCGTTGCCTATGTTTGCAAATTAAAAGTGGAAGACGTAGAAGGGTGAGTGCTCTGCTCTCCATCTGACCTCTCATGGGCATCATATCAGAGCTAATTGAAAATAACTTTTGTTCTGTGAGCAGAGCTTATATTTTGTTGGGTCCTATGGTAATATTATTTTAAGAAATATCTCGGCATTCTTGCGCTTTCTCTTGTTGTTCACACAGATCAGATCCAGGTTGGCTTTAGGGAGCTGAATTTTTTTAAGATAAGGAGGTTTATTTTGGCGAATTCTGTGTCCTCACTTATCACTTGGTGTGAGTGCAGGGTGTTGTTTCTGCAGTGAGACGAACATTTCAGGAACGACACGACCATTGTGTCTTCGGTCGCCTTGTCTTTTCACACTTGGGTGTTTTTGTTTCTCCACCAAAGCAAAGTAACCATTTCTCACATAAATCAATAGATGTAATGCACCTAGGGGAGCTAAAAAAAGCCAGGGCTGTGTCCTTTAGCCCCAGATCAGCCAAAATTCTCTCTGATGCCAGTGGGAATTGGACAACATGAAAGGATCACGCATCTAGAGAGAAAAAATTGCCAGAAAAAATTCATCAGTGAAACTCCAGGTCAAAGACATTTGAAGACTGGCTGCAAACAAATATGGCACCTGCCTTTAAGGAGACAGTGAAATCAGGTCTTGGCATCTTCTGTGTAATTCGCTTGTTTGTTCTGGGGAAGTGTCCAGACTTCACAGTCTGTTGAAGGAGTTTGTGCAACAACTGGCAGGAAAGTGTCCAATGACCAGCAGACAACATGGCCATTTTAAAACCAAATCGTGCCAAAAATAATGTACAATTGCCTTTCCAGTTTGGTAGAGGCAGTGAATCTAGTGCACCCATGATGTGTTTGGGATTCAGCAGGATATTTGATATTGCACCATGCTAAAAACTGGATATAAATACCTTTGCTCAGACTATGTATTTACCAGAGCAGAGAGCTGCTGCTGGCGCTCCCCTGGGCACTGCAGGGTGCCAAGGAGGTCAGCAGTAGAGGTGACTCTTATTTCAGGTCTTCCAGACCATGCCAGTGCCTGGTCATTTGGGATCTTGATCCTTTTTTTTTGGTCCCAGAGGGTCTCAGGGAGATCCATGGGCTGTGGGCACCATCTGCAATGCCTGGGGACAGGGAATGGGACCTCACCAGGGACATCAGAGCAGGATCTGGTGACATGAGCTCCCCTGTAGGGTGGAGTGCTGGAGGTGATACACAAAGAGAGAGATGGGTCAAAAATTCCAGCAGCAATCAGAGCAGTGAATGGAGATGGGATGAAGTGGGATGGTTCTTTAGGAAGGGAGAGCGAGGCCAAGGGACCCTGTAAAATGCACAGTGCTGCAGAGGACCTGGCAGAAAACCTGAACTGTCAGCTTGGGATGCCAGAAGGGTAGGAGGACAGAGGCAAACTGGAGTGGAGAGGAGGAAAACTGTTGCAGCAATGAATAAACAACAACCCCTAAGTCAATACAGTGGGAAAAAAAAACAGTTCAAACAAAGTTTGAAAGTTGCAGTAAACAATAAAATAATTATATGTTTAGATTGCTGATTTCAGAGGCCCACAGCCCTGACCCCATATGGAATATCTGAGTCAGTCTTAGTCTATACAATCATAGAAATGTAGGCATAGAAATGATCAAAAGAAAAATGCTGCAAGGTTTAAAAGCTGATACCTAAGGGGGACTGATATTTAGTACACTTGCAAGGAGAAAAAGCACTTCATATTTTACTACCAATGTGTTCAAGCAATGATGCAATGAGCAGGCCAGGACTTATTCTTGGGAGATGACTGTAACAGTACTGGTCAGAATTAGCAAAGCTCAAAGCTCCTTGCTGGGAGATGGTGATGTGCTTCATTTCTCATTTGTGAGAATGAGAAAGCATCCAAGCATCCAAGTTCAGACCCAAAATCCTTCTTCTGCTGCTGGTGATCAGGGTGCAAGGGTGAGCTCAGCCTCAGGAAGCATTTTCCTGCTCCCCATGCCTCACACAGGGCTGGGCTGCAGCATGGTGCAATCCAAGCTCCCATTGCTCCTGTGCCAACTCGCTGAGGGCACGGACCGACAGAATCACTGCAGAATCTGGACAAGTTCCCACATCTCCTCCTGATGACAGACTCGCTCAAGAGATACCCAGCATGTTAGGAAGTGCAGACCAGGCTGGAGTCATGTAAATCTTGTCAAAATCTCTGCCTGCTTCTCCAGCTCCAGTTGAGCTAACAGCAAAACACTGCCTTGACACTGGCTGAAACCTGTGTATAACATCAGCAGACTGCTTTCATAATGACCCTGATTTACTTCAAATTTCAGAACACTATAAAAAGACATTTTGAGACTAAACACATTTGCAGGGCTCATTAAAATAATTAACTAGGATGGCATATGCAGCCACAGGTCTGTCAGGTTCCATGCTCTGCAGTGTCTGAAATGCAGTGGCTATTTCCCTTTCTTGGAACAGGAGGTGATTTCATCCTTTCATACTGTTTCCTGTAGCAACATCATTATGTGCCAGCTCTTTGGTGTGCACCTAATTCATCCAGCTCACACTAGTACTGCTGATGGCAATCCTCAGCACGGATCTTCCCTGGAGCTGTGTTTGCTTAACCAGTATTTAGTGAAGTCTTTGTTTCTAATTTGTCTGTCTTTGTGCCTAATTAGCTCCCTTTGAACTCATCCTCCTGCACACCTACTTCTGCAGAATGATCCTGGTAGGTGGAGAAATGCTGCTGTTGAAATCGAGTGAGCTGTGGTGGTGCAAGTGAGGTCAGGGTTGGGTGTGATGTGGCAGTGTTGGAAATTACTCCTATTTCGGGGGCTATGTTTTAAAACTTACACTGTAAATTGTGCTGCTGGAAAAACAAGAGGATTTGTCAGTTAATTTTTTTTGCATCAGGTCCAGGCTTGCACATTCAGACCAATTATTTCTCCACGAACAGCTCTCTTTCCAAGATCATATATCCCTCTGCAGTTTTGTATCTTCATTTTTCTGCAGCAATGGGTGGGTTGGGAACATCCAGTTCCCCATGTTCATGATCCACATGAGTAACAGGCAGCAGCTCTCAACATGTGTCCTCATGCATTTGTGGATATTTATGATCTTCCTTGGTGAGGGATGAGCATGTTTCATCTCTGAGGACCCTGCTGAGTCCACTTTCTTTTTTAACTTTCCTGGGGGTTTGCTCATCACCGACAGGAGGTTCAGCCAAGTGGGTACAAGGGTATCTCAGTGTCTCACTGAAAAGATATGCTCAAATGTTATTTCTCCTAGAGGCAAGAACATCAGGCTTGGCAGAGCAGGGCTGTGTTTGGCACCTCCTGTGTCCCTGTGATCCTCACAAACTGCCTTGGGCTTGTGGCTCCTTTCTGCAGGGGATGTTACACCACAGCAGCTGAGCTGCCCCGACACCTCCAGATCTCACTTCTTGAAGGCATGAGAAGAAAACATCTTTCCCTGTGTGCTGGAGGGAAGCAGGGCTCCTGGAGAGGGAGTCCTCAGCCTTTAACCAGAAGATGGCACAATGCAACTGCTGTATGAACCTGGACCAACAGCGAGCTCTCTCTAAACCACAGTGGAGGATTCTAAGAGGAGAGCTAAATGGCCAGGCATTTTCCAGGGGGTGTGTGGTGGCTCTCAGGTGATGGCCTCCGTGTTGCTGGTCACTCCTCTCTCTTCCTGGGGTCCTCTGCAAATGCATCCAAGCCAGTGCTACACTCACCTCTCCCTTCTCCCCATGTGTTTGTGTGCATGGGTGAGGATATTGCACATTCATCCACGTGCCTGCATGATTTCCATGGGGTCACACCCCTTCCAGGTTGCCTGAGACTGGCAGGCATGCTGGAAATCCAGCAGCCCAGCTGCTTACTGACCCCCACAGCAAATCTCAAACCCTCCAGCAGATGCATGTGAGACCCTAAGAGCTGATGTACCAGGGACCCTGGGCTGTCAGCTCCTCTCCTCTCCTCTCCTCTCCTCTCCTCTCCTCTCCTCTCCTCTCCTCTCCTCTCCTCTCCTCTCCTCTCCTCTCCAGGAAATTTCTGCCCATGGTTTTATGACTCCCATGGACTCCTGGCCTAGCTGTGGCCTCTGTGCCTTGGAGCAAAAGTGCCTGCCTCATTTTTGTACCCAATGAGCTTCAGCAGCCAGGGGATGGCTTGGGAAGGGCAGCCTTGCTGAAAGGTGGTGAAGGAGACCCAGGCAATTCCATAGCCATGGATAATTCACTTGCTCCTGAGTGGTCCTGTGGCTGTGTCAGAGTGCCCTTGGAAAGGCTGAAAGACTGAAGCTCCTTTTACGAATGGGAAAATGAGGCTTGTACAAAACACAGGGTTGGGTGTGCAGAAAAGGAGTGCAGCCAGGAGCTGGAGTTCTACCTCTGCTCCTTGAGCAGCCTGTGACTGTAGACAAGTGTGTAACTGTCTTGTGGCAAGCGCAGCTACCCTCCTGTGCCTCTGACCAAATTCTTGGGCACATTGCATTGCTTGAGCAGTCAGGACATGTAAAGCCCTCAGAGAGTCTTGAATGAACAGGCCTGTAGGAGTGCGAAGTACTGCGGTGCTGAAGATGGATTATTTTAAAGGCAGGGCCCAATTAGTGGAGTTGATGATGATGGTCTGACAGGCAGTAGCACAATGACAGATCCTAGAGACAGCTACACCAGAGTGAATGAGTGAGCAAAGGCTAGATATGCCTATAATTTCCTTTAGTTCCTTTTCTTTTAGCTCAGGACTGACATCAAGGTCGCACTTCAGTATCACCATAAGAGACGTGTGACAGAAGTTTTGTGTCTGTCTTCAAGGACAGGACTGATTCCCAAGGTTTCTGATTGCCACTGATACTTTTAATGTCACTTTGGCATCATACTCAAACAGAAACCCTTTGCCTACCTAGGGAGATTCAAGTCCAAGAAAACTGTGGTGGCAAAACAAGCTTAAAAAACTTAAAAATTACTTGCTTGCATTTTTTTTTTTTTGGTATTGGTAAAATTTGCTCTTTGGTGAGCTTGATATTATTTGCATTAAATTATCCTCCTCTGAACAGAAATTGTTGGGACTAATTTAGATTTCAGGGCATAAATCCAAACTTAGAAGACTATAATAACATGGCAGCTCTTTGCCATTGAATTACATGTTAAGTATCTTACAGTGGAACTGTAATTACATGCTCACTCCGAGCATTGACAAGTAAACAGGATTATAACAGTCTCTGGAACCAATGTTTGCATGAATACTTCAAGAGAAAAGAGAGGACTTGAGGACACATATGGGGTTTATTTTCTGGCTGAAAGCATATCATTGTTATTTATTATTCACACACTACTGCTGTACATGGCAGAACGGAGGCTGTGCAGCGCTTACTGGCTAAGAGGGAGAGATGGATAATGACAGAATAAACAAAAGTAAATCTTGGCATTTCCAGTGTTTCCTTTAGCTATGAAGGGAAGGGAGGGATAATCAGACACTGACAGGAATTGAGGTGGCTCTGGAATGCACTGGGAGCACAATGGAGATGTGCCTGCACAGAGTCTGCCCTGAGCCACACCAGCATTCCAATGATCATCAATACCCACCTCAGCATGAGTGGAGGACTCTGCAGAGCTTCCAACCTGTTTTTCCTTTTGCTCATTGGTACTTCTGGGTCTCAGGGACTTATTCCCATGTGGGATCTTGCCAATAACTTTTGATGTGATCTAGGAAATCACATAACTCAGTTCCCATGGTATCAGATATGAGGAACAAGGTGGTGGCATATTGCCTCTGATGGAGCTTAGATGGGTGTCCCTGCACCCCAAGGAGAGTCCAGCAGCACAGGAATAAACCACCCCTCTGTTGCTCAACCATAACTGAGACTCAGAGGCATTTTATTTCTCCCTTTCTCTTTTGTCTTAGTGCCATGGTGTGGAAGGGGAATGTTTAGACATGGGTAGTTCCTTATAGACCAGAATAACATGTGATTTCCTAGGCCACCTTCAGCACAAACTGGGGTGAAGAAATAAATTCCCAGCAAAACTGAGGAATGTTTGCAAAGCTTCTCCAAACACAATGCAAACTGGAGTGAGTTGATGAGGACATGTCAGGACAATGGGAGAGGAAGAGGAAGATGCTGGGAGTGCTCATGTCGGTATTTGGATCAGGGAACCACTGTGTCTCTGTGAGACTGCCTGTCTCCAGCAGGCTGAATGGCAGCTCCAGGCCCAAGTGTTCCTGAGCTGTGGAAGATGAATTCTGTGGCTGCAGCCCATCTCTGACCCAGTTTGTCAGCCTGAGCCCGTGTGCTCAGCTTGCTCTTTGTGCAAGCTGTGCTTGTTAGGGGACGATGGTGTCAGCCACTTGCCCTACACCTACACCTTTCACACCATGTGCCCTGACTCTCTGCTGGCATCCTGGGCTTCACACAGGCATTCTCACTTCCAGCTCACAAGAGTGATGGCATGGATTGCTCTAAATCAGGAGCTGCATGTGACTGACATCTGAAGTGGCAGTGAGAGGAAAAGGGCTGGTATCTGGCTTATCCATGCCCTGCTTGGGTGTATTCTGGGTGACAAACCCTCCTCCAGTGAAAACCTCTGTTGTCCAACTCACCCAAGTACATGGTTCACTGTTCTGATGCCCAGGACTCAATTACTAAATGGCAAAAGAATGAAATGCACATTTCTAGGCCTGTGGACAACCACTCTACCAAAGTTCATTACTATAATCAGCTGCAATTCTACCTTCAGATTTGTCAGAAATGGCACTGGGCTAACACTGTGAGTTTTGTGTCACTTCTGAGTGGCCCACAAGGCTTTATTCAGATCCAATAAACATGTTTGAACTATTAACACCTCTGAGAGCTGTGCAAAAAGTAGTTACTGATCACTAAGATGTTCTTGCATGTGCCAGACTCAACTTCTTGGGCTGCATCTTCAGAAGAGCATGGACCCATGTTTAAGAAAAGTAATTCTACAAGGATACAAGTATGTTTACAAGGAAACAATAATGTTTCTCTATTCAAATAGAAGAGTCTTCTTTTCTTCTTATAGACACCATCCCAAATGCTCTCCTGTTTCCCATTCTCTTGACAACCCATTTTCACAGACAAAGCTTTGTGTTTGTGCACTTTTTCTGGACTCCTGAGTTTCAAGACATGCAGCCCTGCTTCCTGCACCCAAATTTCCTCCATCCCATCCTGAAGCACCTTCCAGAGGGCTTCTCATGAGGCACAGCTTGGAGATGGTGTCAGCAGGAGAGAGCCCTGCAACTTCACTGGAAAAACACACTTTGGGAGTAAATCTTGGCCAGGTGAAAGCAAAGAATCACTCCAGGACTGGTTGTAAGGAACTTTTAGCTGTGGCAGGCCACTCCTTGCACTAATGCCCATCAGCCTCATGCACAGGGGTTCACAGAGCTGAATGTCCTGCCAGGCACACCACTGGCATGGCTCTTCCCCCAGGAGTCATGGTCAATGATTTGGAAATGCTGACCTGCAGCTTTAATTATCTCTGCTTTTGAATATTTTCTGAACTGGTGCCCTGAGGACCCTTTCATGCAGATGACTTTGGTGTCCATAACCCAAGTCCCTCATCCTGGGGCTGGAACATACAACAGAGTCACACTTATTCCACTTTGTTGGGAAATATGGCTGAGTTTAGGCACCTTGGATTATGCAGATTAATCATTTTGCTAATTCTGCCTGGCCTTGAAATGTATTCACTTTTTCCCTAATGCCTGGGCTGGATTTCCTTGTCATAGGCTCAGGATGTTGTATTCCTTGAGGAATTCTTTTGCACTGTGTAACTGTACAATATGTGGAATTCCTTCTCTCCCTTTATTCACTTAAAGTGCTATGCTCAGGTAGGGGTGGTTGTGTCTGCAATCTGGGTATCTCAATTTATGGCCACATCAGGACTCTGAGTTCTCACCCTTTTCATAATAGAAAATGATTTCTGAGGAAGACATTTAGGGCCTGGTTAGAAAAATGCCTGCATAAAATTGTGTATTTTTAGCCTTCCTGCACTTGCATGTCCTTCAGCTGAAATGATGATCCCTATTCCCTTGTTAGCAGAGGAGAAGCAATACATCCATAAAGCTGAGCCAACAAACAACAATGTTGTATATTGTCAAAACTCTTCATTAAAGCCCTGTCACTAAAGACACTGTAGAAATGAGGAAGGGAACTTCATTTTTGCCTCCCAGATTCACTGTCCCCTTTTCCCATGGGAAGGACCCTCACACCTTTAAAGTGCTGAGAATTTCCTCTGCAGATGGGAAACAAATGTCCCTGGGTCATGCACAATGTGCTTTTGCTGATGCCACTGCATGAAAATGTGGATGTCAGCTCTGAAATGTGACTCCACATATGTTTTACCCCACTTGGATGCTTAATGCTCATATGAGCAGTATGAGAGTTGATTTTGAAATCTTTTCCCTGCCCTCTGCAGGGCTGGAGACAGAGCAGGATCCACCATGGATTATACAGGAGTGAACACAGCCAGAATCAGCCCTTGGCTTGCAGACAAATGTATTTTCTTATTTTGGTCCTGGAGAGGTGAGTGCCCTGTTTGTCTTGCATATTCCTGGTGAGCAGAGGGGGAATGCAGTGAGCTTTGTATCAGCAGCCTCTCAACTTCTTGCTGGGGGTAAAACTGCCTGTGGAGGAAGGCAAATCAATTGACTTCAAAGCTGAGCTGATTGATAATGCCAGCTCCCCATTCCCAAAGCTGGAATCTTCATGCTCAGGCTGCCAGGGAGTATTGAATCCTCCCAGGCCTCTCTCCTGCCTCAGGACATTGTGCTGCTGGCCTGGAGAGAAGCTCTGGCTGCTCCTGCAGGATTCCCTGGGCTGGAAAATCCCCTTGCTGCCTTCAAACATCAAACATGCTCCTGCTTTGCTAGAGAAGTGTGAAGGGAAAAGGGGAGAGAACTCAACCTGCCACTCCAGGTTGAGCCGCAGGGCTGGCAGGGAGGAAAGAAAATAATATTTCTGCTGCTAAACAAATTTGATCTAGAATCAGTGAGAAACTAACTGGAGCTAACCTAGCTTTCTATATACACATTTTGGAAAACTTGTGAAACTTTTGCAGACCATTCAGAAATTGGATGGTTTCTTCCCCAGCACAACTTTGGCTGCTACAGGGAGCGCCTCTTCCTCTTCTTTCTCTCTTTTTTTTTTTTTTTTTTTTTTTTTTTTTTTTTTTTTTTTTTTTTTTTTTTTTTTTTTTTTTTTTTTTTTTTCCTTTCCTCATTATTTTGGGTACTGTTTCTAGTGTGGATTTGTGGACAGCCCCAGAACATCCTCTGCTTCCCTCTGGTTTTTGTTGGTTCTCTTTCTTGCAGAGACAAACACCCATGTGCAGATTTTAGTGCAGGCATTATTTTCTCTTTGATTTAGCATGACCAGGAGTTATTCCATTATACCCAGACTTGTCTATTTACTCTTTAAAGCATGTTCCTTTTATTTACTCCTCCAGAGCTGCCTGTTTAATCCAATCTCTTTTCCACTGAATTACACCAGCACAATGACACAGGCCAAACAGGTTCAGCCTGGGTCATGGGTGGCAGAGTAAGGGGCTATATTCTTGCCAGACAATAACTGTAGTATTAAAAGAAAATTAGTATTTCCTGGGACCAGTGAGATTTGTAGCTAAAAAGGGAGTTTCTATTCCCAGGATTTGTAGTGGTTTTGCAGCACCTATCCCTGTAAAAACTGAGCAAATGGTCTGAAAATGAGAGTGGAGTCCGGCTCATTTTTGCAGGAAGGCTGAGATGTGGTAAAAGCTCTGGCAAATGGGTAATGTCTGGTCAGCCAGATGTAGGAACCTCATGGAGGAGGCAGGCCCCAAAGCCCCACCAAAGCTCCCCACCCAAACCCTGGGATGGCATTAATCTGTTTGAACTCACAGCTGGGTAGAACATGGATGAAAACTCCTCAGCAAGCAAACCTTGGAGTTCAGAGCCAGCACTGCAGTGGGTGCTGTGCCTTGTGTCCTAACATCTCTCTTCCCTCTGGCCTTGGGTTACAAACTGTGAGACAGCTGAGGACACCCTTTTATATATTTATGTCACCTTTTGCTCTCTCACTATTGCATTACAGCTGCCTTGCCGTGCAAGATTTTTATGTTCATTATTCTTTCTGAGTAGCAGATTTTTTTGTTCTTCATTATTAACACTATATCTTAATGGCTCTCTTAAGTAAACAGACACCTGGCCTTTAGAGAAACATGAGAAGATAAGTCCCCTGGCCCATGGAGGTTAACTTCTTATTTATTTCTATCTTATAAGATTTACAATCCAGCCATTTTTCCCATGAGATAGCTTGTCACCTTCTCACTGCCCTGAGTACATCTGCAGCTCACCAGGACACCAGCCAGCCCCACTCTGCTCCTGTTATTTTGGAAACCCAGAGCTGTGAGTTTCATAAAGGCTGGGTTAAGTAAGCAACAGATTTATCTTTGTCAAAAGACAGAAGTGTTTGGCAGCAAACCTTGGCAGCTCCTTGCATATTTCCAGGGCTCCTTGGTGTGCTCTCTGCTCTCCTCTTGGCTGGGGATGGCTCAGGGGGTTGCTGCCCAGCCCAAGGGGCAGCCAGATGTGCTGTGGTTAATATTTAACCCTCTCTGTGCCTGGGGAGGGTGGGCCAGATGCTCCTTGTGCAGTTCCTGGTGCACCATGCCATGGTGGATTTTGTATCCATCCTGTTGGGCTGTGGATGAGCGGGCAGAGCTCCTCAGTCCATCAAGGCTTGTCCTCCTGGTGTGAGAGGACAACACACCCAGACACCCCAACAACACACCCAGACACCCCAAAAGCATCCAATGCTTTTGGATGAAGCCATGGGAGCAACACCAGGACAAGGTCTGAAGAACATCTGAGCTGTAGGAATGTCCTCTCTGTTGATGGATTGACAGAACTGTCCTTTGTCCTCTCAAACAGGAAAGAAGCCCAGAAGTTTCTCTGCTCCATTAGGTGAAAAAGACACCTCATGGGACCTTGGGGTCTTCACCTCAGACTTGAGAATAGCTAATTGGACAGGAGCCAAAAAGTCTCACCTGGGCAATTTATTAGAAAAAGAAGAGAACAAAGAAATGAATCACTTTTGTGAGGTGTTTTACCAAGAACAAGAACCTCTTGCACCTGGCTTGATTTTTCTCTGCTTGTTATTCTGCCTTTTATTAAACCTCTCTGTTTCCAACACTGCAACAGAAGCCATCCTGCTGATTTTATGCCTCCAAAGGTAGCTGAGCTATCTTGGGTGAGAAATAGACCTCCAAGAGCTCATGAGACCTGGCTTGAAGGAGCTACTATTACTCGTGGCTCCTGACATAACTCAATATCAGTCATGTGCACAGTTCAAACATATACATGTATCAATAAACACAATATAAATAAATTCTCAGAATAAATTTTTGCTTCTGCACATCATAGAGAAAAAAGTAAAGAGGTAATTAAACATTTATTACAAACATTTACATCCCTAAATATTCCTCATAAAGTCAAAACTAACAGACCAGCCTACGTTTCTGACAACCTGCAAGAGTTTTTTCAAAACTGAGCAACTGCAGGGCCAAGAAACCCCCACTGAGTTAAGGGTTTCCCCATGGGCAGCTCATCCCCATCAGGGATAAAGCCATGGCTGAGCTGTTGTGGTGTTGGTGTGGCTGCATGGGCTGAGGGCCATCCACAAGCTTCAGAAAAATTGCATCTCCCAGAGGAATGTCCAGCATTGAGGTGCTGGATGCATTTTCCCTGCAAACTCTGTTTCTGTACCACAACAGCACAGGCTGGGTCTCTATTTGAGGGAATCAAGGGAAGTTTCTCAGACAAACCCTGGGCAAAGCAAAGCTCCTGCCAGCCCAGGCAGGCTGCAGCAAGATGCTCACTGGGGAGAGGGCAGCACAGCTCTCCCAGCCCATTTCTCAGCAAGCATCCCATTCCATTCTCTCCTCTTGTTTCTATTCGCACACAGATAGAAATTCCCTCTGAGGATCATTTCCGTACGGTTTTTAGGCACGAGAGTAAACAAGACATAGCTGTTGACTGTACAGTTAACATATTTTTGGTGATGTTCTCATCCAGAAAATGCAGCTGCATTATATTCCTGATAGAGTGGAACTAAAGTTTGGCTTCAGCAAGAATGTTAATAAATGAAAGACATTTCAAACAACACTGATTGAGGCAAAGTGTCAGCCCCTCTTCCCCCACCTACCTCCCAACAAGGCTTCACTTTTTTGCAGAGTTGCAAAAACTCTGATGTGTGAGACCTGGAAAACAGCAAATTTCTGCTCCTGGTTACAACTGCATGAATCTGCAATGGGTTTATTGGTTTCAGGGGGTTTGTCTGGTCACTGAGAGCAGGGCTGTGCTGCTGCTTTACTGCAGGTTTGTCCTTCAGATAATTTGGTTTCTCTTTGTTATCAAGACCCAGGAGAACGTGGGGAGGTTGTGCTTGCACCACCTAAACTCAGTCAGTGCCCCTGACATGATGCATGTGGCTCTTGCCTAATCTGCCTTTGCTGACAATTAAAACACAAACATATAGTCATATTTTTGGATGAAACTGTACAAACATTTCAAAACAGTTTATGCATCCAGATTTGTATGTTATCAGAGAGCACCACACATGCACATGGAATTTATGGAAAATACTGAGAGATTTGAAAGGAAATAGTTTGGGAAGTTGTCTTATTTTTTTGAACACAAATCCCCAAACAGTTTCCCTTAACATTCCTCACGTCTGTTCAGCAATTAATACTTGACATTTCTGTTTTTCATTCTGTCTGCTGATATTGGGCTTTCTTCTTTTTCTTTCTTTTTTTTTTTGTTATTTTTCACAACTCTTCTTTCATGTTTGCTGCATTTGTTTGCCAAACCAGCACGTGTACAAATTTCCTTGAACAGAAGGATGATATGAGGAAGCAGTTGGAGGAGATTTAGGCCTTAAAAATTGTGGTCTCCTCCCAGAATGAGATATTTGGAGTCAAAGGTTGCAAATTCAGTCTTCATCTCAGCCTACCTGGACTGAATAGTGGCTGCTCATATGAGCCTGTTGGTTTGATCAGGTTTTTTTTTTCTCACTTAGAATGATTCCAATGGCTCCAGTGGGATTATTCTTGTTCTAGCCAGATGTAGAAGGAAAGCAAAATCAAATCCTTCATACATCAGTGTCAGACTGACTCCAAGAAACCAGTGTTGAGTGATATAAAGGATAAGGGGCCTGAGGAAGGATGTGTTTATGGAGAACATTTGGAAACTTTAACTACTTGTAGTTTGAACAACCGCAGAGTTACAGAACTGCCTTCAAATACTTAAGGGTGGAAAGAAGCACAGAGTGATGCAAAGGGATATGAAAAAGAGGAATGAGATACAATTACCAAAAGGAGGAGTATACCTCTTCTAAACAAATGGCAAACTAGTCTGCCACAAGCTTTTTGTACCGTATTCTTCATCTTGAACAGGTGAGCACCTTCCAGGGGTGTGGAAATGATGCTCAGATGTGGTTTATTCCTGTGATCATGGTGCAGTTGTTGGGCAGAAGGGAATCAGATTTTGTTGGAAGTGTAGTATCTTTTTTTAAACCTACTGAGAGAAGTCAGAAAAAGCAGATGAGGTCTGGGCCCTGTGTGTCTAAAACCTTCTGTATGTTCTTCCATCTAGATTGCTTGATCGAAACCCCTTCCTTTTTCTTACCTTTCCTGCAAGGAAGGAGAATTTTGCACAGATTGTAGTGTTTTATTACACTAGGACCTTCTCATACACCCTTTTGGAGCAGAGAAGATTGTCTGAAGCTGGCACCCAGGGAATATTGGTCTGTACTTCATGGTGCTGTTTGGGATGCTGTTTCTCCTTGCCTTCATCAGGACAGTTCAGCTTAGCCTGGAGCAAGGACTTCTGCTGTCACCCACCTTGGAGACATGAGCTAAGCAGCTGAGTAGTGTGACCCAAGCACTGAGACCTTGAAATTCATTTGGCAGCTGCTGGGAAGGCAGCATGAGGGACTCACACTGCCAGAGAGATGCATCCTCCTGGGCTGGGCTGGGCTGGGTTAGGCTGGATGGGATGGGCTGGATGGGCTGGACTGGATGGGCTGGATGGGCTGGGCTGGGCTGGGCTGGGCTGGGCTGGGCTGGATGGGCTGGGCTGGGTTAGGCTGGGCTAGGCTGGGACTCCCCAGCACTCTCCACAGGACCCAAGGTTTGGATGATAGCACACCTAACCCTGTTACCACCCTTTCCCTCTGTCAGACACTGGGATTCATGCTTCATGTATAAAAGGGAACCATGTGCATATGATGAACCGTTTGTTTCTTTGCAACACCACTCAGAGCAGACCTGTTCTAAGGGACTAAATGTATATTTACATGTGGCATAGATTTCATCACTGTATCACCCTGTTTGCTCTTTCTATCTGCCTGTTCATCCCCTCTAAATGTTATCTAGGTTATGGCTGGGTCTCAGCTACCACGTATAGGGAAGACAGAGATTCTGCTCTCATACAACACTGCTTTCTCTGAAAACCACCATTTCAGCCTTAGCTGTAGACCCAGATGGAGCAGGCAGTGACTCTGGTGTTGTGCAAATGGAAAAGTGTGTTTTGTGTTCCAGGAGAATTTTCATTTCATGTGACATTTTCTGTGCTGCCCTGCCACACCAAATGCTTTATCAGAGCGGATCCACCCAGGGATCAATCATGTTTCTTACCTTTCCCTGCATCCACAGCCACTCCCTTGCTCAGGCTGACCCCGTGGGGCCGGGTAACCAGAGGAGGGCTGCAGGGACGGCGTGGCAGGTGGAGGGAATGTGCTAATCCTGGTCGTGCCCTTCCATCACCTCCACGTGCCGCGCTGGCAGTGTCCCCATGGAGCCCTGGTGGCATGGCATGTCCCCATGGAGCCCCTGTGGCAATATCCCCATGGAGCCCCTGCGGCATGTCCCCATGGAGCCTGGGTGGCAATGTCCCCATGGAGCCCAGGTGGCAATGTCCCATGGAGCCCCGGTGACATGGCATGTCCCCATGAAGCCCCGGTAGCAATGTCCCCATGGATCCCCTGTGGCAATGTCCCCATGGAGCCCAGGTGGCAATGTCCCCATGGAGCCCAGGTGACAATGTCCCCATGGAGCCCGGTGGCAATGTCCCCATGGAGCCCAGGTGGCAATGTCCCCATGTGCCACCGAGGAGCCCCATGCTCACCGCTGCCAGCCCGAGTCCCTTGGAGCGCTGCAGCCCCGTCATGGGCAATCCATGGCTGCCACCTGCAGTTGGAAACAAAATCACTGGAACAGGTCAGGAATGACAGTCTGGAGGTGCTGCCTCTCCCAGGTCATCTACAGGGGAAAGGAAAAGGCTGAGCGGTCAAGCTGGAAGGGAGGAAATGTGGGAAAATGGATTCTGTGATAGAGGAGGTGAGCAGCTCCTGTGAGAAAAGAGGTAAAAACAGCTGGGAAAAATGCAGCTTGTGGTTTTGGAGACATAAGGAAAGTCACTCTGGGGATGGATGTGCACTAGACCATCACAGCTATGCAAAATTTGAATAGCCATGGTCTGGAAACAGGGCTTTGGGGACAACTGGATACAAATGGACTGTTGGGCTGCTTCTCAGGCCATGTGGAGACGTGGATTTTGTATTTTGTTGCTTAGCATTCGTTTTTGTTTGTCAGCTCCAGAAAGCTGTTTTCCCACAGCCTTGTCTCAGGACCGTGGGGTGCAGGAGCAAACTGGGGCTGTTGACTTTCAGACTCCTCAATCATCCTGCAAATTACAGCCAGCCCAGAAGAAAAACACAGCTCTGCATGTTTCCCTTTTTAGGTAGAAGTGTTGGGAAAACAACACGAGATTTTGTTACTGATAAACTAGGAGCTGTTTCAGGAATATTAACTATTTTTCTTGTATCAATATTTTACATTTATTCCTCTGCTATGGTATTGGGACTGAGATGGATGAAGCCTACAGCATGCTTTCAGACTTTCCTTCAGGCCCCTGAAAAAAAAATATTAAAATAGTGTTGAAATTTTGATGTTAGAAAGGTTTGTTTTCCAGTAATTTTAGCCTGGGGTATGGAAGATATGGGCTCCATTCCCTGCCTCATGTAATACATTTGCAACATAATTTGGAATCATGTTCTTAAAAAGCTTCTGTATGCCTAAGGAAGGGGCTTAAAGGGCATCTGAAGGTGTTGAGGCAACTGAATAATTTTTAATTTCTTGTGTACCACCTCTGTAATCCTTCATCTCCCAGACCTTCACACTGGTGGAAGGCTACAGGAGACATTTTGCTGCTTTACAGTTACACTGTGAGGAGAAATTCTCAGTCTGGGAGATGTTGGAGCCTCCAAAGACACACGTGTGACTTTCAATAATGAAGTGAGGATGGAAGGAATGGATCCATCAGGGGATTTTTGTCCTCTGTGTCCAACCTGAGCTGGGTGCTCAGTGCTGGGCTTGGGCACAGCCTGGGTTGGAAGAAGATTTTTTCTTTTAGAGCTAATTGAGGCCCAGAGAGAGCTCACCCAAGTCTAGACAGTCTGGGACAAGATAGTCATGGTGCATCTGGGATTTAATCCTCGGTGTCTGTGTGTGACCCAAAAAACAGGACATGGAGTAGGAGCTCAGCCAGGTCCCTCTAACCTGGTGGGAAACCTGTCTGTGAACCAACGTCCCACATCTGCACCAGATCTGAGGCTGCTTGGGACTCCAGTCTGCTCGGAAACAGAGGTTGTGTAGATGGTTTTAGGGCTGGATCACGTGTGTATGATGTCCTTGGGACAGACCTTGACTCCTTTGGGTGAGATGGCTGGGAGATGTTACAAAGAGGTGTTTTACACATCATGCCCTGAGATGGAGCATGAAGGTGAGCTCTTGTTCTGCTGCAAGTTAGAGTGATTTTGTCAGAAGGCATGGCATGAACACGACCATGTGGATTAAGTCCTGCAGGTTTCCCTCAGCCAACACTGTCTTTGAAATCAATGAGGCTGAAGTTATTGCCTGATAGGAGGAGGAGTCCATCTGGGATTTCTCAGCTGAAATTAACTTTAATGATAAAAACGATGATATAAATATGTAAAATACAAAAACAGTGTTGTCAGCCACTTTGTTTCTGGCTCAAGGGCTTTATATGTTTAGTCTTACATGTTTTTCACATTGATTTTGTGTATCAAGATTTAATGTTGTCAGGAAGCACTCAGTAAAAATATTTAGTAATAACAATAAAAATAGAGGGTGTGATTTCATAATCCTAACAAAACAGATAAGACAGATGTTCAAACTAATTCTTGGCTTGGGTTTAGGCATTCTCCTGGTGCCTATCACATTGAACTAGTACTGAGACAACTTTGTTTTCAAGGAGGTCTTCATGCTGGAGCATATCAAGTAAGAGATCTAAGAAACTATAACATCAACAGTAATGATATTTCTTTTGAGATACAGAAAGTTTAGCCATTGAGACAGTATTTTTTCTTGTCGTTTGTTTGGTGAATTCTGCCAGGTTGCTTTTGATCCTGCATGAAGAGTGACTTGCTGTAAGAGCGGATGCATCAGCCGAGTCGCGTTTCAAAGTAAATAATAAACAACCGTAACAGTTAATATAAGGAACTGACATCCCCACAGTTTATTTTCCGCTTGGTTTACTTTACTTCAGGCCAGCTTCGGGGCGGGCAGCGCTCGGGGCAGTGAGGGCGGTGTCGGTCCCGCAGCGCCGGGGGTGCCGCGCTCGGTTGCGGGACGCGCTCCCCGCTCCGCAGCCGCCCGCAAAGGGTTAAGGGGAGCGGGCCCGGCGGAGGGCGGGGGCTGCCCTGGGCTCCGGGGATTGGTGCGAAGTTTGGAGCGGGGCGGCCCCGCGCCGCCCTCCCTGCGCGGCGGCTCAGCCCCCGCCGCCACAAAGCGCTGCAGGGAAAGTTGCTTTATCGCCGGGTTCTCTCTCTCTCCCCGGCTCTCCCCCCCCTCCCCTCCCCTTCCCCAGCCCCTTTCCCCTCCTCCCCTCGCTCCTTAAACGGGATTCCGGCTGGGCGAGCCGCCGGACGGCATCACCGGGCATCCCGCGGCGCGGAGCCCCGCCGGCTCTGGCAGGTCCCCGCTGTCCCTCCCCGCACACACACGCTCAGCCCGGCCCGGAAAGCAGGAAAAAAATAATTTACAAGGTTTCCCCCTTTCCCTGACCTCCTCGCCCGTGACTCTCGAGTGGAAAAAAATCGGGGGCGAAGGGGGGGGAGGTTGTTAAAAGCCGGTGAAGGGGCAGAGCCGCTCCGTGGGGAGGGCACCCCCGGCAGCCCCCAACGCCCCGGGGAGGGGGGCATGAGGTAGAGGCCGGCGGCGGAGCGCCCGCCGGGCGCCGTGGCCGCGGAGGGCATGAGGCGGCGAGCGGCGGGGATGGGCTCCAGCGCGCGGTGTTAGAGCTCGCAGCAGCCGAGGTAAGTGTGCCCGCACCGGGACACCGCACCGGGACAACCGCACCGGGACACCCCGCCGCCCGTGTCCCGCACAGCTGCGAGCCCCGGGGCAGCACCAGCTGGCATCGCGCCGGGTGTCCCCCCTCTCGTCCCTCCCTCCCTTCCCGACCCCGGCCCCGGCGGCGAATCTCCCGTTAGCGCCGAGCCCCGGGCAGCCCCGGCGGCCCCGCTGCCGCGATCGGCGGAGCGGCCGCGCTCGCTGGGCTGGATGCTGTGCGCGGGTTGTTGTGTGTCCTGGGGGCACGGGGCGTTTAAAGCGGGGAGTTTACAAGGGTGAGGAATCCAGACAGTGTTTAGAGAGTGAGAGTTTTAGGAGGAGAATGGGGTGTAATTAATGTAAACCTGATCTTCCCCGGGCGTGCGTATCGCAGCGAAGGCATCTTCAAGAATCTGGGTAATTGAGTGCGGTTGCGCTTTGGGACGCACCTCTGGAGCCCACGGAAACAAGTGGGGAGCCGGGGGTGGGTGGGGGAAGAGGAGGAAAGGAGGAATCAGTGCTGTACGGAGAAGTCTCGGAGTGGAGCAAGGCGCGTACCCAGAGCGGAGCCTGGCTGAGGGGCACTGGAGCAGCCACACAAAGTTTTCTGGGCTGCTGATGGGAGAGGTAACATTCCTCCTCCCCCTTCCACCAAGTTCCTCCGCAAATTGTTAACCTGAAATCTTGTTTTATGGCCACTTGCTAGCGTTTTGTTTGCCTTCCAGACTGGTTTCTGTACAGGATACTAAAGAATTATGCATTAACTGTAAACTTAGAGGAGCTTACTGGCCTCAGTGGGTTCTTGATTTATATCAGTCTAAAGCGGAGAGGAGGGCAAAGTTTTACTCACTGAGCACCAAGGAATGAATTACAAGTACGTTGCTCTTTCATTTGCTGTTTCTTCTTGCCAGTCTTCTCAATAGGATTTAAAACTCCGCAAAGTTGAGGGTTGTTCAGGGTTTTTTCCCCCCAGTAACTATTTTGCTCTCCTTTTTCCAGCCTCCAGGTCTGAGAGGACAGTAGCCTGTGCGATACGGCGGGATCTGGTTTTCAAAATGGAATTGCAGCTGGCGCTCCTTTTGGCAGGGATAATTGCGTTTTCGGACTCAGCGCGAGGTAAGGGGACCGCGCTCGGTGCGATCGCCCCGTGGCTCTGTCCCTTCCCTCTGCTCCCTGGGCTCTGCTAACACCCGGAGGGACCCCCCAGGGGAGCTGCTGTCAGCAGGGACTCGTCCCCTACACATTTTTATCTGCACAGAGGTGCATGTTCGTGCCCACGTGTGTCCCTCCACACCTGCGAGGTTTGGGGCAGCGTTTGGGATGGAGCGCGGTCGCTGCGGCTCTGCTGAGGTCTCTGAGGCACAGGTGAACTTCCAGGGGCTTTTCTGGTGCCTGTGTAAAAATACACAGACAATTTTAAAGAAAAGCGACTGCATTCCTCTATGGATCAGAAATACCTCTCCCCTCCTGTAATCCCTCCAGCCTCTGCCCTGTGTATTCCCACTTACAAACTAAACAAACACATCCATTAACTTCCCCGCTGACAGACAAATGACAGCTCCCAACAGCGAGAGCGTATTTTAGCGCTGAGGCTCCAGCAGTTGATCAGATTTCAATAAACAGGTTACCCTTCCAGAGGCAAATTGAAATACATTGACCTGGGAATGATGGGGGTAGGGAAAAAAAGAAGTTTTTTATGGCAAGGTGCTTTTAGCAAAGCTCTGGGATCAGAGTGCAAGGAGCGGTGACGCTTCCTGCACTTTGCCTGTGCTGTACCTTGGTGGGTGCTGTCCTTAGAAAGCCTGGATGGGAATCCAGGATTTCAGCTCCCCTGCCTCTGGTCACAAAGTAGGGGCTGCATTGTTCCAGGAGAATAGGGGTACAGCTTTAGGATGTAGATTGTTCCAGCTGCAATTCCCAACAGTCGCAGAGTTTTGTGAATTGTTGTAAGACCTTGAAGTTGTCCAGTGTGAAGGACTTGCAAATTAAAAGGTTTAAACTTGCCCTTCACTTGGGCTGTAACTTGCCAAAAATAAATCTTGGGGGTGAGGGTGGGAAAGGAGAGGGGGAGAATAACTCTGAAAACTCAAGTTTGGTTTAGTGCACTGCTTTTTTTTTCTTTTTGGCATTGGCTCTCAAGCAAATATTTTATGGAGGCAAAAGCACTATAAAATGATTTGGCTGGAAGCTGAATGAAAAAGAAAACAGTCTATAGGCTGTAATTCCTTCAAGTCTGAATTCCAGGCAAGGCTTACAATGGAGACTCAGTTTAAGTTGTGGGCGATGGGCAGCAGTGTGTGAATCAAGATGACTTCATGGATGTATTTTATTGCAATGGACCTGAGAAGTTGGTGGAGTTCCGGAAAAGATCTGAAGTGGGCAGGAGAAGACAAAAAGATTCTTGTCTCTGATGTGAGCTGAGTATCGGCTTCTTTACAGGCTGACCCTGTTTAAATTTGGTTTGCAATTGTCTTGCTCTTACACTTACTGCCCCTGGAAAGAGAAGCACTGTGGGCTGTTGTCATGTGAAGAAGTGACAGAAAATTAACAGCAGTAATTTCAGGACATCATTATTTTTCTTGTGGAAAGGTCTTTTAAATATAACTTTGATAGGATCATATTGGTAATTGGATTATTTGAACACTTTTCAGAGCTGGAAAGACCCATGCTGTAAGTGTATGGAGAGATGGTTCTGGTTGCTTAAAATTAACAAGAAATAGAGGTTAAAAGCCAGGGCCAAACCCATGAAAAATGTCATTCATTCATGTGCTGATTTAAGAGAGGGGAGGCAGAGAATAAAAAGGAGTCATTGCTGTGAAAACAGAGACAAAATTCTGACATTTAAGTCCTGCTTTAGACCTCCTTAAGAAGGACAACATTTTTAATAGTGAAGGACGTAGATGGAAGATCAAACTTGTGAGCAGAGATGACACACTTCCCAGAACTTTGAAACTTTGTGCTGACAGATATCTCCTATTGTTAGGTGTTTACACTGGGATAATTTCAGGTTCTTGGAAAAATGTGCCAGGCTTTTCATGTGCCTGCAGAGTTTTTCTGAACGCCTGGTACAAGGGCTTTGGCTGCGGGAGATGTGTAAATGTTACCTGCTGCAGTCACTCAGGTTTTATAGGCAGTCCTTCTGCCAAATCTCAGCCTGAGGTCGTGAGGCTCTTCTCTGGAGGAAGAAGGGCTCTTTGTTTTGGCCAAACAGCATTTCATACCTGTGTCCTGATTGCAGGTTAGACATGCGTGGCCCGAAGTGTGCCAGCACCTCCTGATCCGAGGCATCAGAAGTTCAATAGGTGCTTGTGAGGAAGGTGGCTGAGGAGGTGCTCTGGGAAAGTGATGGTCCTTCTTTTCTACCCATTTTAGGCAAAATTAGGCTGTGCTGTAATTAGGGTGTTAATTTGGAGCTGGCTGAATGCTGAGCCTGTGCTTGGGGAAGGGCTGTGCCGTGGTGCATCTGCACAAGGGGGCAGAGTTAAGTTGCCCACGCGCTCCAGCTTTGATATTTCCTGACAGTTGAATGCTCAGCTGCAATCTTGCATTAAATATTACGTTGTATTATTTTTACATCTTTATTTAGGTGACACCTTTTAAGGCAAAGGGCCCTGCAGGAATGACTGATTGGGTTTAGCCAGCAGGTTTTTTTTCCCACCTCCCAGCAAAAAGGGGCGTTTTTCCAGGGTTGGATCTGTTCCTGCTGGCTCTGTCCCACCAATGGATCTCATCACTGATGTAGAAGACACTGTCGAAAAGGGAAAATCTTAGCAAACCGAGATAAACTCTTTAAGAAAGAGGGAGTACATCTGAAGTATCCCAGGAAAACAGAGAGCAGGTCTGATTTTAGAGGTACAGGTGGTAGAACTGTGTTTGAAGGGATTAGGGATGAGGTAGCTCAGCCTGTTTTTGAACCAATGCTTTTGGGGTTGAAAGGGCTTGTGTACACCTGCAAATGCTCTGGAATAAACCTTCCAAAAAACTTAGTCTGGAATAATTCTCAGTGGCCAATTTTATTCCAGGCTAGGGATCTCCTGTACCAAAAAAGTCTTCCTCGGGAACTATTTTGGTAGATATCCAAGCCCCTTCTTTCCCTTGTGGCTGAAGACTAGAACATCTGTGTCCTCAAAACCCACTCTTGGAGAACAAACCTGTGTGCTGTGGTTTTCTAAGAGGGACTGTGCCTTCCAGCTGACAGCCAAGGTGTGGGGCTTCAGACTGGCATCTTCACCTTGGTTCTCAGCCTTGACAGATAATGCCTGCTCTGAACCTGGGGTAACAGTGGAGGTCCAGCAGTTCATCCCTCCTGTTCTTCCATTCCTGCTCTCTCCAAGCAGCCCCATACTGGGCATAAAATTCTTCAGTGCCCTGCCCTGGCTCTCCTCTGCAGGGATTAATGCCATCCTGGGTCACTAACCTTTAGTGACTGTGTCCTGCAGCAATGTAGCTCCTGCCACACCACACCTCCAGCTGGACACAGGTAATACAATCTGATATTTTCCTGCCTGTGTTATCTCAGTGACCGACAACGCAATATTTGTTCCAAATCTGTCAAGTTGCCATCATATTCGCCTTGGTGACCGTATATGGTAGCGTTGGGATGTGCCTGGCTTGGTCCCGTGGCTTGAGCAAGATTTTGCATGGTATGTTTAGAAGTTTTTGGTAAGAGCAGTAACCCACCCTCCTGTTAGCAAGTAAACTGATATTCTGCTGGAAACTAATTAGTTTGGATGTTGATTTCATTTTCGGTGCACTGCGTAGGGAGGGGAAGAACGGGACCTTAATTGCTTTCTGTTCTGGCACTTCTCTGAGCGATCTTGGCTTGCAAACCTGCTTGGTGTCTGCTTCACAGGGAATTTGCTGATTGGGCCACATCAACATTCCATGGTTTCGTGCAGAAATAATGTTATGTGCCATTTTGGCTTCTCTTAATATTGAAGAAAAGGGAATTGGTTGCTAGAGGTGTTTTTTTTATTTCTTGGAAGTTGAGTTCTTCGTTCTGATGAACAGAATTCCTGTTCTGTAACTTCGGGGTTTATGAGAGTGAACTTTAGGGTTTATAAAAGTCCTTCAGTAAGCACAGAAAATATAAATAATGGTAATGTGACAGAGATGGTTATTGGATTCTATTTTACACCTTTATTCTTGTTGAGTGGTTGTTACCAGATAGAACGATTAGGTAAATTCTTGCTTGTGAAAGAGAAGCATGATCAGATCTAACAGCCTGATGCAGATTTTATGGAAGTCACAGCACATCTTCTGGAGAAATTTGGGGCATTTTTTGTACATTGCTCTTGGGGAACTTGCTCATGAATAATCATTGTACCTAGAGTCAACAAGAAGAGCTAAGAAAATCCTGGTTATTTTTTTAAACGCTGGTTCCTCCCTTCTTCTGAGGCCGTCGGCCGCTTTAAATTGCGTCCGAGTTTAAACATAAAATTCAATGTGCGTCATACTGGAAAATTAGGGTTGATTTTATTTGTTTTTAATTAGGAATATTACAAAACTCAGCAAATTGCTGAAATACATCTAGATTTTCCCTAAAGTTTTTATAACTCTGTTTTCCAAGTCCATATGTTTCTTTGACCTTCATTAAAAGACGCAAGCAGCGAATCCAAATGTCTCTTTTCTGGGATGAACTTGCACACAGCAAAGGCTGGACTCCAAAGCCTGAGTCTTAGCCATAGAAGCAACTTTCATATGCCATGAAGTGGTGCTTGAGATATTACAGGAAAGTGTATTTTTCAGGAAAAAAATATAATTTGAAATTGAGAAAGAAGTGACACTTGCTAACAAGTAGGAACTCCTTTTTCAAGATTTGGGGCCATTAGTGCCAATTTATTGACTAAAGGTGAAGTTTTTCATTTGACATGAATTGGCTGATAGAGCTGATCTTTTCCAATATCCTCTCTGATAATTCCTTTTTGAGTGTCTGTCTCACCATAAGTGACATTGATGCATTCCACTCGTCATGGAATAGTGTGAGTGCAGTGGAGTCTGCTTGTGCATTTTTGGATTAATTACTGGAAGAGATAAAAATTTCCACTGAAGGAGGAAAATTAACAATGCAGAGATCCTCTTGTTCCTAGTTTGAATTAAAAGAAACCCAACAACCTTTAGTCATAGCTTTATTTATCCAGTGAGATTTGAACTGGTGCAGCTGATTTTCCCGAGATGTGAAGCTCCTGCTTGTGTCTGCAGTGACTTGTAAAACCAAGCTGCCAAAAGGATCTGTGTAAATGTATCCCAGCATTACAGGAGTTGGTGGAAATGCTCTTTTCTCACATTTCTTTCATTACCCTCCTCATTTTGTCTTGTTTCAAGTAATTTGTCTTTCATCTGACCTCTTCCTGTATTTTCTGGTGGGCTGCTCACGCTAAAATGCATTTGATATTGTTTGGAACATTTAATTTGGATTTCTGTTCCTTGTCTTTTTCTCTGTAAACAGCCTTTAATTGGAGCTTTCTTGGGTAATAACGCCCCCATACCTATTTAGCTGCGTTTACCTGTTCTAACCTTTTGCAGCAAGGTGAAACATTTTTGGACATATAAGGGACTTTTTGAGAGTGGAACCAGTGGGAACACAGAAGTTGCAAACACCTCTGTCTGATGCAAGTCTGTTCAGTCTGCTGCTCTGTATAGCAACTGTGGTACTATGGTAAAAGAAAAATATTTCCAAAAGCAAGCTTGATCAATCTGATAGTGCTGTCCTGATGTTGTGTGAGATAGGCAGGTGCAGCCCATGCCAGTTGTGACAGGTCAGGGCCTGATTCAGAGCCTGAGTGTTGGTGCTGTGACTCCTACTCACTGCCACAGGCTTTGGATCCATCCCTGAAGGATGACTTACTCAGGTTATCTGTGATACCCACCTCGTGTGTGACAGCAGAGGGGATGTGGGCTAAGTGTGCCACTAGCCTGCTTGGCTGCATGGCTTGCACTCACATTTTTTATTCTAGAAAAGCAGATTTTGCTGCTACTGACTGCCAGCTCTGGCTGATGGGTGAAGCATGCACTGCCAGTACTGAAAACAATTTGAAAATTCTCTGCTTAAATTCTCTGCAGAGAGGTTTATCCCCAAAGACACAGAGCCATCCTGTGGGCAGTGTTCTGGGTCTGGATGGGCTCAAAAATTGCCTGAGTGTTATTTGATGAGCGTATGCTGTTTGTTGCTAAATCCATTCCTATCTCTGATTTTTTTCCCTCCCATTCCCAGTCAAATAAACCTGAGCTGTGTGGAGTTTGGTTGGTTGCTCTGATTACTCAGTGTCCCCTTGGTATCACAGCAGAGACACAGTGTCTCTGCAAGGAACCTGATGTTGTTATTTCATCCTAGCCACTCCAATTTTCAAGAAGAAAATCAGCCAATAACTCCAGGCTACTTCTTCCATTAAGTGTTCAAACTCACTTTGAGCCTCACTAAGGAAAGAAGAAAAATGTAAATTGGGAACAGAGGCTCCTTGGAGCAGGTTAATGTTTCTCAGGATGGCTGCACCTCTATGCTCAGCCTCTCTACAAGTGGTTCCCAGCTTGATGGGACACAAAATAATTTCTTCTCATAGGTGGCAAATTTATTTCATGAGAGATTCACAGAATCTTGGGTACCCTGTCAAGTGAGTAATGCCAGAGGTGTCATACCCTGGATGCCACTTGGGTGGCATTGACTTGTACTCCTAAATACTTGTGGGTATTTTAGGAGCTGTCAGTATTTGTGCCTGTCAGATAAAAACACAGGAACAGCAGACAAATAGGGAAATGTGGACTTAATTTGTGCAGTAGGCATTTTTAAAAATTCACATTTTCCTTGCTAGGTTTGTTCCACATACCCCCTGAACTGATGACCTTAAGAGTGAGGTATTAATGTGGACTGGCACAACATCTCTGTGGTAGCCTTGGGCTTGTTAGTTCTGCCCAGGATATGAGAGAGGGAAAAAGCTGGAGAGGAACATGGTGGGAAATGTGTTATCCAACCTCCAAGATAAAATTTATTCCAGATTAATTAGTGTACCCCTGCTCTTGAGGCCTGCTGGTGCCAGGGAGAGGATCTCGAGCAGGCAGTGTGTGACTTTGAAGGGGATATGTTGGGATGCAGCTTTCCCAAGTCTGTGCTGTGGCTCTCTCACCTCTTGTGCCCTCCCAGGTGCCCCCACATACAGGTGGGGGGATTGGTGAGACTGGACTGGCTTTTGGCCAATGTGTGACTGAGTAAAAGCCTTGTAATGTAAAAGGGATGCTGTCATTGTGCTGTGCTTTACTATTGCTTTGTGTGGATGTTTAATCTCCTTTGTTCTAGGCAGAAGTGAATGGGGCAAGGCCAAATCAACCACAAAGGGAAAAGGGAAAGCTGTTCCAGTCTCTCAAATCTGCACAAGCCAAAGCTCTGGAGTTAGGCAGCTGCAGATGCTGGAGCTCTGTGAACAGGTTTCTTTCCCTCCTCCTTCCTCTCCAATGGATTTGTGTGAGCTGGAGTAACAGAGGAAGTTATTTTTCTCTGTGATTGCTCTCAGATCTGTTAGCACAGATCTGAAACACTGCTGGTTAAGCAATGGCAAGTGCCAGATGAGCTACAGGTGTATGAACTGCGTGTCAAGGATGGAAGGGTTAATGAGTAACAGGATGAACCTCTGAACACGGTGGAATATCTCCCCAGGGATACTCCAGACTCTGTGGAAGGGAGGGAGGATGCTTGTTTGTCACTGACCAGTCAGTATTGAACTGGTGGCTCTAACTCCTGCAGGGTGTGGATACCCTTCAGGAGCCACCTTGCTCACCTTCTGGGTGAATCTAAATCTTCCCTGTTCTTTTGCAGACTAACACAACGTTTTGGTGGCAATATCAGCATCTCTTTATCCAGACAAGTAACATTGGGAAGTGTTTAATGTAATTTTGGGCTGTTTGAAACGGAAAAACTGGGGAGGAGTTGACAGCTCCTCCAGCATGTGGAGATCAGGCTCCATGCTCTGATAAGTCATTTGATATTTTAATGTTCAGGGTTGGATTACAAAGGTGATAGTCCCTTTAGGTTCAGTGAGTTGTGGCTGAGTAGGTGTGAGTAGGATTTAAATACATAATCCTACCAGAGAGCAGAAACTGGAGCCTCACAGGACCAGGCTGAGTTTCAGTCCTGTGCAGGGTGGCACCACGCCATGGGAGGGTTCATCATGATCTGCAATAGTTAATATAAAACCAGAATAACAGATCAGAGCTGATGAGTATCTTTCCTCCTCCCTGCCATTCCCAGCCAATCAGAAATGCAGTATTGCCAGGGCTAATTTCATTAAGGGCTAATGAGAGTGAAACTTTCAATTAGTCACGGCCAGGACAGTAAGCAGGTGTTTGCTTTGCCTTGTTTGATTGACAAAGAATCATGAACCTGTTAGGGAGATATCTGCACATGCAGGGAAGTGGCTTGGGACAGTTGATTGCTGGGTTTGCTCTCTGAAGGTGTTTGCTATGAGCACTCACTGTTGTTTCTGAGACACAAAGAAGTACTGGAGGCTGGTGAGAGCATTTTGCTCAGGAGCTGCAGAAACCATGAGGTGGGGATGGGTCAGTGTTTTATCTAGACCAGAGCAAAGTCCTGCTTGTATTCCTAAGGCTGAATGCTTTTCCTGATTTCCTGCCTGCTCAAACAGGAGTAGGCCAGAGGGTTTGGAGGATTTCAAGCAGTATTTTGTGATGGTGATTTACACCAGTTTATTCTCCTTGAAAGATCAGTGGAAACATTAGACCAGTAGTCCTTGTATCCAGATGGTAAAGTAGCCTTTGGATATTTAAATTGAAGTTAAATTCAGGGCTCTCCTCCCCTTGAGTATTCTTGTTTGGAGGAGGATTGTGGATTCACAGGGTTAGGAATCTGTCCCTTACTTTCCCATCAATACCAAAGAAGAAAGCTACTGCAAGGGTGCTACTCAAAAGTAATCATAGCAATAGACCATAGCAATAATTATGACTATTTATTGAGAGTTTCCAGTACATTAAAAAGAGACCCAAAAAGTGCTGCTTAGCATAGGCAGTCTTCTTCTTCTAGATACTGTCAGGAGAAAAAGCTTGTCTTTCTGAAGGCCACAGACCAAGTGGAGTTCGAAGCTTATTTTTCTTTTATCCAAGAAAATCCAATAAATCCAGTAAATTCTTTCAGTGTGGTCTTCCAAGAGTTTTTCAACTTGGTCTGACTCACAGATTATTTGAGTGCCATTATAGACGAGGGGTCAAGCAAGTTAATTCCCAGAACAGTATGCTGCCCTGTTTTCAAACTGTGCTAATCAGGGTTTTGAGTCAAAGCATGGCAGTTTGCTTAGTGAAATTATTTTCCTGTTAGAAAATCACAGATAGGCTCTGACTGTTCATGTTGGCTTGGTCACTGGAGCAGACACATCACATGCAGTGCAAAGCCCCCAGGGGTGCAGGCGCTGTGGATCAGGGCACTGGTGGGGGCTCATTTCCCATTTCACAAGGTTGAACTCGTGAAAACAGGCTGGAACCTTGGGAAAGAATGGAAAGAAATTGTTGCTGTCACATTTCCACCCCCAGCAGGACAGAGGGAGGGCTGTGTGGAGCCTGTCTCAGCTGTGGATGCCCTTCCCCAGAGGAGACGTTTGGTGGAGTTATTTGGTTACCTCTCCCCCTCACCTTTTTGTAATGGACTCTTGTTTACTTTTTCCTCCTCCTTTCCCGAAGCTTATTAGCACTGTTTAGGCAGAGGAAATGAATTACCATAATTCACTGTTGTTCAGAGCAGGACACATTCCCTGCCTGTATGTATACACACGCTGGCATTCACCCTCCAGCCTGTGCAGAGCAGCTTGTTTACAGAGTCTGGCTCCATTTAGGGAGAACAATACCCTGATTATAGAGGGCAGCCTTTTCTTTCCACAAACCAGAAGGAAACCCTTTGCTGCAAGCAGCTACTGCCCCTTGAAGGTGTGGGCATTGTGAGCTGCTGGAAAGGGGGGAATAAATCTCTTGTGGACACAAACCAGCAGCATTGTTCTCCACGGAAGTTGGTTTAGGGCTGGGGGTGAGGAATGGTGTTGGGATAAACCAAATGCCAAGTGTAAGATCTACCAGCATGCAGAGAGGTGTTATGACTTCCAGTTTAATTTTCAAATAACACCTGGGAGACTTCATGGGGAATTATTTGGTGCTGCTCGAGCTGGGAAGGCTGGGTGGGAAGAAAATGGGAATTGAGTGTCAGAGTGGTTTTGGATGGTGGGAAGAAAATGGGAATTGAGTGTCAGAGTGGTTTTGGATGGTGGGAAGAAAATGGGAATTGAGTGTCAGAGTGGTTTTGGATGGGCTGAGTTGGGTTGAAAGGTGCTGTTATGTGTGAAATGCTGGTCATTTCTAATTGCAGTCATGCACCTGTGCCTGGTAGATAATGCTGGAGCCGTGTCATACGGAGCATTTGCTTCACATGATGCTGAGAAAGGTCAAGCACTTGGTTCCTGCCCTGCTAAGTTGGGTCCTTAGATGCACAAACAGGACCCCCCTTCTTTTCCTGACTGCAGCCACTCAGATCCTGGCAGTAAATCCTTCTCAGGTGTGACTTCATGGCAGCTGAGGATGGCTGAACCTGACCCCATGGCTGGCCTGTCCTTGTCCTCCTCTGCTCCCAGCCTGGTGACTCCCTTGTGCCAGGGGGAGAGCTCCTCTGACCTTGCTCTGGATGTTTTGGGGAGGAAACTTGGGCAGGGAGCCAGCCTGGAAAAAGATGTGATGGTTTAAATTCTTAGAGGAGCATGGGCTGAGCTTGTGGAATATCTCAGTGTCCTTACAGGCAGCAAGTCCTTTCTTCTGTTCCCACTAATAGCTGGAAGGCTCAGTACTTTGAAGGACTGGATATTTATGGGAACATTTATAAAATGACTCTTTAGGAATCTCAAATGCATCAAGGTCCACAGGGTAAAATATAACATAGCCTGGGGGCAGTGAGTGTGAAGCCTGAAAAGTCATGTTTGGCTCCTGGTTCAGCTCAGAGGTAGTATATGGCTGGGATTCTGCACTGGGATGTTACATCTTTCACACTCTGCATTGTGACCATTTTCTGTTTATCTCAATGATCCCTTGAAATTTGGAGGGATTTTATAGGGAAATGGGTGATACCTTCCTTCCCGTGTCTCTGCTTTTGCCTTCTGAGGCAGAAGGATCATTTTGGTGAAATGGAAAATGGTGAGTTAATCCTGTCAGTGTTTGCTGGCCTGCCTGTGGCATTGCCTGCTGCAAGGAAGGAGCTGCTCCATGAGAGCAAAGGTGGCTGCAGGCAGTGCTGCAGGTGTTCCCTGTGGTCCAGGCACAGTGTGGATCCACCCTGGAGCCAAGCTGAATGTGGGATTTTACCCAGAAGTTTCTCCTCAAGCTTGGCTTTGTCTCTACAAAACTTCTGACTACTGGCACTGCTTCAGCAGGTCGCAGAAATAAGGCAGAGAAAATAACTTGGCCAAAATATTCCCTGTGGGTGAAAATATTTTTCCAGGGAGAATAAGAGAGCCAGCAGGCTTTACAGGTAACACTGTAGGGCTGCACCAATGACACTTTTAGGGCATTTCTGGAAGGGGATGTTTATGTTGACCAGTGAGACATGGTGCAGGAGTTCTGTCCAGGGGTGACTGACACATGTCCAACCTTCTGAAACATGACCCAGCACCCTGGAGAAGCTGTGGCTTTTGCCTCTTGATGCAGTTTTTTGGAAAGAGGGGAAGATCCTGGTGGATGTATCAGTATCCATATGAAGGCTGCTGGGCTTACTCTGCCTTGGAAGATTAAACTCAGGTACAGCTGTGAAAAGCAGAACCTGGTACTCAATAACTCTGTGTCAGATAAAGTTGGTTTTTATTCTTAAATATGCCTTAAAGTCTGCCAAACCTTCTCATACTTGGACAATGGGTCCCTCTTGGGCAATGTAAGAGGGACAAGTGTAGGTTCCCACACTGGCTCACAAACTGCAAGAAGGACAACAGGAACAGGGCAGTAAAATCCACTCCAGGGTCCATCCCTGCATCTGTGATGGCTTTAAACTGAGAGTGTGAGGCTGTGTGGTGATCTGGGGAAAATGCGAATCTTGGCAACAGTCCCTGCCTTATTCAAAATATCTGGGAAACACTGAGCTGGGAGGTTGAAAATACATCTCTGGGGTTTCTTTCTCCAGAAGGAAAAACATCAGCAGACTTTCACTGAGACAAGTGTTTGAAAGAAAAAAAGGGAGCAGCTTAGTTGTCAAACACTAACTGAAATAACAGCAGCAAGGAGTAACCCTGAATGAATTTTAATGGCATTTTGATTTGGATATTTTTATTTGTGTACTTACAGGTGCTTTCCCTTTTACCTCTACAGGGGTAAGGCAGATAGTATAAAGTGTAAAATAACCCCAAACTGCAAACCCAATAACTTGTTTGAGGCAGATGAAAAATGCTACAAATTAATTGAGCAGGTTTTCTGTTGTAATTAACACAGTGTAAAACTGACTCAGGGCCTTGTGTCTGTGGCATGTGTTGGAGGGTATTTACTATTAAAGTAGAGCTTGAGGAGGACTGCAACCTCTCAGACATTTAATATTGCTCTGAGAGAGCAGGTCAGCAAGTGAGCAGGGGTTTTGGTTGGTATGATGAACACAGCATAAGGCAAAGGTGTTGCTATAGCTGGTGTGATGACAACATTATTATTATTATTATTATTATTATTATTATTATTATTATTATTATTATTATTATTATTATTATTATTATTTAGATTGAGGTTAGTGCCTGCAAGTCCTCATTGCACCAAAGCATTATGGTAACTGTTGAACTCAGACAGCTGCAGCAGCAGCTCTTTGGAGAGAGGCTTTGTTTTACTTTGTTTTACCCTTTACAAAGGGCCCCTCCAAAACCAGACCATTGGCCAGCTGAGTTTTATTTGTTTTATTTACCATGTACCCCCCAGAATTGTGAGGTACCTCTGCACCCTGTACAAAGCAGGTACTGCCCTGATAAGGATTTCTTGCTGCTGCTACCATACAGACCCACCAGGTCAATAGTTGTGTCCCCAGAGCTTGTTTCAGTGCCCAAGGTGAAGCAGATGAGAGCATTTGTTCATGCACAGGCTGCAGCCTTGCACTGAGCACCCACTGTGGCTCATGTGTGTGAATTGCAGGTTCAGTTTTCCCCTCTCTGCTGGGCACAAGGCACCATTGACTTCAGGGAGAGATGGCATTACACCATGCTTATTTTTTATAGAAACAACCATCAAAAGTCCTGGAATGGAAAAAAAAGAAATACACAGATTATTCTGGCATTATTACTGTTATTATCATCCTCCTCATCATCAAAGTGTCTTCATCCATGCTCCCAGGTGTTGCTCCACATCCTGCTGGAGCGCACCACGGGTTTCCACCTTCTAGAAAAGGTGGAAATAACAACCAACCTAAAATCTGGGAGAAGGAAACAGACTTGAGGGAGGCAAATTTTCACACAGTCACAGAAAAAGAGATCTTCCAAAAGATTTCAGTTTCCTTGCAAAGGCTTCTGGTGGTTGTTGAAAGGGCATTTCAGTGGAAAAGGGCCAAGCAGCCCTAGGCAGAACCAACACCCTCAATTGAGAAAGATTTTTTTCAAACAGCAGTACTGCTAAGAAGTAATTAAAGTCAAATAAAACACGGAAAACAGTGTATGACACATCTGTTTGAATTCATCCCAGTTTGGATCCACTGAACCCATGCAGCACAGCACTGGAGGCACACAAGGGGAGGTCCAAACCCAAGGATTTCAATGCACTTTTGCAACTGGAGAAGTCTCTGTCCTCAGACACCATTTTCCCAAGTGTTTGGGGACACACTTCAAACACCTGGAGATTTCTTGTTTTTAAAGAAATACTTGCTGAGGACCTTCCACTCCTGCAGTTCCCTTTGCTTTGTTCCTCTGCCTCCCCTGCAGCGTTATCTTGGGCAAAAATTGAAAATAAAATAAAGAAGAAGGGTTATTTTGGGAGCCCAGCTGTGTCACTTCATGTTTTGCTGGCTGTTTAGGAAGACTTGTGAGGACTCTCAGGGGGAGAAAGGGTCAGGTCAGAGGCAGAAAGCCACTCACCCTCTGTCAGAAGGGCTTGTAATGCCAGGGCAGCCCCCCAGGGAATGTCTGTCTGTTTGTCCTTCCCTCTGGGGTTGACAAGAGGCTGATTCCTTCCCCCAGCTGTTCCCCTGTCACATTACAAATGAGACTGAAAAGCAGCCCTTGGCTTTGAGACAGCTCCTCTCTTGCTAACTCATTCTACCCATCAATTAATGTCAAGCAAAGGTGTATTATAACTATTTTATAACTTTTTCAAGAGCAGGACCTTCACGCCTTTGCATAGGAAAAGTCCAACCCCTGTGTGAGGGGGCTGCCAAAATGCACAGTGCACAGTGAGGTATGTGTGAGAACAAACACAACTTTTGCTTTTCATGAAAAAAGTGCTCCTTAACATCCAATTTCTTCCATAGAGACTTTATCCAAAAAGAGAGCATCTTTTTTATAATGAGGACAGAACATCTTTATCTTCCCCATCAGGCCAGTGGCACATTAAGACCAGCATTAGTTATGATCAGAAGATCTCCATCCATTTCTGATGAGCTTGAAAACCTGCTGTGAATGGATTCTATCCTAATTCCATTCTCATTCCTAATGTGAGCAAGCAGCATTTGGAGCCATTGTTCACCCTTGTAGCTCTTGGCCTGTGCAGTGGATGTGAAATGTACAGGGTGAATTATGGAATAAATAATTGAAAATCTTACATGGCAGTGGATTTCCTGGGAGGGAACAGCAAGACCATAGTGGAGCCTTTCAGATTGTCTCTTACCCTCTCACCCTCTCCTCTTGTACCAACTTCCAGCAATTTGGCTGCGTGTTTTTTTTTAGGAACTAACTTCCACCCAAAGACTACTGAATTTTTCTTAAATGCTGGGTTCTGTCAGAGCTGATAAGGCAGCAGCCAGCCTGCAAAGATAACACAAGGCATCAAGGCTGCTTGTGTTTGTCTTTATTTGGATTTTTTAGCAAGCCTTTGACAGGCGCTGAGAGCTGTCTGGAGACTCTGGGTTTAGTGGGTCCTCCCTGCTTTTCTTTTTGTCTTTGGTACCAAAATGCTTTTAGGCTGATTTGGAAGGGAAAAAAAAAGGTCTGATGGAGCTGGGGAATTAGTGGTGTTTACTGAAGGGAGTGGGGAAGGTGGACAGTGGGGGATGGATGCCAAGGATGGCTCTGGGATCTGTTGTGATGTCTCCACTTGAAAAATATTTCCCCCAAACAGGGTTTAAAGGGGGTGAGGAGCAATACAGAGTCACAAAATGCCTGATCACTGGCAGGAATGCGTTAAGGTGTATGAAAACCTGTGATTAATTGTCTTTTCAAGCTCCCCCTGACTCCCACTCCCCTTTTCTTGTAGAGTTGTCCCTGTTTGGGCTGCTGGCTTTTGTTAACCTCTGAGGGAGTGTTTATGCTTGGCTTATGTTAACCAGAAGGGAAAATCTTCCAGTCAGAAATTGATCTATCTGCTGATGCTAATAACTTTGTTACAGGGAGTTCATAGAGCAAAGCAGATGTGGATAGAAAACACAGCCCATGCCCTTACACAGAGATCTTCTGTCACCCTTAGAGTGAGATATTGGGGTCAATTTTCAGCCCAGCTGAGCCCTTAGTGAAGTGAGGTGTTCCCCCTATCCTCACCTCTTTGTGATGACCCTGTGTGTCCCCAGGTTTGTGGAATCATAGAATCCTGGACTGGTTTGGGTTGGAAGACTCCTTAAAAATCACCTTAAAAGAAATCTCCTTAAAAATCAAGCAGGGACACCTTCCTCAGCTTGACCTGGAGCACTTCCAGAGATGTGGAACATGTTCCATTGCTTCACTACCCTCACAAGAAAGGATTTCTCCCTGCCCTCTGTCTGATGCAACTCTGTGGATGGTTGTACCATGGGTCAGATTGGGACATAGATATGACTGGAAATCCTATTAAAAAAAGAAAAAAAAAAGGAAAGACTAAAAGTCATGGCATAGCCCTACAGCACTGGGTTTTATATACCTGGCTGTTGCTTGTGGTACCCCTCAGGTGGTTTGCACCAAGCAGGCTCTTACTTGCTGATATTTAATATTCATAGTTTTTTCAGTGCTGTTTCACCATGGCTGGAATTACAATGCCAAACTAAGTGCCCTTTTCAAATTTCAATGCAATTTGTGGGCATGCTTTAATGAAGCTTCACAGCACTGCTTGGAGGAACATATTTTATGCCTACAGTGTTGTGAAGGCAACCTCACAGAGAGGGTCAGCAGCACTGGTTGGGAACACTGGTTTTGTTACGTGCTTCTGCCCAGCAAATCCTTCTTGTTCTTTAATGTAACCTGTCCCATATGAAATTAATTTCCAACATGCATTTGCTTACAAAATAGCATTCTTCACACCAGAAATATATAGCAATAGAAGAAACCACTGCCAGATGTCTATATTTATAGAAAACTGGCATGTTCTGTCTGGCGATGACAGAATATTTCAGTGTATTTATGAAGTGCTCGTGTTTTTAGAAATATTGAAATCCAGTCAATATCAGTAGAATCTTGCTTTTCTTATTTTAACCACCAGAACATGTTTAGTAGATAGAGTACTAAAAAACTAGGAAAAAAGCTTTCACTACCCCTCTGTCCTCACTGGTTTGTTTGTTTTGGGTTTTTTTTCCAGCTTCACAGACCTCATTTTAAAGGGACATCTCTGGCTTTAAACAAATGTTACTAGAATCTCATGCAGCTTTGACTCTATATTGCTTCATCAGGCATTTTTACTTGAGAGATAACTGCTCATAAAGCTGAAAGAATAATTTTTCACTCTAAGAGTAAGTCATACAACATTTTTCAGTTTTCAGACTGAGGTATTTCTGTTTGCTTAGATGGCCGTAGTTTGGGTTGTTATCATGCAGAGGGTCTCACATTTGAACCTGAACCCTTTGAATGTTAAATTTGGATCAAGCCAGAGGTGTTGGAGGGTGCAGAAGCCCTGGCATGGCTGGTGGCTACAGGGAAGCCCATCACAAATAGTGTCCTGCAGATAGTTCACTTGTTTTCCAGACTGCCTGTAAACAGCTCTGTTGAGCCCCTCAGTGCCTCAGGGTCAAGGTTTTTGCTTATATTCCTGACATGGGCACTGGAGAGTTTTCAGAACTAAAATTTGCAGATATCTGGACAGATCCTGGTGGGAAGGTGCTGTTGGAAGCCAGGGCTGCATGCCTGGCAGTAAAGAAATGGAAGGGATTTGGATAGGTGCCTTTACGTATTCAGGTAACAAATGAGGAGCTGCACAGAAATGTAAGCAAGAGGGGCTCCTTGTGGGATTTACCACTAGAACATAATTGCTAATCTGTGCAATCTACAAATCAAATTAATTGGGTTTGCTCAGGCTGTTGCTCACACCATTGCTGAGCACAGTAGCTTGAAGGCAGTGAGGGTTTGGCCTCCCAATCTCTGCTGCATATTTGTTTTTTTTGCAGCAAATGCCTTTGATAGATGTAAGTTATATTTCCGTACATTACAAATGATAGATTCCTCCCCCATATCCTGTGACAGCCTTCCCTGGAGACAGACAGTCTGTGTTGTTTTAGCCAGATGGAGAAAGATTAACGGGAAAGGTTTTGCTGGTGTTTGCAAAGACTTTTAGCAAAAGGAAGAGGTTTGGATAGAGGATTTAGTGAGAATGAAAAAGCATTTCTGAAAGCTCCTGCCTGCCCACAGGGCTCCCCTCTCATGATGCCTGCAGGGAGCATCAGGACAGCCCAGAGGAACCCTGAGCTGGGCTCCCTCCCTGTGCTCTGCTCAGGTGGAGCTGATCCCATGGCAGCTGCAGGTCTGCAGATGATTTTCTGATCCAGCTGTGCTGCTGTATTGAGTCTGTGGGTGGGCAGGGAGCCTCTGCACAGCTGGGCAGTGTGAGGAGGTGGGTACAAGTGGGGAAGGGGCTCCAGGGGACCCCTTTGCCCTCTCCATGGGGCTCACCCCACCAGGCATGGGAATGCTGCCCTGCACCATGACAAGTGCTCAGCTCATGGATAAAATCTCATTTATGTGTTGGTGTCTGAGCTGCCCTCAGAGCTGATGGAGATGTTGGTAAGTAGGGCATTGAGCCAATATTGACCGTCTCTCTGCAGGCTGTATTGGGAGTTTGACACCTCAATTTAGATGTGCCTAAGAGCTGAGTCCTGGCCATATTTAAGTTCCTGGAATAGCTAATGGTGATGCTGCCATAGTCATATATAGCTCATGCATATCTGCATGCAGAGCCAGCAGTTAAAGCCTACAGGTTAAAATCAGGCAATTTCCACTGAGCTTTTTCCCCCCAATGAGTTTTTAGAGCTGGATGAGCTCTATCTCACTCCATAGCTGCTTAATATCCTCAGTCACTCTCACCCAGAGCCCCAACTCTTCCCTGCCAGGTGTGCCTGAGGACACACTGCAGTCAAACATCCAAGAACATTGCTCAGTATTCCTATGAAATGTTTTGGTCACTGCCCACAAAGCAGCTGAGTCTGGAAGTTTCACACACAGGCTCCTTGCTCCTGTGTGTGTAATACTATATGTATTTAAAGGAAGAGGTGGTTTTCCTTCCTCCTGGTGATCAGTTTATGCCCCAGGGAGGGAAGGATTGATAGCCCTTGGGGTTTTCTCATCAGCATGCAGGAATTAGCATCGCAAGCAGGAGGGGCTCAGAGGTCTGACCTGCAGCCTTGCTGGTGTTTTCATTGTGAAGTACAGACAGGATGTACAATAAATTAGGTTCAGGCAGTTCTGCTTGCTGAAAACAACATCATTTCACAGTGACCCTGAAAACAACTTTTTTTTTTTTTTTAGAGTCCTAGCAGAGGGACTGTAGCTGGATCCAGGAGGAGGAGTTGTGGGTGGTGGATCAGGAGCTGGAAGCAAAACTTTCCTCTCTGGGTTAGTGCTGCCCTTGCTGACAGGGCTGGTGACGCACAGGAGGACTTGGTGGCCTTCACCATGGCCTGATACAGGGCTGATAGAGCAGCTCCTGCTTCATGTGAACTGCAAAAGGTGGACACCATGGCCTGGAGTCCCACTGCCATGAAAGGGGGCATCCAATTGTGGCAGCAGTTGGAAAAAGCCACCAGCAGAAACTGCTTTGTGCAGAGCCCCAGTGGTCCCTTCAACAATGGGAGGGAGAAAAGCTCATCCAGCCCCTGCTGTGCTGCAGAATAGGATTTGTTTGTCCCACTCTTTACCTGTGTGAGATTGAGATGCTTCATGCCCTAAAAGCACGTTTTCCTCCTGTGAAGACAGATGAGGGACCCTGCAGGTGCCTCTGCTCTGTGTGTCTGAAGTTAGAGGTGAAGGAGGGCTGATGGGATCTGGTTTTGAGCATGTTCTGGTGTCAATCAGGAATGGCTTCTTCGAAATGGAAAAGGAAAGGATAATTTAAAGCCAATATATGTGAATTTACCCTCAGGCTTCAGTGAGAGTTTGAAGGATTAGTATGTGAGCCAGCCCATTTCCTTACACAGGCAAAACCTTTCCTTATGGCATGAGATTCAGCTCATTGCAAAAGGCTCAGGTACTACCAAACTCCTCTCTGAATGGGAGGCATAATGTCTGTAGACATTGTGTTGCCTATCTGTCTGCACAGGGAGAAGTGTCACAGTAAATTAATCCATTACCCAGGACTGTTGATATAACACCTTTCTTCTACCTCTGAAAAAGCTTCCTTTTAGGTCTTTAAATCTGTGTTATCTACAGCTCCCTTGGTGTAATTGAGGGATTTGGGGATTAGAGGATGGAGCCAACGTCACTGCTGCTTTTCTGCATTTTTGGAATGTGAGGGAAGAGGCTGGGGGTGGAATGGTTCTCCAGTGTGCAGTTTATTGATGTGTCTTTGGTGGAGTTTTATGGCTTTGTTAAAAGACGTTGAGCTGTATGATTTATTAGCACTGCCAGAGAGTGCATTAATGATTATTGCACATTCCCTGAGATCTTAGTGGGTCCTGCCCATGGGGAGGTCAGAACGAAGGGGCATTTGACAAAGTACTGCTCTGCTTACAATAACAACTGATAACGAGCCTAGAAAATAAGAAAGTTCCTTTGCCTTCAGGCTGTGTTATCTTGCAGCAGATATCAACACAGCCTTCCAGAGAGAACTGCTGACCCTTTACTGTGTGTTGTCAGGTCTCTAAGAAAGTGCCATGGCTAAACCTGCATGCCCATGTGCCTTGGAAGTGATTTTACCTGCTTAGGAGCAGCATCAGCAATTGCTCCTGGCAGATGCAGCACTCTCTGCTCAGCATGCAGGATTGGTGGGGTTTGGTTGGGAATGAGCAGACCCAGCTGGCATGAAAAAGGACTTGTTAACATTGGCATTTCTTTTTCAGGGGTATTCTCTAGTAAAAGTCAATCTGGCCCATTTGGTGCCTTCCAGAGCTAAAGGGTCGGGTTAGTCTCAGGTTCATACCTGATCCACTGACTGTTTCTGGTGCATGTTCAGAGTTCTCTGAAAAACATGGGTGTTTTTTGGCTGTAATTTCTGCATTGCACAGCAACTGAAGCTTTAAGAAAATCAGTGATTATTACAACTCTGTTAAAGACAAAAAGCCAAACACCTGTTAGCAGAGAACTCCATTTTGGGTGATGGCCACCCAGCATCGTAGACCCATTCTGTTGTGGATTTGGTTGGGCTGTCTCAGAGTGAGTGTCTGTGGGTCAGCCTTGCCCTTCCAGCATCTGGGCTGGTGGAGATAAGACAGCAGTCACCCCTCAGCTCTCCCTGCTTCCAAAGCCGATTTTACAATGTTTTTTTTAATTTTTCACAGGCTGCTGCTGGCCAAGTGGAGACATTCCTTGTCTGTTATTCATGGGCAGAAATGCTTGATTAGGGCTCTTCTTCCTGGAAACATCAGTGAAGTTGATGCCCTGGATCCTCTTCCACAGATAAGATTAAGAGCCTGGAAATCAGCACGCTTCTGGCAGTGGTTTTTACTGGCTCCAGGTGGTAATTGCAGACAGGGTATTTTGGACAGTGAGAAATTTGCAGGATCATTTGTCAAGCACTTTTTGCTGGTGGGTTCTGGGGGTAGAGAACTCACCTAATAGACATGAGTTTTTCTTTTTTCCACGTTGTTTCTTTGGCTGGCAGTGGCTGTGAGGGTTGCTGCTGCAAAGGGAATGAGTCACTCATTTGTTTGAAGCAGTGAAGAAAGGTTCTGCGTGTTCCCATTGATATTAAACACGAAGCTGTGATGTCGGTGGTTTCCTTTTCTCCTGCTTTCAGTGTATTTGGTTTTCATATCAGGGAGGTCAGGAATTCATGTTTGCTGCCTTTAAGGAGGGAGGTTTTGGGTAGTCTTTAGGTCTTTGTGGCTGCCCATCCCAAGCTGCTGCCATCAAAGCACAGTGGAGCCTGTCAGCTGGGGATATTTCCAGCTGCTGTTTTTGTGGGGAACCTGCCTGACTTTCAGCCTAATGGATCTATCTTACTTCACTTGTTTTTATTAAAGCCAGTGACCAGTGCAACCCTGGAATGCAGCCAGGCTTTATTTCATGGCATTACAATCTGAGGGATGTGAGGATCAGCATGTACCATTGGAGTGGCTGGTCTGTCCTGCCTGGCACAGAGCTGGGAGCTCCTTCTGCTGCATCTCTTATGGGGGCACAAACCTGTGCTTGATTAAATCCATTCTAGCATCTCTCTATATGATTATTTCCCTGCAGGCAAGTAAAGGATAGAGGTGAGGCTCTTCTATCTGGTAGTCTTCTTTCAGTAAGCAGGAAATTTAATTTCCCAGTTTTTCTCATAATAATCCCACTGGCTTTACCCCAGTGAGCTTTTCCTCTTTAGGGTGTCTTGCTCAGGAAAATGCAGAAGTGATTCCCCTGGTGTAGGAGGACTGGTCCATGAGAAAGCTGCTTTTCCTGCCCAGTGGTGATGTAACAGGCTGCATCCTCCTCTCTTTCACTCCCCACAGGTCAATTTTCTTCAGAGTAGTCACCTGGGGACACCTGTGTGCGTATTTAAAATAAGATACAAACCCCAGCCAGCGTCTTGTAAGTGCTTCTGTTGGCTGCTGGTTCTGCTAAAAGCTGGAAGAGCAGATTTCACTCTCCAAGTAAAACTGGTGCCCAGAGGGGCACAGCTCCACCTGACATCAGCAGCACCCTATGGTTCCCCCATTGTTTTTACTTTTGCTGTGTCTGTAATTAAAAAAGCAAAACCATCCCATCCTCACCCCCACAGAGACCATATGTGGAAGTGACTGTGCTGGATGCAAATGCAGAAAATGTGGCTGAAAATAGATTGCAAGTGATGTAAAAGCTGTGCTCATCAAAGGAAAATGCCAACCCAGTTTGCCCTCATGGTTCTGGAAGGGATTTTGTCTTGAGCAGAATGTGTTTCCCCCTCATCCCCCTCCTCTCCCCTGGAACTGTAAGCCCCCTTTTGTCAGGCCACTGTCGTGGAGCTAAATTCTGGAAACGTAATTTATTCAAAGTGTTCCGCACACATGTAAATGGGCAAAACTTATTGACAGCTGAGTTAAAGTATCTCTTTCTTCTGTGTAACAAGGCACTTTTGCTGGATCTTTCAGCTGCTGGCTTTGTCCCTCAGGCTGGTGAAAGGAGCTTGTGGGGGGAGAAACAGGGAGAATGCCTCGGGTGTGTGCTGTGAGTGTGCACAGGCACAGATCTGTGTAGGGACAGCTCTCCCCATGGAAGGTGCAGGGTGGCACACAAATCTCAGCAAATTCTTGGTATGAGAAGACACTCTCTGTGTCCCTGGTCCTTTGAAAGGCTCCAGGTGGCTGTGTGTCCACCTTTCCCTGTGGGAAATGACAGTTCCCAAAAGGATCTTGGTGTTTGTCTATTAAATTCCGAGCACACAGCAAATTCGGCTTAAGTTTCTGCTGCTTAAGCACTACTCTTTCCTCCTCCATACAAGGCCTTGAATTAGCTAATTAAAATCTAGGGGAGAGAGGGAACAGCCTGCAATGGAGTGAACTCACAAGATTTCTGAGGTCATTGCTGGTACAGAGTTCCCTCACTCTGTCCCATGAAAAGATTTTTAAGTATTCATTGGAAATCTCCCATGGATTTAACTTCTTCCTTTGTTTTCCTTTGCAGTAAAAGCTTGATTGAAAGTAGCTGTGGCAGCAGTAATGCCTGGCTGAGTTTGGAGAAAACAAGCTCTAGGCCCATTTAGACATTTCATTTGAAAGCAGCTTCCATTATCTCCTGTTAGGAGCTGTGCTTAATAAGGAGCAGGGTGAATGCATATGTGTGTTCATCCATTATGACTTCTTTATCAATTATTTTTAATCACTGTTTTTTTAGGAAGAGGAGAGATTATTATTATTTTTTTTTAATGTCTGATAAACCTGACTCCAGTTTTCTGGGGATAATTTTCACAGTATTAAGTGAATTGATCTCAGAGCTAAAATACAATTTATTCTATTCTATCATTTAATCTTTTAGGATGTCATTCATATCCCATGAAAGAAAACTGACAAAAATTTGGGATTTTTTCCCTCCACGCTTTTTTGGTAGACACAGTTTTTAAAACTTAATTTTCATCTTGAAATTTAAGGTGTCAATTACTGTGGCCTGATCAGGGCTACATTATGTTTTATCAAATGTTTTCTGAGCCTCAGTTAACCCAGGTGAGGCTTTGAGGAGAAGAGTGGCTCTGCCTGAGTCCCAGCAGTGCAGCCCCTCTCATTTCAGTGGGACTGGAGGAAGGTTTTGAGTTTGTCTCAGCAAAAGTGAAGTAGATCAGTGCACAAAATGGAGAAGTTATTTATGTAAGGACATGATGGAAATGTTTTATCTTAACCCCAGAGCAGGTAGGGCACGTGGAGGCAGTACTGGCTTCTGCAGCATATCTTGAGCAGGGAAATGCATGGGGGAAATTCTGTCTTAGCAACTCATGTCTGAAGCATGCTCTGTGTTGGGACAAAGAACTATTTGTCAGCAGAGGCTGTTTCATATAAAAATGGTATTTTCCATTGAGTTTTGTTTTGGAGGCCCTTCTCTCCCTCATCCTTCCCTGCTGCTGGCTGGCTGCTGCCATCTCACTCTTTGGGCCAGTCAGACTCATTGCACTGCTGAAAAGTCATGCAACAAAATAATTTCAGGTGATTTGAAGATCTGAATCTTCTTTCTCACCATATCACAATGACTGCACAGTGAGGAGAGAAGGAGTCAGTTTGATTTTTGCTTCAGTGCTGCTTTGAACTCTCCAAGTTCATAGGAGCATACAAATGGTTTTGTGGTGCTGTTGGGGGTTTCCTGGTTTCATCTTTGCAATCTGAGCTTGAGTGTGGAAGAGCCCAGGCCTCAGTTCTTCATGGAAGTGAGAGGTCTGACACTGTGGTGCCTCGTGCTTTCTATTTTTGTTGGGCTAACGATAGGGAAATGCCACTTGCTCTTCAGATTGATAGGAGGAAACAGCTCCTAAAAATACCCTTTTGGTGGGGTTTTCCCTGTCTGCTGGAGAGATGCTGGGAAGGCTGTCTGCTGGAACAAAATCTGTGCTAGAAGTGAACTGAAGCACGTGGGGAAATGCAATCAGCCTGCACTCCCAGACTCTGCCTGAGGCAGTGGAAGGAGTAGGATGAAACCCAAGGCAATTTCAGGCCACCACTGTAGGTTCTTCTCTTGGGTCATCCTTTTTTTGACCCGATAAAGTGGAGTTGGGATCATGTTAGATCTTATTCACCAGCCACACAAAATCTCCTCGAATTGGAGGTTACTTTTGGATTGTGTAAGGATTTCAGTGTGCTGGGCAAAGCAAGGAGCATTAAGAATGGACAGCAAGCAGGGAGGACCTCCAAAAATCTGGGATGGGTTTTAGTCCTACCCCATGATGAGCAAGAAGATGGCTGAGTCTGTCTTTTAGAGTGAAGCTCCTGGGCTGACCAGGCAACATGCTCTGAGGATTGATTTTAAATTAGCCCAAACCAAATTACTGAGTGAAGCCTCATTCTTGAGAGGGTGTTGATGCTGTCAGGCTTGGACAGGCCCTCCCTGTGACTGCTCTGGCTTCTGTCAGCTTTATGACTGTAGCCATGAAATTAGCCATTTAACCATGTAATGACTTTTTATTTCATTTAATCTTCCAAAAAGCACAATTTGTGCAAAACCACCAAGAGTGCTGTGGTTTCTAACACAGCCTTTCTCTGGCTCGTTTCCTGCCCAGCTGCTGTCCTCTCCAGCCCCTGTCTCCTGGCTGGGGAGGTCACACCTGCACATCTGCATGAGCACCTCAGCCTGTGCAGCTCCTGGGGGAGCTGGAGCCAGTGGTGGCTGTGCCCATCCAGCTCCTGGCTCCCTTCAGCTGTCATTGGAGCTTTATCTCTGGACCTGGTGTCTGATGAGGCCCTCATGGGGCAGGAGCACTTGCTGGAAAACGATTTAAACTAATTAGGCAGCCTGAAAGTTTCTTGTGGAACAGTAGGAGGGAAGACACAGAGGTCAGTTGTCTTTATTCTCCAAAAAGCCATCATCACCTGATAAAGATTCAACTGCCTTAGATTTTGAAGAGGATGTTTCATGCTGCTCCGGCCAAAGCAGGGAGTGAAGACTTCAATCTAGTGACCTTTGTTCTCTAAAAGAGCGTGTCAAGTTTTGGCTGTGCTGCTGGCCTTGACTTTTAATTGTTGCAGAGGATGTGAGATCAGCCCCAAGCCTTTGTGCTGCAGCTTACCCGGTGAGAGAGGGGAAGTCTGTGCTTCTCTGCACACCGCTGCCACAGTTTAATGGGAAAAAAACACAGGCAGCCTCCCCTTCCCCCCAAATAATGAGCTACCTCTTATCAGCAAAAATTAAAGCAAGAGAAGAACAAGAAGGGATGGGAAACCTGATTTTATCAATAGCTGTGTTTTCATGCTGATTGTTACACTGTGATGAACGAGGGGGTTGCCTTGATTTTACCTTGTCTTTAGCACAAACTTCAGCCCCATATGAAGGGCCAAATCCCCATTCCCTTGTATAATGATGGCATGTGCTTGTGAGGTATCTGAATTTGGCCTGACGAGGTGGCCTCATCCCCCCTCATGCCTCAGAACCATTTCTCACCCTGCTGTGATCCAGCTGAAATGATGGACCAGGTGCTGGAGAGGGAGGACAGAGTGGGAAGGGTTTTTGAAGGGCCAGAACAATTTGGGGGGAGAGGGCCTTGTATCAATATTGATCTCTGAGACTGCTTTCTCTGTCTTGCTGTCTGCCCACTGTGTGCTACTCTGCTGGAGTAGAGACAAAAAAAAAGTGCCTGCAAACCACCTGTGGTGGTTTGCAGGCACTTTTAGAAGCATGTCTGAAAATCAGGTGCCCTCTGGACCACATGGGGCCACCCACTATTGCTCCATGCCTCTTCAGTGTGCCATCCTCTGCTTGCCTGATATCCTGCCCTTGTCCCCTGGGCTGGTGCTTGCAAGGGGGTCCTTGAAAGGTGCCCTGTGCTCAGCTGTCTTTTCTAGGCAGCATAAATGATTTACACCCTTTTTATGCCTCTTTGGCCATTTCACTTGGCAGAAAAGCACTAGAACATAACTAAATATTTCTATGCTTCCCTGCAAAAAACAGCCAGGCCTGGTAGGTGCTTTCTCCTTTATCCCCAGCATGGCAGCTCTGTCACTTGTGATGGTAGGCAGTCATTTTTTGCTGCCCTCACCAAGGATAGTCCCCTAAGTGTTGACTAGTTACTGTCTTGGTTTCAGGGTTGCTGAGATGTGTCCAGTGGGGAACAGCACTCAGGAACTATTTTTTTCTGGACAAATGTCTCCTCACAACCTTGCTGCTCACGTGGGTGATGTGATTTCCAAGCTGGCTGGGAGCCTGGAAGTGAACTCATGGGCCTCAAGGAGCAATAAGTGCTGTGGTGTTTGAACCAGCCCAGCCTAGCTCAGCGTGCACGTGTGTGTATGTGTGAGTGTGTTTGTGTGCATGTGTGAAAGCACTTTCCAGCAGACCATCTATCTGTAATGATAGCCCAGCTCCTCTCAGCTGTGGTATCAGCAGCAATTCTATGGTACCAAGCCAAACAAGGAAATATACTCCTGAAAACAGCCTGTTTTAAACTGCACATGTCACCTGTGGGTCTGTGTGAGTAGAACAAATCTCTCTCAAATGCAGTTTTTTGTGACAAAGGGTTTGCTGGAAAAGCTGAGATCTGGACTGGTACCTTTACATCAGTGAGGTGTGCCCAGGTAATCAATCCACCTCTGAAATCAGCTCCCATTCCTCTTCCAGGTGCTGCCCTCTTTGCAAGGGTTGTGGGCAAGATTTGAAGGCAGCTAGTTAGCCTGTGATTGATTTGGAGGTTCTCTAAGGAAAGCCTCTGATGTGTGGGTTGGGAACAGAGTCTGTTCTTTTATACTTGTGTTGTGCTCTCCTGTAATTGGCTCTGCAGATGCTGGCCTGGCTCCTTTGAGAAACCAAGGAACTTACAAAGGTGTTGAATGGTTCTAGTAGGAGCTGAAAGGAGCTGTGAGTGCTTCACAAGCCCACGAGGAGTGCAAAGTCTGTCTTAAGGTACCAAAGCAGTTTTGTAGTTGGCTCAAGCCCAAGAGAGGAGAGAAAAGCAAAGTAATGCCTTTTCCAAAGGTCTCTTAGAGCTTCAAATCTAGGATTGATGAAATCTTTGATTTAGAACCAAATTATTTGACAGTGTGTGCCCCTGTTGCTCTATTGCTGCCTGAAGAGCCTGTCAAATGGAGTCTTTGATAGGTTGTGCTTCATTGGGCAAATCTGGGCTGTTATTTGCTTTTCTGAGCACAGAGAACTGGTACATGGGGACCTTTTCCCAAGGCTCTGTTACCCTGTAGGGCTGTAGGCATTCCATAGGTTCAGGGTCCCATGTACCATCTCCGCATGGATGACCTGGTGTGTCTTCTGCTGCTCTGGATGTCGTATGTTTGGAGTGACTCAGGGCCCTAGAGCCAGGAGAGCTGTTCTCCATTCCTGCCTCTATCCATGGCTCTGCCACTGATTAATCCTGGCATGGTGGCAATTTCCTCTAATTATTGGAATTATTCCCTTCATTTTTTATTCTTGGAATATTTCCTTCTTTTATGACCTTGTGAAAAATCAAAGAAATGGGAGTAGATTAAAATCTTTCATATTTTCATATTTTTAAATACTTTTTTAGTCCTGAAGCAAGACAGAAAAGCTTTGTAAGCTTGCTAGGCTACAACACCACCAAAGCCTGGAAGACGAGGAGATATTGGGAAAAATAATTTGGATGACACTGAGCTGGTGAATTTCAGACTAATGGAAAGTGATAGCCCTTCAGCTGTGTCTCCAGTGCTCTGCAACCATAGCCATGACCCTGGCTGCCATAAGCATGCCCTGAGGTAGAGCAGGGCTCTGCCACTGCCCATTCCTGGGCATCTCTTGCAGGGCTCCCAGAAGCCATTTCTGAAACACCACCTCTCTGAGCCTCTGATCTCTACCCATGTCCTCAAAAAACACAGTGAGAAGGCTGGAAAACACTGTTAGAGCCCTCCAGAATTTCCCATTTAGCAGGACCTGACAAGCCCTTGAGCTGTTGTAGCTTTTCTCTCTCAGCTTCCTGACAGAGGGTGCGCAGCGTTTCCCAAAGAGGCTTCTGCCAGCGCCAGGAAAGGAGACAGTGTTGCTTTGCTCAGAGTTGTCCTTGTGCTTTTTCCTCCCTCGTGTTAGTGAGATAAGGAGCCTGTGAAAGACTGTGCAAAGCACCATGTCGGTTTAATCAGTGTACGAGGGAGAAACTCGATATGCCCTGTTAGTGTAGTCACAGTCCAAGCATGAAATTAAGCGGAGGTGGGGGTGGATGTGATGGAGAGAAATGCTGTCCATCTCCCAGGCATGAAGCTGGGAGTCCACAGGAAGGGAAAATCGAGGGAATGCCCTTGCAGAAAGCCTCCTGGAGCCTGGCAGACCGGGACTGTGGTGCCTTGTAATTATTGCACATAATAACCCAAAGTGGGTCACGCAGCAGTTTTGTGTGACGGTATTAAATGGCACTTTGGGAGAGTGTGCGTGCTGATTACAGCTGGTGAGGAATGCCATCACTTTAAGAGGGCTGAAAAAGAAGTGGGAATGAAGAGATTTTCTTTGTGCCTTGGGGGATGTGAGGATAGTGTTTTCCCCACCACCCCAGGGATCAGTGGAGAGTTACACTTGCTCAACCCAGACATCAGAGCCTGAGGCTGCATGTTGACATGGGATTTAGTGCAACCTGTCTGCTTGAACTCTGCTTGGCTGGGTCCTGGTGGGAGCTTCCTAGCCTGAATTACTCTGGAGCAGTGCTGTGCACTACCAGATGTTATCTGTGCTCTGGCCTGGAGCTGGCAATGTTTAAAGCTGCTACTTCCAGCCTCCACAAGCTGGTGCTGCTGTGGGGAGAAGTTGTCCCACCTGCTGCTGCCCTGCCCTGTCCTGCTGCCCTGATCTGCCCGTCCCTTGCAGAATGTGATTCAGGACCTCCATTGCAATCAGAAAAGGACTCCTTGGGACACTAATTTTTCCATGACTTTTTGCATTTTCTGCAGGGATTTCAATGTGCTCTCTGAGCTTAGAAATCACAAATGTTTTCAATTTAATTGCTCCTGATACACAACTCTTACTCGATGTTGTAGGTGACAGTTGTTTCTGACATGACAATTATATGGAGAACCTGCAAACATGACAGTCAAGGTGGCATTCCATGTTGCCCCAATCTCTGCTGTTTAATAATCTTTCCTTTCTATCTTGTTCAGAATGAACAGATTAAGCAGAATACTTTTATTTTCATCTTCTTTTTGTCTGAAAATGAAGGATGATTTTAGTAGCCTCAGTTACCCTCTGAGCTCTGAGTGCTGCCTTATTCAGACAGCAGTCCTGCTGAAATTAGTGGGTGTTGCACCTTGTAGTGGAGAAGTATTAAAATGCTTTCCAGAGGTAGTTGGCACTCTTGTCCCTGCTTTACAAATCCAAGGCACAGGGAGAAGAGCTTCCACCAAACCAAACAGCAAGAGAAAGAGAATATGACCTAGCTGCTAGTGACAGCATTGTAGCTCAGTGTTAGATTCCCCCAGCTGTCTCAATTTGCAGATAGGGAATCAATTCTCCAAAACAGGGCCATGGCTAGGTAAAATTTCAGAGATGAGTGAAGGCAAGGATGAGACTTCTCCTGAGTGCTGGAGAACTTGACATTCTCACTGCTGTTTCATTGGGGAAATCATGCCATGTCTTTTTTGTTTCTTATTGTTGTTATTTCTATCAGAGCTCCATTCCATGCCTGGCTGGACCCTTAGTCCTGCTGTGGGAAGGAGCTCTCTGTACCCTGTGTGAAATCACAGGGTGGCTGTGCTTGTTCTGGTCACCCTCACTGGTGATCTCTGCCATTCCCCAGCCTGGTGTCCCGAATTCCCACTGCCTGTCCTGTGCTGCAGAGCAGGGGTGAGCTCTGGGGCTGTGCAGAGTGGTGTCCCTGTGTCCCTGTGTCCCTGCCAGGCTCTCAGGAGTCCTGCCAGCTGCTCTGCTCCCTCGGGCTGACAAAGGCTGGGGCTGCTGCGGGAGGAAGCATGTGCAGATCCCAGGGGGAAAAGGAGAGCAAGCACTTTGTATCACTTGACAGGAAGGCCTCTGCTTGACAAAAGAGCACTGCTGACAGGCTCCAAAAAGCAGCCCGGGGCTTATGTTTCCTGAGCCAGCAAGACATCCCCAGCCTTAGTGCAGAGGGGTCAAAGAGATGGGAGTGAGAGCGGGGTCTGTGGGTGTCAGCAGGCCATGGCAGGTTTGTTCCCGACCTGAGCATGGCTCCAGCTTCCCAAAAGGTGACCTTGCCACCCATCCCTTCCAGCCTCTGGTGTATGTGCAGCTGCTGGGGCATCAGGGATGCTGGCAGATTGGGAAGAAGCGCTTGCCAGGTTTCTCACTTCCCCCCGTGCTCCCCCCTCCCCGGCTCGCACAGCAGTGCAGTAATCTGTGACATTCAGACAGCGGGAAGGGGAAGCCACTGCAAAATAAAATAACAGCATCAGGAAACAGCATCGTGCTTTCCCCCACTCCCAGCTGGGAAGTGACAACACTTCATTCAGCAGCTCAGAGCACAGCACCAGGGCAGCCCTTGCTGAGCAGGGCTGGCTCAGAACATCCCTGGCTGCCCAGCTCAGCGCTGCCTGCCCGGTGGGCTCAGGGGCACTGGGAGGATGGCACAGGCCAGGTGCCAGCTGACAGGCTCTTTAACAGCAGGCTCTGCATGGTAACACCTGGCAAAAGACTTGCTGGGGTTCACAGTTTCTGTGAAGACCCCTGAGGGTGTTTCTTTTACATTTTAATTCCTGCTAGTTACGTTTTGCAAGATACCCAGGCCTTCTCTCTTTCCTTTTTTGGTGGCTGTTACTTTTACAGATATACTGCATTGTGAAGTTTCTCAGCCCAAATCCAGTATGTTATGTGCCTGACCCTTTGGACAGGTGGTGTGTGAGTTTGGAGAGAAGTTTTTCTCTCTTCTTCCCCTTCTTGTTACAAACCAACCCCTGGGTGGAAGGCACTGCCTCTATACACAGGTGTCTGAGTGCAGGAGGTTGGTCCCTGTGCTTCTTCCCTTTCTAAAACATTAGGTGAGTGTGGTATTTTCTGGGACCCCCAACAAAGGGAGGAAAGATGAATCTGAGTCCGTGTTCTTAGAAGGCTAATTTATTATTTTATGATCTATAATATATTAAGAATACTATAGTAAACTATATAAAAGAATAAAGAAATGATACAGACAGAAGGCTAGAAAGATACTAATGAATTTCATGACTCTCTCTCCAGAGTCTGACACAGCTTGGCCCAAATTGGCCAAAAAGTCAAAACAATTCACATGAAACCAATGAAACAATCACCTGTTGGATAAACAATCTCCAAACCACATTCCAAAGCAGCAAAACACAGGAGAAGCAAATGAGATAATATTGTTTTCCTTTTTCCCAGGAGAGAAATCCTGGGCAAAGGGATTTTTCTAGAAAATATGATGGTGACAAGGGGAGGGAAAAAAGTCAACCTGGCACATCACATCTGATGGTGGCACCAGCCAAGTGCCTTAATGTGGACAGTGAGATTCACAGACTTTAAATCCTCAAAAGCAGATTATATTCTTTGTTTGTGTATGGCTGGAATGTAAAAATAAGTAAGGCAAAGCCTCCCTTTTAGGGCTGGAATCCTAAACCACAGATCTGCTGTGGATTTAATGCCTGTTCTCATATGAATCTGAAGGGACACAAAAGAGCCAGCACCTGGTGATGGGCTTGAGGGTCATGGTGATTTTCTGTCCAGAGTTGCAGCTCTGCTGGGCCTGATGGTGGCTTTTTAGCCTAGGATGTGACTTGTCTTGTCGGGATCACAGACCTGATTTTTCATTGACTTCAGACATGAGGCTCCTAGGGTTAGAACACAAATCCTGCTCTTTTTCATTCAGGTGTCTTCTACAACAGCCAAGTATTTTTAGTGTGCACCAGCAGCATCAGGAGGGAGCAAAAGTTGGTGCAGTTGTCCTGCAAGTTGTCCCTTCAGCTTCCAGCCCCTCTTTTTGGGTGCTGTGACTTAATGACATTACCTGAGTCATGATGTCACCCCGTTGCTCTGCTGGCATCACTGGGCACATGGAAAGGAGCACACATTGCATGGTGTGAAATGTGAAATACCAAGATTTCACCTACACCTTTCAGCCTACAGATTGCTGTGAGGCTGTACCCACTGTAGCTGAGTTTATTCCCATCCAGCAGCTTTGGGGGCTGTCACTTCAGCCCTTCAGATGGTTTCAGCCTGAGCTGTTCACCATCTGCACATTGCTGCCTTGTGCTCACACGAGGATGACATAAATGTCTCTCCATGTTCCTGTGGGGTGTTTTGAGTTGCTTCTGAGTGTTAAAGTAATTTTGTGTTTTGCACCTGGTTTTTATCACCCAGGCTCCATCACTGTCAGTCCTCTTGCAATTGTTTAGGTTAATTCTCTTGCTGGCTTTCCCAGCACTGGTCTCCCCAAGCTTCTCATCCTGCAGTACTGCTAAATCCTGAGAGCACTGGACCTGCATCCCAAATCAACATAAAATGCCTGTTGTTCTTCTTGGCCAGGTGCACTAAGAATGCAAAGGTATTAAATGATGTCACTATCTACTGATGATGCTCTTTTGGTCCTGACTTGCCACAGAAAGCAGGAGTGCAGCTGTGAGCTGTAAAGAGGAGGTTCCTGGAACGTGTGTCTGGACTCTTGGTGCCCCAAACCCATGTTTTCCTCTGCAGTCAATCTGATTTTAAAGTGTCTGCTCATTTGCAGTTATGCAAACCTGTGCAGAGCTTGGTGTGACCTGCCCTTGGGGTGATTCCTGGCCCTAGAATTGATCTCCTGTGGAGCTGTGGCCAAATAATTTCATAGGTCTGTTTATCCTCCTGTTTTGTTTCTGGTCTGTCCATTTCGACATTCTCTCTTTTTGTGTGTTTGCTCTGTATCTCATTCAGTCTGGGGCTCTGGTCCTGGCTGGGACCTTGGGGGAACTGCCACAGCAGTCATGTAAAATCTTACTTTGTTCATGTGGCAGGGCTTTAACCTGTTTTACATCACTGCAAATGACTGCCCTGGGCATCAAAGAATGACAAATATACACTCTTCTATTTTCTGTGTATGTGATTACATTACGTCTGATATAGAGAGTAAAAAAATTATAGAGAAAAATAACTATTATATATAAAGGAAAAATAACTATTTTCCTTCAAAAATTGCAATCCCATCCCACTGAAAGTAAAGTTCCTCCCAGAGCTGTGTGGGCTTTGCTGAACCTGAGACATAGACAATCCTATTGAAAATCATCTAGAATTATAGAATGCCTTGGATTGGAAGGGATCTTAGAGATCATTTCATTCCAACTCCCCTGCCTGGGCAAGGGTGCCACCCATGAGATGAGGTTGCTCAAAGCCCTGTCCAACCTGGCTTTGAGCACTTCCCGGGATGGATCATCCACAGCTTGCCTGGGCACCCTGTCCCAATCCCTCACCAACCTCTCAGTAAAGAATTTCTTACTAACATTTAATCTAAATTGCCATTCCCCCTTGTCCTATCTAAAGGAGGATGAGTGTTTTTAAAGTGTTTTTTAGAAATCCCCTTTAGATACTGGGAAGGCTGCTAGAAGGTCTCCATGGAACCTTCTGCTCTCCAGGCTGAACACCCCCAGCTGCCTCAGCCTGTCCTCACAGCAGAGGGGCTCCAGCCCTCTGATCACCTTTGTGGCCTCCCCTGGACTCACTCCAACAGGTCCATTGTTTTCTAAAGGAAAATAAGATTTTCCTTGTAAGACAATTTCCACACTTCAGGTGTTGCTGCTGCTCCACTTTGGTCCGGATTTCAAAATCTCTGAAATCATACATGAAACCAAACGCCAATTTTGTGCCAGGCCCTGGATGGAGGAGGCTTTCAGTGCCCAGCTGTGAGCTCCTGAGGGAGCAGGCTGGGAGCAGGGACACAGCTCAGGGAGCCAAGTGGTTTCAGGCCTGCTGTTCACCTCGGTGCAGGCTCCATGCTCAGCCTGGGTCAATGGGCCATGTCTGCAGATAAAGAGCTATTCTGGTAAAGTGTGCTGAGAGGGGATGTGTAAATGCAATAAACCCTTACATTTATGCAATATATCTGGCTGAGCCTCCACTCCTCTGCAGCTGCAGCTTCTGATGGGTTTTAGGGAATGATCCTCCTTAAATTAAACAGTAGGACAAAGCCACCAGTGGCTAAATGGGCTGGTCTGACATGGAGGAGGCCGGAGCTCTGCTGTGGGGGCACCTGGCTCTGGGCAGGGGACAGGGACACTGCCCGCCCCCCATGGCTCCAGCTCCTTAATCTGAAACTGCAGTGTGCCAGTCTTGGTTTTAAATAGCAAGTCAAGAGGGAAGCCACGTTTGTCTGGGGCTGAGGAGGGAGCCAAGCTGAGATAGTGCTGCTTGCTGGAGTGTCTGGGCAGCATGGACAGAAAAGGCCCCTTTTCCCAGCATACAGCACCCAAATGGGTTTTGGCTTCAAAGGGGACATTTTTTCAGATAAATGTCTGCTGGTGTGGACTTTGGGGGAGGAAGAACTGTCAGCTGGGGCAGAGAAGGGTTTGTCCTTGGTTCTGTCTGCTGAGGGAGTGATCTGGACTGCTGCAGTGTGTGCCGTGAGGGGCTGGGCTGGTGGTGGGGTGGGCAGGGTGTGACATGGCAGAGGGAACACACAGGGTGGGAAGGGCTGCTGTGCCCTGGGTGTGTGCCCTGGGTGTGTGGGGATGGCCAGTGCTGGTGGGCAAGGGTGGGGGCTTGTGGCAGGGAATGACAGAAGAGACAGAGGGAAACGTCCTGGTGATTGGGAGCCAGCTCTGAAGATGTGAGCAATGAGGACACCAAGGGTTTCAGGGCAAAAAAGGGATGAAAGTGTGGTCAAATAGAAGCACCAACCACTGCAGTTGGAGCCTTTCTTTGTAGTGTTTCTAGCCAGGGTCAGCTCTTGTCCCATCCTGTGCCTTACACTTTAATTTAGTAGGTGTTTATGGGATTTGTGCCAGCCTAAGTTGCACTAGTGAACAGGCCTCAGAGGCAAAGCAGCTCCAAGAGGGCCAAAATAGTGGGATCAGTTCCTGCTCCTGAAAAAAAATGTGGAGTGGCTCTCTAAAGTGGTCTCTTTCCAAGGTGAGAGGAGACTGGGGTGAACCCAGCACCTTAGCCTCTTGCAGTCCTCAAAACTGCTTTTGCTTAACCTGTGTAGTGGCCATTTCCATGGTGTGACTGCTCCCTTCCTTCTCCCAGGGTTTAACTGTGACCTCCACACAGGGCTGGGGTGGGAGCTGGAGCCTGGGGTCTGTCTCAGCCTGAAGGGGTGCAGTGGTGGAGTCCCCATCCCTGGAGGTGTTTGGAGAGGCTGGATGAAGCCTCAGAGAAAAAGGAAAACAATATTATCTCATTGCTTCTCCTGTGTTTTGCTCCTTTGGAATGTGTTTGGAGATTGTTCACCAACAGGTGGTTGTTTCATTGGTTTCATGTGAATTGTTTTGACTCATTGACCAATCAGGGTCAAGCTGTGTCGAGGCTCTGGAAAGAGTCATGACTTTTCATTATTATCTTTTTAGCCTTCTGTAAGTATCCTTTCTGTATTCTTTAGTATAGTTTACTATAGTATTCTTTAATATAATATAGTATCATAAAATAATAAATTAGCCTTCTGAGAACATGGAGTCACATTCATCATTCCTTCCTTCGTCTGGGAACCCTGCAAATACAAGATATATCCACTTCCTTGGGCCTGTTTGGACCAAGCAGATCAGAGGAAAACCTTTGGCCAAGAGTGCTCTCCTCATTTATTAGAGCCTTGACAAGTTAAATAGAGGTAGAGATTAAATATGAATGGGACTTATGTTGGAAAGCTCAGCCTGAGAGACATTAAAGAAAAGGAAGTAAAGTCAACAGGGAGGTCACCAGATTAATAGGAGGGAGATCTAAGTTTGAGGGGGTGCTGATGGTGTCCCACTTCCCTTGTGGAACAGAGGAGCTGGGGTAGGACACCTGAAAGGTGCCTGACAGATGTGGCATCACCCTGTTCATGAGGGAGCTGCAGCCACAGATAGGCATCATAATTTTAAGCTCTCTTATAATTTTCTGAAAAACAGAGCAGTAAAAGCTGTCTACTTTTGCAACTTATGTGCAATGCAATTAGTGGATCCCTTCCATGTGCTGACAGATTTCATCTGCCTCTGTCTATCTTTAGTTATTAATTGCCTAGGATTTAAACACGAGTTTCTCATTCTTTATATTTATTTATAATCAATACTTGTCTGATGGTATGAATAGCTGTCAAATTAAGCTTAGTATTACCAAATCATGGCAGATTTGTATATTATTTGCATGAGAACAGCTTTGTGCTGCCTGTTTAAATTAGAGTGACTGAGCAGTCACGTTATGGACAAGAACAGGATGAGTCCAACTTTGTGTCAGTGTAACAGCAAAACTTGGATTACAGGCTATTTTTTGCCATTGCCTAGGATGATGTTTTCTTTTTTTTTCCCTGGTAATTGATGGTCTTTTCTGTTTCTTTTCCTAAAGCGTTTACTGAAAATGTGAATGCCATTTTAAGAGTGTTTCTTTAGCAAGGAAGCGTGTGATAAATAGAAGGCAAAGTTCTTCATTCCAAGAAAGCACTGCAAATCCACACCACATCTGCTGACTTCAGCAGTCTCACCAGGTTTGCTCAACACACACATTGCAGCTGGGCTCACACTCTGCATACTTAGAGAAAGTTAAGTTACCACGAGAGGATGGAAATGTTTTTTGGGAAAAGAAGCTTTCCTGAAATTGTTTTGTTACTTTTATTGAGACAAACCTGCTTGTATAAGAAGAAAAGGTAAATAGGGATACCTCCAAAAAGGCCAAGACACAGGAATGGCAGGACAGCGAGGTGCTCTTCATCTTGAGTTCAGGTTGCTGTCCCAGGATATGGATCTCTGTGATCAAATCTCTGATCTGGAATGAAATATATTTTCCCTTTTAAAAGAGAGAGAGACTTGACCTTGCATCTTGGACAGGTGGTAAACTGTAACATTCTTCCAGAGAAAAAGCTGAAATAAGAGTAAAATGGGAGAAACAAGAGACAAAGGGGGCTGCATATTCGTCCCTAGATGGTGCAGTGTGTGTTTGTGCATCGCTTGTGGAGACACACAAGCCTTCCCTTTGCTGTCTCTGTCCAAATATTTTTCTCTCTCCAGCATGGAAAACATGAAATTCCCAAATATGATACCTTCCTGTTTGCAGCAAACACTATAACAGTGGCATGTTTATGGGGGACTCAGTCCTGCATTCAGGGGCAAGCATGGCTTGTGTCTGTCCCAGAGCCCACAGGACTTGTGGGCTTGTGTGTTCCTCTTCCACTGTGCTCATCAGGTTGTTCATATGTTTGCTTGGCAAACAGGATCATTGAAATGAGTGGCTCTTTATTTATTTATACTTTTTTTTTAAGCAGTTAAAAAAAAGATGGCAAAAGAGTGATAATTCTTCCTCACTCCTCTTGTTTTTCTCTGTGGAGATTTTTCACTTGGCGAAGCAGGGGCTGTCTCTGGAGCACAGAGAGCTGTTCATTCTGCTGACATCCTTCAGAAGATGTGTTATAAACAGGAAGGAAAGAGGGAAGAGCCCAGGTCTTGTTGACAGGGAGCATGTGGCTATTTTTGTGTGTGGGAAACCTTACCAGACCCAGGTTTGGAATCCGGGTGTGCTCCTGAGAGGTGCCACCTCTCCAGCGCTGTTGCTGCTGAAATCCCCATTCTGACATCCTAACCCTGCTGGATGCAACCTTTTCATTTCCTGGCTTTTTGAACTCTCCCAGTCAGTCCATTCAGTCCCTCCTGGGACAGGCTGTCCTGCTGGGGTGCTGCACTGCAATTACATGTTAGGTGTCAGGAGCAGATAATGGCCAAGCCTGTATCAGAGAGGATGGCACTTAGCTAATCACTGGCTCTGTTTATCTTACAGGCTATTTTAGGGAAAAACAACAACAATGCAAGAAATCTGCCACTGTAGTGTCTGTGGTTGAAGCTGGCTGCTATTGCTTTGGGGTTGTGTTGGCATTTCCACTCTGGCTTCATGTGGTGCTTTCCCAGTGGCCTTGTTTTCACAGCTGCCCCATGACCGGGCAGGAGCCCAGTGGCAAATGAATTCAGCCACAGCTCTGGCCAGACCTCGTTGTCAGCACTTTGTCTTCTGCTGGATCACTTCTGTGTTGCCTTGTTGTTTTTTTCCCCCTGGAAAAGCAAGAACCCAGGTGTGGAGGCGTTTGGGAAAGGGAGATGAGCTTTCGGGATAATTGGCATCATCCATGAAACCTCCACATTTTATATGCTTGTTACATCAGAAGCCTTTAGGGTTGAAGTTGCATCTTTAGGCATTTTAGTATGTTTAACACTTGATTCTCTGAATCTCCAGCATCTGCCTGGTTTAGGTGTCTTACATCATCTTTCTGGGATCTCTTTCAGCAGCAGAGAAGAATAAAGAATGTTGAACAAAACGTAGCGTGGCTGACCTTACACACACAGATTAGTTTTCAAACATTCTTTGCCTGAAACTAATTACCTCATACTAATTAGGCCTTTCTAAGTGGTGAATTGCAGGGCAGGCAGCTGTGGCTGCTGTCAGTCAGGCTCCAAAGTTTAGCTCCTGGTGAAATGAGAGCCTGGGTGAGTCTCTCCAGTGCACATGAGGGCTGTAACTCCAAGGACTTGCCCTGGATACCCCATCTGATTGAAACAGTGGAGAAAAACCAGGGGAAGCTGTATATGTGTGACAGTTTTGGGAAAACAGCTTTAAAGAGAAATGGAAATTCTGTCTTGCTGCTGTCCCATGGAAAAAAGAAATCCTGCCATGTAACCCCTGAATTGCAGGAATTCCTGGAGCCCCAGCAAGCCCTGTCTAATCTCTGCCAGTCCCTCACATATCACCTCTGAATGTTTTCAGTGAGTTCCCAGACCTCGTGCTTTCTTGCTCCTGATAACTAGCCATTGCTGGGATGCCAGAACCACTGCACTGCATAGCTCAGCTATCAGCAAAAATATAGTGAGATAAAGGGGATGGTTCATACTGGAGTGTCTGTGGTAGTGCAGATGTCAGAGATATTCAACTGGCTTTCCTGGAGAAGTTCTTTAAATGGGTCAAGTTACTTTGGGAGAAGAGTATCTAGGCCTTTTGACAGTGTGAACATCCCTAAGAGCATCATGCAAACATTTTGTCCTGTTGAAGAGTTGGGCAGCCATGAAATAGGCACTGAGTGCTTCAGAGTCTTGGCAAGGTCCTTCCACCTCTCTGGGACTTTCCAAAGATGACTTTTGGGTGCTGAGCACATTTGGGAAGATGAAAAGCTGGCCTTGAATGATGGGCAGTGAGTTCTTTTGAGAAATAAGCCCATAAAATAATGAAACCAAATAGAGGTGCTGAAGGATTTATTGAAATGACTGAGCAATTGTAGGATCACAGATGCCAAAGAGGAAGAATAGGGCTATTGGCTTTTCCTGCCAGGTCAGGACTGCTGCCTGTAGTGTCTAGTCTAGCAGCTTGTTCAGTTGTTTTGAGTGATCATTTCCATTGCTTCCCTTCTGAGACCCTTATATTTCCTGATTGGAAAGCTTAGTAACAATGAGACCTAAGTGCCAGGCTAAATTTTTCTTCTAATTGCTGGTTAATATTCTTACTAATTCAATGGGAAATGCATACCAAAGCAGAGAGGAGAGTTCCCATGGGGTTCCTTAGAAAATGTGCCATTGTCCATGGTGTTTTCTGCAATGCATCAGTGTAGAGTCCCTTTTGGCATTTCTGTGTTGTGTCTGTCTGTGTGACAATTTGGTGGCTGAGACATTTTATACAGCTTGGTGTGAAGAATGATGTTTTGGGCTGAGGTTTGTGGCCTGTGAGGTTAAATAGCAGGAGTGGTGGTCTTGGTGTTGAAACTGATTTCTGGGAACTAGTCTTTTGCTGACTTTGCTCCTAACATGGGCAAATATCCTTAAGCTATGGTGAACTCATGAGTGAAATGAGGTTTTGTCCCTCCTGATGCCCAAAAGAGGGACAATCAGTCTCTTGGCAGACTAAACACCAATGTGTAAGGCACTCTTGTATATGTCTGAGCTTTTGGCACGTGGAAAGTGCAGGGCAGAATGTGTCCACTTAGTTTCTAGTAAAAGGCATCTGAGCTGAGACATCTGCATTGGAGATGTTTGCAGAGCAGCGTTCCCCATGAGCAGTGGTGGATTGATCATAGCTGGGAGTTTGTAGCTGCTCTGGGCACGGCCCAGGGAGTGACTGGAGCAGCTTGTGCTGAAGAAGTTCTGCAGAAGTGCAAAAGACAATGATTAAACTGGTCCAGGGTTTTATCCATGGGTCTCTGGGTCGATGTGGGTCCTGTATGCCTTTGTGCTGAGTAGGGAAGGAAGAGGCAGGAAAGAAGAGATTGCAGCCACCTCCTCCATTTGTGGGGATGCTGTGCTTCACCATTTGTGGAGAGGGATTGGCCTCAGCTGTGAGGGCAGCTGCCAGTGTGCCCCTCCTGACCGACATTTAGTGCTTGTTAAATGAACACAACCTTCAGTTTAGGTTCAGCATTTCACTTGATCCCTCTCTGTGCAGCCACCAGCTCTGGGAAAAGGGAGGGAAGAGGAATCCCAAGAGCAGAAGCAAAACAGAGGAGAATAGTAAGGGGAAGGGAAAAAATATAAGGACATTGTTTTTAACAGCACTTAGTGGCCTAGATTTTCCTTTCACAGCTATTTCTAAAGTGTGCTCTATTGCAGATCCATTCAGCTTTTATTGGTATTTAGTACACTGTGTAGCAGCAGCCACTGTTGTCTGCTCAGCTCTTAACATGATACTCTGCCAGATGGCAAGGATATAAACCTGCATTTGTACTCTGGGGCTGATCAAAGTTTTTTTTGCCGTTGTCATCCCTGTAACATTGTCACAGATGTAAGGCCACTACACCCCGCTCTCATCCCTGCAACCTTCCCATGTATAAACTCAGTACAGTGCCCCTTTTCATAGCAGCATTGTGTCCACATTCCTTAAATCCCAAGAATAGCCCTGTGCAGGGGAGGATGCACAGCAAGGTTTTGTCAGGAGGTTTTTAGAAGAGGTTTGTGCAGTGAGCTCAGGGAGTGGAGTTGGCTGGATGGAGGGTGGGTCTCTAGGAGATGTAAATCAGCAGCCCCATTACAGTAGCTGGGCTGATTTACTCTGGTGGAGAACCCAGCTTGGGATCTCAGCAGGAATCCTCCAAAGGAAAGGCATTTGGGAATTATTAAAATAATACTCAAGGCAATGATTGTTCAGTGGTTTTGGATGAAGAAAACCTTGCAGAGGAGAAAAGCTGTTTTGGAAGGGGATGTGGAGATGCAGGGAGATGACATTGGGGTCCTGCTCTGTGCAGACAGTTTGCTCAGGACAATTTAATTGATCTTTAATGCATCTTTACCTTCTCATCAGCTTATTGCCATTCTCCCATGGTTTTTACTCCGTATTCTGACACCCCTTTTTTGTGCTGAAGGCTTGTGTGTGCCAACAAGCTTCTGCAAAGAGCCAGAGCAGTTTTGGGTGGCTGCACCATGGGCTGGACTCAGCTCCTTCCCCCTAAAGCAGGGTAGGTTTGGTGTCCTGATCCACCTCTCTGCCTGCTGGAGGGACAGAACTTACATTACAGCATAAAAATCCAGGGATATAGTCTGTGCTCAGAGGGAAGATGCTCTTGTTCCAAGCTGTGGCCAAGGGTTGCATGCCCACACTGGACAGAGCACATGAGAAGAGAGAGCATCATAAACAATTTTCCTCCCCCTGCCCTCTAAGGAGACTTGTGAATTGTGAATATCAGGGAGAGGGAAAAACATGTCCAGAGGTCTGTAGGGCTGCAGAGAGAGCAGTGGGTGCTAGGTCGGAAATTAAGGAGGTCTAGAGAATTTAATCAGATGCCAGTACCCAGTCTGTGCTGGAAGAGGTTCTGGGAACTGTGCCTGTTACTTTTGATGGTTTTTACAATACTACACTTTAAATCCCACCTCGTGCTGCTGAACCAGAGCCTTACTGTATGGCAAGGGCAGGTGAGCCCCTTCAACATGTTGCTGTGTATGAGTTGCCTCTGGGAAGCTCTGGTGATGCATGTTTTAAAAAGACAAAAGGCGCCAGTTTTGGCCTCCCAACATTCATGAAACTGGCAACATTTTAAATTTTTTTTTAAATTTGGGTTTTTCTCACATTGGTGGGGATGAGGGCAGAAGAAGTCTGGTCTGGGATGATTTATGGCTCCAGGAGTGGTTAATTTTTTTGGCAAAGTTTGCAGGAAGAGCCCCCTAAGCGTGCCAGCTGTAATCGGCCAAGCTTTCAAGAGACACAGGGAGAGAGATAAAATGTTATTTATCCTCACACACACACACAGGCTGATGGAAAACGTGCATGTCCCAGACGAGGAAATTCTCCCTCCTCCCTCTGCCCCCTCGCCTCAGTCCAGGCTCCCCGGGAGCAGCTGGGCTCTCTTACTCCTGCAGTCCCCAACAGCTTCAAATTCACTTCCCTCAGCGCCTTCAAAGGAGGTTTTGATAAATGCATTGCACTTTGCAGCCAGCCAGGCTCTAATTGCCAGGAGGATTATGATAAGCTTTTTTCTTGTTGTTTCAAAACAATCTGGAGGACAGCGTGCCCTCACGGCGCAGACACCCCCCAAGGCCTGCTGCAGCCGGGCAGAGAGGAGGCCCCAAGGCGCCAAATTCACCCCGATTACTGCTTTAAACTGGGGGTTCCTTGGTCTCAGGCCAGCCCAAGTGTTGTGGGCTGACACTCAGGGCAGCCCTGAGGGTGACCTGTGCTGGAGGGAGCCTTGTGCCAAGGCAGCTCCTCCGTCACTCGTCCTGGCACCTCTGGGCCCCGGGAGTCCCAGCGGCAGAGCTGCCTCGTGGGCCACTCAAGTGGAAACTCAAGAGCTCTGTCAGCTCCTGGGAGTGATTTTCTTTCTCCAGTCGTGTGGTTATGCTGATTGTGCAGTGGGGGTTTTTTTATTTTTATTTTTTTATTTAAAGGGTGCTCTCGTTTCTTTGCCTGCTAAGTTTAATAACCATGGTCTGGTTAGAAAATAATGCAGGGGAAAAAGCAGAGCTGCCTTAATTTGTGATCTAAAAATAGGGAAACCTACACCATTAAATTGAGAGGATTTAGAAGCATAACCATAAAGCCAGGAAGAGTTTGCCAGGAGCTATCGAGTGACACAGATTTCAGCTCCCTCCTTCTTCAAGTTTTCTGCTTTTAAAGGTGAACTGAACAGCCTCAGATTACTATTTTGCTGCTTTTGATTACAAATGTAGTTCAGGGAGTTTTCACTGTGAGAGTTATCAGTAGAGCTTCCTTTGTAATTTTAAAAATTTTATTTGTAAAAGATTTTGAATGCATTCTCACCAGCAGAGAAAATGCTTTGTTATCCCTGTTTAACCCTTAAATATCCCAATGTATGATTGAGGTACCTGAGATCCATTCCAGTAGAGGAGTTCAAGGATGTAACCACAGGGAGAGAAAGACTGATGGTTACTGTTCTCATCTGACACTTAACAAACCATCATTTAAATCTTTGTGAATCAGTCACTTTCCTGACTGCTCGGAGAGAAATCCCTTTTGTCTTTGCCATCACCAGCATGGGGATGAGCTTCTCAGGTGTGAAACGAGGATAATAATGTTTTGTAGAAATACTTCCAGTGGAAAATGGCAAGTTTTCTGTAATCAGCTTTCTCTGGAGAGATGTGGCATCTATCTCTGCTCCTGGAGTGGTGAATGGGTTGGAGACCCTGAGACAGAGTCTTCCAGCCTCTAAAAACTGCCCTGCCAAAAGTGTCAGTGATTCCCTTTAGCAAGGTTTGCCCTGTGGGTCCTTTTGGAAGAACTCTGCTAGGGAAGGTCCTAAATCCCTGATTTCCCTGATCCTGGGTGGTTTCCTGCCCAGGCACTGACCACTTCACCTTACTGGTCCCCATCTCTTCACGCTCACTGATGATTTCCAGCATGGCTCAGTGAGGTGCTTTCAGACAAAATGAGTTCCACCCAATTTCTCTGTGTGGTTGGCTTCAGCCAATGATGCTTTGCTCAAAGTCAGCACCACTTTTCCTTGTGTAAACAATCAGTTTTCATATCAAAAGCAGATTCATGGTTAGCTGTCATCTTTGATTAAGAAATGTTGCATTTCAGTCGATTTTCTTGGCTAATTTGCCACCTTGGATTGCTCAGGGCTACAAGATCTGCTATAAAGCCCTGCATAGTATTGAGATTGTTTTCTTGTGCTCACCTCAGATGACACTGGGCTGGTTTCACTAATGCTGTGTATTGGATAGTTTGCTGTCCAGGAGAGCCTCATTTGCCTTCTTTTTCTTTTCAGTGTCTCAGAGTAGCTGGAATCTGTTTCTCAGATGCCTTGAGTATGAACAGAGCTGTCCAGAAAGCCAAAAGCAGCCTGACACACAAACAAGGAAATATTCAGGGAACTTTGAAGGTGATGAAAAGCAAAGTTATTCCAGATAAGCTCTGGAACACACTGCCATGAGATAATACCAGGACCACATGCTGGTTGGGATAAAAAAATATGTAGATATGTAGATAATGGGAATATCTGCTCTCATATTACCCAGTTTTTCTTTTTTCAAGGGATGTTAATCCTGATGCTTTAAAGGCTGAATACTGAGGATACAGTTATTTAAGGAGCACTTTGCTGGTAAATAAGGGGAGGATTAGTGCCTGGATGGTGGCCTAGGAGGGACCTTCAGAACAGGGAGGCTGTAGATGTGAGACAACACCTACACATCTGATCTGTGCTGAGCATCCTCACACTTGCCAGGAGTGCTGAGCTTTGTTTAGGGTGCCCTGAGGAAGGACAAGCACAGGATAGAACCATAGAATTGTTATGGCTGTAAAAAACCTCCAGGATCACTGAGCCCAGCTGTTCACCCAGCGCTGCTGTGTTCACCACTAAATCACGTCCCCACATCCACACACCTTTTGCACACTTCCAGGGAGGGTGATTCCAGCACTTCCCTGGGCAGCCTGTTCCAGTGATGTACAGGCCAATGCACAGACCTAAATTCCTCAGTGTGACCTAGTCAGACACCTCTTGTATCAGGGAGGAGCTGTGATGGCTTGTGAAATGCTGTGGTTGGTGGTAGTGATGGTCTAAACTGTGATGTGTTGGAATGAACACACCATCAACTTTGAAAACACCTTTCTGTCCCCCATGCTTGCCAAATGGATGCTGTTGGGATGATGAATTTGAATTTTGGTGGAAGAGAAAAGAGATTTCTGCTGTCTTAAATGTAAGCTACTGCCCTACTTGCATGGCTGAAGTACCTGGGTATTTCCAGTGTGCTGGAAATGGACATGAAACAGAAGAAAGAGTGTGGCTTGTCTGGGTATTTAGGAGAGTGCTTCAGTCTGAACTAGAAATGTGAACTTTGGATGGTTATGTTCTGCATGCTTGAAAACTGGGTCAGAGATGTCAGAAGAAGGTTTTCTATTGATGCAAAGGGATTTGCCTGTGTGTGCTGACCCACAACAATCTCCCTAGAGCTCCCCTCACAACTCTCTCATTTCAGCCCAATCCCATTTGTTTTTAACTCCTCCTCCCTGTCCCCACAGCCTCAGCACTCAGCTGTTTATTTAGCAGATGTTGGCCCAAACTTTGGAAGCAAGGGTAAACAGAGCTAAGGTCAATTTGAGAAACACAGCACCTCAGGAGAGCTGCTGCTTCTCACTGCTGATGGCGAGCCTGCGTCCGACTGGAATTGGAGGGAAGCTGAAAAGACATGGATAGAGTTTGTCCCTGCAAGGATAGCAGGGTTTATGTATTTAAAAAAAATCACTCAGAACAAAAGTGTGGAACCTTAAGGTGAACTGGGTGAAACTATACCCTTCTTATGTTTCCTCCCTTTGAAGACCTTGCATTGTGTATTCACAGCCATTACCATATGAATCAACGATTAAAAAAAACCCCAAACCCAACATCTTGATAAGAATCCAACTTTGCTTTACCAGTCCATCCTCTGAGGTAACCAGAGTGAGCTCCTTTCACTCCAGCCATTGTTGGCAACACAGATTATGTTCTTCAAAGACTGTCTGTCTCGTTCCAACACAAGGTCCATATCTTGACTGAGCATTAACGTCACCTGATAGGCCCCGTGTCCAGCTCCACCTTGCCCTTCCCAGCAAACCAGGCTTTACAGCAGAGTCACACTGTGAGCACAGGGAATAAAGAGCCTTTGTGCTCCTCTGGGTCCATCCCCTGGAGCTGATCAGGCACCAGGATTGATTACCAGGCAGGTAAAGACCTGATAACCTACCAAATCTGTGTGAAGACCCCTTTCTGACGACTCCTTCCCCTGATTTGCATTTCAGGCCTCCGTGTCCTTTCAGAAATGATTTTATCTGGCTTTCACTATAGTCCAGACTGCAGGAAGTTCACATGAGAAGAGGCAGCAGGGAAGCTTGGAGGATACTCCTCTAGTACTCTTGGAATAGAAATTAAGGCCATAATTTTTTACTTAATGTGCAGCAATGATTGAGTCAACTCCTCTGTTCACCAAGTACTAGGAATTAGCATTCACTTTCCATCACATTAAATAAATTAAATAATTTTACAAATACATCAAATCAAATTGAACAATTTAGTAAGGTTGCAAAACAGAATTGAAGATGTCCTTTTCTGCCTTAATTCAGCTCATGTGTGAATTTGCCAAATCATAGAATTTCTAATTAGATGTTCTACTATTTTTTTCTCATAAGAATGGAGTTATATGTCCCAGGCATTGGAAAGACTCAGCCCAAATGGTTCTGTGGGGCAAAATTATGAGCAATTAAACTTTTGTCTTCATCAATTTAAGCAATCTGTTGCCACAACCACAGGGATTTGTGGTAGCTATTATGTGTGGAAGTGCCATATGTAACTCCTCAATTTCTTTTGTTTGGGATAGAAATAGCCCTTGAAAATTTTTGTATAGAAAAGGTGGGTTTTAAAAAAAAATCCATTTAGTTTTTAAAGTGCCACTTCAGTTTAAAAATGCTGATTATTTTTTATGGATTTATGGAAATCCTGGCAAATAGTGATGAATTTTGTTCAGTGCCTCTTGTCTGTCTGCAAAGTTGGTGTGTAGTGTCTCCCAGAATTGGGTATGGTGTGTGCAGAGGGCTGTGGAAGTGGGACTGTCCTCTGTGCTGTTTGTGTCCGTGTCTGCTGCAGGATCCCTGCCAAAACATGTGAAAGAACTCTAGGAAAATTTCTCCTATTTTCTCTGTTTGGGAAGTGACCCAACAGGCCCCAAAGCTGCTTTACAGGAACTGTAAGGAGAGGTGAAGCCCTTCTCACCTAAATCCAGCAATTATAAACAAGCCACTTAGCCAAAACATAAAAGATGGTGTAAATGGAAATGATGCCTTCCCTTAGGGTTTTCCTTCAGAGGGTCTGTTTCCCTGGGATGGGTGGATGACATCCAGCCTGCTCTTTTGTGAGCGATTCCTGTGGGAGGTCTGAGGAATTCTGAAGCTGTCAGGCTGTAATACTCTGGGTTTAGCTTTTTCGAGAAAGCACGCTGTTTTCCAGAGAGGGAAGCCAGATTGCTGGTTTAAAGCCGCTACATTTCACCAAAAGAATGCTGATTATTTCACAGTCATGCGAGCGCCTGACCGGTAAAACGTGTGGGCAAGTCTGTCCACTTTTTTTATTTTTTTTCCTGTTTTCTCACCGATTTGGCTTCTTAATACAATGCCTGAAGATCTTTTGAGAGGGCCAGAAAAATCTGCTGACGGCTCACGCAGCTGATTTGACCCAGAGCGCCTGCTTGGCTGAGCAGAAAGATGACACTGCAGCAAAAATGTTACTTTAAGGGAAAAGAAAACAGGCACAATGCTCCTGCCATTGTTCCCAGGCTCTGTTCTGGTGCCAAGCTCTGCACTTAGGAAAACACAGAGGTACCAGGTTTTAACCTTTCCCCTGCTTCCCGCAGGTGTTATCTTTTGCTCTGAATAGGCAGGATGAGGTCCACAAATCACATTCAAGCCTCTAGCAGCCCCGCTGGCTATGAAAAGACAACTTTGAGTGGGTTTTGTAGGGAGGAGCTTTACAAGATTTTCAGCAAAAAGAGTTATTTGCTCACTTTTATTTCTAGGTTTCAGTGTAATATTGGGTGAAGTTATTGGTGTCTTCTCTCCCAGCACTGGAAGTAGTTCAGTGCTGGGATATCCAGCCTATAGTGATTTAACTATATTTTACCACTGACAAAGAAGTAAAAAAAAAAAAAAAATCTGAAATGGCTTTGGTGAGGCTCCTATTTAAATAGTTATTGTTTTGAGTGAAAATGGTTTGTGGAAGGAGAGCAAAGTGCTCTGACTTCAAAGCTTGTCATTGTGAAGAAATCTGATGGTGAGTGGTCACGCATACCTGAACGTCACTCCTACTGCAGCAAAGCCAGAAGTGCTGGCAGGCAGCCTGGGCATGTTCCCATTGCAGGCAGGGTGAGAGATCCTCAGCTGGTGTAAATCACAATAGCTGGATTTAAGTCGGAGATTTCTTTTTCAAAAACTTACTGGCTGCACTGGGGGCTGGATCCAGCCCCTTATGTGAGTCGTCTTAAAACCCTCTGATCCTATTATTTGTTCAAATCTTAGAGTAACCCTTTGAGCCTTAGAAAATTTGGTACAAGTATGAGCCGGACTTTTGTTTTTATTAGTTTTCCAGGCTGGCTTGCCATCCTGTTGCTCTTAACAGGACATTGATAACTGTCCAGGTGGTGCTTGTGCCCCTCATATCTGCTTCAAGAAACTGCTGAACAGATTCATTTTTTTGACTCTACCATCCACATTCCTGAAACTCAGCTTGTGCCACCCTGGGCTGTTGGGAGAGAGTGATCATCACACAATGTGTCTCTCTGTAATATCTAAGTAGTCTTGGTGTTCAGCTTGTTATAGGCAAACCATAAATTGTTTTTTCCTCCCCAGTAGATGCACACACAAGGTAAGAGGCATGCACACTCCCACCCTGCAGGTCAGGTAGCTCCATCATGCAAGGATGATGCATTTTGCAGGGATAATGCAGCAGTGATGACAAATGGGTGCCTCTGAGTATTTAGAGAGTGCCTGGAAGGCAGACAGATTATCTCAGAAGCACCTCAAGCTAATCCTGCCTCAAGAAAACCAGTTTTTCTTAGCCTCTAATCTAGCTGCTGAAACCAGGCTGGATTTGGCATGCCTTCTTTTCGAAGAAGTGGGAAGTAAGATGACATGCAGACTGTCAGTTCAAGTCTGGAGATTGGGTTTCTGGGTGTGGAAAAATTGGAAGACATCTAACATTCATTGACCAGTAGTCATTTTTAGTGTGAATATCCTTCTGTGCACTTGGAAGATAAAGCTGTTGATGAAAATGCACTGCCACAAAGCAGTGCTCAGTGCTTTTGTCAGCAAGGGCACTGTGTGTAATTCTGCACTGGTCATGCTCTATGAGAGATTTGAAATGATTCAAATTTTGCTTCTCATCCTCCTTTTTGAGGCCAGTCAACAAAAGTGTCAGAGGTGATGTGCACCCAGCTGGGGAGATGCTGCAGGAGGAGCTGTTATTATGGCAGATTTATCTTCCATTGCTTTCCTCAGACCAAAAATACCCTACTGTTCTTCACTGGAGCAAACCCAAAACATTTCACTTTATTTTCCCCACAAGATGGAATGTCAACAGTGTCCCTCTTGGCCTGAAAACGTTGAGCTTTTCCATTCCTCCTGGCCCCTGCACGAGTTCCTTGAAGCACACAGTTACTTATCCCCAATTCTTCAGCACCTGAGGCCATCCTGGCAGCAGGAGGTTCAGCTGTGCCTGTGCAGGGTGTCCTGGGTCCCAGTGACCTCTCCTCTGCTAACAGCAATGCCTTCCCTTGTGAAGCTGCAGCTCAGTTTTTTGCCAGGATTCTCCTTTTTTTGAAGACAAACCCGTTAACTGTCACTTAAACACCCCCTGGCCCCATCTGCAAATCACAGTTTAAATAAACATCAAACTATTTCCCACCCACTAAAATAAATCTTCTAGAACTCTAGCTGGTGCATTCAGGGTTGTTTTTGTCCTTGCTGGTTTTGTTGTCAGGTCATGCTAACCTGACCATAAATGTATATTTTAGTGGAAGGAAACATGGGGCTGATTCTTCAGCTAACATTCAGGGTTACAATTGATTAGCTGCACAAATTTACTTTAAACAAGCATCTGTGAGTTTTAAAAGGGACCCAGTACCCAAGGAAACAGTTTTAAAAAATAGGATGGGCTCCTACCAACCTGTTGGGGTGGGGGGAGTGGAAAAGAAGAGAGAAAAAAAGCATAATGTGTGCTGCTACAGGGCTGTTTGGTGATGATGTTAGCTAGGATTGTTCTGATGCTTTCCCTTTGTGAAAATATAGCTACTTCTTAAAAAAAAAAAAAAAAGAAAAGAAAAAGAAAATAAATACCACCATCTCCATTATATAGATGGGGAAATGAGGCAGAGAGAGATGAAAGGACTTTGGCCTATTCATCCCACCAGGAAAACAACAACATCCAGGTCAGCCAAGTCCCTGTCTTTACACTTTGCTCCTTAGGCTATGGCGCTCTAACTACCTTGCACCTGTGTAAATAGGGAGGCAGGTGCAAAGTCCCCTGTGCTGTGGCAGCCCTGGGAGGGCAGGAACACTGAGAAACGTCCTCAGAGGATGGCTGGGCAATGTCATTGTCCTCCCTCAGCTCTGCACTGACTGTGTCCTCCCCGGGCAGGAGGCATTGCTCTGGCACTGTGAAAGCACGCAGGCAGCACCAGAGATTTCATGCTCTGTCTCTTGAAATCCAATATGAAGCAGTTGCCTTCTCTCCATCCCACAGGCTCATTACACAGCTCTGTGTGTGGCCTCTCCCCATAATTAACCTGAGGGGGTTACTTTCCTTTTCTAATTTGTAGGAAGTGGCTCATGACATCTGTTGCAGCCCCGAGGCTCCTTCCTGCAAACCTTTAGCTGCTTCTCGTTGAAAGAAAAGGCAGCACAAAGAGATGGAACAATTAACTGGGCTGAGTCTTGCCTTTGAAAACAGCATCTTTCAATTGCTCAACAAAAATCTGCTGAGAGCACAGGACAGTGAAAATTCTTTTCAAAGAGAAACATGGGCTTAAACCTCATGACTAAGTATCTTCATTTCTCTTCTTTTAATACTTCAGGAGAAAACTAGCAAACAACTGGCCTAAGAAGAGTTTTAATGTGTTTTGCTTTTTTATTCTGTTTGTCTCATGGTACAAAATTATGATAGTGCTCTTTCTCACAGTTCACCCTTTCTCCTTTGGATATTTGCACTTACCTGTTGCATCATACCTTAGCTGGGGCTTGATACTGCAGGGAAATCTCCTACAAAAGCCACTATAGAGTTTGATCCTGAAACTTTTGGAAGTGAGAAACATCCTTCTTAAATTCTAAAGGGAGAAGGGATCATTTGGATTTTCTTATCACAAGAAAGCTTTCCAGTTTTATCATTGCATTTTGGAGTTAGGTGATGTTTTGGCAAGGATAGAATCTGAAAGAGACAGGTGCAGAAGCTTATTCTGTGGGAGGGAAATCACTGGGGTAGGTGAGTGGGAAGCTGGTTCTCACCAGCCAAGCTATTTTGAGGTGATGCTCTCCCAGTCTCACTTCTTGGAGCTATTTATTACTCTTGTAAAGTGAGTATTCCTCAGGGCATGAAGAGAGGAAAGCTGTACAGGTGCATTGGACCTGTGAGAACATATGTAACTCTTATTGTCACTGATTTATTACAGGGCTTGTAATGAGATTTTTCTGATCTGGGCTGTGGCTGCTGTGAGAAACATAAATTTCTATCCTAGACCTAAAACATTTTTTACAGTAGATCAATTTTGATATACTTTCATCCCAAATTTGTACTTCCCCTCGAATTGGCATCTCCTGACTGAAATGCAGGCAGCTGGAAGTGGTTGGCTGTAATCTCACCCGACCCCTTGCGCAATGTGCTGCACAAAATCTCTCCTGGTCCTTTCTGCAGCGTTTCTGTTGGGCACAGAGCATGAGCTGTGTGTAGATAAAAACCCTTTTAGCAAGCTGTGTGCCCTGTGTTTGCAGCAGGCAGTTGTAGCCTGAGTCAGGCAGCTCTGACCTGCGCCAGGGCTGGCGATACCTTAACAGCAGTTGTGTGTGTGTGTGTGTGTGTGCTGCCCTAACAGCAACTGAATGAAAAAGGCTTTGAAGTTGCTGGCTGGCTGGGGAGCAAAAGTCCCTTCATCTTTCAGCACCAGTGGTGCTTGCCAGGCCATCCAGGGCTCCTGAAAAGCCCCTCCCTGCTCCTGATTGCCAGCGTAGTGAGGATGACTGATAATCAAAGTGCTGTTCAATGGCAGTAGCCTGGTGGGTCCTGCTGAGGTCCCTGTGTCTGCAAGGGCTTTGTAGGTTGATGACTCTTACTGGGGAGTTTTACAGGGAAGGAATCCCTTCCTGCAAGGGCTGAGCTGCTGTTGTGTGGGGGCTTGCAGGTGAGCAGAGTTTTGAGTTTTGTGGAGCACTTTGTGCCGGCTTGGTTGGATTGTGGCCCTTCCTCCAGAGCAGTTTCAGATCCAAGAGCAGGGACTCCTCAGAGCTGAGTGCAATGTCTCCTGCAAAATCAAGAATCATCCAGTGTGACGGACCCAGGTCTAAATCCCAACTGTTGTCTCCCAGCTGTGGGCTGATAAGGGTGGACTGTGCCCTGCCACATCCAGGCCATCAAGTTGTCCCCTTGGGAATGGAGCTGTGTCCCCAGCCTGCTCCCTGTGCCCTGGGGAAATAGCAGCAATATCCCTGTGCTCCCCATGAGCAAGGCTGGAGCTGTACCTGTGTCAGGGAAGAAACATTTCTCCTCACAACACTGCACAACTACAAGGGCCCTTTTAGTTGTAACACTCTGTGTTTGAAAGGTCTTCTTGGCAAAGAGCTGAACGGCCCCATGAGCTGTGTGAAGGGGAAACGTACTTGGCAGGGAATATATGGCTCTGTTAATAAATAACAAGGATTGTGTGAGTGCTGTGTAGGGGGCTACACCAGGAGCAGGCTGTGGGGATGCAGAATTGAGGGTTCTGTTCCAAGAGAAGGGGGCTTTTGTGTGGGATGGAGAAATGGGGGTCTGTCCAAATGTGTAGGGTCCTGGTTAAAAGCTGATGGGGATGAGGGTTGCTGAGCTAACTCTTAGAGTGAATAATAGTGCAGAGAACACATCACTTGGAGCCACTGGAGCTTGGGCTCTGCAGATCCATAGGTGAAGGGGCTCAGGGAGGAAGGGGAATCCCTGCCATGTCCCTCAGCATGTCATACTTTGCTTTGTGAACATCAGAAAAGTATTTTGTGGGTTCCTCCAGAAGTGCTGCTTGCTTATGTTTTGGGAGGGGAGGAGAGGGTGGAGGATCAGGGAACAGTAAAAAGTACAGTTGGCATGTTGTCTTCAAGTGATCTGTGACAGCTTTAGCCACTGACCTGCCCAAGTGCAGATTTGTTGATCTCAGATTCACTCTGCGTTGGTTGTGTCTTGCTAGAGGGACCCTACTTGGGATTGCCCAAGAATTGCTCAGAATTACTCTTCTGATATGACCTTGTTATGGTCCCTGGTGCAAGATACTTCTTCCACTGCTCATCTCATTTCATTTCAGGTTACTTTACAGGCACTAGGATCATTTTGAGATTTAAATTTAGACCTAAGTGATATGGAAGAAATAACATTAAGGAGTTGGGGCCAAGCCTTCAAACTCAAGTGTTTAATAATAGATGCCTAAATCTGCACAGGCATTTAAATGTATTGCCTGATCTGTGAATACTGTTAAGCAGTTTATTCTATTAATTTAATGTGAATTTAATAGGCAGGCATCCTCTGCTACTTGCTGAGGACCATCCCCTCCACAGAGGGAACAGAGGCTCCAAATTATTACAGAAAACCTGATTTCATCCCAGTCAAGTCTTGCAGCAGACTATAAAGCTGTAATGTTACCCTTCCCAGAACCATGACTCAGTCTCCAGTACTCAAGAGGATATTAAGATATTTAAAAATTCACATTTAGGCACTGGTTACTTGTTTTCTGGCTAGGCATTCAATATATCAAGCTTTCCACAAGCTTGTCACCACAACAGCTAAAAAAATTCCTAAAGGTTCATCCTTTTGTGTTATCCCATGGCTCCAGAAGCTGTGACTACATGAAAACATACTGATACCATTAACTCAGGGTGAAAAGAGCACAGTTGGCATCTTGGATGGTTTTTTGTAAGCCCTAATATTACCAGCTTGGCTTTGCTCTTGTAAACCAAGAGCTGCAAGTGGCACCTTCTTGTTCAATTGCCTTTTTTCAGCAATTTTTTAGAGCACAGCCAAGGGAGGGTGAGGCTGTTCCTCCTCTGCCTTGTGCCCCCATCAGCAATAAAAGCATGGAAGCTTTGATTGCAGAGTTTTCTTTAATTGGGTGAGATGGTTTGGAGAGAACCAGCTGCTGTTCCTCCTCCCCAGACTGAATTATGCCTCTGTCACTGCCAGTCCTGGAGGAGATGGCTCAGGCAGCAGCTCTGGCACAGGTTAAGCACTGCAAGAGCAGGACAAGTACTGTGCCACTGAGGGTCTCAGCTGTTTGCATGAGTCTGGTTCAGTTTTTGGTTCAATGGAGGCACCCACCCACCCACATCCCACCCCTCAAGGCTCCCCAGCAGCAGTGAATGGTCTTTTATCACCCCAAAATAAAAGTGTGGCTGTGCACTAACCACAGAGCTTGGCCCTGGCTGGGCCCTGGGTGGTTGGTAATGAAACTCAGGGAATTCCAGGCACAAGTGCTTCTCCCTCTGTTTAATCTGGATGCCAGAAGCAGTCTGTGCAGAGGAATGGGAGATCTCAGAGGCCACACAGATACTGTGCACGGGGCAGCCTCCCAGGTGCCTCCCAAGGGAGTCACTTTGCTGTGGTTTCACTTTCCCTGGCAGGGAATGGAGGGATGGGGCCTGCCCTGAGGGAAGGGGTGCACTGCTGACGTGTTCCCCCATCCCTGCATGCCAGTGACATGAGAAGATGCATCTGGCACAGTCTCAGTGCCTTTCTTCCTCTCTGGCTGACGTGGGGAGCTGCTGTGCTGCCCTGTGTCACAGCTCACTGGCTCTGGGCACGAAAGAATTCAGCTCATTTCCTTTCTCACTGACATTGCCATGTAGGAGAAGGGGTTACTTTTGCTTTTTAAAGTCTGATGTGCATGAAATGTTAGATATTCTGTGTTTGAGAGGAGCAGCTAGTGGCTGTTGCAGTGCACAGCTGCTGGAGCACCATGCAATGACATAACACCCATGAACTGCTGTGAGACATGGAAATTGAGGATGCTCCTATATCACCCTTGGGTCTAGCTGAGAATTTTTGGAGGCAACACTTCCAGGGTGGAAGATGCCAGCTTATCATAGCTAAAATTCTGAGGGAATGATTGATTTTGGTCATTCATCAAGTTCATTTAAAAAAACCCCAGCACTCTGCTATTATCATGTTTCACAACTGTGCCTGGGGGACTTTATCTTGGATCAGAAAAAGACTAATTGTTGTGCAAATAAAGAATGGTAGGAATAAAATTGTCTCCCAGGGAGGTTGTGATTGCCATTTACTTTCTTCAGATGAAATGTAAGACTGTCTGATTTGGCATAGTTTGGGTTTAATCTACAATTTAGGTTACTTTTTTACAAAAAAGTTTGAAAAGATAAAAAATGAATAGCAGCTGCCGGGATTGAAATAAAACACTCCCAAACTGCTGCTGGAACATCTGACCAGATAGAAAAATATTCACAGATTAAAGTTTTAAGAAAATGCTTAGGTTCTTACTTTCATTATTTTTTGTTACCCTTCTTTGTAATAGAAGTTTTCTTTTGACAAAAATATCTGGGGACTGTGAAACCATTCCCCCCTCATTTTCTTCATGGCTGCTGGAATTAGACTATGGCAAGGGGTTTTTTGAGGTGTGGGAGCTTTTCCTCATGGTTTTTTTACCCCACTCTGAGCAGAATTAGATGATCCAACACTAAAAACAGCTGAGTCCAGTATTGCATTAGAGCACTGCTCTTGCTGCTGCTGGCTGAACTGCACTGTTTTTTTTTGAATTATGGGGTCAGTTTTTGCAGGGCAGACAAGGCCATGATTATTCTCTGAATGTGGGGCTGGTGAAGTCATGCTGCTGCAGAAAGGCTCTGCATGTGCTAAAATAGCCATGGATTTCATGGTACAGGGAGGGAGCCCTCGTGGTTGTGGAGTCACATCACACATTTCAGTAACCCAGTGCTGAAGTTCTACTTTCATGAAATATGTGGCAAAGCACACATGTGGATTTTTGTACGTAGGTTGATGTCATGTCCTGATCTGCAAAGAGATGTGATAAAATGCACTATTTTTACATACTGTGTGTATATACATATGCAGAGGAACTGATTGTAAGATGCTAAGCTTTGCAATAATCTTTTTTATTGATAAAAATAGGTTTTAAATAAATTTGAGCATCTTCAGTCATTTGTTGCATTGTTTAAACATACTCTTTTGCCTCTGCCCTTTCCACTTTGCCTTCATTTCCAGCAACAGTTGCTGTATTTTAGCACAGCCTGGATGGCCTGTTGGCATTTCCAGGCTCAGAGGAGTTGAGTGGGGAGATCAGCAGGAGCACTCAGCCTGTGCAGGCAGCAGCTGCTGCAATGCTGCTGCTGCATGGCTGCATCAGCAGAGGTGCATCAGCAGCAGCCAGAGTGCAGTGTACCTTCCTAAAGGCACTGGGAGGGTGGGAGAGAGAAGGAACCCTCTCTGCCAGGCTTGGTTTCTTTCCTTGAACACCAGCCAGAGGTTCTCCAAGGCACAAATTCTGGTTGCCCATCTGTGCAAAGCCCTTAGCCCCACATCTCCATGTCCTGCAGGTGTGTGGTTGTGCACAGCCCTGTGCTGCAGTTCAGAGAGTGGCATTGCAGATGTTCACCATCCCCTGGGTTTTGGGTTGGGTGTGTTCCTGACACCCTGGCTTGCAGGATGACACAGGCTGACTCACCATGAGCAGCACAGGACAGAGGGACAGAGTGACTCTGTGTGAAATCCTGGCTCCCGTGGGTGCTGTGGGCTGCTTTGCCTCCAGGCTGCTGCACAGAGTTCCTTCCAGGTCACACTGCTGCCCTTTAGTCCAACCTGGCTCCTGCTCAAGGGTGAAAATAGAGGGTTTCTTGTTCCAAAACAGCAGCAGAGCTGGTAGCCTCAGTCCAATGCACCTCCCAAAGCAGAGCTGGCACCTATTTTCCTTACCTGTTTAGCCATGATTTATCCCACAGCCTTTTCCTGTAATGCTGTGTGAGTCTGGAGTTCTGCTGTCCTGTGATGTGCAACCTCAGGCCAGACAGGGCTGAACTCTGTATCCTCCTTCTCTGCCATACTTGAGGACACAATCCCTGTCATGGCAGGGAAAGGCACAATCTCTGTATAGAGGCACTTTTCCCTCTGCTGTCAGTGATGTGAGTTCCAGGAGTACTGAAAGCACCCTAAAATACATCTAAATAAGAGAATAGATTTATCTCTTGACAATCTGTAGAGCCGCTGGAAGTCTTCTTTACACAGCATGCCACGTCTTCCTTCTTTGCTCATCTCTTAAATCTGAATATTTTCATTTTGCTCTTTCCACTTCCCTCTGGGAAAAAAAAAAA
>JAHXMQ010003319.1:56035573-56067409 GCA_020466415.1 Ammodramus savannarum pratensis
GTTTACATTTGTTGCTGAAACTTCTCAGCTTCAGCAAGAAAAGATGTTCACAAAAAGATGTCTGTGACTGTTGGCCATGAGGAGCAGCAGGATGCCAGGCTTGGCTGCTGACCAGTGATGGTGGTTCCTGGTGCAGGAAAGCTTTAGGGGCATGGGAGGGAGAGAGCCAGGAAGGGAACACCTAGGAAAGGAAATACCTATGATTTTCTCTGAAAAATGTAAAAAGGCAGGAGAGAGCCTGGACATCTGGCACAGCTGGAAGAGGGTGGACCTCTGGTACGGAAGAGGTGGCAGAACACTGATTGGGAAGAGGCCAGGAGGAGCCTTGACAAGTGAAGAAAAGTAGCAGCTGTTTGATGTGGCAGGGAAAGAGAAAGGTAGATGTGAGGAGAGGGGGAAGTGGCCAGAGCAGTGCCTAGAAAAAATTAATATGGATGAAGCAAGAGTGTGCTTTGCCAAGGCTGGAGCAGAGGAGTCTTGATGAAATATGATGGGAGTCTGGATGCAAACTCCAAGTGAGTGGACGGGCAGCCAGGGCTGGGCTTATCAAGGAGCTGCAGAAAGACTTTGGCTCAGGGTCTGAGCCAGGATGGGGAGAGCTGGAGGGAGAGCAAAGCAAAAAATAACAGCAGGGCTGTGGGCCTGAGCGACAGGCAGGACAGTAGCAGTGTCCACAGCAATTAAGGAAGGAGGTGGGGAGGGGGAGGAAGATTAAGAGCTCTGAGCTTGAGCTGACAGCTCGACATCCAGGAGATGTCAGGGAGACAGGCGAGGTTCTCGTCCGGACAGAGAGAGACAGGCCCGGATGATGGGATCAGACAACTGGGGGACTGATTTATGTGAGAAGATTAAAAGAGCTGCTTGTAAATGTATGTATAGCTTGGCTAAGTGACACCTGAGGGGACAATAACTGTCTGCAAGTGTATGAAGGGATTGGATACTGGGGCCAGGAGGAGGGGGAGGGAACAGTTTAGGAGTGTAGATGAGGATTTTGGCTAGAGGCAGTGGAAGGAGGTGGAGAAAAGCTGCTGTATTGCCTCCTTGGGAAAAGGATCTCCCCTGGAAAACCAAGATTCTTTGGTGAGTCTTAAGAGCTGCATATCCATCCAGGTTCCCATCTGCCTTGAAATCTGGTGTGTGTCCTCACAGCACCTCGAGAGAGGAAGGTGTCCCTAGCTTTGTGCAATTTGTGGCACTTTGGTACCTTGTGTGACCCTTGCTCTCTGACTATCAAGGACCTAAGAAAGTACTTTATTCATTAGGTTCTCTTCACTTTTATTTGTCTCTGTTTTAAAGGCTCATTTCTGGAGATAGTCCAGAGAGATGGGTGGGAATGAGACCTAAAGGGGCTCCTCCAGCCCACAGTTTGTGACATTTTCTCCTCATGATCCTTACAACTTTTTAACTTAGAAAGTTTTACTCCTCTGTGAAGCCAAGGGAAGGAGCAGCAGGTATTAATTTGTTTCCTTTGGGCTCATCTATGGGCCAGTGCCAGTCCAGTGCCTTGTCTCTGCCTTTTTGGGTATTTCAGAGGGAGATGCAGGGCATCTGCAGGAGGCAGCTCCAGAGCGAGGAGTCTGTTGGGAGCTTTGCTTTCCTTACACTGGTTACTGCCTTTTGCAGGTCCCAGGTTTACATTTATTTTGAGCAACATTGCTCAGAACATGAAACGGTTTTCCTAGGAAACTTTAACAGAACACTGAGAAAAGTAAAAGGAATGAGCATAAAGTGGATCCATCCCAACGTTTTTGTTATTTGATTTTCTGGTGGAGGTTCTGCTGTGATACCAGATGGGGGTTGAATCCTCAGATAAATCTTTCAAAGAAAGAGCCCTACTTCCAAAGTTAAATACCAGCTGTCTCCTCCTGTCTGAGCACCCTTTCCATACCTGTCCTTGTCTGGCTGCTCTTCACATTGATGTCCTAAAGAGATGAAATTCATGTGGTGACATTTTTTGAGGGTCAATCCTTCTCCATCCCTTCCAGTAGCTTTTAAGCCTTTAAGCCAATTTCACACACATTGTTTGAGAAGGGGTGATGTGAGAGATACTAAGTTCAAACTTTGTGGAAATGGGAAGTCATGTAGAAGGGATTGTGATTGTTCTGCATCCCACTGCCACCATGCTTGGAACAAAGGCCATTGCAAGTCTTCAGCCTTTTGTAAATATATATATGAATTTTCTAAATAAAGAGACATTAATGCAACAGTGACAGACAAGCAAGTAAATAAATGAAGATGTCATCAGATTCTTGCCCCTTAATGGGCCCTGGCAATGGCTCCACAGAATGCAGGGCCATTAGAAATTAAGCTTTGTTAATAAGTTGCCTGTCATTGCAAACAGTCCCATCTCCAGTGTGGGGCTGGACAGGTATCAGTGGGAGATGTGAATTGCTGCTGGCTGTTGTACCTCTTTCTGTGCATGAGGCTCAGGGTGTCATCCTTTACCAGTGCCAAACTGAATCTCTTTATGCATTGTCAATAAAAAATTAAATGAAACCAAACAGTACAGAACCAAATGATACAGAGCCAAAATGCATTTCCAGCTCTTCATGCAGACTTCAGCTGCATTTTAGTGGTGGAGCCCTTCAGTAGAGACCAGAGGTCTCTGACCCATGAAGGTTTCCTTTTCCCTGCAAGGAGTTTGTGTTTGACCTTGGCAGTCACAATTACCAGCAGAGCTCCCTGCTCTGACTTTGGCTTCTGTTTCAGCAGGACCAAAATCTGTGGGGTCTTTCTGAATATTTCCCTCCTCACCCAATATTGCTGAAAATGAGCCTGAAGTGCTGACAGACAGCAGCACTCTCAGCGTGCAGGAATCCAACATAAACAGACTTGCTGGTTGTGTACTTGGACATGTTAAACGAGGTCCCTGCTTTGATCTTCCTTGCACCATCCTAAAGCCCAGCAAGCAAAGGCTAAGTAAACAGACCTTTGATTTCAGGGCTGTTTGGAGCAGAGGTCTTGTAAAACTTTTATCAATGGCAGGGCTGAGCTACTGAAGTCCCTCTTGGACTGTAGGTGCTGCAAGAGTAGCAGTGTGGTTTTATTGACCCTAACATCTCCCTGCTTCCCATAATGACAAACATCTGGGAATATGAGCCCCCTTCCTGTTGATTGTAATGTGCCATTTTCTCTAGGAGAGACACCTGCTTATAATCTCCTGTATGGTGAATGGAGATAAGCTATTTCAGATCCTACAGCTATTGGATCCCACAGCCAGTACAGCCTTTTGTTAATGCATGTCATGAAAATGCTTAAAAAAAATCACATGGGACACATTCGTGGGAAACACTCATATTACTAATCCTGGGTGTTCAACACTCCTTGGTCAAACCCCACAAAAAACCAGTACTCTGGCTGAAATAGCAAAAATGTTACAACAAATTGGAACAAATTGGATTTTATTTATTTGTTTCCTGTTTTCAGAGCATTTAGTGATTCCCCACAATCACAAAGGTCACAAATTTTCTTTCATATTTAAATAAACAGGAGATTCTCCTTCAGGATCATGCCCTCTGAAAAGAGACAGTAAGAAACAAGCACCTAATATCACAAGATTTAAAAATTAAAATTGAGAGTTCTGGCAAACTCCCCTCAATGGATGAAACACAGGAGTTGGATTGGCCTCTGCTTTCTTCCAATTTAGAATTTTTCTCTGTCTTCTGGTGAATTACATGACAGAGGCTTTGTTTCCCTTATATTTACCCTAGGAAAGTGACATAGGAGAGTGGGGTCCTGCCAAAATATTTTATTTTTTAGAAGTATTATCAAATTTTAATTGTTTTCAACACTAAAAAACACTGTACTTAAAATAGTGGAGTCCAGGCTGTTCCCAGTGGGCCAAAGCTCTGGACCCTCTTGGTGGAGCCATTTCAGGCAAACTTTGACTGAGCTTAGGACCAAAACTTGAAGTGTTCTGCTCTACCCATGATTATTGCTTCATATCAAGATAAATGCTAAATGAAAAAATAATTGACCAAAAATAATTGACCAGTTGCTCCATGTCCATAGTGCTGCTGCTGTACCTTCTGGAAGTAAAGCTGAGATTGTTGGTGGAGTAAATTGTGAGTCAGAGTGCATCTAGACCCTCTTGTCTTCTGCCCTCACACTTTTACAGCTTGGCCTTAAATGATGACCTTTCTTACACTGCCTTAGTCATGAATTGATCCTTTACTGTCAGTCAAACAATGCAGCACTGTTCTCCCTTCGGAAGTGAATTTTGTCTTTTGTTAAATAGTCACATCCACTATTAGATAAGAAGTGTTTTTAACAGCCCTCTGTTTGTTGCTGTTTGATGGCAGTTCTTTGATCACCGGAGGGGTTTGCGGCGCTGTTTGTGATATACAGCAAATCGATTTTACACATTTCCATCTTTTATCGATGAGTCTTCCAATGGGGTTTCACCATAATCAGATTGGAGAGCACCATGGCACAGACATTGGGAAGGGGTTGGAATTGACATGCAATAAAGATTAGGGGATTAGCTGCTGATTAGGAATGTGCTGATTTCTCCAGCCTCAGGTACAGCAAGGGATCCTGCATGCCTGCTGTTCTCTGACCTTGGGTTTTGACCTCCTGACTCCTTACTCAGAAATGCCAGCCAGCAGCACAGAGTGATTCCTGACGTGGCTTCAGGAACAAGTTCAACAGTAAAACCTATTTCTGTGAGCAGGGAAGCCCAGAAAGGGGCAGGCTGTGCAGACAGGCTGTGGGAGCACTTGAGTGTGAGGCAGGAATTCCTGCTGACAGCTGATGCTCCGGTACCCGCACGTGCGCTGTGGGATGCAGGCAGCTCCGCATCGAGACAACATTTCTCCGTGCACAGCTTTTCCTAGATAGTGCCTGTGCTCTCAAGGTTTCTCCCCCTTCCACTTGCAGGAGGGACTGCACATTACCAGACACTGAGGTAATAGGAGTGCACATTAATTGATATTCCAGTGGCTCTATCTACCTGCTGGATATGATGTAACATTCCAGCGCGCAGCCCGCCAGCGGAACGGCGTCACTCGGAATCACGGAGCAGTGTCAGCAAAACTCCCGTGTGCCTCTGTAGCTGCTGGAGTTTGGGCAGCTCAAATAAAGCTGTGCTAACAACAGGGGGTTGGGAGTTTGCTTGTGTATCAAATAATAATTAGCACCATCTTGCTGCTGATGCAGATGTACAGGGATGAAAGGCAGGCAATGTGGGATCTTCAGCAAAGGAGAAGTAATTCCAAATCCATAGTTTGGGGAATCTAAATGGATTTATATTTTAAATATTTGTATTCAGTAGTTCAGTTTTGGCAGACTATACCCACTGCTAGGTGCTGGTTTGCTAGTACCACTCATCCTGACACATGCCATGCTGGTGTGCAGTAGAGGTACAGGAGGAATATCTTCCTCCAGGTGGTATCAGGCAGCTTTTGAGCAGCAAGGGGTGCAGCAAACCTTTGGACATACCAGATTAAATTCAAATCTGGTTTTATCTGATTTAGAAGCTGAACAGTCCCAGGACATTACAGCACAGCCTCTGGCAGTCCTAGGTGGTGCAATTGGACATAGTGAGTCTGACAGAGCAAGAAGTCTTCACTCTCTCCTGGTAGTAAAACAAATAAAGCCAGCTAAGAGTGCACTAACCCTGTTGGGAGCAAACCAGAGGAGGGACAGAGGAAGTGGGTGTGTTTGAAGCTCTCCCAGATGCAGGCAGGCTGCAGAAAGCTGCACTTGCCTCTGTTCCAGTGAGTCTATTGTGTTTTTACATCAGGTAGTGTGTGCTTCAGTGTCTGAAGAGCAGGAACCAGATGGAAATGCTATAATAATTCAGTGATAGTTTCCCTATGTAGGAGGCTTGGTGTCTGTTGAGTTTAAATGTAGGTTTTCAATTAATCAACCTTGGGAAAACTGTATTTTAAAGTGCATTCAAATGTTTTCCCCTCCTGGAAGTGATGTGCAGGTGTGTGTAAGCTAGACTGTAGAATGGCACAACAGGAACAAATCTTTCAAGTGAAATATTTGGTGCTGAGGAGGTGATGTTCACACTAAAGGCACTTTGGGAGTTTATTCTGGATCAGCTCCAGTTTGGTCATGTAGATTGAGTGCTCGTGAATGGAAATGCCAGAGGACAGCTTCTGCTTTTGTTTCCCTGGGGCCCAGGTAGCAGTTGCTGACTGTCTGCATTAGCAGCTGGTGGGGTTTGGAAAGATTGGATCTATAAAGCAAAACATTTGGTTTTGAGGATGTGGCACCTCCATTTCAGAGGAGTGTTTCACTTCAGAATAGCTTTAGTCTGATTCTGAGAACTAAATGCCCCTTGCAGCTCAATTTCATACAAAAGCAACCTAGTCCATTTGCACCAAATCAGCTTCATGATGTGAAGCAAAGTATAATTGGTGGTGAAGATCAAAAAATTAATTTTAAAGTATGTCTCTGGTCCAGATTATGACACTAATGTAGGCATATGTAAGGCAGACCTTTATGACGAGAGTTTAATTCAGAGAGGAAGAGCCAGCTCCTATCACACCTACCATGGAGGTTTTGATAGGGCAACAGTGAATGGTTTCAGGCAGATTTTGAAATGCTGCTGTCTTAAAGGTGAGTTGCATTTTTCTTTTAGAGCAAGATTTGTCTTTTTACTTTAAATTTTTCTTCCAGAGCAAGACAAGTTATATATATAAATATACACACAGACATATATGTGTGTATACACACACACACACACACACACACATATATATATATATATATATATATATATATTTGTTTGTTACTGTCCAAAATCAATTCTGTTTTCAGGTTTTAGGAACACAACAACCAATTTAAAAAATATTACCATTGCTTAGTCAAGATACTTTTAAAGCCACAACTTTTTTGCTTGCGTGTGTTTTACTTTGATTGGCCAAAATTATTGCGCAAAATATTTCTCAAGCTGAAAAGGGGAGAAAACCAGGCAAAACTCTTTGAAAGAGAAAAGCAGGTAAAGTCTTGCATCTTGACAAAAATGTGATTTTCTCATAGGAAAACAGTTCTGCCAAAGGCTCCATACCAAGCCTGCTGTGCAGCCATTCAGCTGGAAATGCTTTCTGTTCTAGAGAAGCCTCTGAAAATATCTCCAGTTCTTAAATACCACAATGTTTATCTCTTTGTGGTCAGCATCAAACAGTTGTTACCACGCTTTTGTGGTGACCAAACATAGAAGCCCCCAGAGACGAGGGCAGAGGGAAGGGAGGGCTGAGAGCAGCCTTGCCATGCAGGGCACTGCCACTGATTTCCCAGCAGGCTTGGGGATATTTTGGCAGTGTCTCATGATCGAGAGTGAGAGTTCAAGATGGTTTTCTTCTGAGTCCTTAGTGCACTAATCACACCTTTTCCATCCTGGCTATTGGGAAAGGCCAATAGAACCAGCACTGGATGGAAGAGTTTAAAGTCTTCTCCCCTTTTATACCTTAGAGTGAATTCTGGTTAAAAATGGTTTTAAGAGTATTTTAAGGAAAACCAATTCCTTGGATACAAGTGAAAAGGGCTTCTGTGTCAGTCTGTGGCTGAAAACTTGCTGCTGTGGGCTAGCAGGAAAGCAAACCAGCTATTTAAAGGTCTGTGTTTGCATCGTTCCTGTGCATGACACGGAGTCAACCATCGTGGTTTCTGTTTTCCTGCAGACATAAACAATGACACTTACAATTTCCTGCTTGCACAGTGCTCACACAAGAGCCTGTCCATAAGGGAAACGTCTAATTACTTATTAAATCCTGCATGGTGCTCAGACTGGGTTAAATATTGACTACCAAGGTTTAAGGGGAAGGGGAGTCTGTGTCACCAAACGTGAACTTGGGCATCCTATTTTCTAGGAACTGTTCAGATTAAATGGATGGGTGACAAAATGCTGCGTGCAGGGAGGAGGGACAAAGAAGGGGACAACAATCAGAGCAGGTTGTCTCAGAAATAAACACCTAACTGTGGAGCCTGGGGATCTGGAATGTGGTTGCTATTGCTGGCTCAAAGGGGAGTTTTGTTACAAAAAAAAAAGTGAATTAAACTGAGTCTTGTGGAGTGCTTGGTTTGTTTTACTGAAAGTCTTAAAGATGTGGGCGATTTGGCTGGAAAATCCGCTGGGCTTGTGAAGCAGGATTTGCATGGCTGGGAAACAGTTGGAAGGGCGTAGTATAATGGTATTTATGTTAAAATTTGGGTAGATCCAACCCAGAAGGTAATTCAGGGCTGCCTGACTGGATTGTTTCCCAAAGATTATGGGAAGCAAACAAATGTGTTGTGTTGGCAGGAATGGTCCCTCTGTGACCTGTGGTGGAGATGGTGGAGCTTTGGGTTAGGTTTGGAGAGAGCAGGTTGGGGCTATGGAATTTCAGTTGGGTTCTGGATCCTCCCTCAAGCCAGAGGATTTCTAGCTTTCTTCCAGAATTAGGCAGTTTGTCCTTCCTGGAAATAGCAGGCCAAAAAAAAAAAAAAAAACCTTCTAATTTTAAAACCTTGAAGCCATGTTTTAAGACCATTTCTTTTGAAACAATGCCCAATAAATTAGGAATGACATTTTTTAATGGGCTTGCCTTCTTGAATGGGAGTGGAAGAGATAGGTTGTGAGGGTGTGTGTGCCAACACACCTTTGTTGTACTTAGCTCTTCTCTAAGAAAAGTTTTCTGATTATCCATTGAGCTGCATACCTGAACTGCACCGTCAGCATAATTTAAGCATTTGAGTAGAAATATTAGTCCTCTCCTTTGGCCCACACTAATCCCACTGGCAGCACTTGAGAAACAATAAATAATATCATTTCTTCCACACTAGAAACTTTCCAGCATATGAAGTCTGTTTCTTCAAAAGTAATTTGAAGTAATCCTAACTCTCCTTTGCGTTTGCTACCTTGAAACCTGAGGGATAAAGTTACTATTTTTTGCTGCTGAAAAAACGTTCGGCAACAATTGAAATTGAATGTCACCCATGCACATTTAATTTAATAAGATGGTAATTTCATGTTAAATAAATACCAACTGATTATTGAAAACATATGCTCAAAGGATTTAGAAACTACATAAGAGATACGTATCTCATCTACTGTTGTTGAACTAATAAATCTAAGCAATAATCAAGTGCCAATTGTTCAACATACAATAACTACTTTATTAAATGTCAGTGAAATGTGTATGCAGGGCACTTAATTAAATGGAACACATTCCCAGATATTCTAGTTTTCTTAGTTTTGGAACATCTAGAGTAGGAAATTTACTGGCAGCCTTCATACAAGGGGCTAGTTACTACTCATGTTAAAATATGGCAGGTACTTTTTGTGCTATCAATAAATATCCATTTCATCAGCAAAGCAACTCCTACCTCAGAGGGAGGGAAGAAAGGGAAGATATGGCACTTCACTTGCTGTGACATGGATCTGCAAAGCTGTTTTCTCCATCGGGTTGTTGGGCTGAGCCACGCACCCCAAGCCTGGAGCTTGCTTCTGCAAACAGAACATGATTTCCAAACCTAAGCCTGACCAGCCATCAGAGCTGGTCAGCAAATACTTGTGGTGTTTTTGTGTTCCTCGCTCAGAGTCTTTGTTCTACGGAGATGCTGTTGGTTTTTTCTTTAATCTTTTGATTGTTTTTGATAAGCATTGTTTTTGTCTGTGGGCGCCTATGTTTTCAAGCCAAGAAGGACCCATTAGCTCATCTAATCTGATCTCCTCATGTCACATACCAAAAGCATTTGGACCAGTTACCCCCACGCTGACCCCTACTTTACTTGGCTAGCAAATACCTTTTGGAAATGCAAACTGTTTTGTTTTGAAAATATGAAAAGATGTTGGATTCACCAGTCCTTTGAACTGCTTATTCCATTAGTTAATGGGATACATGGGCAACACATTCATTCTTTTATCTCTCTCAAAAAGCATTTTTATCAGTTCTGCTCTCCATGTAATGGCTTCCAACTGTGCAGAGAGCCAAGAGCTCCTCTCTTTCAGGAACACCTACTCCTCTTGATTGAAACTGTCCCCAACACTGCTTTGTAAAGTCTTCCCTGTGGGATTGGCTCCTTGGTAGAGTTTGTCCTAGCAGAGCCAGGCCTCTATCCATTCATCCATCATTACAGCCTGAACGCCAATACAAATAATGGTATTAATGATGTGCAGAGAGTGTGGGTGCATAATCCTCATTCTGGTCTTGCAGAGAGGGTTAAACTATTGTAGAAGAGGTGAAACTCTGGTTGTAAGCAGGAATTGTCCAGCCCAGCTTTGCAGCAGCAGGTACCCCAAGATAGGCAATTGTGGATGTGTGTTTCAAACATGGCTTTTAGGTGGTCCTTTCCAGCTGCCTGTGTACATTTTGAAGTGTTAGAAAGGTAAAGGAAATCCACTTTGCTGTGAACCACCCTGGCAGTAAAGACTTTGGAAGCTCAGGTTTTACCATGATGAGCATGGTGAAGGCCAAATGTTGCCTCAAGTTTTGGTGTAAGAGATTGTGTTTACGCCAAATGAGCAGTTTGGTTGGTAACCTCTGTCCAATTCCTTCATCTCACTGTTGAAATTAAGCATTTCTCTATGCACTTACTCTATTTTCCTCATAGGACATACACTATCTGTGGTACTCCAGCCCCTCATGCTAATTCCATGTGTTGATGGGTTGTTTGGGTGCTTCATTGTGAATGACTTTGCTAATTTGCTAACACAGCACTTCAAAAGAAGCCTTATCTACATAGAAAGTGAATGTGTTTGGTATTAAATAATAAAATATACATAACCCATGGGGCTCTTAAAACTTATTTAACTTCTTTATAAACTTTACAATACAGTATGTGGATATTATAAATTACTTTCCATTCCAAGAAACTGTCCGGGCTTGTTGACCTTCCTTGGAATTTCCTCTTTGTAATTATGTTTAATGTGTTAATAAAGTTCACTTTGAACTGTATGATGGCAAATGGTCTCATAGGACATGGGTCAGTGCTGGTGCGTTCACCATATGTGAAGCTTGATGTTAGTGTGCAGTTTAGTTGTAGGAATAGCAAGGGTAAGTCCAAACAATTGCAGAAGCAGTATCTCCTCCCCAGGTTAGCAGTAAAAAGGGGTTCATGGAAAGTTAGGAATGTGGAGTGGGAAATCATTTAGCTTTCACTGCTAGGTGTTACTAAATTATAGTGCTGGGTTTGAGTCACTATCAAAACACCATATATTTAGAGGGTTTTCACACAGAACTGTAAATCATGTTTACTGCATGTATGAGTTGAATGAATGCATGAACTTTGCAGTGCAGCCCAGGAAAGTATAATTACATGTGTGTGTGTTTTTGACTGTGAGAAATATGGACAGGAAGCTCCAGGCTATTCTACTGCTGCATCTTAAATACACTTCTAGAAGTTGTTTTTGCTGCTTCCTGGAAATAGCTATTTGCTAAAGCAAAGAGGCTTTCTTGGGTTTTACATAACTCCTTTTGCCAAGAAATGGCAGCTACTATCCCTTCCCAAGGCACTGTGGAGGAGAGCAGGAATGCTAGTAAAGCAGTGTCAGCAGCAGAGCGGCAAGTGGGGCTTTTCTGTGGTGTAGGATAGTGGATATAAATTGAAAATTGCCCAGCTGTTCAGCAAGACAGGTGTAGAGTCTGTCTTTTATATAATGGAACAGAAAGGGGATTCCAGTTGCTTGTATTCGTAAATGAGGCAAATAAATCTGCACACTTGTCTGCATGTATATGAGCAGAAATATTTAAAACAAATGAGGTGATCATGGCATTTCCTTGTTAATGTTTGACTGAGTTTATATGATCTTGAACAGAAAACTTGGCATCTGGCTGAGCTTGTTGGTATCTTTCTGGTTGTGTTTATATGTATTTGCAGATGGGGAAACTACAAGCAAGAAAGTAACTTGGTGGAAAATGTAGGTTCTGGATTGTTTAAATTATATTTTAAGCCTGATTGCACCCTGGCCCTTGGAACTCCAGGCATGATCCCTGCTAGTAACTAAAATTATTTGAAAGTTATGGGGCAAAGTTATATTTAGTTTGTGTTTGGAGAAAGAATAACAACGAAGCATGGGGGGAAGGCAGCTGCATTCTCATCACTTCTTCCTAAGTCACATCCTCAGATGTCAAATCCCACCCTTCTCCCTCAGACAGAATGTTAAGAAATTAGTCTCTCAAATTATTGGGTTGAGGACAAGGGGGACTTAAGAAAACCTGCCCCCACTGGGCTTGTGTTGAGGTGGGGCTTAATTTTCTCAGTGAGCTCCTTCTGTTCAGACAGGCCATAGAACCAGCTGCGCCCTCTCCACTGTGATGGGGCTTAAAAGCAATGCCCCGTGGCCTTAGAGAGCTGTCCTTGCCTGGAGGAGAACTGCAGGAGTTCCCTCTCCCTTCCTGACTACAAAAATGCCTAAAAATCTTGGATGGAGTATCTACCGAAGGCCTTGTTTTCATGCCCATATCCCATGAAAAAATACTGCAGGAGGGAAATGCTGTGTTCAGAAGCATCGCAACTTGGAGATTCTCAGCACTCAAAAATGTGGATGTTTCCAAGAATCACTGCCTAGTGGCTAAGAAACTGGGAGGAGCACAGTGTAGAGACCCCTCCAGGATTTACACTCAGGACCAGAGGGCACTTGCTCTCTGCTGCTCCACCTTGAAAGGATCCAGGAGCTTTGACCTGTGAGTGCAGGCATACTGCAGTTGACAGGATTCAGGCCAGAAAGATGATCCATATTAGCATTAATTTTGCATTGGTAAATATATGAAGTCACGATTTTATCAGCCTGGTTTAATGAAGTGTTTTCAGGTTTCAGAAGGATCCCTTATGGTGCTGCTCCCCTGCTCCTGGGGTGTTGCCTTGCCCACAAACAAGGCAGGAGCAGTGCTATAGTGAACAGGCACAGGGTATTGCACTCAATTAGAGCATTTCTGCTCACACATGACACAAAGCTGAGTCCAGGACAGCAGAGATCATGACTCTGGCTGCTTGAGCAGTAATTTCATCTGCCTTTTACTGCTGCCTTAGAGCCTGGGACAGACGAGGGATGGGAAGTCAGTCAGTGACAGGGCTCAGCATGTTTTTACTACATCTTTTTATCATGCAGTAAGAGATGGAACTGCTACAGAGAAACCTTGGACTTTAATTTCCAAGAGAACCTGAGTAGTGCTGAGCAGCCTAATATCTGGATTCAGTGTTTTTGCCTAGATAGGGCAGATATTTTTGCCTAGATAGTGGGAGGCAGCTCTGTGTCAGCACTCGCTGCCCAGAGGATATTGGAGAAGGGCCTTTTTTCAAAACAAACTTACTTACCCCTCTCTGCTGCCTCCCCTGGTGCCTCTGATGGTGCAGAGGGTTGAGATGTGCCAAAGTGTGCCTTGACTGGAAAAGCATTCATCTGTCACTGTTGCAGTCCCAAGGCAGGGCTCTACAGATATGCAGTGAAATAAGACCCAATGAATGCCTGTACATGAGAAAGAGAGACTGACATCCTGATGATATCAATATTTTATTCTTGTTGTAGCCCAGCTTCAGGAGGTCCAGCTACCATTGGCTTGCCAGGGCGTCTGAAGCCTCTGGCGTATGTGAAGGTGCTGAATTATATTGTGGTTCTTTGTAAACACAGTAGTAAATTACAGTATTGCAATAATTACCATGGTGCTCGATACTTACATCAGAACACTGATTCCAGAGAGTACTGCTTGAGCAGAAAGTTATTAATGCAAAGATGATAGGTAATGAAAAGGAAATACTCAGAGCAGAAACAAGGCCTTATCATCTTTGTCCTAGAGCTGTACACTACTGAGAAGTGCAAAATTCACAGCAGGAAAAAAGAGTGAAGGGGGGGTTTTATTCCTGTTCCTGAGAAAGCTGCTGGAGGAGCTAATGAAGAGCTGCAGTAATGTTTTTAGGCAGAATGGCTCTAAGAAACGCACCCATTTCTAAATGTCATAAAGGCCTGCGGATAGATCCTGTGACAGGGACTGATCCAACAATTCCTCAGAATGAAAGGTCAGTCAAAGGAAAATGGCATTTAGGAGGACCAAGCTTACCACTGACCCAAACATGTGACAGATCCAGAGGCAACCCTGGTGCCATCGGGAGCCCCGCCTGTGCAGGCTGCCCCAGAGGAGCTCATGACGTGACTGGGAAACTATCTGATTCCTCCAGGTCTCCAAATTCATCAGGAGTCACCATGAATGTCGGAAGGAAAGGGGTTTTGAAGGAGCCTACAGCAGGCTTCCAAGCTGGGAGGAGAGTGCTCCTCTCTCCACTGTCCCTGCTTGCCCTGCACCAAGCATTTTTTTTTCCCAGTACTAATTATAGATCTGTTTTTGTCATTTGAATATGCATGAAGTAGAGTCCTGGCTCACAGGCAGGTTGCAGTGAAACTGCTCGTAAAGTTTGACTTGGTTTGATAGGGCTCTGAGTCAGAAAGAACCTCTCCAAGGGCCAGCCCAGAATTTCAGCAAGTCTGTGAACTTGTCTGGGCATTTCAGCTCCTTTGCACCGAGTGAGTGCATCATGTAGGGAAATAGAATGTGGGGGCAGATTCTCACCCAGTGTTTGTGAATTCTGCCTTATCAAAGGCAACACACAGATCCCTTCTTCATGGATGGATTTTAATTTTAAAATATTCAGCAATGCAATTTGTGTCAGACCAGCATTCAAAAGGTCTTGGGGTTATCTCTCCATCCACAGAGATGGTTGGAAATCTCACAAGGTGAAGAACATAAGGGTGGTTTGAAATTTTTAGAAACACCTGGATAGGCAGGATTTCTCATGGTGTTTTGCCAGTTCCCTTGGAGTATGGGAGGATTCCATCACCTCCAAGATCTGTCCCACAGGTGACTGCAGAAGATGTGAAGGGGTGGGTGTTATCTTTGCCTTCTTTGTTATTTTTTGTTATCTCTGACTTTTTCAGAATAAGTGCTCTCAAGGTCCTCACTTTGGGTCATTAGGAGTTCATGAGAATCTGAGTGTGTCTAAGACCCATTGATTTAACCAGCCTCTTAGTTAAACTCTTTAATAAATTTCAAGCTAGTTTACCACTGTGTTCTCAGCTTGAGCAGAATTTCTTTTCACCAGCAAAGCTGCAAAATTCATGGGTGGGATTCAACATGAGTAACTGCAACAGCAGCTCTGGAGTCATTCAGGAGCTGGACTGTATGTACTGCCTCAGTGATGCTGAGGAAAAATCAAGCAGACTTTGGAATAATAGGAATTAGTCATGAGGAAGTGCAAATATGAGCTCTGTAGTTTATTCCCTGTGGGTCCAATCCTGCAAAACATTAGGAACAGGAGTAAAATATGAGGGAACAGTTCCAAATCCCACAAACATCTTGTGGGTTTTGGGTGCAACTCAGCATCAGCAATTCTGAGCAAAACATTTTGTCCTTGTGCAAGAACAGGGCACTTATTATCACACCCATTAGTAGACTATTCTGGGAAGAGCACTGCTATTGCAATCTGTGTAGCGAACTTGTGCAATTAATGAAAAGGCAGAAAAGGCAGATGCAGGAAAAAGTATCTCAACTTTTCAGAGCCTTGGGAAGGAATTTTAGTTGGAATTCAGCTATGGGAGCATTCCCACTGCTGGAGTCATTATCACTTCTTTTTTCTGATTGCTGGCCTGTCCAAGTGCATCCTGTTATCATGTGGCAAACAGTGTTTTTAGTCTGACATTCCAGGGACACTCTCTTTTGTATGAAATTATCACCTTTTACAAAGAGCAAATATTTGTCAAGTGGGTCAAACCGGCAGGGTTGCTAAGGAAATTTATAAAAATATCCTCTTTTGGACTATAAGCAATGTTAACATATCAGACTAAGCTGTGTCTTTTATTGAAGCACTACTCAATGAATATTCTGTGTTCAACAACTGCAGGCTTATGTGTCTCAGATAAAGCCCATCTGGTGACTATTAAAGGGAATTACTGTACATACAACATGAAAGAATTAAAACATTTGAGGGGTGTGGGGCAGTGTTTTGTTGTAAGCACCACTCCTGTTACTAATTTTACCTTCAGGATAGGTGTAGGGTTTTAAACAACTACAGTTTCTTTACCAAATACACCAGAAAAGTTTGTGGTTTGGCTCCTTCTTGTGACAGGAAAATGCTGGAAAAGCAATAGAGCCTCAGAGCCAGGCTTCCCTGGTGGGTTAGTGTGAGCTGCAAAGCTATAGCTTCTGGTCTTGCTGTATTCCTCTGTAATTGCTGACATTTTCAGCCTTGGTTGGAAGTGGTTTTTGGTAAGCACCTTCTATTCTGTGTAGCAGTCAGTGTAATGGCCGGATTGATGACACAGCTTTGACTCAGTGCTGTGTCACTGGCAAAAGCCATAACAGCTGTTGCTGTCTCTGCTCTCTGCAGGCCCCCCCAGGATCGCTGACAAAGTGATTCACCGCCAGTCCGTGAGGCTGGGCAGGACCATCAAGCTGCTGTGCCCGGTGGAGGGCGACCCACCGCCCCTCACCATGTGGATGAAGGACGGACGCACCATCCACAGCGGCTGGACGAGGTTCCGCATCCTCCAGCAAGGCCTGAAGATCAAGGAGGTGGAGAGCGAGGACGCGGGCACCTACATCTGCAAGGCCACCAACGGCTTCGGCAGCACCAACGTCAACTACACCCTCATCGTCATCGGTGAGTGCGGCCGGGCCCCGCCAGGCCTCGCCTGCTCTGGGGCCACAGACAGGGCTGATTTCCTGTCAGAGAGTGCAGATTTGCTCTGTGTTGGGGAAGATGAAACAGGAAAGCCTTATAAATGTGATTGCCTGGCAAAAGATTTTGAGAATATAGAAACTATAAGCGAGATTGAAATGAAAGCAAGCTTTGAGATACCTTAGCTACTGAACAACGGGAAAACAATGGTGTGGCTGGACTGAAGGTGATGCCCTTTTGATGGAACAACACCCTCTGCTTGCAGACAGGCCCAAGGGACAGAGCAGACCCTGCCAGCTTGGCAGAAGGGATCCAAAGAGGAGATTTAGGGTTTAAAATGTAACACAGTATGGTAATGTAATGATTCTTATAGGCTGTATGTAAATGCTATGGGATTTGTATCCTGTACTAGATTGGTTAGTGAGAATTAGAATATTCAGCACAGAAGAAGATTTATTGTATTGTAACGAGAACCTTGCTCTCTTACGCTTTTGCTCTCTTACCCTTTTGCGCTCTTACCCTTTTACTCTCTTACCCCTTTTACTTTCTTACCCTTTTACTCTCTTACCCCTTTTACTCTCTTACCCTTTTTACTCTCTTATCTTTTTTACTCCCTTATGCTCTTACCCTCTTACTCTCTTACCTTCTCATCCTCTTTACCCCTCTATTCTCTCAGGCCTGCTCCAGCTGTGTTTGGCAGCTCCCAGCAGGGCCCTGCACCCAGGTCCTTTGCAATGAACCCCAAGTTCCTGACCTGGCTGCAGAGATCTCTTGCTCTGTCCATCCTGACTGTCTTACAGCTCCTACAGCTCTGCTAATCATTCACTGGCCTCCACTCTTAGCTGGCCCCTCCAGTGTTTGAGGGTTGCCAGGGCTGGCGGTGCTGCTGCGCATCTTCTGCTGCAGCCGGCTGCAGGCTGATAAGATTGCAGAGTGCCAAAGGTTACACATAAACAGAAATGATGCAATAGCCACTGGGGTCCAGATCACAATGAATTCCACACAGGAAAGGCTGTGTGATAAGGAGAGGTCACAATGATCTTTATGTTTGCTTTTGGAACAGGATAGCTCTCAAAACAAATGTTGAGCACCCGAATGAAAATGCACAGCGGGGAGATCCATGTGCTGAGCTGTTGTAAAGCATGGTGTCTTCAGGAATAATAATATCTGGGTTGAAATAAAGCTCTGAGCTGGCATGTAACCCAGGGATGCTTGGCTCCTGAGAAATCTTGGTGGAAGCAGGATTAAAAAAGCTTCAGATGCTGTCTCAGTGACCATGGGTTCATTGGCAATGCTTTTGACATTTTCAAAAGGCATGCTTGGCCCAGTAGTGAGATTTTGGGGCTACTCCAAAGACTCCCAGAGACATTTCTCTGGGTAATCAGAGATTCCTCTGCAGGGGCTGCCACAAAAGTGTGCTCCTTGGTGCTTGGCTGGGAGAAGGAAAAGAGCTGGGTGAAAAGCAGTGTTTTAGAGGATGCTGGGGGAGCCAAGGGGAGGGTTACAAAGCTGAGGGTGAGATCAGATGTCTTGCTCACCTTTTGCCTTATCAGTGTCCTGAGCATCTGGTCTACAAAGTTCTGTTTCTCTGAGATGGTGGGAGTGAGGACAGAGTTTAGGGCAGTTTCCAGCTGCCCTGGTTGGCTCTTGGCCTGGTTTTGTTCTATTTCTCCTTTTTCCTGTTTGCAGCAGGAGGGAAAACTGGTGCGGGCTCAGGGCATGTAGCAGATACTTGGTGCTGCTTGATGGAGGATTATCACCTGATAGCAGGGTGGTTCCTGGAGAATGCACTTTGCTGCACAAGCCACTATAAGAAAGGGACCAGAATGTAAATATCTTTTCTGGAAAGAGATGCTTCTGTGAGGGAAACCCTTTGGTGACTCCTGTAGCATCAGTGGGATAGAGCTGCAAAAGTTGTCTTATAGTTTACATAGTTTGAGGATTTGGTTTTCCTTGTTCACCTCTTTCTTAGCCACATTAATCTACTTCTCTGTGCTACACTGAACAAACAGTGTAGTGCAAATGGTCTTGCAGAGTCCTGTCTATACAGACTTCAGACTCTTGGCTGTGGAGAAATTAATGCTATAGGTAACTGCTTAGTCCAGCTTTGCTTTTGCAGTATGTGGAAGTTGCCAAAGTAATTGATCTCTTGTGTAATCCTTTGTCTTCTATAAAACTCAAGCCATATCGAATTATTCCAAAGTAGTGACATCAAGGTATCTGTAAATCAAAGAAGACTCTGCCTATTTCTTGGTAACACAACAGAAGCAAGTGAAAACAAAAAGCCAGGAGACACAGGGTAAACGTTGCACTAGAATTCAGGAAAGATTGGAACAAAAATTTCAATTCAGTTGCTCAGGGAAATTGGATTATCAAATATAATTGTGTTATGAACAATAGTATTCATTATATTTGGCACTGAAAAGCCCTGGGCAGAAACTCTAGTTATTTAGAGCCTCATCAGGCATCTATGGAAGAAAATGGCAAGCTCCCTCTGGCCTCTATGGGTGTGAGATTGAGCCCTATGCAAACAAATATTGATCCCCGAGTGCCAAGAAAAGGGTGACTTTACCCTAAATCTGTGTCAGACATATGGGCAGAAGTATCATTCATTTCCATGCATCCTTGTTGTAAATACTGGCTAAACCCAGTACTTCTTTTACTATTTTGTACCTTCTTTCCTCATCTCACAGTGTGCCCTTGTGCATTCTTGTTGCTCAGACCATTTTTGATGGATTGCTTACGTCCCCTCTCTTTAGTGGGGCAGTTGTGTTCATGCAGCGTTTCAAACCGATTGCTTTTCACTGGAGCAGTTTCCCCTGAAAACAAATGTTCCCCTTGTGTCTTTCCTGTCAAGTTCTGCAAGTAAACACAAGGTATCACTGACTTACTCTTTCAAAGGACCCAGACATTTAATGCAATGACCAGATGCTCGTGTTCGTCTTGGTGAAAATACTTTTGGTTGAGAGAAAATCAATCCCTTGTTGGTTTTCGAGAAGGAGGCAGTGTTTTAAAACCAACTGCATGTCAGTTTTGATGACGGAGATCAAATTGATGGAGCTGTTTTGTTTGTGCTCTGGAAAGCACAAAACTTCATTAGGCTTCTTGCACCATATGGCTTCTCTATTTTCCCACTCCTTCAAAGGAGAAAAACCCCTCTTATTCCAGCTTTACTGCTAACACCAAACATGTAAAAGCACACAGGTGTCAGACATGGGCAAGGTGGTTAAGATATTAGATCTAGAACAGCATTAAATGATTCATGAAACACTGGGACTTAAAAGAATATAATTCATGTTGACGTGAGAGCATTCTGGAAATTTAATCAATAATATCTGGAAAATATTCAGTAGCTGATTGCAAAGTTTTGGAGTTGTGCTGTATAATTCTAACTGAGGTCTGCCACACCAGTGGCAAGTGAGGAACTGTCACCCCAGTGTTATTTACATGGAGGCTGCAGCAGAATAAGGTGATGGTTTACCCAAATCCTACAGAGAGCTGTGACTAAATTCAGCAGTGTCCAACCTCTCTGCCTGCTTTCAGTGCTATGTAACTCTTACTAATTTAACTTTTACTAGCCACTGTATTCCATAATAGTACAGAGAACCAGCAGAAATCTGGGACGTTGTACAAAGGAATGAAAAGGTCATTGGATCCTCCAACACTGGGGGGTCCAGCAGACGTGGCAGAGATGAGCTCCCCAGCTGGACTCTGTGAGATGTAATAATTCAAATATGAGACTGTTTGACTGTCCCTTTGTGGCTTCAGGACAGGTCTTGCTTGCAGCCAGCCAGCTCTGTGCTGGCTCTGCATGTCTGGAGACAGGACTCCAGCTTGCCTGGCTGGAGAACCTCTCAGTCTGGAAGTGCAGATGAGATGGATTACAGTGATTTTACAGATGGTAACTGAAATAGAGGCAGACCAGGTGATTAGGCCAAGACCACATAAAATAGGAGCTGAGGCTCAGAATTGAGTCTAAATCTCTTCAATCTCTCCCTAAAAGACGATTCCTACTTCATAACACATACTAAAGTCTTTACCTCCTAATCTTGCGTCTTCCTAGCTGCTCTTTTGGAAGTGAATCTTCTCTTATTCTGGGATTTTGATCATCATTCTCAAACAAAGGCTTTGCCAACCCAGATGGTAGCAATTGGTTTCTGCCCTGCTTATTTCCCCGTCTTCTCAGACTGCAGGGCCTGGATCCCAGAGATCCAAGGAATCCTGCTCTAATACAGCCCTGTGTGAAATGTAAGCCAGTAAAAGCAGATTACCAATATAAGTCAAAACTACAATTTCCTCTCTTAGCTATCCTTAATAGTTTTTGTGGCTCACCACAAGATTTGGGCTGCCAATTACACTGCAGACGGATTTACAAATGCTGGAAGAGGAACTTTAATCAGTATTTAATTACATTGCAGTTATTAAGTACAATGGTTCCTTATTTTGGAGAATTATGTGTGGCTCATCAAAACAAATGTGCTATACCTTCCCCAAAAATTATATTTACAATGGTGCTCATTAAATCTTATCTTTTTTCCCTCAACTGAATTAATTCTAAAGGTGTGAAAAGTAACTTTATTTAATTTATAGATGGTTGGTTGGAACCTGCGGTTTCTTTACTGCATAATTAAAAAATTCCTTGCCAGTGTGCTCTAAAACGAAACTTAAGGCCAAAGAGGAAGAAAGAAAGTGCTGAATAGCCACTCCTTGTTTGAAAACTGTCCACCTTGTGTGCTGAAGGGAAGCATGTTCTGCAGAAAAAAAATAGCAGGTGGTGGTGTAACTGAAGCCTCTGTCGAGCTGTGGCCAGCTTGGCCAAAATGTGAGTTTGCACACGTGGAGCCACACTCCAGCCATCAGGCCCTCCCTGGGAAAACCTAGCCCAAATGGGTGAGCTTTTCCTGACTCAAAAATAACTGAGAAAACAAAGTATTCTAACATGGAAGTGCTGGAGGACCTCCATTGCTGCTCTCTCTGCAATAATAAACAGTATCCCAAGTTCCAGGAGTCTGGACATTCTCTGAAGGGAAAATTGTTTGTGAACAGCTGTAGGAAAGACTATAGGTAAATATTTATGCAGTAACATAATGACCTCTTTCACTAATACACAACACAGAGGACTTTTCACTTGCAGAAGTGTTGTAGGCCAAATCCTGCAAGGTGTGCCAGCATTACAACATGTGGGGCTATTGCTACAGGTGCTGCCAGTAAATACTTCTTGAATCAGTTGCTCAACCAGGTGATGAAAGATCAAACTGTCTCCATTTTCACATCTGCATCCATGTTTCTTACTGCTTTCTGTAGCAAAGGAAAAAAAAAAGCAGCAGCAAGAGTTTGGGGCTGTCAACTTCTTGCTTCACTTGGTGTTTGTGAACTGCCAAGGACCCATCTCAGCACAAAAAATAATCAACATATAAGCCCAAGAAACAGCTTTTCCTGAATTTTTTTTTGCTCCATATCTTTGACTGCTGCAGTTGTTTGCTTTGTTCTTTTAGGTTTGTTTTTTTGAGGAGTATTTTGGTGAAGAATCCATCATCTGTCCAGTTCACATCCCCCTCTGGTGCCTGGCCCCATTTGGGCTGTAGAGTAGTAAAGTCTTGATGCAGAGAGCAGGAGGAAAGGGGCAGCTTGTTGTCCTAATCTGCTGATGGGCTGTTCAGAATTTGAGCTGCATCTCACTCTCAGACAAATCGAATTTGCTGTTAAATGTCTGCTGTCTGTCTATTGCAATTGATTGCTTCAAGAATGTGCCCTGACATCAGATGATTTATCTTTAAAGTAGCTTTTTCCTGCTGAGCCAACTGCTATTTTATGCTTTTTTACAGCTTGTCCAAAGACAGCTCTCTTTGATAACAGGCATGTGTGAAAAATTTGCATTAAAATAACCTTTTTTTTTTTAAACAGTCAGCATAAGTATCCTGAAAAAATTCATGGCCTTGTCTGAATGGATATTTATTCTTACATTCTTTTTTCTGCTTGTAGTAGTAGAAAATACTGTGTGAAAAAAAATCAAATCCAGTAAAACATGGTTTGCATTACACTTCTGCAATGAAGTCATCAATCCGTGTCTCAGAACTCATTTACAGTGCAAAAGCTGAGAAAACATTTCTAGCCCAGAGTCAGGTGCCACCAGCCATCTTGGAAAAGCATGACAAATTCATTTATGTTTGGGTTTTGGCCTCTTGAGAAACTCTGGGGACCAGAGAGAGATGTGCTCAGCAAGAAGATGTGAATCAACCCTGAGTCAGCAATGTGTGCTCCAAGGGTCTGCTAATGCTAAGCAAAACTTGAAATGAGTTAACACTTCAAAAATAAAGGGAGAAAATATGCAGTTTTTGCATTTGAGAGCAAGGTGGTGTAGCCTGTGCTGATCATGGTATGGAGTTTAGTACATTTACTTCAACACAAAGTGCAAAGGGCAGTCCATCCAGCGTGGGACCATTAACACAATCACAGGGCATATAATCATGGCTGATGATGATTAGTCAGTTGTTAGATGGAAATGAAGAGTTCCTTGTGACAATAAACAGTTCCCAAGTTTGTGTTTAGTTTGTTAAGGCCCCCAATCCAGCAGCTGGATCGACGTTGGTGGCCTCGTGTGCACACGCAGGGTGATTAACACCAGATGAAGATCTGGCCATAGCCACTGATGCTTAGTAATGGTTGTGGTGCTAATTAAAGCTCACATTGGTTTGGGCCTTTGGGAGCTGGGCAGAAGAGGGGAGCCTTCCCAAGACCCAGCCACTGGACTGATTGCACAAGGATCTCTTGTCAACATGTGATGAGGTGCCACTGTGTCACCCTCTGTGGAGGTGTAGCAAGGGGTTTGGTTCGTAACAAGAGCTGCCTTACTGGTGTTGCCAGATGAGGGAACCCTGCATGCCAGCCTGTGGGAACAGACTGGAAATGGGCATGAACAGGTCCCAGTGAGTAGAGGAGTCAGTGAACTGTGAGTATTTTCATGTTTTGGTGCAAACTCATAGCTAAAAGCTGTTCACTTGGAAGTGAAGCTCCTTTTCCACTGGAAGTGACTCATCGTTGACTAACGATGCCCTCACCCAAGCAAGGGCTCTTCCTGCTCAGTGTTCATCAGCCTAGGCATAAAGACACACACCCTGGCCAAGCTTGGTGCTGCTCAGGGACAGCACAAGCATGTGAAAAGAAATCTAAAACCAGTCAGTGTTCCTACCCCCTGAGTTTCAGGGGTTTTTCACTTCTTCCTCATTTGGGAGATCCAACTCAGAGTCTAACAAACTCCCTGTCCAATATATTCAGCTGTAAAATGTCCACTGTCCTGGGAGAGGAAAGGAGGAGAAAGAAATATGCTGAAATGAAAAGGTGTTGTGACTATTGCTGCAATGCTACAGGGAAACAATTTCACTAGTTTTCATCATTTTGATGAGTGCTGCACTGGACTGATGTCACAACAGCCCATAACAATTTGTTCTTCAAAAGCTTGCTCCATAAAGAGGTGATGATGTGAGTGCCAGTATTAGCTGTAACTATCCTAAAAATGACTGATCAAAAATATAACACTGAGTGGTTTGACTGATGGTCCTGGTGAACGGGTGTAAAAGGCTGGAAAATACCACAACTGGGCAGCAGTTTTGTTTCTTCCAAGTCCAGATCTATTATGTAGCTCAGTGCTAATGCTGTGTAATGTCCACAGTTTTTACAAGATCTTTGTTCGGTTTTATTAGTTTCATTTGATTTTGTAACAAACTTTACAGTATGCTTATCAATACATCATGTTCTGGCTAACAAAAGCCTCACTGTTTCGGGTAGATCTCTTTTTTCCCTTTGTGAAGCTGTAACATAGAAGCCAAGTTAAGAAGGTGACAACACCTGTTCACAATTTAAAGGAAATGAAAAGAGTTTTTTTTCCATGTGTGTAAGCATGAAATTCATACATATATGTATGGATATATAATTTCCCCCCATACTCCATCCTGTGGCAGACTGTGGCAGACCAGAGCTGCAGCCAGTGTAAATCCCAGGCATGCAGGACATATGGATGCATTTAGCCCACAATCCTTTGCAGATGCTTTGGAGTGTGTGGTGGCTGCTACACCCGTGCAAATAGCAAGCTGCAGCTCTGCTTGCTGCATGAATATTGTTTGGGAATGAAAGCAACACACAATACCAGGCAGGCTGACATTAAAACCGTGTTTGATCTGAGCAATTTATGGCTTCCTTCTGTTAAACGATATTAATAGAAAGAGCCTCTGATCCCAGCGAGTTTGTGGTGTTCATGTTGGGTTTTTCTCGTCAGTTTGTCTGAGGCTAAAAACATCTCTTGCCTCTGACTTTATTAATCAGAGCTGTCTTGGTGCAATCCTCCATATGGGCAGTGGGTGGAATTTCTCTGTTGACAGTGCAGTGCTGATGTGCTCAGCCAGAGATGTATCCACATCAGCATATCCACAATGCTGAGGAATAGCTGTGTTCCTGAGTGAAGCCAAGGCTGTCCCTGCTCCAGGCTGGTGATCTGTATGCCTGTGGAAGGCAGGCTTTCCAAAGGTGGTCTGGATTCCCAAGCAAGGTTTGCTATGACTGCAGAATAGTAGTTAGGAGTCTTTTAATTACTAGCACCCCAAGTAATGAGAAGCCATCAAGCTAATTGCAGGCCTGGGCATCAGCATCTTTGAGATATCTACCACCTTGCCAAACATCCAAGATGACTTATCTTCTCCAAGTAGCAGGGTCTTTCTACAACGTCCCTACTACTGCTGCTGTCCTCCCCTATTCCTGACAGGTTTTCCTTGGAAGTTGTGCTCCTCCCTGTGCTTCTTGCTGAAAGCTGGGAGTGAAGGATTTAGCATGACCTCCCTGGACTCAGAGGACCACGGAAGCTGAGTTGAGCTTCATGGGCACAGCGTCTCCAGGAGCTCTGTGCCAGAGCACCCTGCCCCATTCCCTTGTGCCACCACACAGCTCTGCTGTCCTCAGTTTGCACAGCAAATACCACAGATAGTGGGGTTTTAGCCAGATTTTCTCTTTGGTATCAGTTAACTCAGAAATACCCAAAAGGCACACTTGTAAATTAAAGCACGGTGAAGAATATTTATTATAGAGTGAGCAGTGCCAAGTTGGAGTAGTTTATAACGTGTAGCTTGAATGTTGTTTTTGGAGACTGCTTTTTTATGTGTAAGTGCACGTACACAGCACCAATTGCTCACATGCTGCCTCTTGATCCATGCATGTAGGTATGTTGCCTGTTAAAATGTATGGTTGCTGAGGAGCTGTATTTTTACATTCCTGTAGGGTCTGGTTCTCGGCCTTTCCTGTGCTGTCTTTGGCATCCACATTAAGAAAAAGATGAAAAAAGGAAAATAAAAATCAACAGAGCTGCTGAAAATTAGTGTACAGACCTATTTTAAAATCCAATTTATTTTTGTTTGATGAGAGCAGGAACATATTCTATGTTGTCCTTCGTGAATAATATCATTGTGCTAGAAGGCTTTGATTCTTCCTTCTTTATAATAATGTGGGTTTCATAGTCAGAAGACCTGAGTGTTTACATTATACACTTCTTGGCAATAAAATTGGAAAAGAAGAGGAATAAAAAAGTACTAATCCCAGGAGTTCTGAAACCTACACTCGTTCTCAAACGTACTCTGTTAAAGACATTAAGTCCCTTGCAAACATCCATCTATCAGCAGTTGAGAGTTTGTAAAAGGCGTACTTTGTTCTGAACTCCCTGCCCTACTGATTATGCACAGTTCTTTTATTTTGAGAATAGGATGACGACCCCTTAGCCTGGTAATGATGACAGATTTATGTATTTTAACACCCAGACGCTGCTGTATTTGTTAAGGGCTGCCAGACTCCAGCAGTGCGGCAGCCGTAGTTTATTTTCATTGTCAGTTTGTGCTGCTTTTTAAGGTGTTCTGCAGCCACTGGAAGCAGCACCACTGCTGCCTTCAGAGGTTGAGATGTCAGGCTGTTAAGAGCATAAGCCACCATCCTTGGATTGTTTCCACTCATAAAATGTCAGTTTTATTCTGGTTGCTCTGGCAGGATGGAACCTGTTCCTCGCACCGAAGCCAAGGAAAAGAGGGGAGAAATAAACAGTAAAAGGAGTCAGATAACACAGAATTTATCCCTTCACTTTCTACTCCCATGATGTATTTTGCACCTCTCGAGATAATGTTTTAAAGAAAACCTTCTTTTAATATGCAGCAAAAAGCAAAGAACATAAACGCACTTTGCAGGCGTAGCTGTTCAAGTGCTGTGTAGGTCAGCACATCTGTCCTCTGCACAATGCATCTGTCTGTGATTTTTCTGGGTTGTTCTAAATTACTGCAAGTGACAGAACAATAGGGAGACAAACAGTGAAAACAATGCTGTTGTTTAATATCAAGCTAAATTATTAACAGGCCTGTACAGAAACTATTTCATGTAAATTAAAGGGAAGCAAATTATTTTATTTTCCATTGCAATGATCCAGTGCAACAAAGACAGTTGATGTGTTTCTTCTTTTCTTCTCTTCTTTTCTTTGATCTTGCTTCAGATATGTTTGTTCCTGTGTGTGTATGTAAAGTTCTTACAGACACACTGGATGTTGTTAGGTTATAGAGCAAAAAATGCAGAATATGGATGGTTTTCTGATCTCTTCATGCCAACCAAACCACTAAGTCTGAGTTTATCACACAATTGAAATGACACATAGGACTTTCATTGCTTTTTTTTCTTCCAGTTCATTGTTTCCCTGAAAAATGTTGTCAAGTCGTTTGAACTATTGAGTTGAGTCAGTTTTCTGCTTGATTGTCAACAAAAGGCTTTGAAATATTTGGCATTGAATCCTCCATTGCGAAACTATTTTGATTTGGAAAAGCATCACCGCCAAATTCTTCATTGACTTTTCTTTAGTCCAATATTGAATGTTTCTCTTCTTAAAGAGAAGCAATGTGACCTGGCATGTTGGTTTTGTGTTGGGTTTTATTCAAACTGGAAAAAGTTATGGTGACCTCGGCACTGAAGTAGACAAGGATCTTCATCTCACCTTTGCTGAATGTGCAGCTGGCAGGAGAGAGGAGAACTGGTGGCAGTTCTTGGTCAATGGTAGGCAACTGGGAGACTTGGATGCACTTCAGATGCAGGCTGGGATTCCCTGCTGAACAATTCCAGGAATCTGATGGAGTCCCCAGCACAGCCCAGTGTTTGTGCTCTGTTTGCAGTGTCTCCTGACAACTGCAAGCCCACTGCAGCTCCTCCTGGTAGCCCTGGCGTGCGCTTTGGCAGGAGAAACTCCAACCCAGGAGAAATTTGTGGCAACAGCATCAAGGGGGTAGTGTCAGCCAAGGTCTCCCATGGGCTGCTTTGGTTTGAGTGTGGTTTTGTTAATCCCTTTCCTTCAAGGAGGTTTGGAAGATGCAGCAGCCTTCACTTCTGGGAAGTGAAAATGTTGATGGTGAATTTTGAGAAGCTGGTGCGTGTCTTTGATTTGAAATGCAAGCAAGGTGCTGAGCATGTTCCTGGCATTGGAACTGTGTCCTGCTCACACTGGTTTCATCTGTAGGGACTCTATCACCCCCTTTCCTCTGGGATGGTTTTCAGAGCCTCTGGGGAGGTGTCTGAGAAACTCTGACCAAGAACCATTGTAAAAACATGCCTGTGTGACCTTCAGAAAGATGGTGTTGTTTTCTGGGTGCTCTGTCCTTGGATAATTATGGAGAATTTTGTGGTTGCCCCTTGAGACCTTGCCTTGATAAACAGACAAAAGAGCAGCATCTTTCAGGGATAGATGGGTAGAATATTATGAGAGAGGAATTTGGCCACTGAACATCCTCAGTACTGTCAGAGCTCGCGTGTATCTCACACCCCTTCACAAGGAATGATTTGGATACTTTTTATCCTTGTTCTATGCAAAATCTGCATCATGGACATGTTCAATTATGAATTAGCCTGTTAAATCTGAAATACACAATTTGTGCCTTGTATGTGATTATTGCTATTCGTTTGTTTGACCTGTGTTAAATTTTCTTCAGAATTTTTGGCCCTGTCTGTGTTCAGAGCTCCTCACTTACCAGGAGGATGGGCTGCTCACTGGGCTGCTCAGAAGTGACATTTTTGCCACCCTTCAGCATCTTCAGCAAGGGAGGGAATACTGCAGATCCTGCGACAGCACCTCTGTTGCTCCAAAGCCATGTCATATCCTTGGCATATCCTGAAGGAGAAACTCTTTAAAAGTTTCACTACATCCTTCCCACCTCATATTTGGACAAAGCACTCTTCTGTCTTTTGGGCCAAATGTATTAATTTTTCTCATATTCTATGGACCACAGAAATAGTTACAGGCATGAGGAATAAAAGTCAACAAGATGCCTGCATGTCATTCCTGTTAGTTCTGCTGTAATCTTTTTTTAGAGTATTTTACTGACAGCTATCTCCCTGGAGCTCTGTGACAGCTTTCATGACACTTGGTACAGGGAGCCTGTTTCCTGTGGAGAAATCACCAGTTTGTTTATTCCCCTATGGAGTTCTGACTTTTTAATATTGCAGATGTGACATGACACCTGGTGCCACCCCAGCACCCTGCAGGATGTGCAGTGATAATGATTTAACTTTTGGGGATGGTGTTGCTTTTGGGCTTTGCTTGTTTATGGCCCCATGGACTTGGAAAGTATTTTCAAGGCTGTTTACTTCACCTTGCCTGTATTGGGGTTTCTGCTATTGTAATGCAGTGGGATTTTCCTCCAGCCTCAAATGCTAAACCATGGCTAAGGGGAGATGATAGGGCCAGCTCTTTGCTGGTGCTTTGGTCTCTGCTCTGAGTAGTAGGTGGGTTTTTAGCCACTGCTTTTCTCAAGCCTCTCTTCAGATATAGTATGACTCAGGCCATGAGTGAAACGCTTTTCATGTTCTTACTGAGGGGAGAAGTGGACCCCACTTAGAGGCCTGTAGTGTTAAAGGAGGATGGTAAACTGAACTTTCAGCATTTTATCTCTGGGACCATCAAAGATAGCAGATAAAGGGGAGTTTTTCAAAAGCAGTCAGCCGAGGCTGGGTCAACCCCTTTTGAAGAATTCCCATGAACCTCCATGGGATGAATATTGCCATTGCTGAAAGCTTTGAAACCTTACCTAAGCATCCACTGACACTTCTTGAAAAATGTGTGTACTAAGCACACATTCCTGGGAAAATGTAAGTAGGGTTCACATGTGTTGAATGCTGAGGTGCTTTCTCAGAAGCAGGTGTTTTGAAAGGAAATTGAGAAAACGGGTTTCAAAAGCAGTTTTAATGAGCTATAGTGTCTGCCCCAGTCAGTAGGGACATGGTATTTAAAAGCTGTTTTTTAGAATAGTTTTCTCTCCTGTAAGCAAGGCATGACTGGCTGTGGCAATAAGCAATTCCCTAACAATAATCCAGCACATTCAGGTGATGTGTGAAGTTGTGCTGAGAACAAAACCATTGCTGGCTTTGCTGCTGTCTGACTTGGAGCTCATATGATGCTTTGGGATTCAGAATAGGAAAGCCATTTCTGTACCATCTCTGGATATGAGCTGTAACAGCTGACCACAAGCTAAAAGGATACAGAAACTGAGAACTGAGACAGTCCCAAGGTTGCAGTCATCAAATTTTTTTTCCCAGTTTGTGAAAACTGGAGGCTCAAATATCAGGAACACTGCAGTTGGGTGTAGTCCATGCATGCATTGCAATTGGCTGTGGTGGGAAATTGATGGAGTTACTCAGAAGGAATGTATGTGAATGATGAGCAGGATGCCCCACCCATGTTGCAGGGCTGCATCCTCATACCTGCTCTCCTTAGCTTTAGGACTCATCTGGAAATTCATTGGACTCATTTGAAGGGAATGGCAAGTATTGTAGTTTTACGGGAAGGAAATGAAGGACAGAAGGAGCAAAAGAAAAGAACATTAAGGGAAGGATTTTTTTTTTCTAAAATCTTTCCTCCTTTTTGCCTTGCAGACACATTAAGTACTTAACATTTTAAGAGCATCCCCTGACTTAGAAAAGCTGGCAGAGATGGGATTCAGTATGAGTCTGCCAGATTGATTTACAAATCGGCCTTACAAACTCCTGCTGCTTAAACATACCAGAATACGACAATTAAAGCCAACATCTGGAATTCATTGGTGGAGCTGATCCTAGATAAACATTAAATGAATGTCCATTTCCTTAGCATTGGATTTCCTCTGGCTACCACAGCTTAAGCAGTGTCATCCTATCAGATAGAGCTGATGCTGATAGCAGAGCAAATGTCAAAGTCATGAGCCAGATCAATTTGTTCTGTCTTTTAGCACTGAAACTAGGGCTAAAGCTGGGCTGAAGACACCCACTGTTTTTTTTCCACTAGACTGTGGGAATGGATTCCTCATCTCACTAACCTGGGCTAAGCTGGTTGCGTGACTCCCTGTCTCTCCTGTGCAGAATACTTCTGATTGTTTAGGTTAATCTCACTTGAGGAACTTTGTCTCAATACTTCTCTCTCTGTTTCCCCCAAACCTGACAAGGTTATGGAAGTCTCCCTCCACTCTACAAATCCAGGGATTTTGTTTGTTCATTTGTCAGAAACATAGAAAATCAGCTAATGAATTTGGGACTAAATTAGTTGCAAATTTCATAAGGGGAAGCCAGTCACAACAAATACACATCTTCCTTTGAAATAGATCTCCAGTATTCAGCATCTTCCCACTCTCACCAATCTGACAGGCAATGGATTCTTCTTCCCACCCTTTGCCCAGTCATTCAGCTTTATAAAAGCATCAACTCAGCACTATGGTTTCCCTAGAGAAAAAATTGCATGAATCTTTCCATTTTCTCCCCTCCTGTGTTTTTGCACTCGGCCTCCCCTCACTTTGAGGAGAAGCTGTATCCATGTGGAGACCATCTTGGCTTGGAATTGACTTTTCAGAAGACTTCTGGGTTTCCCATCTCCTGCATCCAGCTCAGCAAGGAGCAGCACAGCCGTGAGGGCTGTGTTTAACATACCCCAGAGCTCTCAGTGTCACTGTGGCACCTCAAGGGCCGGTGCATTTCAGGAAGGGATCACAGGTAGGTTCCCTAAATCCCCCTAGGGAGCGAGCAGGACGTTCTGCGCAGAGCAGGCGCCTTCTGTCCTTCAGTTCTTCAGTTCTTCAGTTCTTCTGCTCTTCTGTTCTTCTGATCTTCTGTCCTTCTCTCCTTCTGTCCTTCTGTCCTCTCCTTCTGTCCTTCTGTCCTTCTCTCCTTCTCTCCTTCTCTCCTTCTCTCCTACTCTCCTTTCCTCCTCTCTCT
>JAHXMQ010003319.1:56067509-56128349 GCA_020466415.1 Ammodramus savannarum pratensis
TCTCCTCCTCTCCTCCTCTCCTCTCCTTCTCTCCTCGTTGTGGCCCCAGCCCGGCTGAGCAGGAGGGAGCTGTGACCCCTCTCAGGACACAGAGCAGGCTCAGCACGGTGATGCAGAGCCCTGGCACTTCACATTCTCATGGTCTGGAGTTGCCTGCTCGGGGTAGGCTCCAGAGGCAGAGGTATTTTCCTTGCTGGTTGGCCCTTTTTCCCTTGTGGCTCTGCAAGTGTTAATCTGCAAGGGGAAACTGAAACGTCAAAGAGCTCCTCAGAGAGGAAAGATTCAGGTGAGTTTACAGTTGTGTTATTTTGCTTTGCTGGTGACTTCTGTCTGGTGGCTTTTCCAAAGCAGCTGGTAAATATTTTTCTCTGTGTTGTGGTGCCCAACAGTAGCCTGGAGTCCCAGTTTCTTCCCACAGAAGATAGACCTTTGAGGTCTATAAAATTTATACAGTACACTTTCTGATTTTTATTAGCCTAGTAAAAGAGATCATATTTTGTGTGCTTCTGTATCTCTGGAACGTATGGCTGGGGAATTATTCTGCAGCGCACCAAGCTGCCTGTTGTGGTAGAAAATACTGATTTATCTGAGCTGTGAAAATGGTTGACCAAGCAGATAATGAAAGTCCTTGAAATGTTTCAGACATACACAGCCATTTTAGAATGTCCCACAAGGGGGCTGTGGGTTACATTGTCATTTAGCTTTTAGTTGTTGATAATTAGTTCCACCTAAATACTAATTTTCCCAGCCCATTCCTCGTCTCTCAAAGAGTGAATTTTCTTTTCTCTCCCTGTATTTGAAAACAGTTTCATAGCAAGTGGTCTGTGTGTGAACATGCAGTGAATTCAAATACCTTTAAAAATTATTTAAAACAATTTAAAACAATTATTTTTAAAATACACTTGCTTCCAGGCCCAGCTATGCATGGGGAGATCAGGGCACAGCAGAAGGCAAGTCCCAGCCTTTGGAGTCTGAAGAGATAAAGTTGATCAAGGACTGGTGGAGTAAGAGGTACTGAAAGGTAGAGGAAGTTTCTAAACCTTGTGCAGAATGCTGGTAGAATAAGGGGCCTCTTTATGCCTTCTATTAGTTTTTTTCCCTGCATTGTTTTTCTTATCTGGGCAGCTAAAATAGGAAACAAAGTATTGGCCAGTGAAGCACATGTTGTTTAGTAGCCTGTTTCTGTTTAAATAGAAATTTGTCCTAAGACTGGGCAAATCGTGGTGCTTGTGACAGGGCTGGAGAAGAACATGGACTGGAAGGTAGATGTAATTTCTCCCTGCAAGATCAGCCATGACCTTGATAATGAGGAAAATTGCATTCTTCCAGTGAAGGAGAAAAGGAAATGGTAGAAATGCATATGAAGAAAGAATAAAAGTTTTTTTCTAATGCTTGGCCTAGGCTGGAATGTTTATAGTTGTACGCATTGTGCCCAGTTCCTTTGTTTGGTCATTTCCAAAATGACCTTATGCCAATACACTGGCAGACCTGGGAGTGGAAGGGATCACACAGTGTCACTTGGGTGGGGTGCTGGGGATGTGTTTGAGCACCCTCTTGTTCTCCTCTGGGAGGATGATGCCAGCTGCACAGCCTGGACACAAGCGAGACCTTGCCTCTGTTGGTTTTTGTGCCTCTGTCAGTGATGAGGAGGCTGAGCATGGAGCTGAGGAGGCTTTGGGTCTCTGTTCCCTCTGCACAGTCCTGGAGGTGCTGTAGAGGGAGATGCCACATCCTCCTGGCCTCCTTCTGCCATGCAAAACCCACTAAATAGCTGAGTCCTCACCACAAACATAGGTGAGTCCCCTTACCACCACATGGAAGGAATAACCAAATTCTTTGGACTTTTGTTCACTAAAGGCCAGTAGAAGGTAACTCTGAGGTGACTCTGTTTCCTTCTGCATCATTTTTCTGACCTAAAAATAACGCTGTGGCCCTTGTGGTTGCCATTAGGGTTATTTAGTGCTGCAATTTTTTCTTTTCCCCTTCCCCTTTCCAGAACACTGGTGCTGCTGAGCAGAAGAACTGCCCCATTGTGCGAGCCCAAAGGAAACACTGCATAGAAAATGTGAGGAATTTTTAGGCCATGATATGTTTGGACTAGGAAGCAGGGGACTCGGAGGAATGCAGAGTACCGTTCCAAAAATATTCCTTGCAACAGTGCTCTTGGTCAGTAAGAGTTATTTTTGTTGGCCCACAGCTCTGTGGAGCAGGGCTGATGTCATTCCCCGGCACGGTGGAGGTGGGAATACAGAGAGTGCCCTGTGCTTTTGCAGGGCTGACAGTGGACAGCTGAACCAAGTGCCTGCTCCTGCCTCAAATGCTCTCCCTGTTGTGAAAAAGAAAATTTGAAGGCAGCATATTGTAGGGGATTGTGAGGGTAAAGTAATTAAGAGCACCGTAAAACATTTTCTGTAGTCATAGTCTCTTCCTTCCCTGTGAGCTCCCTTCCTCTTAGATCTGCTGCTTTTCTGCTCTCAGTGATTTATGTGCTTTTTGAGTTGTGTTTATGATGTTAGACTGCTTTTGTTATTAAAAGTGATCAGATAATAACTTGTACTACTCTGGTATCCTGAGCATCTCTGGCTGAAACACAGGCATGTGAACATCTTCACAGTGATTAAATAAGCTGATAATATATCCTAGAACACCTCTGGAGAAGAAAACAAGCTTTTTTTTTTTTCTGTGATAGACAGAAAAGAGAAGTAAAATGTTGGGACCTTTTTCCTTGCTCATGACTCTCAATGCTCATTGTGATCTTGGTGATGCTGATTTGACTTTGGTATACATGTGAGGAAGAGGCCAAGAAATAGAGAAATCTCAATTTTCATTAAAAGTTTATCTAGACCGAGAAGCTGGTAAAAGGTGTGTGCATCCATGAGTGGTATGAACCCAGCACAATGTAACTTCAGTCCTCCATAATCTGAATTATGGTCAGCACATTACCCCAGAGATGGGGTGGCACAGCATGTTGGACACGAGGCAAGGAGTTAAAAACCTGGATTTTAATCCTGGTTCTTGCATTTAAGCAGCCCATTTAACCATGTGTGCCACTGGTTATTGCTTTCTACCTGGGTCTTATATACAACACACATGTACCCCTGGAAGGGCTGTGTTCCTCTTCGAGGGGCTCTGGTTTTTGTTTTGGCATCTGGATTTCATTGCAGCCACACTTTTCTTCTTCACAGCCCCAGTGAAAGTTGTGTCTCTTGACTTGACATGAAGGGAAAGTTACTTGAGCTATGGGAGTGGTCCAAAAGTCCCCAGTTCAGATCTTTATTGCATCCTGTTTTATGGGGAAAGGAAGAACCAGTAAAAAACCCACAGTGCTGCCTTTCCTCAGCCAGGTATCTTGGGGCTGCACAGGGAGGAAAACTGTACAAAAACAACCCAAAAGCCTATGAATGCAAAGGTTTCCTAACCTTGAAAGTCAACGTTTGGGTTGATAGAATCCATGCAATGCTGACAGCTATACAGTGGCAGGAAATTATTAAAGGTGTCAGGTTTTCCATTTTAATTCTGGGAACACACTGGCTGTAGATTTCCTTGAAAATATTGCTGAAATGGTCCCACTTTCTAAATTGGAAAGATTTACAATTTACCTTTTCTGTTAACCTCTTGTTCCTCCAAAGGTTAAGTAACGGAAATTCATCTTTTTAACACTGGTAGCTGTTTGACAGGCTTTCCTGAGCAGTGGGTAACAGTGGATTTCTCAGCAAATGTGCCAATGTAATTGTAAAGGAAACATTAGCTTGCAACTTGTCTACAGCAGTCTTGGAAATCTGCTTCTGTCATATAATTCATACACCCTGTTTAATTTTCATGTTGCATAATGCACCAGAATGGAGTAGCACATAATAGAAGAGATTATTTCAGTTGCATGGGACCTGCAGTGATCATCTGAGGAATTCAGCGATGACCAAGTTAATGTGTGCTGCTAAGGGCATTGTCCAAATGTCTAAAGCACTGACAGGCCCAGGACATCAAAACCTACTCTAGAAATCCTGTTCCAGTGTTTGGACAACCTCTGGGTAAAGAAATGCTTCCCAGTGTTCAATCCAGACTTCCCTTGGTGCAGCTTGGATCCATTCCCACATGTCCTGGCACTGGATACCAGATAGAAGAGTTCAGCTCTTCCCTCTACACTTCCCCTCCTCAGGAAGCTGTAGAGAATGATGGATTGCTCCTCAGCCTTCTTTTCTCCAAACTGGAATCATAGAAGTGTCTAGGTTAGAAAATACTTTTAAGGTTATTGAGCCCAAGTAATGGCTTTGCTCCAGTGCTTGACCACCCTTGTGCTGAAGAAATCTTTTCTAATATCCCATCTTAACCTCCCTTAACACAACTTGAGGCCAGCAGGACAGTCACCTTACTCAGGTGAAAATAAATATAAATATAATAAGTATAAATATATGTATGTATGTATGTATGTATGTATGTATAAAGGACAGTGAAGTCCAGTAAATTTTGTGTTGGCATGGGGCTTCAGGCTTACCTGTAATCTTATCTCAAGGTTTGGTGGGGAAAAGATGAAGCTTTGGTAATGTGAGATAGACACAATGGAGGCTGCTAGTTTGGGTGCAGGGTGGTTCCTGAGTGTTGGAGTGCAGGAGAAGGAAGGGATGCTCCAGTGTGCTTGAAATGTCAGTGAGATCTTGGGCAGTGATGGGATATTCTGGGAGCTAATTTGGATTAAAACTAGAGCAACTGGAAAGTTGATGTCTCTCTAGGAAGAGTTGATGAAGCTCTTGGAGAGTCTGGAATGGTTTTCCCAGGACTAATCCACATTTCTAAATTTCTGTCTATAAGAGCTAAATAACCAGCTGTGTATTCCCTGCATGTATTTAGTTGGGACAGGTTAAAAAAATTAGTTTTGCCTGGTGTCTCATCAGAACTCCTTGGTTTGTGTGTGGAGCAGCCGTGGAAGGCCAGGGGGAGGTGATGGGCTGGGGAACATGTCAGGGTTAATAGACCAGTCAGTCCCCTGATTAGCTCTGCCCTGGCAGCTGCCTAGCACTCAGCTTCCAGTATAAATAATCTTTCAGCTCCAGGGTTGGTATTTCCAAAGCTTAAAATATGAAGGCCATACTGTGCTCTTTCTCAATATCATGACCTTAATAGGTTTCCAGTAAGAGCTGTAAAAGCTGTCCCCACACACGCTCTGCTTTGTGACTTGAAAACATCTGTGCAACAGTGCATGGCTCACTGTCCTGGACAGGACTGGATGAAGAGCAGTGCCTAATTGGAGAAGAAAAGGCTTTGATGTGCCTCAGATGAAAGACATCAGATGGTCTCTCTAATTAGCCACTGAAGTAGGTTTGGAATTCTGAAGCAAGTAGAATCAGAAGCATTAATGGTCATGGCTAAATATTTTTAGATTAGAATAGGCTATTTTGATTGGAAGGGACCTACACCAACAATCTAGTCCAAGTGCCTGACCAATTCAGGGCTGACCAAAAGCTAAAATGTTGTTGAGAGCATCTCTTAGAGCACTGGCAAGTTTGGGCATTGGCTGCCTCTCTGGGAAGCCTGTTCCAGTGTTTGACCAACCTCTTGGGAGAGAAACCCTCCTTGATGTCCAGTTTAGGCCTTCTCTGGCACAGCTGTGAACCATTTTTGTTTCTGTTCTTCAGCCAGTCAGACAAACTGCTGTGACTGGGTGTAGTGGCCTATTGGGACACATACTGAAGGAGACAAGCAGGACAAAGGAAGCATCAGCACATTGCAGGAAAAGCAGGCAGAGAAGAGGGTGTGAAGAGAGTGATGGTTAAAAGGTCCTAAGTGCTTCTTTTTAAGGGACTCAGTGGAGCACCCTATGCTGACACCTAAGGTATCAGGGTTTTATTGGTAAAAGTTTCTGTGGTACCCATAGAAATTACCAAAATACCACGAGAATTGAAGCAAGGCTGTTCACAGGAAGTTTTATAGTGGCTGGAGCACCAAGGGAAGCTGAGACACCTTTGGACTTAAGGAGTCCTGGCCCATATGAAGGTGCTGAAATGGGGAATGTGCCAACAGTTTCCTGGACAGTGAAGTCCTGTGTGTCTCCTAGAGCCTTGCCATGCTATTGATATAAAAAAGGTTTATTGAAACAGGGTGTTCCCATAGTCACTTACTCACCCTGTCATTATAGCACCCTCCCCCAGTGAAATTCCTGCCTTTATTTCAGTCATTAGCAGAGTCCCAGTTTTTAGCCAGCTGTTTCCCCAAGGGTTGCTCTGCAGGGCAGGTCATTGCAGCCAGGACCCTCTAAAGAAGATTTCTCTGTCTGGATTGTACTGTGAAGCAAAGCCGGCAGCGAACACTGGATTCATTTTCTGTGTTATTGTTAGAGTGAGCTCTTTATAACCATTCAATTTTCTTTTAAATAAATCCCATTTGGAAAAACAAATCCTGCCCATAAAAGCAGCTCTCTGTGCTGGGTTAGTTTTCAGCATACCATACACAGCTGTATATTTGGGTTTATGTCTCCAGGCTAAATTCTCATTCCTGTGTGCAAGCAGCGTGCTCATGTTAAAGCAATGGCAAAGCTGTTTCTTGGGGCTCTGGGGCTTTCCTTGGCATTAGGAAAGACGGAAGAGAACAAGTTAGGAAAGTGAATAAGCCATGCAGTTTGTGCCAGGGAGTTTTGTGTGAAAGATTAGAAAGGGACCAAGTTCCTACCCATGGAGCCTAAGGTGGCAGAGATCCCTGTGCCAGCTTTTCCTCTCTCTTCTGTGCAGTGAATGATTCCTGCTGGTCTGGCTCCCAGGTTTACTGGTTCTCATCCCTTCTTCTGCCTTCATGCTGATGCAAATCCCTTGTTCATTGGGGGATGAAGCATCACCTCTGGCCACTCACAGAGGGAGGAGGGACATGTAAACAGGGTGTCCCCCCCTTCAGAGCAGAATCCTGGTTTGTCTCTGGCCATGACATTTCTGTGCTCACAGAGGATGCTGGGGGGGCTGAGTAGGGATAGATGCAGTTGCTCTTTAAGGTCCCCTTCAATCCAAGCCATCCTGTGATTCTGTGATGCTTTCCAAAATTGTGCAGCTTGCTTCACCACTTCACACAGGCTATCTCTTTAAATTCTTTTTTCTCTTTTTCTTTTTTTCCCAGCAAGAGGGAGATGAGAAGAAGCAATTGTCGCACAATTGTTGCCAATTCCTCGCTGGCTGACGCTTAAATATAAGGAAAAGTCAGCAAAATATAGAATCTGTGAAGGGAGAGAGGGAGATCTCAAAAGAAACCATGGGAATGTTTGAAACAAAAGTGCTATTATTCATTGTGGGCTTCGTTTTAGTATTTCCAGAGTGTAAGGCACTGCAGACCTCCACTGCTGGGACACAGAATGGGAAATTCCAGCTGGAAAGAGCCATCTAAAGATACAGCTCTGAAGGGGTGTGAGGCACCCTCTTCCTTTCCATCCGCATTACATCTGGAATTATTTCACACAGTTATTTATGCTACAACAATGGAGCTATTAATGCTGCCACAAGAATACTTTGCAGTTCTTTAATGAGGTTTCTAAGAATGTCATTAGTGCAGGGTCACACTTAAACTACAGAAGACTATTTAAAAATATTTAAAGTGTTAATTTCTATGTCTAATTCTTGAGACAGAGCAGTTTATTTCTGCTTGTTTCTATCTTGGATGTTAGATAATGAAAATACTTTTTTTCTGAATTTTGTCTTTGCAGCAAGATTGGGGCTTTATTCTAGTTCCAGTGAGCTTTAAATGGTGGAAGGAAGCCTGGTTTAACACTTTAGCCAGGGTGAAATATTTTAAAGCAACTTTTTGTTACTCTAGAGACAATGTGCCACTGTTGAGGGGGTGGAGCAAGATTTGGGACATTGAAAAGAATCTGTATTTCTCTGTATAATGCAGAGCAAATTGTATTGGGACTTCCTAGTCCTCAGCACACTAAGTTGGCCAAAGGCTCCTGTTCCTGCATTGCTTTTGACCTCTTGTCATCCTTCCTTGTGTAAAACAATGCAACAGTCATGGGGGAAACCTTCTTCAGTTCCTGTGGATCTTCACAGCTTGCAAAAGGTTCAGCATTTGCGTGGCTTCTGCTAAAACCATTTCCTTGCAAAAATAATGTAACACAAATTGAAAAAGTAGTCCCTTTATTTCAGGTGGCTTATCTCAGACTCAGGTAAAAGCAGCTGAGCTGAGGTTTTCATTAGAATTCTCATGTTTTAGGAGATGAGTGAAATGTGAAATGGTCTGAAAGGTTGGGGCTGAATCAGGAGGTGCAGAGGGAGAGAGGAGTGATGTTCAGACTCCTGTGAGCCCATGGCTGGAGCTTGCCTTGGGCAGCATTTCCACAGCAATTCACTCACACCAGCAACACTTTGCTTTTCCTCAAGTGCGTGTTTTACAAGCTGAGTTCGTGCCCTTGGGGAGAAATAACAAGTGCCTGTGATTAGGAAGGTGATTTGATAGCACTGAGAAGGAAAATAGCCAAAGTTTTTAAATGCAGGTAAATATTTAGTGCTTGTGTCAGTTGTGCACAGCATTTGATTTCCTCAGTGCATTAGTTCTCCTCTCTCCCTCTCCACTTACATCTCTCTGTCACTTGCAGTTTGGTATGATGTGAAGAACCTGATAGAGGTTTATGAAGTGGAGGCTTTTGCAGACCTTTAATTTGAAGTGTGGTGCTGTGATGGCCAGAAGTGTTGATGAAAAGCTGCCTCGTGCAGTGCCTTGAGATTTGGTCTAGCCTGAGTTGTCCATTTGCATGGGGATGTGGCAAGGTTGAATTTGATTCTCCAGTTTTGAAATCTGTTTCTATCTGCAGGAAAAACTTAGCATATATTTTTTTCAATATTTATAGCATGGGAGAATAGGGCCTATGGAATTATCTTCTTTATGCCCTTTCACACCTCTCCCATGGTGAGAGCAGCAGACAGACACTTGGGTCCACAGGGTGAAAAAGGAGCAGATGATACCATAGACCCTTGGTGAGGGATTGAGGAAAGGATATCTGCCAGGATAGAAAGATCCCAGGAATCTACTGCCTCTTCCCAGCCATGAACTCTACCTTTTCCTGCCTCAGAATCTTTTTTTTTTTTTTCACTTTTTTATTACTGTCTTGTCCCCTTCAGCCAATTTTTTTTTCTTTTTCTCCCAAGCAGCTTTAAATACATGGGGATTATTCCTTATTTATGTCAGAGTGCTCAGAGGTGCCAACAGAAAGCAGAGCCATTTTGTGCTGGTTGTTTTTCTAACATGTAGCAAGAAACAGACCTCACCCTTATGATGTTACAGGGTAAGTGAACTGTACAGACAAATAATAAGTGACAGGCCTTGTCCCATTTTACCGAGGGAGGGAACCTGCCTGAAGTCCCAAAAGAATTTTGTGCAGAAATTAGGAACTGAGTCCCTGTATTACAAGTCCAGGTGCCATAATCAAAAGTCTTTTCTTCATTTCCAAAACTTAATAGGAGATGGAGGTGGAGAGAAGCTGATAGCCATGAGGGACCAGGATAGGGTGAGATCTCCTGGGAGATCTGTGCCCCATACTCACCATGGATGTTCTTAACTTTGCAGCAGAAGGAAGTGTGCAAGATGGTTTTCTGTCCTTGTTCCTACACTCCCATGGCTTGCCCAAACAATGCTTATTTTTCTCCTGCACAGTATCTTGTATGATGCTTTACCAGCAGGACTACACAGAATGTGTGTAAATAGGATTTTATGTCCACTTTGGGTGGGTGAGTGCACAGTCTTCAAGAAGGTGAAAAATGAAGGTTGTTTCCTCTGATTAGAACATATTCTAGAGTAATGCTTCTGTGATTCAAACCAAGGGCAGTTTTTTAGGTATGCAGTGTACAGTAATTACAAATTGGAATTTTGGCTAGAACAAACTCCTTTGCTTTTTTTGAAAAACTGCAATGAGATTTTTAACGATGATGGATGATCAGCATACTGGTTTTATGTTTTGCCCAAGAGGGATGAATCACAGATGCAAGAGCTGGAAAAGGCTTACAGAAAGAGGTCATCTAATCATCCCCAAGAAGACAGGATCACATTAATTTGTGATGGTTAAAGACACTTGAAGAACACTTCATTAGTAGTATATTAGCTGTTCTGTTCACGTGCTTCTTCCTTGTGCTTCCAGGTTTTCTTTCAGTTCCATGGCATTTCTGCAAAGGAGGAAAGCTCAGCCTAAGGCTTTCTCATGACAGATGCTAAGCAGTGCTCAAATCACATAAGCCAGATTCAACCCACAAGTTTTTGGTGACTGCCAACCAACCAAGAATTTCATAGTTTGAGCATTTTTCAAAGATAACAACCGCTGGATCAGTCATTTGCCCTGTGCCAGGAAAATACTATGTTGGTTTTTACTAGTCACAAAGCTGGCATTTTCTCTGCAGGCTTTTTATGATGGTTTAATTTAAGTTTAGGAGGTAGCTCTGTCGTCTCTCTCCTTTAAAAAATGTGTACATATGGAAATAGCTGGAAGTAAAGCAAATGAGTAAAAAATGACATCTTTTCATAGGTAAGACTAAGCAGCCTGATTTAAAGGAAACTTTTTTGACAAGATCTTCTAAATATAGCCTTTCAGCTAGCTCCTCTGGAAAGTGATGGCAGCTCAGGCTTTTAAAGTTTTGCCTGAAAATAAAAGTCTACAGAAAGCATCCCCAGGGTTTTAAGAGATATTTAGAAAGCCATCAACCCAACATCATCCTTTATTTTCAGAGTTTCTGTAACCGTTGTCTTTTATACCATTTGGATTAAGGGCACTTAAATTTCACCAGGCTAGGGGCTGTGTTGATAATTTGCCAGGCTCTTGAAAGCCACATGTAATTTTAAAAATATGGAGAAAATTGCAGCTGGTGCTGATTTGGAACGTGGCAGGTCGTTTCACTCAGCCATGCAGAAGTGTTTCTATGCCCACAGAGGGACACGTATTTTGACAGAGCTGTGGTGGTGCCAGGCTGTCCTGGGTGTCCTAAAAAAACCCACTCTTCCTGTGTCCTGTTTTGTAAGTGGGGATTTCTGAGTAATTTCTGAGCAGGAGACGTTGCATCATGGGATGGTGTTAGGAAAGCTGTCTGAACAGCTGCAGCTGGTGAGCTTCATTCTGAGTGTGCTGGGTGCTCATCCAGACCTGGGCCTGTCTCCTCCTGAGGGTCCTGAAAAACACCTGCAGCAGCCTCAGAATACACGGAGTGGAAAGCAGCTGAGAATTCAACAACCAACTGTTTTTGAAAAAGTAAAGGTAGTTATGTAATTTCCAGGTAGAGAGATAAGCTCGTCCTTGACTTTCCAGAAGGCCAAGACACAGTTAAAAATGTCAACATGTCACTCACTTGGGTTTCTGTGAAATACCTGAAATCACTTAATGTGTTTTTTTAAGCAATAATCATTGGTCAGAAGGACAAATAATGTCATATGTTGTGCTGATAATTATGTTTGCTAACACAAGGTTTTTCTGCTATGCAGGTAGGACTGAAGGATTTTGTTCCTGGTAGCCAGAGGAGGGAATTGTCCTTGTCCCTTACTAAAAGCAAAACCATGGGCTGTGCTTATCACTCATGTGGCCAGGCAGGTGCCAGGAAGGGTGACTGATACCATTGCATCTTATGGTTCATTACCCAACAGCAAGACAATAAAAACATCTCAAAACCTGCAAACCAGACATCAGACTTGTCTGCATAATCATGTCACCTTGTGCTTTGTGCTCCTGGTCTGTGTCTCATGGCCTGAATGGAGTCTCTGGGTTACAGGGTAAATAACAAATAACAAAACAGTCATTGAAATGACTGTGGTCCTATTTTGTTAAAATTGACAGGCTACCCTAAAAAATTCAGGAAATCATAAGGAAAATTGTTACTTCCATGGAATAACTCATATTATCCTATTTTCTAGCCCAGTCCAGTAGACCCTACCAACAAAATGGAGGCTGTCCTATTTCTGAGGTATTACAATGATTTCAGTATCTGTCTTCTCACACAGCAGGATCTTTCCCTTGCCAGAGTTGGAGCCAGATATTTTTTGTCTTTAGGACTTTCTGAGGGATCTCTCGAGACACTTTCTCTGTGTGTTTGCAGTTAGGGATCCTGCAAATACTGGGGCTTACCTCTGGCAATTGACCCTGTTTTTCACCAGGGTCTGGAGTAAGTGGTTGGGCATTCCTGGTTGTGCTTGTTGTGGTTGCCTGAAAATCTGAAACTGTGTTAGCTAAGATTCTTGCATTTCCAATGAACAATCTAGGCAATGTGTCATGCCATGTAGGAGGTGGTGGTCAGTGCAGGGGTGCCTGTGATCCCTCTTGACCTACAGCTATAACATCTAAACGTACAGGTCATGTGGGAAAGACTGGTCTGATCCCACAGACTTCTCTGTGGTTGCCTCTAGAGAGGAGCCTTTCAGCTTCTGTGGGCAAGAATTTGTCTGACTGTAGGACAGCAAAGTCAGGCCACCGCTGTCTGCTGCAGAATGCAGTAGCTGCCTTCACAGTGTATAAAGAAACTTGATCAGGAGCAATGTTTGTGGTTTAAAAAGGCTGAGACAAGTAGGAGATTTCACTGAAAGCTGCAGGAGTGGGAGGCTGACTGCTCACATGGTTTCTTTGCTGAAACAGCCTTCTAATAACAGGGATATCAGCCAAGGTTACGGCCACAGAGCCAAGTGAGTGTTGCTGTTACCTGGGCATCACTTTCTTTGTGTGAACCTCTTGCAGGGCAAATGAAGACCTTAGACCCGCTGCTCAGCTGGAATAAATCAATTTTACTAACAATAGCAGGATTTGGTCCATATGATAATTTTTTGGTGCCTGTTTGAGCAAGGAAGGGTCTGGCAATAAAGCTGTGCAGATATGTTTCTGGTGTAGATGAGGCAGCACTAAAGAGGCTGTGCTGGAGACAGGTTGGATTATGTTTGCTGAGTGGATGGAGCCTGTCATCACCCCTCCTTTTAGAAGCCTGTATATACCACTGTCCTGTCTCACAAATGCTTTTCAGATGTCTCTCAAACATGGACAAGATGTTTTTAAAAGGAAGAAATCTCAAGCTTTCCTAATACTGTGTCCGACCTTTCTGTGTGGTTCTCAGTGTGAAATTTGATTTTGCTGGGTCAATGTCCCACGCCTGGACTTTGACTCTCTCTATCCCTCTCTCTCTGTCCCTCCACTCATTTTGTCCTGCACTGTCCCCTTGAGTTTGCTAATTACTGATCAACAAACAGATGGACAAAAGAATCGCAAGGCCTTGTTATCAGTTTGTACTAATTTTAATTAAATACTCTCATCAGACACTCCTGGAGTCTTAATGAGGCAGAGGAAATCGGTGAGTGACAGTGAATTGCTAATTCACTGTGCAGTAACTGCAGGCAGTGGGAATATCTGAGATCCTCTGGGCTGCATAGGAAACCCAGAAATGTTGTAGCTCCAGAAATGGAGCTGGATCTGACATCCTCTGCTGGGGAAAAAGAAGATGCCTTCAGATTAAAGATAAATGAAGAAGATTTGTGAAACATTGTTCAACTATGTACTGTGGTTTAGTGCAGAAACAAGCCCTGTCTTGTTTGCTAACTGGGCTTTTATTTTTTTCTTTCTCCTTTTTGGGAAGAATCCCACTGTATGCCAGGGCTAAGTCTGATTTCACCAACCCTGTGGGAATACACAATGCAGAATTGAGCCTCTTTGATGCAGCTCATATGAAAATACAGGACTCATGCACTGGCTGCCTCCCATGCCACCAGGATTTTTGCAGAGCAGCACGGGCAGAGATCTTGTTGATGGTGTGCATAAAGCTCCTTGCCATTCAGCACAGCTTCTCAGCAGGCAGATTAACCAACCAGCGCCTGAACATGTTTTCAGCACAGGGAGAATGCATCAAGGGGACTGTAAACATTCACATTTGTTCCTCTTCAAAGAGATGGTTCTGCTCTCATTACTTCCCCTCTCTCCTCCACCTGGCCCCAGCCCTACCCTATTTTGGCTCATGATTTACTGGGCCTCCTTGAACTGTGACCTGTGTCAACAGGACAGCGATGTAAACATCGTCCTGTGGCTGCAGAGCTGTGGCCTGGAGGAGCAGGTGGGGCATGAGGATGGGGTGAGAGCCGTGGCATCTGTGTGACCCTATTCTTGGCCCTACAGTTCCTTGCTCTCCAGGGCAAAAGCCTATAGGAGTCAAGAGGAGCCTTTCTGTTGGCTGGAATGCTCTTTGGATTGGGACACATGTTTGCTGTGCAAACTGGAAGATAGCCCTCATAAACCCCAGCAAGAGAAAGAGGGAGATTCCCCCCATGGCACACAGAGGTCCTGCTCTGTGGGTGATCCTCCTTTGGGAATGAAAGCAGATCCACAGCTCCTTGTGTCACAGCACAAGAGGAGCTTGCACAACAAAAGAGGAGCTGGCTTTGTGAGAGCCAGGCAGGAAACTCTGTGGCTCCAGACACGTAGGCACAGCTCAGGGCCTGGCCAGGAGAGGAGGATTCTCTGTGTTTGTTGTTCTCATCAGTGCGGCTGCCAGCATCAAACTTGAGTCCACATGGGAGGATGCAGCGGGAGTGGGAGTGGAAGGAGAGTGGGTGCAGGGAGATGTTTTTGTGAAATTTGTGAAGGTTGTAGGGAAGGAGTCAAGTGTCAGTCAGTGGTTATGGCGTTCCATCCACCCTGTGGTGTGGACATGCCAGCAGTGCTGCTCACTTTTCCATGGTGTTTAGTTTGAAATCAAATTTCAGCCTGGCTGCAAGACCACTATGACTCTCAATTAATATTTTATATTATTTATTTGTGAAGATGAATGTTGCAATTATTGTGGGTGCTCTGGGTGCTTGCTTTTCCACCTGGAAAATGTTTTCCTGCAGGACTGCATCTGTTCCTGATATGTTTATATTTGTAACATGATTTTCTCCAAGAGCCATTCATGGGGCCAGTATTACAAACATGAAATGAGATCTCAGACTGAAAAACTTGGATAACATGGTTGCTGTGGGACACTCAGATACTGTTATTTTTCCCTGAGAAGTCTCTCTGGTGAAAGAAGGAAAGTGGAAAATTGAATTTAGTTCTTTCTACTGACCTCAACTTCTGCTGAGCTGCTCTACAGAAAAAAAAAAAAAAATAATGTCAGCTTAAAACTGAGGTTCTAAAATAAATAGTTTCTCTTGGATTTCACTGGAATTTGAAATAATTGACCTTAATTTCTTGTCCTCAACAACTTCAGCCAGTTGGGAGGAGTCTGCAGACAGTGGGGACCTGACAAAGAGTTTTTTGAGGCACTATCACAACACAAATGTTAATCAGCATTTCAGTGAATGGCCTCTGTCATGAAACTGTAACATCAGCTTTCTTGGAAAGTGCCATAATAATTCATAATTTCAACTTTGAGAGTAAACCAAGGACTTACATACCTGTTTGAACATAATTTCAGTTTGTCTCACAGGGTGGGTGAAGGTTTAGGTCACCACTTGTGTTCAGTATCCACAGACAGCTGACATTATTTTTGCCCTTCCCAGATCAAGGCCGAGGCAGAGGGCTGAGTCTGAATGCATTTGTATTTTTGTATCAGTAAGCTGATAGTGAATCTGCAGCTGAATTCAAGTAAGCCAAAATCCCAGACTTTGGTGGAACAGTGCTGGTGTGATTGCCATTTGGTGAGCTACCCCTCATCAGCTGAACTGTGGAAGCTGAAGCAACATTCTTATAAAACTCTGGAATCATAGATTGGTTTGGATTGGGAGGGACCTTAAGACTATTTCATTTGAGCCTTTGCCATGGGCAGGGACACCTTCCACTATCCCCAGTTGCTTCAAGTCCCATCCTGCCTGGCCTTGGACACTTCCAGGGATGGGGCAGCCACAGCTCCTCTGGGCAACCTGTGCCAGGGCCTCCCAGTAATTTTCATTGGGCCAGACTGAGTGGTTATTTACTGTGACAAAGAGGTGGCAGGATAGACAGCAGCTCTGCTGATAGTCTGATGTGAAGAGCAGAGGCATTTCAGCCAGGTGAGTGAGTGAGACCTATTCACCCTTCCCTGGTTAAAGCCTTCATCAGGTTTGGCAGAAACACAAGGGTTTGCACATGGTCCTGGGGAGGAGCAACTGCTTTGCACAAAGGATGCTGGAATCTCTGCTGACCTAGAGAGGAGACTGCAAATAGCATTATAATGGCATGCTCAGCATGTAGTAATGATTCCTGGGAGTCCTGCATCTTGTTTGTTGGGTGGGGTTTTCCCCATCTGTCTACCTATCTCTACAGTGGATATGAACCACAGCTGTTGACAAGGAAAATATGCAGTTGCTCTGCAGCAGAAGGAAGGAAAAATAAATCATCCTCCCCCTGCCCCTTCTGTTACTATTGACTTACCAGTGACTATGCTGAGGTTAAAATCACACAGAGCTATATGTGTCAATGACAAGGAATTTGCTCTGAACTGGACCACGCTGCCACTCATGACAGATAAATTTTCTGTTTGTAGTTGCACTCCCCTTGGCAGACAGCTCAGCTTTATGGCCATGATGGTTATTTCAGCAAAGTTGCTCACATTTTGTACCAACAGAGTGTCAGGAGAGCATGGCTTTAATAGGAGTTGTGCCACCAGAGGGTGAGAACTGGGCATTGAAATGACCTTCTAGAGCAGAGCTCCAGAGGGGTTGATTGTCCTCTGTGCAGCTGAGGGGGAATTTGCTTCTTGAGATGTTTAATTTTGCTTTTTATGCAAGAGCACTCCCCCTGCCCCTCATGATTCTCCCAGCCCATGGAGCTGCCCACATTCCCCAAACAATCCTGACAGATAGTAAAATTTGCCCCAAAAGGCATGCATATTTTTGTGAATAGATCAGATGTCACCAAGGGCTCAATTTCAGTTTGTCATCTTCCTCTGGCTTACTCTGTAGAGGCTCCTTCTCATTAGTGGAGTTACATTCATTTACACTAACTGACAGTGTGGCCCTGTGTTTTACATTACTTCTGGGATATATGTATTTTTCTTTTTTGAAGTCTTCTGCCCTCAGGCTCCCTTTCTGCCTAGCAAATGAATGTTTCAGGAAGACATCCAAAGCCAATTTCTGTATCCTGTGGTGAAAACAAGACTGACTGTATTCATTCCTGCTTGTCACTGTCTAAAATATGTCTTCCTGATTAAGTTAGTGGACAAGAGCTAGTCACACACTACAATATGATACAAAGAATATAAAGATGCACGCTCTGCTCTCCATGACCTTTCTTCCTTCATGATCAAATTTTTTAGGGCTGTTGTTGTTTTTCTTGCTGTTGAATACCTTCTGCCTTGAGAACTTTTCTTCCTTTGGCTGATCCTGCTGACTTCTGTGTGAGCAGATCAGACATGAGCAAGGACAGAATTCCAGTCCATCTTGCACAGACAGCACATATTTCTGCTTTGCTGTAACTGTTTATATCAGAGTAAGCACACAGAGGACACGTATAAAATCTGGATCCAGAGCACTACACATCATACAGCAAATTTGATTTCATTGGCCTATACTGTCTTTTATTTGCCTGCTAAGCCTTTAAAATCAAATAACTTCACAGATTTCAAATCATACAGTCTCCACTCTCCAGCTGGAAGACTGAAGGGGGATTATAGGCTAATCTCAAATGTCATCACAGTTGCTACCTCCGCTACACTAGTTCCTTTTGTTTAAAAATGGTGAAGTATTAGGGCTTGGTTTTTTGTTTTTCTTTTTTCTCTCTCTCTCCTTTTTTTTTTTTTTTAAGACGATAATGTTAAGCATTGCTACCTGCAGAGGTTAATATTAGTGAAAAATGAAGGTTTAGGAATCCACAGAAGATTTTCTGGGAAGAACAGTCAGTTTCTTTGGTCCCATATCATAGCTCTCCATCCATTCTCTATGTGTCCAGGAAAAAGTTGGAAAATTCTTTACTCAAGATCATGAAGATACTTCTGAGTGAGGTTGGAAATGCTCCTTTGCCATTTGTTAGCTCCCACCACCAGCCACTGCCTGATATTCTGCCTTGTTCACCAAGACTGCAGAGGCACCAATTTTATGTGTTGCTTAGGCAGTATTATCTTTTAAGGAGGGCTAACTCACTTCTCAGCCTTCTTTCTGACTATCAGGGTATATTGAGTACTTTAACATTTATAAGTGTTTCCTCCTCTTCTCTTACTTGTTTTGGCTTACTCTTACTTTTTTTTGGGTCTCGTTTTTCTCATTTAATTTTTGAGCCATGACATCAAGTCTGAGCCCAGATGCTGTCTCAGATACTGCTGTGTTTACAGCCTACCCACTTCTATAAAGGGTTCTCCTTGTGTCCAAAAAATGCATTTGCTGGTTTTGCCATGTATTTTGCCTGAGAATTCAGGTTGGGTTGTTCATCCTGCAGTCTCTGCTTTTGAGCCCTGTATCTCACAGCCTGAAGCTTTGCTCTCTTCCAGACTCCCACACACGTGCCCTGCTGAATACCTGTTCACTGAGTGATGCAGTTTGTGCTCTGTCACCTCTCTCCTCAGCCTATACATTCTCCACAGTTGGTTTTGCTTCTGTCTTTTCTGTGCTACCACTGATGGTTTTTCCTTCCCTACACAGCAACTGTTTATCCTGAGCTGGAAATGGATTTTTAACTGCTGCTTTATTGATTTTGGCTTGATGAGTCTCTGGTGTTTCACTCCTTTAACTTGACTTTTTTGCAGGCTGTGTTTCTTAATGACTAATTACATTCCTCATCATTAATCTTCTCCCTGTTTTTCAGGGAACCTGTATATATATATATGTGTGTGTATGTGCTTTATTTTAATGTTTTAGTATTACTTTCACACATCATTTCAGCCAAGACAGTTTTTTTGCCACCAGGAAGGTCAGGCAGCATGGGGTGCCCAGGGAAATTACTCCAGCAGTTTAGTTTTTTTTTTTTTAAACAAGCAAACTCCCTTCCCCTGCAATTAAATAAACACATATCATGACTAGATGTTTAAGGAGCAATCATTGTCTTTATTAATGGCAGTTTGCTTTAGGTAAAAGCTGTAAAAGCTGTAAGTCTCTTTCCTCCTTCACACAGTGTCGACATGTTCATCTTGTCCTGTTATTACCCAGAGCTCCGTGCCATGGCCATTACTGTCCCTCCACCCTTCCAGGCACACCTTTCTCTGTAGATGTTCAGATCAGGAAATCCTTTGGAGAGTGAGACTGTTGGCAATGTCCCGAGTACCCACAAGTTATCCAACACAAATCTTCTGCATTTTCATGTTTCTGCTGCCTCAGCTATAAAAACTGGGGTCTGCACTAGCCACTCTATGTTCTTCATTTGTGAAGAAATCCTTCACAATTCTTCACATTCTTCATTTGTGAGACCTTTGGTTTGTCTACTCTGTACTAGAAACTGGGATGCCATAGACTAGATCAGTCAAGCTGACAAGGTAAATTTGTTTTGTTTTCTACAAGAATACAAATTTCGATGCTAATTAACCTTCTCAAGTTTGTGAAGTGATTGGCAAGTATAGACAGTATATTTACTTCCCTAGTCATGCAATTAGTTGCAGAGGACAAGAGAACCCTCACAAGTCTCAAAAACATCGTTCATAGTGCACATTGTTCTTATTTTCTCTGAAGTTTAACATGCATCAGAAATTCAGGCTTTTTGCATTTTGTTATAAAGTCATGGAGATGGAGTTAACTTCCCCTGAAATTTGTTTTCCCATCTAAAGCAGAACACACATACAGTTTAGCTTGAGTGCACCTGTGTATGGCATCTCTGGTTTTGATACAGTGAGGAAAAAACAAGCGCCTAGTCTTCTCTAATGAGGAAGCTGACCAAGGTGTGCCTGTGGTTTTATTCAGCATGCTGTGTTAAAAGGATGAAAGGCACCATAAAAGAGGAGAGTTTTTCTGGAACCATGGTCCAGTTGTTCGGCCAATGGGGCATGCTGCATTTTCCATTTCTCACATCACCAGTAGGCACATGAGTAATCGTGTGGTAATGGAAAGAAAAGAAGGCACCGAAAGGTGCGCAGAGGGCGAGCGTGTCCGGCCTTAATGAGTGCCGTGCCCCAGCCCTGGTGCTCGTTTCCAGCAAAGTGCCCGTATGTCATTTATTATTTAGTGTCTCTAACACTCGCTCAAGGTGCCAGAAAATAAAAACAGAGGCTGACGTGCAGTGGGCGCGGAGCAAGGCAGGGCAGATGGAGGTTGGATTTCGCACCCCGGTGTTGGCTAACATGGCGCGAGGGCGATCGCCTTCACAGGGGCCGACCAGGCCGCGCTCCAAACGAGGCCTTCCACATGATTTCACATCCAACCATCGCTGCTGCAGTGACACATTTGCTGTTTCCACTCGTGCAGTGATGTGCGGGTGCGTTCACGGGGGCTTTATCGATCGGGCTGTTTTCCTAATGTGCTCTAAGCCGCGGAATTACAAATCCTGGATGGCGCGTAACCGTGCTCCGCTGGCTCGGGGAAGCACACGAGAGCCATTCATCCTCATCAGTTACTGTCAAATGCTCTCCCCAGGCCCAGAGATAACTTGTCTTGCCTGGAGGAGTAGGTGTGTGCCATGAGAATGAAGCCCAGCATAAAACATAACTCTTGTTCCCCTGCCTGTGGTTTGCTAGCCACGGAAAACTTATTTGATGGTGCATTGGTAAAGTACAAGAAATCAATGTAAGTCTTCTCTTCTGTGTATTTTCATAGTAAATTTGGCGTTTGAGCCATGTTTAGTAAAGTTTTGCCAGGGGTAGCAAGCCTTGCCAGCTTCTTTTGTGATCCAAGGAAAAGTTCTTTATCTGGCAATGCAAGAAACTTCATGAAAGTAAAATTGACTTATGGCTTGAAGATGAAAGTAGTGTGCCACAAGAAACCAAAAAAGATGTTGCAAAACAAGGCAGTGGGAGTGTATTTTTTCTGGTATTTAATTATATTGGCAAAAAGGGAGCATCTAAGAGCCAGAGCTTAAAGCAGGACCCAGTGCCCAGTAAACAGAAAGATGGTTGCTTCCTTAATGAACAAAGTATATGAAACCCATTTGGAAACTTTTCCCTGCAACATTTGCTGATGGAAAAACGTAATTTCCAAAACATTATAAATACAATAATTCAGAGAATCTTTGATTATCCTAAAAATATTGTGAAAATCCCAACAAAATTTTATTTAAGTATGCATAATTAAAAAGATATGTTATTTTACTGAAGCTGACTCAACTTGCTATGTTCTGAGTCAGCTCAATAAGCTATTAAGTTGCTTCCACTAATGCAGCAAGCACCTTCACATGTTTAAATTACTTGTTTTTCTCTACTCTTCAGTTTGCTCAATTCTCAAATCTCTCTCAAGAGCTTAATTTTAGTTACTCTTGCATAATTTTAACCTAAATTTTTATAAGGTCAATAGCCTTTAGCCATACAGTTATTTATTTCAAGACATATTGTGTATTTCAAGACACTTGCGTATTTCTTCCCTAAATTTTTCAATTTTCCTTGTTTAGTTCAATGAACCTAAAGGTTTGCATAGTGCTTGCATCAAATATGACACACAAGTACTGATAGAAAGCCATTTAGCCTGAAGGAAGGGCTTTGCTAGAATTAATGCCTAGTTCAGGGGAGGAAGGGGTCTCTAATTTCTCTGTTGCAGTACACCCTATTGATATGTTACTGTAAACTGTCTTTAATTCTGTTGGATCCATGTGTTTTCACAACCTGAGATTTTTTAGATCCTGAATTTTGACCTGAGCCAATCTTTGAGTAGATCTGTAATGTATGGAAAGGGCAGTATATTTATGTGTACTATGTATATAAGTACTATTATCATTTTCTGAGTTTAAGTTGACTGTCTTTGGTGAACAGGGAATAAAATCTTTAAGACATAGAACAGATTTTTTTTAGATGAATACCTGGAGATTTGAAAGATTTGGCAGCATTTATAAGTGATAACACTGCCGTTATGGTTGTTGTGGTTTTGTGTTTAAACAATCCCCTTTCTTTGTGATCCTGTGCTGTGGGTGTGGTGCTGAAAAGAGGGATTTGACAGTAAAATCCATCTCCAAAGGGAGACCTGTCTTGTAAGGCAAGACTTGAAAGCAGAGCAAGTAGGGGCAGTGATTAGAATCTCCTCACACTGCTGTGATGGCAGAGAGGGGTAGTGTTACACCAGGGGAGTGCTCACAATTTACTTGTGCAGCAGATGAGAGAAACCTCACCCTTTCTACCAGCAAAGAAGAAAAATATTTAATTTGTGTCTCCAGAGAAGTGATTCTTTTTCTGCTGTTATTGTGGAAGCAACAAAGTTACTACATTTTCTTTTGATGCAGAAAGACCATTATAATCGGAGTTTTCATTTAAAAAATTCTTTCTGCCTTCATTACAAAGAACAGCACTTTTAAAGGGAACTTAGCCAGCTCTGCTGTTTTACAGCCTTGAGATCTCTGCAGTGGATGAAGTGACCACATTTCACACCTTCATCTGCTGAATAACAAGAGGCAGCTCCAGCACCCTTGTGCAGCACAGCCTTGTTCCTTCTCTGGGCTGCAGTGTGGGCTGGGAGGCCATGGGAAAGGCAGCCCTTGGTCATCCCTGATGGTCACATCCTGCCTGCAGGACAGAGCCTCCTCAGGCGTCTGCCTGTCTGCAGCTAGAGATGACTCCCATCCAAAGGCAGAAGCCAAGCCAAGGCAAAAGTCCTGGAATCACCAGCAAAGAGCATCTGCCAGGCCTGGCTGTAGCTGTGTGTTGGAAAAGCCTCGTCTGCATGGGGAATGGCACTCACTCAGCAGATGACAGCCAGCACTTGGCACGGCCCCACCAGCCCTGACCTGTGGGGCAGGTGGGAGGGCAAGCCAGTGTTTACCTTGGCCAGTCTAGCCAGGGTTTATTCCTCATGGAAATGGAAATAAACTCTTGGGTACTCCCTTCCCACAGCTCCCAGTGTGCATTGGTGGGGTACACTGCATGGCAGGATCTGACCCACTAGCTGTGCCCCATGGCTGCAAGTGGTGACAGGTCTTGCTGGTGATGTCACCAATCTTACTGGAAAAGTCATTAGTGTGGGGTAGCCCTTGTGCATTATTTATTTCCCAGCAAAGTCTTACTGGGTTGGCAAACACAGCATGAAAATGCCAGCTTTTGGAGCACCTGCACTGAGGGAAAATTGTGTCAAATTAAACCATTGCATTTAAACACATGCACACCATTCTATGTATATACACTATATATATATATAGATAGATAGATAGATAGATAGATAGATATGTATATACTCTCTTTCTCTCTCTCTCTCTCTCTCTCTCTCTCTCTATGTATATATATATATATACATGTATATGGCATTAAATAGTACTAAACTAGACCATTTTTGCTCTCTACAATGAAGACAGCTCATGAGATCTGGGCTTCCTTCCATCATTTATGCGACAAGATTCCCTTTATCACACTTTTAAAAATACCATTTTTGGAGATATTTTCTTGTGGGCTAATTGGGATTATACTGAGGCAAAGGTGCAATTCTGAAATGTGTATGTATGTAGATATTGTACAGTAAAGCTCCAAGGCTGTTTGGAGCTTTGCATTCTCAAGAGAGACTGGAAATCCTGTATTGCTTTGGTTGGAAGATGCTGGAATAGAAAGGGGTCAGCGTGTGGTTGAACTGACAACTGGTACCCCAAATGTGTACTGCTGCAAGATGCTTACTTTGATTTAGCATTTGGCCCACTCATTAGGGTTTTTTTGCTCCAGGTTGAAATCTATATCAGTAAACCTTATATATGTTGGAGTGGCAGATTTTCCCCTTCACTCTTGGAAGACAAAGGTCATAAGGAACTTTTTTCTTGTGATCATAAGCCAGGTCCTGATCTTGTTTCCACAGCTAAATATCTGGAATAACATAATGTGTTTAATAGATTTGCTTCAGATCTTTGGCCATGTGAGTGATACCGTGAAGGACTCTCCCATCTCATCTAGTGCACATTGCACTGACCCACTGAGTCAAATTACAGGCACCTCAAGGAAAATGGGCTTTCAAAAATGCGTGTGCAAACCACACACTGGTTCAGCACGGTGGGTGCAGCATGTGGCTTGCTGCAGTTTATTGTCAGAGCCTTTCATTAATTAAAGCCAACAGCAGAAGCTGATGCTTGGACATCACCCAGCAAAGAAACCCAATCCTCTGCAGAAGGCGCAGGGAGTCCTTGGGAGGACTGCAGGGATAAATATATGCACATTTGCCCATCCTGATACAGTAGCTCTCATCTCCCAAGCTTTCATCTGACTTCTGCTCTGTAAATACCTCTGGTCATACAAGGGAAAGGCTATACCCAGTAAAAGGGGAAGCCAGTGCCTTCGCCCTCTTCACTTCACGCTTATGTGTGTTGTCTGTCACCTTGTAGTTAGAGATACACTGATAAACTAGTAGCTGCTGGTAGTTATCAGGAATTTAATTGAGAACCATTTAACATGAGGGTGACCTTGTGAATGAAATTCTGAATGAAATAGTTTCTTAGACACTCACCACACACTAAATAGTGCTGCAGCTCTCTCTGTTCTCCCTTGCTGTGCTGCAGCCACTATTCCAAGCACTCAACAGCGTAGATGATCATCCTTCCAATGTTGTACATTGTTTTATCAACACTTTGAGGAGAAAAGTGTTGAATCCTTGTGGGCACAAACCAGAGGGATACATGCAGAGTTCAGCACACACTCTAAACTTTGGAAGGGCAGAGAAAGTCTGTGAGACCTGTCAGAGCTGCTTCAGTCCTACCTGGTCAGAGATGTAAGTGGTCTTTAAAAATAAAACCCAAACAACCACAACAAAGCAAACTGGTTTTAGTTTTTCCTTCTAAAACAGGCATAGACCATGATGGGTTTCTTAATTTCCAGTCTTTTGTAAAGACATTAAGAGACTGCTATTTTCATGAGGTTTCCCCTGGTCTCTGAAGCCTGACTCTCAGATAGTTCATTTTGACTCAGATCTGCTGGTGCCAGCACAGCTGCACTGATTCACAACAGTAACATGATCTAGTTACTTTTTCTAGTAACACATTCACAAAACCTTTCAATCTGCTTTCTCCAACACTGGCAGGGCAGAGTACACACAGGCAGATTAAATCTCCATGAAGCCTGGACCCTTCCCATTTCAAGGATGCCTACATTTTGATGACTGTCACTACAGGTTTTTACTCTACCATCAAGTCCATAATCCCAAGCAAAGCTCTCCAGACAGGCAGTTATTAGCAATTTCTAATCTGCTGCATGACCATCTGCTGCTTTGCTCTTAGTTCAGTGCTGCCTGAGTCTGGGGACCCAGCTATAATGTACCCTTGATGATACTTAACAAATGCTGAGAGGAGTACTTTACTGGTTTGCATTTTCCACTCTGTTTCTTCCCCTTCTTGGCTCCATTCTTTTGCCTAGTTTTCACATTATTGGGCATGGTGTCTCGTTTCTAGTAGCATATTAGTAATGTAGGAAAAATGAACATAATTTTGTGTGGCAAAAATACCACACAAAAGACTGACATGCTGCTTTCATTGCTTAATCCGCTTGCTGGGAATAATTGAACGGGATTCCTTTTGTTTTGTAGCTGCTTGATTTTCTGAGTAGAAGTCCCCTCCTCCCATGCTTGACCCTGCAAGTACTAATGGGCAGACAGGCTTGAGAGAAATAATAACAGAATCCAGCCCTTTGAAACTGAGCCTGCTCCAGGGAGTCAGAAATGCGTGGTTGAAAGTACTACTGCTTGTCATTTCTCATAGCTCGTGTGCTTTGGAGACATTGGCAAAGATTCACCTGGACTGGGGTGTGAATTCAGCTGCAAGCTGGCGATGATAAGCTCCGTGCTACTGGAGTAACACAGATATCAGGGGATTGATATCTGTGCCATTGGAATGGGGAGACCCTCTCCTAGGAGAGCCATAATTTAATGTTGTTGTAATGGGAAATGCCCTTAGAAGAGACCTCTTCTGTCAAAAACGTGTTTGCCTGGTCCTGTGTAGCTGTTACTAGTTCAGTTTAAAGCCTCATTCATCCAAATATGTGTCATCACTCCTGTTTTAGATAAATGTACTGGTTCAAGGTGGGCTCAAAGCCACAGTGCTACTTTGCACACCAGCAGGTTTCAACTTCTCTCTGTTCTGCAGCACACAGTGATGTGGAATCATCTTGCACAGCTCTGAAGGTGTTACTGGTCCTACTTGTTCTTTTCTCTATTACTTCTGCATTTTTGGGTTTGTCCAGAGCACAGGCAGAAGTGTTGCTGTAGGAGAGCAGAGCAGGAGCAAGAGCCACAGGGAAAAATTCATCTGTGTGTTCCCAGCCAGGCTCTGGGCTGCTGGTGGTATTTCCAAAGCTCTGGGTATCTGCTCAGGGAAAGGAAACCCTGAATGTGTGCATCTAGTGTGGTCTTGTATGTTAGAGCTGAGGTTGTTTCGCTACGTGAACAGCAGTGGTGAGACAGAGGAATGTTAAACACAACCAAGGGCATTAAAAAGCACATTGATATATCATGGGGATTATACAAAAAGTCACTAATATGTTGACAAGATGAAGATAGGGCCTTGAAGGAAGAGATTTAAAGGCCTTCAGCTGTAAACCTTATCAACAGGAAGATTGAGAGGTGACTTAATTGAAGTCTGTAAGTACTTCATGGGCGGAAGATACAGGATATTAAACAGCTCTTTAATTTAGGAAAAGAAAGGCATAAGCTGATAGCAGAGCTAAAAGGTGAGTCTGGACAAAAGCAAGGTAGAATCTAGACAGGCAGTGGAGGTGAAAAGCCTCTGGGACAAACTGCTGAGGGAAAGCATGGATTTTCCATCTTTTGATGTCTTCAGCTCGTTTCTGGAAGCTTTCCTGGAAAATGCTTTTGCCAAATACAGCAGCACTGACTAGATGGGAGTTCAGATTAGATGTTCAAACAGTCCCTACTTGTGTAAAGCCCATACATCTTCTTGTCACACAGAGAGGACATAGCTCTGGAGAGAGGCTTGGCAGAGCTGGCACATTCCCGGGTCCAGTACTGGTGTGTGGTGTAAACCTGCACAAAACAACCTTGAATGGCCATCTAAAACCACATCCAACACAAAAGATTCATACTATATTTGGAGGGTCAGACACTAAAATAAATTACCTGGTTTCATTGTTGCTTAAGAGAAGTGAGCACCGCAAACACTTTATTATATCCTGGAATAAGTATAATTATTTATGTACCAAAATAAAATTTGGATGCTTAAGGATTCTACACACAATCAGACATTGTATCTTCCTGTTCCTATATGGAACTGGCAATATTTGAGCTCACCCCACACATTTTGAAGTAATAAACACTACAAGTCATGCCTAGTTGTTCATTTGGGAAGGAAACTGAAAGCTGTTCCTTGCAGAAGGCTGTTGTCCATACAAAACTCAGCACAGGCTGTGGCAGCTTTATTGTGCAGCCATGTAACATTCCTACCAGTAATGTATGTGTGTGCAGAGAGAGGGCGGGCAGGCAGCAATTGTTTCATTGACAGAAAAGATACAGACAGATGCACAGAAGCATTCTGGAACAAAAATGGGGCTGCATCCACTGAAACAACAGATGCTGCCTTGTGAAAATATTTTTTCCATTATAGCTCCAATGTCATCTCCCACTTATCTCTCTCAGAAGTGCAGAAGGAGCTCATTTCAAGGGTACCTATTCTTGCCAGTGGCATTCCTCCTGCCTGGCAGCCTCAAAAAAGGGAATGGGTTTTTAACAGGCATCGTGGTGGGGGGACCATTTGTCTGCGATTAGGCCCGAGAAAGGAAAGAAACTTTTGTCCTGCTGAAAGGGAAGCTTGTAGTTCATTAAGCGGCGCAGGGATTAGCCATGTCGAGAGCTCTGTTCTCAAAAAGGGCTGGAGAGGGCCCGGGCAGGGGAGGGCTCCTTGTAAGAACTTTCTTCCTTTTCTCCTCTATTCTGTGGGCCTTTAATGGCTTCCCCGTGGTGGGGCACGGTGTAAGTAGGGGATCCTGGTCTTATTAGTGGGCTTGGGGTCCCCCACCTCCCTCCAGCCCAGCATCTCTTTATCATTCTGCCAGTTCATTACAAGCCCCAGCCAAGTCCTCACTGGCTAAAGAGAGGGAAAGAAAAGGGATGGGGGGAGGGAAGAGGACGCAAAGCAATTAATTTGGGAGCATTCAGGCCTGAGAATGTGGGCCACTCCAGAAGAAACAGTCCCCCCAAAGAAAAGGGAAAAAACCCAACCTTTGACAATGTTTTCTTTCAAGGTTTTGGCTACTGTTGCATAAAACCCTCCAGTGCTTTGATATTTTTCCACTTCTAATTTGCTTGCACCGAGGAGTTTCTCCATAGAAATGTTTCCTTTCGTTAGGAGCTTTCACATTTCCCCTTGATTCCCAAATGCTTCTACTTTGGAGGCAGAAAGGCTTTTGTTTTTTTTGGTATCAATAGTCCCTTGGGGCCAAAATGTGAAACTTGTATGCAGGTAAATTCCCTCTGTCCTTGCTGGGAACCTCAGAGGAGTACTGGCCACTATAACAGGCAAGTCTACTCCATGGTTTGTCTCCTGCTATTCCTTTGGAAAATTCCTTTTGCAGTCAAAACACTCCTTGTTCTTTCAGGTGGATATGATCAAATGCAGAATTACTGCAGGTCTCACTGGCACAGAGAGCCATCTGGGGAGCCCTCTTTGCCTCCCTTGCTGGAAATTCTGGAAAAGATATTCTGGCATAAATTCATCATTAAACATCAATTCTGGAGTGGAAAACCCTCTTTCCAGAGGTCTGAGCTCACCAGTCATTCCTCATCTGGACCGAGAGCTCATGAATAAGAATATTGCCACGGGACTGACGGCAAAACAGTTTTTCCAGAATCAGCTCCAAGCACAGATGCTGTCAGAGCTATTTCCTCTGGGGCAGTGGGAGTTTTGGTGAGCCTGGAGGTCCGGTCTCACTGCCTCAGCATACAGAAAGGCATCTGAATCATTTAGCTTCATGAGACAGCCACAAATGAGCAATACAAAAAAATTCAAGTTAGAATTTCCAACTGTTTATTTTCACCTGTGTGTACCCACTTGTGATTTCCTGGCTAGGAAAGGCACACTTCTGTGGGGAAGGGGGTTTGTGTGCACCCTTTTATGGGGAAGGGGATTGACCATTAGGCAATTTTGGCATTTTAAAAATATATTTGGATAGATGGAGGTGTGTTGAAGTTGAGGGAGGCTCCCTGAGACGAGACCATGTTGCTTCTCCTGTAAACCCAGCCATGTGTTTTCTAGGCTTGCATTTCTGCCCTGACTGCATTCACCACATCCCTGAAATACGCAGCATACGCTGCATTTCCACTGGAGGTGAGCCACAGCTGAACCCCTCACATGGCAGTCTGACTAAAGAAATCCAGCCTGATTTGTTGCTATGTTGGCTCCTAGTTTTGGGTGCCAGTGTGTTTGCTCCAGGCTGTTTGGCTTCCTCAAAAGGCACCTTCCCATTTGCTGGTGATCTTAGACAGGGTAGAAGAGCAGCTTTCACAAGTCAGTGCAAGAGCTCTCTGTTACTAGAAATCACAATTCAAATATTTATTCTAGAAAAGTCCCATGGTAACACTCTGACATTTGACTGCTGACAAATGCAAAGGTGTGTCTGAGCCAGGAGGGACACAAACATAGGGTGGGAAAGGGCATCTGCATTGGGCTTAAGTCTATAAATGATTCTGGGATGATCATGAGATCATGAGACTCCTGATGGGGCAGATGAGAGGAAGCCTGGAAAGGTTGGGACGCTGGCCACACCACTGGCATCCCATTCTGTCAAACATGAGCAGCTCTCCATCATCCCTGCAGGGACGCAGAAGGACAGAGTTCCCTTAAGAGACTGAGATGAACTGATTTTGCTCCTCCTTCGTGCTGCCTTTCGTGCTCTGGCACAGGGCTTGGGGTGTCCTGGCCCCTTGGAGCAGCCCTGGGGCTCTGCATCTTTGGGAAATGACCTTTTCCAGCAAAGATGATTTCCTTTGCCATGACCTGTGGTTAGAAACGTGGGTGCCAAATTCTTTGCTCAAGCATTTGTTTAACAACTGGGTCGCCTGTTTCTATCAGAGGGCAGGATTTAGACACATAAATTAAAGGGATTATCAGGAATGCTATCTTCACTTACTTTTTTTATTTCCCTTTTTGCTTCCTTTTTGGCCAAGGTTAATTCAGAGGTCTCATGTGGTCCCCCTGGAATGACTGGAGAATATTGCCCAATATTTTCCAAGCTGTTTTCCAGCAAAGGCTGTTGGTACAAGGCACTAAAAAGATCAGAACAAGGTTCATACTGGCAATCAGCAGCTCTGACTTCCAGTATCTTACTGCAGGGTGAACCATAAAACAGGGGGTGGTGCATAAATTGAAAATAAAGTTGTGGTGGGTAAGAGCTACAGGCAACATCTGCCTTTCTCATCAGTGCAAAGGCAGAGCAGTTACACTTTTTATTTTTAGCAGCTTTATTTGCAAACATGTGATATTCCCCTGAATAAGAGGTGGTCAGTTAAATGGATGTTTTGGCAAGTTTCTTTCCTCCTGGAGTGTAGCCTTGATGGAGAGAGGCTGAGCCCACATCCCATCCTGGCTGTGCCTCCCTCAGTTCTCAGACTCAAGTTTTGATTCAAGCCCGTGGGGAGAAAAGCTGGGCTTGAATTGGATGGAGCCAATCAGTCAGATAAAATGACAGCCCACTCAGGCTTTTAGCACACAACTCACACTGCTTTTTTGTCAGTGATTACAGCCCAAATCTTCCCATTTCTCTCCTCCCCACCCCCATGTGTGTATTCTTCAGTATTGCTGAGGTTTGGTCTGGTTCAAAAGCAAAAATGCTGAGAGGTAATAAAAATCAAGGTTAATGTACCATAATATTGAGTCAAGTGACTTGTAAAAATTCTTTCTTTAGTTTCTCTTAGTTCACAGACACAAGGTTCAGAACTTTTTCCAGCAAGATTTGCTATTGCAACATGCTCTTATTATGACAGCTTTTATTTTTAGAAATGTTGAGAATCTCTTTGGAAACTATTTATAGGTTTTCTGCTCAAGTATGCTGGAGCTTTTTATTTTTGTTTAATTATTGCATGCATAGTTTTGCTTTAATGTTTTTTTTATTTAATGACATGGAATATATATATATTTTTTCTTTTTTAGTGGAACTCAAGCATACAAGCCTTTTCTTTGCTGATGCATATATTAGAAAAGCTTGAGGCCAGAAGTGAGTGCTTCTCAAGAGAATTTAGACTCAGATAAGGCATGATTTAACTGTGGTAGTTAATTGGGATCAGTTCACATGGGTACCCCCAGATTAAATTGTCAGATGCCCTGGGTGAGTGCTTAATTGTCAGGGTTTTATGCAAACCCTAAAGAGGCAGTTAGTTTAAGTGTTTAAGCTGACTCCCTGCAGAGGGGGATGCTTTGCTCCATCCTTTTCCTGATCATCTGTCCCCATCCTTCTGGTTTTTTGGGTAAGTCTTCTCCACGCATCCCAGCTGCTGAATGGAAAATCAGGGCAAATCACCTTGTCCATTTTTGTGTCACTTATTGCCTAGAAAGTAACTTCGATCATAATTTCAAATGATGCAATTACTCTCTTTTTCCTTCACTAAAATCTCAATATTTACAAGGCTCATTGCCACACTTTATAGGCCACTTTAGGAAAATATCAGCATGCCTGTGATTTTCTGAGGGCTCCACAGTGGAGAAATTGGATATATTTGTGTCCAAGTCAGAATGACAGGGGCTGAAATGCATGGAAACATTTTAATCCAGTATGCTAATGGTCTTTCCTGTCTCGGAAATGTCCATTCTCTACTCAGGCAAAAGAAATTCAATGCAAAAAAAGAAGTTATGAATAACATCTAATCAAAAAGCCATCCCTGTTTTTATATCTTAGAGGAGAAATTAACCATGACAGCTGCTCCTGGAAGGTTATTTGTCCATGCTATTATGCAGAATTCTGAAAATTGCCATTTTTTCCTCGCAGACTGTTATCAGGAACAGTTATGTGTTCTGCCTAAAGACTATTACTTCCATTGTTTTTGAACTTTACACCAGACATAGTCTATCAAAAAAATAATCACTTGTCTTGTGACAAAACAAACCATCCCATTTTTTCCTTTTTTTTCCAAGGCATCTCATTATCAACTTTGGAAGGAAGTTGAATTTATAAAAAGATAAGTCATGTAAATAAGCTGGAAGAAATCTAATCAAAGTCCTTTGTCTTCTTTGGCAAGCACAGCTCCATTAAACTGTGATTCTCCTTTGAAGCTTCAGTTACCTGACATACCAGAGCTGGAGCAGGGGAGAAATGGATAATATTTCTGATATTTCTGAACATTATTCATGTGTGTGTGTGAGGGGCAGTTATTAACTTTTTGGGGGGGCAAGGGGAAAAAAAAAGTCTCAGCAAGTTTACAGATTGCAGCTTTATGGTTTTGGCCAGCTGCTTGGAATCACAGGATAAAATTTATCCCTGATGTTCCCCACTGAAAGCAAGTGGAGGAGCAGTAAATGCTGTGTCTCCAATGCCCCATTCCCTTTCCTCACATGGAACTCTGTTGCATCCACTTATCTTCACACATGTTTGTGCTGTTTTCACAAATGCACATCAGAAATGCCTTGCATTGCTCCCCTGTGAGCTCTCCCCAGGCTGTATTGCACAGGGTTCTGTTTACCACTGTGTTTGGGTCAGTTCTTTCCATTTAAAGGTAAATGTCAAATTCCCCTCACTGTTTTTTTTTTTTTTTTGAGTGTGCATCCACAACTGTCTTCAGTGTTGACAGATGCAATTAGAGCAGATCTCCTGGGGAGCAGCATCCACCTAGCCCTGGTGGTGTGAAAGCCTGTGTGTCTTATCATACTGTTAGGCAGAGTAAATCAGAATAACTGAGGAATCCTGAGTATTTGAGTAAAACCACCCTGCTGGGCTGTGTGCTGCTGCAGCTGAATTTCTGCTGCCTGGAGAGCTTTCTCTGCACTCATCCAGGCTCCAGAAATTGCCACAGAGAGGCACAGGACTTGAAAGGCAGTTACACCTACCTGCCTTCTCCCAAATGACTGAGACTCACTTTTTATTCTTCAATCAAGCATTCAGCTGATGCACCAGTGATCTGTACACATGCAGTTTGCCACTGACTTCTTACAAACCATTTTAATCCTTCTAACTCTCCTCATCATTCTAGGTTGTGTAAATAACCTAAAAATTGAGGGCAAAAACCATGGATTTTCTGTTCTTTGTTGGAATGCTGCTCTGGTGTAACTGAGAGGAGAACTTGACCTGCTGTATCCGTTTTTGCAGAGTTCAAACTGTAATTCCAGGCCAGATTTAATCTGTGCTTCTTGCTCATATTTCACTGAAGCTCTCAAAAAATACACATGCTGTGGACTGCAGTGCAGCATTGCAGGCAGTGGGTGACTGTTATCTGGCCTGAAGGATCTTCTGGAAATAAATTAAAAAAAAAAAAAAGATAGTGATCAAATTGCTGAAGCGAACAACTGATGGGTGTTTTAAGGCTTTAATTTGTTTTCATTTGCTTGGAAAAGCAGACCACGTTTGCCTTCAGAGCAGAAGGCAGTTATTGATAGCGCTACTTAAGTGAGAAAATGAAATGCTTGCAATGGCAGTTATCAAAGGTTAGGTCCTTGGAGATGAAAAGCTTTTGTGTCCGTGTGCACTCCAAACCAAATCTTTCTGTGGGCCTACATAAAGTGTACAACAATGTGCTTCCCTTCTGAACTTTTTTGGGACATGGCATGGAAAGACTGTAGCAGTCTTCATGAAGTCAAATCCCAGATGGGTATTGGTTTCAAAGGGAATGATGACTAGCCAGTATGTTAAATATTTTAATTCAGTAAAGCCTCCTGTTCTCCTTGATGTTTGCTAAAGTTACGTTCAGCAGCTGTAGAGGAGAATGTGCACCAGAAACCGAAGGAGAATCCTGTGTCCTCTCCTCTTGCCTAAGCCATAAATTTTAGCCCTGAGTAGGCAGGCACCAGCCCTCCTCACCTTGGCCCAAGGGTGGGGAGATAAGCACAGAGGGGTTTGGGTGGGAGCAGAGCTGTGAGCAGCTGGCCCAGGTGCCACTGCTGCTCTGAAATGTCACTTTAAAGGCTATTAACATAGTGAAGGCTTTTGGAGGCTGCTGAGCTGTTTGTAGCATAATCCTTCTGCTTTTGTGGTGCAGCTCTCCCTGCGTGTTGTGCTAATAAACACACGTACAGAGCTCCAGAGAGAAAAGCTGCTTTAACTCAGGGGCAGATAATTGCTGGTGGTACTAGAAGTCCAATGCAGACGGGCATTTTTTAGATAGATTTGTTTGCTTTGGGTTTTTTTAAGTTTCTTTTTTTAAGTTTTCTGATGTTTATATTCTTGTAACGAACTTTTTTTACACTTTTTATGTAAATAATGTATTGTTTTGTATTTTTTTATGGAAGAAGAGAAATTCGGTGGACTGTTGGTTTGCCCAGTGTCATTGGAGAGGTGGCACTGTCACCCTCCAATCCACTGCCACTTTTAGAAATCTATAAATGTTAGAGTCAGAAATTAAAAGCTTTCTTTTTTACCTTGGAGAGCTGCGTGTCCACCTCGTTTTATTTCATGTCCTATAGCGACAGATTTGAATTTTCCCAGAATCCAGGGTTATCTGGTTCTGGGCAGAATCTCTTGGAAGATAAGGAATTGTTATAATAGAGGTGAGGAGATTTGGGGATGGAAGGTTTGTCTTGAACTTTGTCACCTTGCCAATGCTTTCTGCAGTAATGGAGAAAATCCTTTCAGCAATATTAGGAAGTTATTTGCCAACAATTTTTGGACAAAGAGGCTGCTTTTACAGGCAGCCAGTACAACAAGCAGCCTTTCCTCTGGAGCAACTGCACTGGCTTTTGGGTTCTTTTGCTTTCTTCTGTTATTTTTTGGCTTCTGTAGAATTTGTCTAATCTTACCTTGCTTGAACTGTGAATCAGAGCCTTTAGACCTGCTCAATTATTCCAGAGGATTTAAGACAAGTCTTTGTGTAGCTGATTTCTCACTGATGCCCCACTTCTCTCTGAGCATTCACTTGACTCTGAGCTTGGCTAGGCAGGAGTGAAGGAGGCAGGTACCAACTTCTCAGGCACATATTATATATATTTATATAACAATTGAGGCAGAGGAAGAAACCTGGACTCTATCCTGCTATTCATGGGCCTGGCTTTACTGCTGGAAACATTTTTAGCTGTGACTTTGCACTACAGGTGTCTCTGCTTTTATGTTCTGTAAGTTATGAGGCATTTAGCTCATTTTCCAAGGGCATCTCCTTTGCTTTTCATGGGGCAAAGCTCCTGTGTCCCAATGCACTGCACTGCAGATGGTTTCATCAGTTCCTTCTTGATGACAATTTTAGTATTTGATCAGCTTGTTCCTTTTCATTTTAATTTATTGCCAATTATGCTTTCCTTGCTCAGAAGCAGTAATGTATGACATAAAAGCCAGCTCTCCCCACCCTCCCTGGCTACACTTGTCAGCTTTGTTCAGTCATAACTGCTGCCATTTTAATAACCAGCTCCTGCTCTTGTATCTTGAGAATATATGATCAAAAAATCCAGCATCTGAGACCCAGAGTGAAATGCAGTGATTTTGCTGGAAAAGGCAACCCTTCAACTTATCTTTCATTCTATGGACATGGCAAAGGTGGGAGGTGTTACACAGGGTGTCCACTCTCTCCTTGCATGGAGTAAGGCTGTCTAAATAATTAGAAATAATTAAATAATTCTAAATAATTCTCACTAAGTTGCTGAGTTGCAATCCTCACAGCATTTCATCTGTTCCCAGTGGAACCTTTTCTCCTTGTCCCTTTTGCAGGGTTGTCCCCCTTTTGTCAGGTGAATTGCCTGTGCTGGAGTGGCCTCACACTATCCACCATTCCTACAGGATAATTGTTGCTGAATGGAAAGCACTTGTCACTTCTCCAGCTCTGGAGGGCAGGAAGCTTTGGATAGGTTCCTGAAAAATACACTGTTTTTGGCCATGGCAAGGATGTTTTAAGAAATCACAAGCACAGAACAGCACTCAGGGCCAGGTGGTGTTAATCTGGCATGGAGAAGTCCCTTTCCCAGTGGCACACTCTTTGTGTGCTGTCTCGTTTGATAGGTGGTGCTGGAAGCTTGGCTTTTGGTTAGATGACAGAAGCACAAACCTGAGTCTGCTTATCCACTACAGGCAAGCCAGAACATATTTAGACAAATTAGATAATTTTAAAAGCAATGTTCTCTAAATTCCAACACAAATTGCCTATGGGTCAATTGACTGCATGTAAGGATCAGGATTCGTCATCAGGTCTACAACTTGTTAAACTCACAAAAATACCCCAAGGTGCAGATCAAATAAGGTATCAAAGAACTCACACAAATAACCACACAACATATGTTGTCCTAAGGCAAACATGTTCCTGAGCAGATGGGTTTGCATCTTTCCCAGCTGCTCACGAGGTGTTTCACCTTCCCATCCAGCAATACCCCTGTGCAGCAAAGGTGTGATTTAGATTTGGTTTCAGGCAACAGCTTTGAAGGGTGAAGGTGGTAATTTTATCCAGGCTTTTTTCCTAAATAATTTGTATTGTTCCTTTTCCTGGGACCTTTTACAATTTCTGCTTTCCATGGCTTTTTTTTTTCCCTTTTTTTTTGGCACTGCTTCAGTCTTGATATAATCCCATAATATATGATGGAGAACAGTTCAGCCCTTCAGGGAGATGCCATTGCAGACCATTTTCAGGTTATTGCGTCTTTCAGTGTTGTTCACATCCATCCTTAAACATTAATATTCTTCATCCATTCTACTTTAATATTCTTCATCCCTTCTACTTTGAAGCCAATGAAACATTTTAATTGGCTTTAGTGTCCTTTGATCAGGCCTGTGATAGTTGTATAGTGTTGCTGTCATGCTGTACATGTTGTTAAAAGGAGTTTGTATTTATTCTTTCCTCTAAGGGAGTGCTAATGTTGCTCTTATTTCTGGCTCCGTGTAGGGAGGTGCTGTTGCACAAATAGTTGGGAACAGTTGTGCAGTCCTTACCCAAAGAATATGTAATTTTGGCAACAGCAGAAAAGGCAGACTTAACATTACTATGAGTAGAAATTTTGAGGTGTAAGAGGAGTAAATATCTTCCTCATTTTCACCCAGAGGCACTGGGGATAAGTGAGAAGCAATCAGTTCTCTGTGCCTTATACCTGTGCCTTATCCTCCACCAGTTGCTCTGAGCACACCAGCTACTCCCAGTTCAGACCAGTGGAAACTCTGGAAGTGTCTGAAAGCAGAGTCTGGCCTTTCCTACAGGAATCCTTTTGCCCATCCCTGTGGAGCACCCACAGAGAAAAACTGTTCAACAGCACAAAACCCACATTATGTATGAGATTAGGACAGGAAATGTGGGGTTGCAAGCTGAAACTGCATGGTAAATTTGAGTGAGTTACACACACTAAAACAACATGCTTCTCTCTCTGCATCCCTGCCTGTAGCAGAGAGGCTCACAATTTGGTTCTGTTCATCCTCATGTCCCTCCCAGTTGGTGGGAGCCCCTTGCTCTGGGTTCACAGGTGAGCTCCTGGGCCATCAGCAGGGAAGGTCACCAGCCCAGAGCCTGGCTGGTGCTGTAAAGCAGAAAACAGAAATTTTTTTCCACTGAGCAAGCAAAACCACAATCGCTGTAATGAATATTGGGTAATTAACCCTTCTCATCTGGAGGAGATAGCACATAAGATTCACTGCACTGCTTTCCCTGTGGAATAAAGTAGCAGTGGTATTAATCCAAGCCAAACACTGAAGTTTTACAATTGGTTGTGTTATTATTGCAGTTACAGCATTTTTACAGCCAGAGCAGAAGGCTTCTGAAATTAAGGTGATATTTAATCTTCTTAAGACTGCTGGGCACCAACTAACTGCTCATGCTATAGAAGGGAGACAGCTGCCTTCTGCTCTGCTTTATACAGAATTAATGCCACACCTCAGTTTCTGGGAATTTTCCAATGCAGTTTTCATTAGGAATAGCTGGTCACTTGAGTAACGTGTAGCTTAGAAATAAAATAGAAGCAATTTTCTGCTTAATTAGAAACATAATCCAGAATTCTGCCAGCTCCAGCCCGCCAGTTCAGCGGGAAGGTTTCACCATGGGATTGAATGTCATGTTTTGGAGCCTGCTGGACTGACAGTGGGGTTGCATTGCCTTTTTCTTGGGAAGGGGCATCACCTGCCAGGCAGGGTCAGGGTGGAGCCATCCCAGCTTCGGGCCAGGTGTTTGACATTGGCCAGGGAATCCTTGAGGATCAGGCAAATTCATGTGGGCAAGTGTGAATGGCAGCAATGGAAATGTGCCCTCAGAGCCCGCAGCTGGGCTGTGCAGGAGGGGCACTTCTCTCTGCCACAGGGAGGCCTCTGGAGGAGACTCCTCACCCTGTGAAATGCTGACAAATTGTGGTTCCACCAGCCAGGAGTCAAACCAAGGGAGGTCCGTGCTGAGGCTGAGATTTGTTTTCCAACAGGATAATTTCTGAGCACTCAGAGGGCAAGGCCTGCACAGTCAAACATTGTTTTTGTGCTGTGTTATCTCAGAGGGAACTTGCCAAATCTCCCTGGTTTGCAGTGGGACTCCAGTGCAGCACGTGGGAGTCAGCTGGGGCTGTGTTAATATGAATTTGAAGGCATAAAGGCAGTGGGGTCCCTGGCCCACAAATGGATCAGACAGCTGATCCTACTCCAGGAGTTTAGTAAAAAAACAGTGACAAATCTCTTTCCAGATGTGGTTGGCTTGGGAGTACACAGGGATGTGTAATCAGAGCTCCTTGCAGCAGGATGGTGATTGTTCAGTGGGATGTTGGGCTGTTCATTCCACATCATACTGATATGGGAAATCCTGATTGCCTTGGACATGCAGAGATCCAGTGGCTTCCACAGGGTCATGCAGTATCTCAAGCCTGTTTTTCCGTAGAGAAACCCCATCCACAGATGTGATACCAAACATTCTGACTTTACCTTTTTTCTTTTGGACAGAAGTAGCACTGTTTTGTATTTTTTAGATTTTCAGAGTTACTAGTCTTCCTACACCATATTATTCCAGCTTGTGTAACCCCAGCATTTCCAGACAGACAAAACTATACCAAATCATTGCAAAAGCATGGCTCTTTGACTTGTCCTCTCTTATCTTCCCTGTGCTTTTGGAAGCAGCCATGGATACACAGACACATTGCAGGCTTCATCCCATTGCTAGTTCTCACGGAAATTCTGATTTTATTAAAAATATTCCTCTCCGTGGTTGCTCCTTCTTCCTTTCTTTGGAGCAGCCCCTGTCTGGCATTCCTCCCATCCCTGTGCCATGAGGCTGCCTTTATTCCTGGTCGGATTACCGAGGCCTTCCCTCCTCCCTGTGGCATCCAGGGCTCCCAGCACAGGGTTTACCCCAGGCTTCCCATTGCGTAGGCTCTGTACTGCTGCCAGGCAATCCTCGCAGTATATGCTGCGGGTGATTCTCTCAGCCTCTGGAATGAATTATTTTATTGCTGCCAGCTTGTCAGAGAAATCAGCTTTAAAGCTGAGCCAGAGAGAGGTTCCTGGGAGCCACCGGCTCGGAGTGGAGGCAAATCACCACTGAGCAAAATAAACGGGGGATGCATCAGCTGGAAAACGCAGGTGCTGTTTATAGCAGAATTTCAAGAGAACCAGTTAAGCTTCCACAGGTCTTCTATGCAAAGCTCATAAACGTACAAATCATGATCTTATAATTAAGCATTGTTGTTTCCCTGGTTTTGGGTTTTAAGGGTACAGTTTTCTGTTTAACTGCTTTCCTTGTGAAGATTAGGCATGGTGTGGACATTTTTTCTCTTCCCATTTACCTCCCAAGGAATTTGCATTCCCGTCCTGGGCCTGCACTTGGGTGTGCGTGCTGCCACTGAAAAGGCTGTGAGCCATAAATAAAAGAACAATGTGACCACAAGCACCCCCTGCAGAGGAAGAAGAAAGGCATGAGTAAAATAATATGCCAGAGAAAATCGCAGGCCAGATAATTTATCCACCCCTAATTATTTCTGGGCCAGAACAAGGTATTTCAGATAGTAAGAAGACACCTCTTTTTTTTTTTTTTTTTTTTTTTTTTTTTTTTTTTTTTTTTTTTTTTTTTTTTTTTTTTCCCTAGTAATTTCAAACCATTGAACTATTACAATTTGATTCAAATTTTAGTTGACTCTTTGTCAAGAAAAAATCACCAAAGGTCACTCACGAGCACCATAGAATCCACTGTATATATTTCTGAAGCAGAAAGACAATTTTTTCATACATTTCTGTTACTTTCAGCCATTCAGACTCCTGTGTCTTGAAAGAAAACACATCTCAGGTGTCATGTTAATCTGGTTGGTATGAGATTATGGCTTGCAAATTGCTGATTTTGGATATGGATGCCTGGCCCATTTAAAGGACTTCAGCATAAATAGTAATAATAGACTTACAGTGGCGCAGTCTTTCAGAAGACGAGACAAAAAACTGTGCTTGTTAAAACAAAAGATACCCCAGAAGCAGGAAATTCAATATTATTAATGAAAACAGAAGGAATTATTGGGAATGTTTTCACATGATGGAGCTCCCCATTCAGGATGTGTTACCGCGGGGACTACACCGAGGGGTCCCGCTGGATCCTTTTTCCCCCCGAGTGTGTCTGCAGCACTGTGAACATTCCTCTGCTCCAGCCTGTGATGTGTTTGTAACATTTGCATGCAATCTGTCAGGCAGGGCCTCTGCTGCGGAGCGTGGGAGCTTGAGGCCCGCGGGATTTGTGGGGCTGCAGATGCACAAGTGGAAGTCAGTCAGATCTGAGGCAGGCACCGGGGCTTCCCCAGCCTGCAATCCGACTGTGCTCAGGCAATTCTCACAAGGTTTCTGTTTTCAGCCTCTGGATGTGTTTTGGTGTTGGAGTTCTCCTTTCCAGCCAATCCTCCCCGATTTTTCAAGGTTCACCCACAAGTCATAATTGCCCATGGGGATAGCAGCACATGGATGCAATGAAATGCATTCATAAAAGTGCTTGGTTTTTGCACTGATGGGGCTCTAACTGCTTGTTATCTCTGAGCATGATTTAGAGGGACATAAATGCAGCATCTCAGCCTCACACATTCATAACCCCTTCCATCGAAAAATCTCGAGGCATTTTACGCCAGATGTAACCAGATAATATGTCCTGTTGTCTGTGTGGCATCTCCAACATCAGTCATCATCATTCTAAACCATATGCCAGAGTCTAGAGTATTCCCTGAAGTATTTTACATGGGAGGAATCATGTAAATAGAATATCTGGCAATCTACGAATGGCTCACAGGATTTCAATCAACTGCACAGTTTTAAAATTGGCATTTAAATCCCGCTCACATCTGTTGTTTAAAATAGCCACCAGCGTGTGGAATACATTCAGCATGAAATATTCATATGAGTATGTTAATAATAAAATGCATTATCACAGTTAAAAAATAAGGTGTGTAAACTGCAGTGCTTGTTAGAGTAAATATTTAGAGATTGTAGAGAAAGCACTTTTTACTAGTCAAAAAAAAAAAAAAATACATTCCCTCCACAGATAATACTGAGATGTTCTCTGTTTTTTGAATACAGGACTTAAATGTTCCCAGTTGGCCTCTTGGTGCAGATTGTGGCTTCTAGTGCTCTCCAAGAGCAGCCCAAATGGGGTAACTTGCATAGGAAGCACCTGCTTTAGCTTCTAAATATCAGAGGGTGGAATACCTCTTGGAAAAAGTTTTTTATGGATCATCTGGGCAAGGTCGTAGGTGACAGCTAACTCTGGTTAGGGGCTAGGTAGTTGTGGTTCATTGACAGGCACTGAGTTCCCCTTGCAGCCCTAGTTTGTCTCCTCAATGCATTTTCCTCTCTTCAAACCAGTATTGTTTATGAGGACTTCCTGCCCCTGCTTTGTCTCAGTGAAGCCTTTAAATGAGGTCCAAGGTGTGAAGTGCATTCACATGGGACATGTTCTGTCTCTGACCATGGAGGACTCCAGTACTGGGGAGAGCTGTACCCTGACTCTGAAAAAAATGCAGCAACTTTGCTACTGAGCACTCAAAATCTGTTGAATTCTACCTAAAATAATCTTGAGTTTCATACACTTTTAGCTTACCTTGAAAGGCCCCTTTCAATCCGGGCTGTCCTATGATTTTCTGATTCTCCGTTTTCTTAGGTAGCTTCTGTCTCTGGTGCTTGCTGATGCTAAGATGGTGATTGTTCTTACAGGCTGCTGGTCGTGTGCCAGGACAGGCATTAAAAAAAATGCAGAAACACGCAAAGGAATTTAATTCCATCCCACAGGAATGACTGTACTACCCTAGTCATTGTTTTGAAGCATGTTTCAGAAATTTCTAATGACAGCATTGGGATTATATAGTTAATTGTGGAGCAACCATTTTTACAATTTGTGTTTTACCCCACATGGAAAGCTATAATTTACTCCATGTAATTAGGTTAGGTTTAATTTTGGCAAGACACAGGCCAGCATTATCCTGTGTAATATACTGTAATCCTCACGTTAGGTAGGGTGCCAAGTATTCAGTTTGTTTTGGGAGCCAACAAAATTGCCACTTGTCCAGGGTTGTTCTTGGACAGAATTGTGAAAGTGGTAACATTTTGCTGCTAAAACCAGCTTATTATTAGTCTGACAATGACCTGGAGATATATGCATCATTAATTGAATGTTATGCAGAAGGTAAATGGCACTTCATTAATAAAATTATGTATTTAACAGCTTATGGGGGCAATGTTGCAAGTCTTGATATCATCAGACACCAAGGCTACTTTCTGTCTTTCATTGAGCCCAAAATCTCAATTTCTTTACCTTATTGTCATGCTGCAAAGTGTAGTGGTCAGAGAGATTACACCACTTCCATATTGCTGTTACACAGATACTGCATATCAGTTTGCTTAAAAAAGATAAATCTAAGTTTAAAAAGCTAAAAATTATTTTTTCTCTCTGCCCTTTCAAATGCCTTTTCTTTACTTTCTGACTTAATGGTTTACCTAACCTTTAGAAAGTCTATTTATCAAAAGAGATTTGAGTATAAATTGTGGGATGGTGACTGATGAGGGGCTGCCAATGACATATTAAAATTCATATTTATTACATATATGGACTGTTTCTGAAGTGGTTCTCTTCTGAAATATGAGAGGAAGGATTCCCTAACAACACCTTGTGCCTCACTGAACATAATGAACATCTTAGACACTTTTAGACTGTTATATGCAATTAAAAGTTATCATCCTCTGTTGATGTCTTAGCACTTCTACAAGTTTCAGGTGCTGTTATTTCTTGAAATCAAGGTTAAACTGTAATAGCCTAGTGGCGTATCCTGATGAGGTGTGATTTTTCACCTCAAGCAACCACACTTTTCCCATTAAAGATGTTGAGCAGCAGTCCTCTCTGAGATTTTGCTTCATTTGGTAATTGTCATAGGATGTTTCATTTTCTTCCACAGGAGATATTTTTACTTTTCCACCAGAAGACTATGAAATATGTAAGCCCATAAAGAATGTTTCAATAGTTTTCATTCTGGGGTGGAAGAAACAGCTGGATCCACATTCCTGGCTGTAAAGCCCAGGATTGCAATTCCCAGTCCATTGTGATGGATTGGGTAATTCCACACTAAGGAATTATCTCAGTGTTTGGAAGGCACAGGACTGTACAATTGATTATTTTTGTTTGATTATAAATGCCATCCAAAAGTAATGCCTGTGCTCAGTCACTGACATGTGTGACCTCTCTTTCCCTTCCAGCCCCTCTGGAATCTCTTTGTGCTGGCCTGTTTTGGCCATGTGAATTTCCAGGGAGATGGAACACGTATCAGTGATGTTTCTACACGTTTTGGTGAAGAAAATAATAAACATTGATCAGTGCTAGTAGGGAGGGGAGTGATAGAGGTATAATTTTATTGGGGACAGCAGCTGTGTAGTGGTTAAAATAGAAGGCTGGGAGCCACGTCTTATCAGTTTATCCTCGGCTCTGCTGTAATCTTCTTCTTATCATTAACCTTGCATTAGTCCTTTCAGTGGCATGCCTCCCCCCCAACCCTAAGCAATTTAGGATTGTTGAAGGTGGAATTTTGGCCTGTATTTTTGGGTGGAGTGTTCATACCACCTCTCTTTTGGCATCCACTCTACATAGCCAGCATCAGGGAAGAGAGGTGGGTGTCACCCTGACCTTCTTTTCATTCTCTGGACTTGGCCTCTAGAGTGAGGTTTCCAAAGTAAGGACTGTTTAAACTTATTTGTCAGATAACACTTAAAATCGCAGAATTCTTCCCAGTGTTTGTAAACTTTCTGTAACTAGTGATTTATTCTTATAAATAAAAAATGCAGTGAAATGGTTGAGATTCAAAAAGGCTGATTGGAGTTATAAATGAAGCTTTTCTCCTCAACTCTATAAAGTGCAAGACCCCCCTCATTCTCCCACCAGGCCAAAATGGGTGGATACTAAAAATATGTTTTTCAAGGAGCCTTAATATGTGTGACAACCACTCCATGCCTGCACTACACAGGCAGTAAACTCTTTAAACAGGGTCTGTCTTCTATGCTGTGAACAGCCTCTAAGATACTGGGACCCTGTCTCTAAGAAAGCCTTGATGCCAGCATTAAAAAACACTGGGAAATATTACCAATTTGTTCTGGGCCTGGAACAGCTGGCTGGTAATTGCTGTCTTTTGGGGGGCTGCTGTTTCATGCTCAGAAAGTGCTGGTGACAAGGCAGAAGCCCAACCACTCATCTTGTTCTCTGATTTCTTCTGCCTTTCATGCTCTGAAGCAGCAGATCCAGACTGTGACCGCAGACTGGTGCCTGTGGTACAGAGCTCTCGGGGCTGCTGTCTGTGTGTGCTGGGGCATGCTGATAAAAAAGCAACCTCAACAACAGCAACAAAGGGGGAAGGATTGTTTTCTTGCCCCCTGTGGGATGGAGACCTGCAGTGGGGCGGGAGGTCCTGGTGTCTGGAGGAGTCGGCGTGGCGGAAGGGCTGTGATTGCCTTTGTAATGTAATTGTTGTGATTGCAGGCCAGGGAATTGCAGTGGTGGAGTGAAAAGCTCCAGCTGTTTCTCCTTGTGGTTCTTTGTGTGGCTGCAGCAGGAGCTGGAGCATCCCCACAAGCAGATGGAGCCACGACAGGGAATGTGTCTCGGGTGACTTTGTGAGCTCTGCGGGCAGCAGGAGACCACAAGGAGCAAGGAAGAGCTGCACTTTCAGAAAGGATTCTCCCTCCACAGCACTATGGAAAGTGGCTGGGGAAGGAGGGGAGGAAGGTTATAAAGTAGGGGCAGATCTGAACCAGAGTAATAAGCACAGAGAAGGGGAGGAGAGAAGTCAGTGTGGTAGGCACAGGTCATATCCTGCATGAACTCAGAAGAACTCCAGAATTCCTCTGTATGGATACAGCCAGAAGAGAATATTCCTCAATCTTCAATGACTCCTTTTTCACTAATATCCTTTTCTATTGTGTGTCTTTTTTCTTATCAATCCTACCATGCTCCAGGAGTTACTAAAGGTGTCTTTGAGAGCTACATGAGCCAACTATGGCAAGTGGAATTGTAAAATCTATAGTTCAGCCATAGTTAGATCATTATAGCTTTACATGTTAAAAATTTTGAGGCTGGAAAGCTGCCTGGCAGAAGAGGAGCTGGGGGTGTTGGTTGAGCCAGATTGTGCCCTGGTGGCCAAGAGGACCAGTGGGATCCTGGCCTGGGTCAGCAATGGTGTGGCCAGCAGGAGCTGAGCACTGATCGTCTCCCTGTGCTGGGCCACATCTCAATGAACATCTCTGTGTTCATTTTTGGTCCCATCACTGCAGAAAGGACATTGAGGGGCTGGAGCATGTCCAGAGAAGGGCAATGGAGCTGGGGATGAGTCTGGAGTACAAATCCTATAAGGAGCAGCTGAGGGAGTTGGGTGTGTTCAGCCTGGAGAAAAGGAGGCTCAGGGGGGACCTTCTTGGTCTCTACAGCTCCCTGAAGGGAGGATGCAGCCATACTGGGCTCTTCTCCCAGGTAACAAGGTCAGGATGAGAGGAAATGGCCTCAAGTTGCACCAGAAGAGGTTTAGATTGGGTATTAGGAAAAGTTTCTTCATGGAAAGGTTTGTCAGGCATCGGAACAGGCTGCCCAGGGACGTAGTTGAATCACCATCCCTGGAGATATTTAAAAGACATGTGGATGTGGCCCTTAGGGACATGGTTTAGAGGGACTTGGCAGTGTTAGGTTTGTAGTTGGACTCAATCATCCTCTGATTCTGTGAAATAAAGCTTCTTTCTCTTCTACTGAGTGACTGTTCCATAGTCAAGCAGATGCCCCTCTTGGGAAGCTTTCACATATGTTCAATTTAAAGGCTTTCATTTTTTATCTCAGCTTTTTATGTATTAATCCCTTTATACCCTTAAAATACCCCACTTTCCTGAAGTTCCACCTCTCCACATTTACCTCTCTAAGGAAATCTGTGATCCCTTTCCATACCAAAGTTTTTAAATCAAGCCCAAGCAATAAGCCAGAGCATTTTTTATGCAGGAGTACAGAACAGGGATGTGTCCATGTTGGTGTCCCAGCAGAGATTGGTAGTAAAAGATTTAGCCAGGTGCTGGTAGCAGCTTATGGGCAGCAGTGAAATATCCTCTCTGGGCTGCTGAAACTCTCAGTGGAAATAGAATTGGTTTATCTGTGCTGCTGGAGCTCAGTTGGTACCAGCCTGTAAAATAAACCAGTTTTTCATAAGTCTGTGCTACCCCATAGTCCCCCTTTTTCTCATTCTGTGAAAGAGAGTGAAATCTTCCTTGGTCTCAAAGCTGTGGTTATGTTCACCTGTGGTTGAGATGTGGGATGCAGCAATAAGCACCAGTTCAGATCTTTGTCCCTGACAGGTGACACAGGGGCCTGCACATCGTCACAACTCAGAAATGAGAGTTACTGATGCAGCTCTGGACACCAGCGTCATTGCTTCATTTCCCAGCCAGGGCTTTTGTCTGTGTTCTGTGGAGTCTCTCCAGTGTTTCAGGTGGCCTGCAAATGTTCCTTTTGCAAAGCATCCTGCTTACAACAGATTCCCTGGGCCTCAAGTGAAATACGTGACAATTTCTGCGTGGAAATTCTCATGAAAATGGCCAGAGCTGAAAACACCAAAAAAACCAAACCACCAACACATACTTTTTTTTATTTTTACTGTCAGGAAATTCCAGTTTTAATACCTCTGGTTATTTTTGGCCCAACTGCAGTTGAAGGCAATAGGTAGTAAAGGCTCCAGTGCCTGTCACAGAGGGAAATTCTCTGCCAGTAACATTTAACTTCATGTTGGTTTTATTGTGGGTTCTTTGGTTTTAGTTTGGGGGTTGGGTTTTGTTTTTTGGTTTGTTTTGGTGTTTTGTTTGTTGGTTGGCTTTTTTGGTTTTTTGGGTTTGTTTTTTTTTTTGAGAAAAGCAGAGCGTTCCTTGACTATGCACTCCTCTGAGTGGGTTTCTGTTTTTCCACCTTGAGGTGTTTTCTATGACTGGACCCAAGGAGAGGGATTTCCTCCATGAGGTCTTTTTTATCCAAATATTCCTGATACCTTTGTGTTCACTTAACCGTTCCAAGTAAATTCTAAACAGATTTCCTGTGTTTTCATAACACCAGCACTGTTAATACAGTAGGCTAAGGAATGGTGAGTATGAGATGGAGGGTTAATGGAGGATCTACAAAAAACACTCAAAATAGTATCTAATATTTATGCCAGGTTTGTGTCAATGGGGTGAGTTCATTGGAGTTTGGTCCTGTCTGCCTCTGGCAGGAAAGAGGGTTCAGAGTGGACACTTGCTAAATTAGACCTCAATTATGGCAAAAAAAAATCAGAATTAGTCAAAATGAAGACTTTGTATCTTAATGATTTCAAGTCATTGGGATTCACCTGTCTCAAGGGTCCTGCAGTCATAGTTCAGGCCTCACAAAAAACACAAAACAAGCAGAAAAATCACAAGAACTCAAAAATCAGTGCTTTGCTCCTCTTTACTCAAGATTTGGGTGTATTTGCACAGAGTTCTTCAGAATCACAGGTGTTAAGGGTTGTTATTCAGTAACAAAAAAACCCCTGTTTTTTAAAGTAGTGACTTCAAGGTCAAGATCATGTTCAAGGTCCTCCAGAAACATCCCAAATGTCACAAGATGAGCAATAAAACCCTGTCAGCTGGCAGGGGTAGCTCTCAGATGGTGTTTGTGCTAGCCACTGAGTTGGGCTGTTTTTTCCCTGGCTGTTGAGGGTTAATACCAGCTGAATTTCTAATGAAACCTGGGGTGTTAATTAAAGTCCCCCCATTAAGGAGATCTGGGGAAAGCAAGTGCCTTAATCCCTGTAATATCCCAGAGACAATGTTGTTGCTGCCTTCCTACACTTGTTCCTCATGGGCCATTCATCTGGGCATCAGATAAATCAATTGGGATAGCAGAAGACTCCCTAAAACAAAGCACAGAGTGATCTCTGCTTTGTGTTCCCCTTTAAATTCCAGCAAGTATTACAGGAAAATGTGAATGCATCTGAGATAAACTGCAGAGACCTACTTTTTAAGATTGCACTTGCTTTTGGGAGTGTTTATCCACCATCTACTGCACCTTCAAGGCTGCTGAAAAATAAGTCCAGTTTTTCCTAGTTTGAAGTTTATGGTCTAAGTTTTCCTGGTTAGGCTCAACAGAACAAATTCTGGTATAACTCCTAGAAAGGCCCAAGGTCCACCTGCCACAGTCAACCTGAGTTTGGTCACTCCCTAGAATTGTGCAGCAGTGAAGGCCAAGCAAGTATGATGTGCAAATACGATGTGTTTGGGTAAAAATGCCAGAGCCAGCTCGTACAGCCGGCGTTCTGAGAGATTTCTTTCATTCATCCATGGGAGAAGGAGAAGGCCTCATTCTAATTGTTCAAGCCTGACTGGATTACATCACTTTCCCCTTTGTTTCACTCCCTCCCCACTTGCCTCCCTCCTTTTATTTGCACCCCTTGTTGAGCAGGGCTGCCCTAATGATGGATGCTGATCGCTTCATTCCCCACTGCCCCCCAGTGCCTCCCCCGGGGCTTTGAAGTGTGCTCAGGTCTCAGGCTCCAGTTCAGAGGTCACTTTGTTTATTTATGCAAAGCTGGCTCATCTGTGAAATGGGGCTTTCAAGGCCTCTGACATCAAAGGCTCCCAAGCTGGTCCCATCAAGTCAGAGCAGGGACGGGCCTTGCATGATAACAAATTGAAGCAACTTTGTGAATCATGGGGAAATATGATGGCTAGATTTTTTGCTTCAAAAATTGGGCTGTTGTTTTGACTTGTGGTTGGGTGCTCAGCTCATGGTATTGGCCTGAAAACCAGTCAAACCCTTTTGGCTAAAACATGTAGCCTTCATGGAGAGCCTGTGGGTAAATAAAATGGGATCCTGACTCAGTAACAATCTAAATATTTCTCATCAGTTGCTCTCAGAGCTGGATTGTTATGCAGAATTTTCCATGTGCTTTAACATTTAAGAGGGAATGGAACAATTCTGCCATGGTAATGAACAGTAACCATGTCCCACTGATGTGGCAGTCTTTGACCCATAGGCTCCTCAGTGGGCCTTGTCAATTGATGGAGTTACATACAGAAATCCCTTTTCTGCAGAAATCCAGCCTGCTTTGGGACACCCTGCTCTTCCCCAGCACCCTGTGGCATCTCAGACCTAAAAGCCAGCTTTGAATGAGCTCCTGAGGCAAGGGAGAGGCAATGGCTGGAGAACAGCTGAGGATGATGCCACTGGGGTGACATTCCTGAAGAGTGGGCTGATGCCCCTGTCCGTCCTGGCCCTGCTTTGCATGGCCATGTGCAATACTTGGAGGGGAAGGACCTACACGAGTTTGTCCCATGTCTCCAAGTCTGTCACCTGACACGATATTGGAGCCTTGCCCTTCAGGTTGCTCCACCAGCCAGCATGCTCTGTAGCACCACAGAGCCAAATTGTACATTAAGGACACCTAAATCATGTGTATGTTTTCTTAGCATCAGATACTCGTGACATAAAATTAGTCAGTGATTGCTTTTCAGGGCAGGTTTTCCACTTCATATTCCAACTGGCTGCTATCCTTAGCGTGTGATACTGTCCAAGAAGTCCAGTGCAGGATGACCTTCCAATATAGGTCACAGAAAAGGGAGCTTGTAGGATACTTCAGCAGCTCATCCTTCTTAGCACTGCCTCTCATGGTAATCTGCTGGCAGCAAGTTTGGCAGTGCTGCAGGGCTGGTTCCTGCTGCCCTTTGACTGCAGGCTGATTTTTCTGTATGTGCTTATCACCCTGAGCTGCCTATCTCTGTGAGGAGCTGACAAGAGCATGAACAAGCAATCGGATTATTAGGTCATTTCTTGAATATAGCTAAGACTCATGATCTCTGCTACTAACTCACCATTTTGTATGCTGCTCCTGTAGAGCTGGATGTGGCTTCTTTCTCCAGGTCCTCTTTCTGTCTAAGAAGAATAATGCCAGGCCAGTTGTGTTTGTGACAGCTGGAGTGAAATGCAAACAGCACTGTCCTCAGATCTGACATTATTAACAGGCTTCAGACTGCAGGTTTGGGCTGAACCAGATGCCTCTGAACTTTCAGGAAATTTAGCTTTGCTTTCAGCATCACAGAGCCCTGTAGCACACCACAGAAGTGTTTCTCTACCCTTGGAAACCACTTGATATTAAAACTGAAAAAATAAGAAAGTTCTTCAAAGCAGGGAGAAACAAACTCCGTGCAGCCACAGAACTGCCTCTTTGGTTAAGGCAGGTGGAAGTCAAATATTGATGGTGCCTGAATTAGACAGGGACCTTCCATCCTCAGGGTGTTCCTGAGTTATCTCCCTCCCCAAGTAAGAAAGCAGCTCTTTTTTGTTCTTTGCAGCCACAGGTCAGAGCTTAATACACTCACCCAAGGTGCAAGAGGGGAGATTGAAATCCCTCTCTGAATGCAGCAGAAGAGTTACCTGACCCTGTGTCACTCACATCACAGATTAGCACTTTATATCTCTGGCTACTCCACTGCCTCACTCATACTTTTTAAGTTCAATTGGAGACTCAGGGGCTTCAGGGAATCTTCCCCAAATGAGCTCCATCCAGTTTCTGTCTGTCATGAATCAGCTCTGTCTGGCACAGCTGTTGAGTGTGAGTTTGCTCAGGTACAAGGAAGGCAGGAGCCCAGTTCTCTGCACATTGCAGCTGGAAGGGTCTGCTGCAGCATCCTTCACCCCATGAGCAGCCCTGGGGATGGGAAGGAGCGGTTTTGCTCTACAAGAGTTTCCATGTTTGTGGCATTTCCCCACCTCAAGACTTCTGCTGTTCTTGTTAATTGTTCCCAACAGGTGTGAAGCAAGTTCCAGTGTAGCTAAACCACTGTGCCTAAATGCATGCAGTTATTTATTTCAGTCTTGCTCCTCCACCAAACCATTTATTCCATCAGCTCAGCATGGTGGCATAAGTTATCCTGACCTCTTTCCCCAAAAATGGCTTTTTCTGGGTTTGGTAGGTGACTCCAGAGGTTTGCGATTTGTCGGGATAACAACTGAGGATGCATCTTCAAAGGATCAAATGGATTCAGAGCAATTTTCCTCACATCAAAAGCTTGGCAGCAAGTCAAGAGGTGTGGAGGCCACAGTCAGTGCTGTGTGTTGGCAGGAGGAGGGCACAGGGGCTGACTTGTGTAACATGAGGCAGTGGGCAAGGGGGATACCCTGCTCTGTGTGCATGAATCTCAGCAGGATTAAGGTATAATTGGCAGAGCATTGCCACTTAAATCTCATATCCACTTCTATGATATTCAGCAGTTAACAATGGACAGGAATACCACAGTTTTTCCTCTCCATTACAACACATTTTTCAAAATGTGCTGAGGGATTTACTATGTTCTCTTGTCAGACAGCATCCAAGAGCTCATTTGTGACACTATGGATATTTTTGGGTAAAACTGTACAAGTGCCAGGACATAGTCAATTTGGTATTTTGACTGAAAGGAGACAACATCATATGCAAGCCATCATGTATAATGTGTATTTTTGTATTCCCTGCATTTGGTTTGCCAAGGCTGTAAAAATAAACTTGCAAAGTGCAGCTCAAGAGGCACTGGCACTCCTCTGTAACACTGGCACTCAGGCTCTGTGTGAGACTTGGGTACATGTACATTTCCAGGAGAAACTGTGCTGAAGTAGCCAAAAGGAGAAGAGGAAAATCTCTCAGGGTCAAGAGGGGACAAAGTCATGTAGCATTGCAGCCTCTCTGCTTGAGGGACAGGGCTGATGAGAGCAGAGCATCTGCTGGCATAAAATGCCCTGTGCTGAAGAGATGGGATGATTTTCCAAAATAGCAGAACCTGGGGTGAGGACTGGGTTAAAGACACATTCTTCTCTCTTAAAGACTGCACACAAGTTTGCACACTAAATACTGTTTTAAGCACAACTCAACTTGTAAAACAACTGTAAGGAGAAGTTTTACTATTTGTACCTTTTTGGTGGAGCATGCTTATATATAAGTTAAGATCAGTTTTTCCTCTCTGTTACAGAGATTACAGAAATAGTTGTCCTCTCTTTTGCTCACAGGACCCTTTTCTTATGAGTTTCAGGAGTTGGGCATTTGAAGGGATTCCTTCCTTAAATTAGATATTTCCACTTCTTTTATTTATTTGGGGTTTTTACACCATTGTATTCCTCAATGAGCCTTCACCAAGACAACAAGAGTGATGAGGGACAAAGTTTTGTGTTGGTACAGGTGGATGGGTGGTCTTAATTAAAAAGAAATGCTCACAAGCAACTTTTCAAATCAATATTGGTTTTGCCAGCCATAAATTTGCATTCAATATCCCTTGAGAGCTCATTTGACCCCAGACCTGCTTGCTTTTCTGGTTTTGTCTGGAAGCTGAAGGGTGAATTAGTGGCCACAATCATACTGCTTATGCTCTCAATGACTGATCACATAAGTCTGCCCCCACCTCCTAGGTTTAATTATCTTTAATTTTGATTTATGCCATTATTTGCATAGATGGTACCACAGATCAGCTCCTCCTAGGGAACAGCAACCTGTAAACATGGACAGAGAGGCTTTGGTCAGCTATCAGTGGCAACATTGATTAAACTCCCATTGATTTTGTGGCCTGCTGGAAAGCCCATAAAGCAGAAAAATAAATTGTTCATTAAACTGGGCAGGCTGTAGGTGCCAGGATGTGGATGCCTACTGTATGTCGAGTTTGTTTCAGCTGCATGATGTCTCCAGCAAATCCTGTTATCATCCTGCAGGAGACCTTCCTAACATCTTCCCTTTCCTTTTCTGCACAGATGATGCCAGCTCAGGAAAGGACAGCCAGGTGCCTGAAGGCTCCAATGGAGAGTATGAAGACCATTCTGGGAAGCAGTGGGGTAAGGAGCAGTGTGTGTTTTGTGGTTTTCCTCAGCCCGTGGTTCAGTGCTGTTCCTGTGGCACATTTCTCAGCTGCTGAAGGAGAGGAAAGGCAGAGCAACTGGAGGGAGTTCTCCCTACATATGGTCAAACAATAAACAGAGTGTCAGCTGAATGTGTTGGTGTGAATGGATCCCATCCAAGGGTCCTGCAAAATGCAGCCTGTGGTTGGCCCTAGGGCCCCCTGCCATTTACCCCAGCATGGTTCTCCCCTGTATTTGTTTTTCTGGGCAGAGACTTTTCTTTTGCATGTGCAGCTTTTATGGCTTTCATAGACTCCCTATAAAAAGCATATTGACTTTTACAGCAGTATTTCCAAAAGTCTCCAGTGCCAGCATAACATTGCTCCCACTGAGGGCAAAGAGGAGGTCTGACTTCACTTCAGGAGAATTAGCACTAAGCCAAGATGAGTATTTGTTAAGATCACCCTCTCTTTCAGACACCTGCCTGTGCTTCTCCAAGCCATGGACTGTATAAGATTTTGGAGCTGTTGGAGCTTTGGGGAACTGCTAAAACTCACTCAGAACAGGCTCTGAATCACTGCAAACCTTGCAGGCCCAGTTTGGTCCAAGCACTCCTTGAAGGACAGTAAGTTGTCAGGCTGATGCCAAACAGCTTTTGGCCATTCCTGACAGGAGTGTGATGTGAGTTTATGAGCTCAGTGGACAAAGCACAGCATTTCATTTTGCTCGTGCAGTGCATCCCTCTCTTTAATTTTATAATACAGAGATGGCTTTGTACCACATTTGTGACCAGGGAGAGCCTCCCAGCAGTGGTAGGGGTGGAACCTGACAGGCTTTTGCTGTGTGTATCCCACCACTGGAGCTGAGGCCAGTTTTCTTCAGCCACTGGCAAACAGGGATGTGTGGTGTGCTGTGGTGCAGTCCAGGCTACACTTGAATTACATATTTATCTCAGGCTGAGCTTGCTTGGAGAGAGCAAGGTAACCTTCACTCATTGTGGAGAGGGATGACAACATTTCAGAGCTGGAGGAAGGGTGTCTTAGATGAACTACAGGTCAGGAGTACTTCAGAAGGGGTTCATCAGCTGCCATCTTTCCACTTTTCATTGCCATTGTGCTCCTGGTACAGCTGCTGGATGAAGTGTGAGAGGAGAAGCATGGTGGAAATAAAAGCTCCGCTTTACTTTCCATCTACCATCATGGAGTGGTATCTCTGGGGAGGGAAGGGGACTGATGTGGGGAAAGACAGAGACCTCCATCCATGTCTTCCCACAAGTGACTGAGCTCTTAACCAGAAGGCTTGAAATATATTTCAATCCATAGTCCTATTGTGACACTTTTTTTGTAATTATCACAAAAGCTGGAAGTGTTAGTGACTGTCACTACATGGGGGTAATGGTGGTGCGCCACAGCAGACAACATTTTTCAGGTAATCACCTCACTTTGTGTGAGCAATGTCAGCCTCAGGGACTGATCCGTGCCTCTCAAGGTGTCCCACAGGGAGAGGACACCACTGAATTCCTTCACAGGTCTTTGTGCTGCATTTAATTTTCATTAGCTTTGAATAAATCTTCATGGTAAACAGCATTTCAGCCAGGGACCCGTACACAACACTGTCTCTTTGTCCCCATCCACTTGTGTTTTCCCTTGCTCTTGAGTGGGACATAATTTATACTGTACAAATGTGTGGTTCATGTTTATGAAGCAAATGCCAAGTGATGTGGAGGAGAACAAGCATGTGAATAACACAGAGGCACTTTGTAATTGCCTTTGCTGGCACTCCAACAAGCAAAACTTCTGTAAATGGAACAGATTTGGGGACAGACATTTAGCATCAACTCAAAAGAGATCTTTTCTTCCTGTCTCTCACAGCGCTGCTTCTCCACTTTCTCCTTTGTGCTTGCTGGGTCTCTTTTTCTCTCTAATGTGTATGTCTCTCTCTCTTTCTCCTTTTTTGTTAACTGGCTTTTCTAAACTTGTCCAATTCAGGCTTTTGTCAAGGAAACATTCAGGACTGTGTAAATGGGATCTGGTTTCAGCATATTGCACACAGCCTGGAGTAGCTTTTGAGACCACATAATCACTTAACCTTTTTAAACAGAAAGAAAGAAAGGCTGAAAGGTCCAAAAAAGTGTAGCTTTACCTGTAGTTTAGTATGTATTTGGGCACCCATGTGCAGGGAGTGAATGCAGAACTCCAGACAGACTCATGGGAGTCACAGTGGGAAGAAAACCAGAAATGTTAAAGACCTGCATTTTTTGGGTGGAAAGGCTTTCTGTCTTAAAATGCCCTTACTGAGCAGGGGTGCCAGCAAGTCCTTCTGAGAGTTCAGAGTCACTAACTTGACTTTTCAATCTGCTGGGGAGTGTGACTGTCCTGGCTCCAGTTTGCTCTGTGGTGTGTTAGTCCCCGCTCAGGAATCCCGTCCATGAGGATCCCCTCTGCTTAGACCTGGTCTCAGAGTAAATTACTGCCATATTACAGAGTAGCTGTTCAGACCCATTGCATGGCTGATTCCTGACCTCTCCATGAGCCTTGCAGACATTTTCTCAATTTCCACAGTGACAGCCCTTATCAGCACATCTCCCTCGGCCCAGACTAAAATTTGGGATGTCGTTGCCCACAGTGCGCAGCTCTGACAGGGATCATTGTCAGGGAGGGGGATTGTGTCTGCTGTGAGGGGGCCTCCTGCAGCAAAGACCCCCAAGAGCCCAGCAATTCAGGCCCCAGGACCTGTGCAGGGGGTTAGTATGTCACACTTGCTGCTCAGCTGTCATGGCAAAGACTTCCAGGGCCGGAGTTACTCCGGTTCATTGGATTACACATGAAAGCCTCTGCTTGGAGAGCAAAGCATTTCTGAGCAGGAGTTTGAAATAACATGAAATGGCTGGGACCCAAAATGACAGCCAAGGGGGGCGAGGGAAGGCTGTGGAGACAGATGGTTCCCCTGTGGAAAAGGGGAATGCCAAAGGGTGTCCTCTTCCCGAGGGAGGGATGTTGGCCAAGGCTACAGGGGGGTGAGGGCTGCAGGCCTCAGAGGGCAATGGCTGCCATTCCCCAGAGCTTGGATACAGGAGGCTGCAGACCTGCCTCTTCCATTCAGGAAAGCTCCTCCATAATGCACATCCCAGAGCTTCTGGCCCTCAGCCCTGGGCAGCAGGGCTGGCTGTCAAGTAGGAAGTTCCACTAGGCCATCCTGTAGCTGGCCAGGGAATCCCTACAAGTGCTTAAAAAGCGTGTAGATGTGCTGCTGAGGAACATGGTTTAGTGGTGGAGCTGGCTGTATTAGATTAATGGTTGAACTCAATAACCTTAAGAGGTCTTTTCTGACTTTAGCAGAAAGTAAAGTCATCTAACTATGATGAGTTTAGTTAGAAGCGCCCCTAGACTAGCATAGTTAAAGTAACTGTGAGAAATTTGTTTTTTCTTTTAAATTCTTATTTAAATTTCAGATTTTGCCAGATGAAGGCCTTGCATTTCTCTAAGTTTCTTGTCTCTGCACTCTTACAAATACTGGTGATTTCTTTGCTAAGACCAGATGACCCACGCTTCTATCCACCAGTAGCTATTGCTTCAGATTCTCCCGTTTTGGGATGGACTGGCATGGAGTATCCTCTATTAACAAGCTCATAAAGTTTTATTGGGTCTTTGTTACCTTCTCTGGACCATTCAACATGAATGTTTTGTAAATTGGAGCTGAATAAATTGCATACATTTAAGTTCAGACCAATGTACAAAAGTCTGCCACACTTCTAAGACTTCCCTATGCATGTAAAAGATGCTGACTCTTCTTAAGTCCCCTTAAAACCACTGAGAACTAAGAGGCAAAACATCTTCAGGAAATGAAGCTTCATGTGACAAGCAAAAAATTGAGAAAATGGTCAGCGTGACAGGAATCTGAGTTTTTTCCTTTGGTCTTGGCCAAGGAGTTTGTGGAATATGGGAACAATTACAGTGCGATTATGGGGCCGCATTTTGCCTTCAGCTGCAATAACGTGATTTTGGCATTATTTTGTGAGATGGTCTGGTGCAATTGCCTTACAGACACAGAAATTCTGGGACTGTGCTATGCAGAAGGTTGATGCAGTGGCCAGAGCAGTCCAGTTGACATTCAAATGCATTGGGTGGGTTGTGAATCCCTCCTAAGGAAAACAGTTTGAGCTGATGTGAGGGAGAGCACACACTGGCTAGCATGGGGCTGGCTCTCAAGCAAATCTGGCCATAAGACATAACAAGTTTCCTTGTCTGCTCATGTCCTGTGCTCACCTCAGTCCTTTGATGCCTTTGCAGCCCGGCCCAGGTTCACCCAGCCTGCCAAGATGAGGCGCAGGGTGATCGCCCGCCCCGTCGGCAGCTCCATCCGCCTCAAGTGCGTGGCCAGCGGCAACCCCAGGCCTGACATCACCTGGCTGAAGGACAACAAGCCCCTCACTGCCCAGGAGATTGGGGAGAACAAGAAGAAGAAGTGGACGTTGAACCTGAAGAACCTGAAGCCCGAGGACAGCGGGAAGTACACCTGCAGGGTGTTTAACAAAGTCGGGGAAATCAACGCTACGTACAAAGTGGAAGTGATCCGTAAGTGCAGCTCTGGGAGGGCGAGCAGAGAGGGGCTTTGAGAAAGGGACTGGCTCAGTCAAGACAGTGTGGGGTGGCAAGGGAGCAGAGCCTGGTCCGTGCTCTGACACCTCCTTGCAGGTACTGAAGTGTGGACATGTGTTGGGAAGTGCTAAAAACATTAGAAAAAACGCTGCTGGAACTCTAGAATGAACCTGAAACCTGGGCAAGACAGAGTAGCAAGAAGACAATTGAGGAGATGAAATGAGGAGAGGTACTTGGGAAACAATCATCTCCAAGGCACCTGCATGGTGAAAGTCATGCCCAGGTCAGTCTTCCACAAGAGAACCAATTCAAGGACAGACAGAGAACTAACAGAGAAATTCCTTTCAAGTACCGTGGCTGAGGGAGGGAAATATCTAGGATAGCCCAGATTAGTATGTCAGAATGGGGGAAACCAGGCAATTTTAAATTTAATTGAGAAGTTTCCCAAGGGAAACTTGAAAAACAAGAAATCTTATGGTTAGAGTGACTAGCCAGACAAAGCTTTAGGGCCAGATTCTAAAAAAGGTTTGGCCATCTGAAGGTCCAGGCAGGTAGAAATTAATTACTAAAAAAACCCCTCCAAACCTTAAAAACATCCACTAGGATCCTGTCTGTATCTTTAGATGCCTACATAGCTTTAAAGATTCAATCCTCAGAAGATGAGCTGTGGGGGATTACCCTGCATTGTGGTGAGGTAAATTGCTCCTCTTACTATCTAGCTATTCTGAGTCTTGCTCTCTAATCTTCTGTTTCCCCTATTATTGCTGAGGATAATTATACTCAAATCCTTCCTAAGTTTACCAGAGAAGAGCTCTTATTCTTAAATCATTGTGCTTTGCCTATGACATCATCATAAGTTGTCGTGGAAATGATTACAGAGTGGCCAAGTCAAGAAAGAGAAGATGAGCTGAGTGGAGGGAAGATTGAATAGCCTTCATTAATGAGGAGCAGGGCCATGGAGGGCTGCTTCCAGCCACTTGGAAATCATGTTGTTTGTCTGTGCATACAATTTAGCATGAGAAAGTTTATCCCAGTGTGAAAGATTGTTCTTAAAGGTAAAGATCTGTTCTCTGATAAGTCCTTTCCCTAGAACCGCAGGAATTAAAAGCACATGTGGGAAGCTCTGTTGGGCTCTGAAGGCACAAACCTGCTGGACATCTGGGATTGATAAAGATGCAGCTGTGTGGAGACAGTAAAAACATGTGTTTACACTAAAACCAGGAGCAGAGGCAGGGAAATGAATCAAGCCCCATCCTAATGGCAGCTGTGGCATTTTCACTTCATCAAAACCAGACAGCACCAGGAACAAACCCCTTTCTGTGTCCCTGTTTATCTTGGTTTTTATCAACTTAAAGATGTATGTAACCTTTGTTTTCATTAGCTTTTGCTGGCTAGGAATGAAAACAGTAACCAAAGCTGGAACCAGAGTCAAGGAGATAAGGGCATTAAGCAGTTTTCAGACATCTTTCTATTTTTAACATCGTTCTGTGGAGCATTACAGGTTTTATTCAATTTCCTCCTTTTTTTCCCCTCCCCTGAGCCTCCTGCTTATCTGGGTCTCAGTCTCCCCAGCTGTGATTGTTGCTCACAGTCCAAAGGCAAAGCCTACAGAGACTACTGTGGTATTTTTGTTTCCTAAGCACATCTTTAGAGCCCTCAATATTGAAAGTATCCCGAGTTTTTGAAAGAGGGTCCATTGTTCCTTCCTTTCACTCCAAAGCCAGTGCTGGTGGGAGCTGTTTTGTTACATGCTCAATCCAACAGTGTTTACCATCAAAAGGAGTTGATGATTGCCAGCAGTTACCACCCACTGTGATACCATAATTTCTCCTGTGCCTAGAACAGAGGTTTGCATTACCTCCTTGTCTGGAAACTGTGACTGATTTATCTGATCCTAATACTAAAAAAGATCCAAACATGCCTCAGAAGGAGGCGTACATTTTTCCTTTCACTTCATGTGGTGTTGACTCAACCTTAGACTTACGATCCTGCTGGAAAGGATGGTCTTGTGAAGCTCTTCCAAAATATGAGGGCTCAAAGGGAAACCATCGTTTTCTCCAGGTTTGGTGCAGGTAGAAAATCAACTTCCTTGTTATAAACAGGAAGATTCAGGTTGAGCATGAGAACATGCTAAAGCCTCAGACAATGGAGGAGTTGTTTGGAGAGCATCTACCATTGGAGGCTTTGGCAAGAGGCTGGCAGGAGAAGTTTGCAGAAATCTCAGCCTGCCTTGGGGCAGGCAGTTGGACTAGACTAAGATTTTGCATCCCTCCTACACCTTTCCCCTGCGTTTCCGCATCTGCAAGTTCCTGAGGCTGGCAAACCCATGGAGCTCCCTGTGTTTGTGTGCAGAGAGGACGAGGTCCAAGCCCATCCTGACGGGCACCCACCCCGTGAACACCACGGTGGACTACGGGGGCACCACGTCCTTCCAGTGCAAGGTGCGCAGCGATGTCAAGCCCGTCATCCAGTGGCTGAAGCGCGTGGAGTACGGCACGGAGAGCAAGTACAACTCCACCATCGACGTGGGCGGGCAGAAATTCGTCGTGCTGCCCACGGGGGAGGTCTGGTCCCGCCCAGACGGCTCCTACCTGAACAAACTGATGATCACCCGAGCCAAGGAGGAGGACGCAGGGATGTACATCTGCCTCGGGGCGAACACCATGGGCTACAGCTTCCGCAGTGCTTTCCTCACTGTCCTGCCTGGTGAGTTGTGATGTTCTTCCCACCTCTGCTATCAGTCTTCTGTGTCATGGTGTGGCAGTGTTCCTCACTCGGGGTCATCAAATTTGGTGGTGGTGTTCACAGGGGTCCCCAGACGAGGGAAGAGAATCTCTTCCCTCCATGTCCCAGATGGCTGACTTATTAATTTATGATATCTATTATATTAAAAGAAAATGATACAGTAAAACTATACTAAAAGAACAGAAGGAAGGATTTCATCAGAAGG
>JAHXMQ010003319.1:56128449-56142667 GCA_020466415.1 Ammodramus savannarum pratensis
TTGCATTCCACAGCAGCAGATAATTATTGTTTGCATTTTGTTTCTGAGCCCTCTCAGTTTCTCAGGAGAAAAGATCCTAAGGAAAGGATTTTCCATAAAATATGTCTGTGACATCATGGTATTTATTCATTCAGCTGCTGTTGCCCATTGGCATCCTGGCCCTCTCTGATGCTGTGCTGATTTAGGCTAGCCCAGGTCTGATAAGAATGACTGGGGGACTGATTTGAGTCAGTCCCTGCTGAAATCCTGTTGATGGTATTTCCTTTTCTCCCTTTGTGGGAAATAACCACAGGATCACAGAATGAGTCAGGTTGGAAGGGACCACTGCTGGTCATCTGGTCCAACTCCCTGCTCAAGCAGGGTCAGTCCAGAGCATGTGGCACAGGATTGTGTCAGGATGGTTCTGGAATATCTCCAGTGAGGGAGACTCCCCACCCTCTCTGGGCAATCTGTTCAGTGCTCGGTCACTGCACAGTAAAGGAGTTCTTCCTCATGTTCAGGTGGAATTTCCTGGGCATCAGTTTCTGCCCTTTCTTTGTGTCCTATTGCTCAGCATCATGGAGCAGAGCCTGGTCCGTGCTCTGACACCATCTTACAGATACTTACAAACATTGTTGAGGCCCCTCTCAGTCATCCAGGTGACATAAATTGAATTATCTACTCCTGTATGAAAGATGAGCAAGTTGGGGAAAGTTACTGCAGTTGCAGACACTAAATCACTGCAGGATGAGAGAGGGGAGCTGAATAACAGCACAGTTTGCATCCTCATTCCCTAAAATTCCTCCTTTCTCTTGCCCTTATTTATATTGCTTTTACTGGTAAAAGGAAACAATGATACAGGCCCATAAAATGAGGGAAGAATAAAAACTGAGTCGCAAAGAAATGAAATGAATGAGTGTGAAGAACAGAATGATTGATTAGTTAAATTTTTATCCAATGGTCCCCTGGGGCCCCTGTACCAAACTCAGAGCTGCTGCCTTCCCTGCCCAGGCCTCATCCAGCTGAGACTGCATCATCTGTGTTTGAGACTCACCATCCTGCCTGGGCATTTGCTCCTCTGTCTGCTGACTGAGCAGCTCTACCTGATAAACATTTTGGATTTAGGACTACAACTGAAAGGCCTGTAAATATCAAGGAAAAGGCAGCATGGGTGGGATGTAACTCAAAGCCTCTGGGAGTTTCTGAGCGATGAGAGTCTGATCCAGCTCCCACTGAAACCAGGGGGAGACTTTCCGTGGGTTTAAATGGGACTGCAGTGAGGCCCCATGCCAGAACCAGAGCCTGTAGGGCTGTTGGTGTTGGCAGTGATGGAGAAGGAGAACCCAGCTTGCCCTAAGATGCAGAGATGTGGTTGTAAAGCCACGACTTAAAAAAGACCATTTTGCTTGTAAATCTACCACATTTGACATTGACAGCTCTGAGGAACATGGATGAATATCAAAACACTTTCCTTTCAGCCCAGCATAGGATTTCTGCCAACCAGCATGAAGACTTCTGTTTTGTGTGGTCAGCTGATAGGTCAGGTCTCTGATCTTGTCACGTTTTTAACAGGGGGCTGGGCCAGACTCGCCTTCCAGCCTAAATTATCCTGTAATTTCCAGAGCTGGTGAATCAAAATTTCATCTATTAAGGCCAAAGCATAGGTCCTACAACTTCAAAGAGGCCACATGGTATATATTTAACATTTCAAGCTACCCATAGGATTATTTGTCAAGGAGGGAAAAAGACATTAGTGTCTTAAAGAAGTTTAGCTTGAAAGTTAAGTGGTAGATGTTTGAATATAACATATTGAATGATTAGGATAGCCTGTGGTTTTGGAAGTTTTGGAAGTTTTCTGGGTGTCTCCCTGCAGGCTGAATTCTGTGCCTGGGTGTGTTTCAAGGCACTGGATATTCCAGCTGGTAGCTATCTAGACAAGGATTTTCACAGCTAAAATCCTACCCCAGGACTCCTTTTGGGTCTATAAATGAGGAGATCAGGCTGAGAAACTGGAGTGGCTACCCAGGGATAGCCGCTGATTGCCAGCTGCAGAGAGATAAATGAGGAGGTAGTTGTGAAAGATGATGTCCAAAGCATCTTATCTCCTCCAGCAGCTGAATTTACTGCCCTTGGAAAGCCAGCAGCCACCCCAAAGAGACTGGTGGAGGTAGAGCCCATTTGGGATAGGAAGCTGGGGCACACTTCAATGCTGAATGAATTTTCAGTTCTCCATGGCTTGGGAACCAAGGAGGGGCCACCAGCTCCCCTACATTTTCCCATCTTTCAGCCTTCCTCCCAGCCACAGAGGAAAGTCAAGCCAGCACCTCCAAAACCCCTCATTCATTCTCCCAGCCGTGGTGGAGCACTGCTGGGTTCTCCAGGATTGCCAGACAGGATTTCTAGAGAGGGTCTGAAGCCCTGAAGGCACAGCTACAGCTGGCAGAGGTGGGTGGGCAGCGTGCTGTGGCTCTGTGCAACCTGGGCTGGTGACAGTGAGGTTTTACTGGCTTGTGTCCTTCAGTCTGGGCAGCAAAGCCCATTCTGTCACAGAGTGAGAGCGTTAGGGAACTCTCTCAGGCTGGCTCTAGTGTGCATCCACTAAAGCCTGGATAAGAGAGTTGTAAAATCCCCCAAAGACTCCTCTCCTGACCCCCAAACCAGAGAAAATTAGTTGCTTGTCCTTCCAGGAACGCTGAAAAGCAAAGCAGTTACCAAACATCGCGCGCTGGCTGATTTCTCCCTCGTTCCCTGCTCTGGCAGGGTTGCTGGCAGTCTGTCCAGTTCCCTGCTCTGGCAGGGTTGCTGGCAGTCTGTCCAGCAGCCAGCCCCAGTGTGCTATGTGTTCTGAACCCATTAACCCTTTCTGTCTCTCCGTGCCCAGATCCCAAGCCTCCCAGCGCGCCTGTGCCGCCCTCCTCAGCCAGCGGCCTGCCCTGGCCCGTCATCATCGGCATCCCAGCGGGGGCCGTGTTCATCCTGGGCACCGTGCTGCTGTGGCTGTGCCAGGCCAAGAAGAAGCCGTGCTCCCCTCCGGGCCCCGCCGGGCCCACACACCGCCCCGCACCCCGCGAGCGCGGCCTGGCTCCGCTCCCCGACAAGGACTGCATCTCCTCCATCAACTACGACGAGTACATGGCCCAGCAGCAGCACCTGCTGGCCCAGGGGCCCGGCCTGGCCCCGGCCATGGCCCCCAAAATGTACCCAAAGATCTACACGGACATCCACACCCACACGCACTCGCACGTGGAGGGCAAGGTGCACCAGCACCAGCACATCCAGTACCAGTGCTGAGGGCTGGCCCCGCGGCTCCTCCGGGCTTTTCTCCCTCGTGGTACCTCAGCAGAGACTGCTCCGAGTCAGCTCAGCACTGCCAGCAACAGGCAAAGCAGACAGAAAGGGTTATATATGTAATTTTAAATATATATATATACATATATATATAATTGTATATGCGTGTGTGTATGTGTGTATATATATATGTGTATATATCTATATCTATCTATATAAATATATATATAATAGAGAAAGACACAGAGAGAAAAGAGATTTTTGTTTTTTAATTATTGCAATCAGGATGTAGCCGAGGAATAATGAAGGAACTCCAATTCACTGCAGAGAGGCAGCTGTCTCCAGCAGCAGAGCCTTCCTGGATATTTCAATCAGAGTGGCAAAAAGTGAGATGGGACGCAGGGATGTGAACCAGCAGCTCGTTCCTTGTGTTCCTGAAGGGAGCAGGCAGAGCCAGAGGTGTGTGGGGTGCTTTCCTGGCTGGGCCTGGATTCCTTCCTGGGCATTCCTTGTTTTGGTGGGGAGCCCCAGACCTCTCCTGCCCTGAGTGACTCAAGCTCTGACACACCTGAGGCTCAGTGCCAAAGCACCAGGAGACACAACCCATTCATCTCGTCCAGGGAAGGAAAAGAAAACAAGAGGGTCTGAATAAAACAATTTCTGTTCACAAGGTGAAATGCCACGTGCTTCTCTGTCGTGGTCAGCACAATCAGCTAACCAAGCTGGTTGGTTCAGTTTCTGCAAGGTGAAGGCATCTTGTTTCCCATGGGATGTTCTGCAGATCGGCTCCACTCCTCTGGTCCCAGGACTCAGTGCCACTGCCAGGAAAAAGGAAAGAAGGAAAAAGGAACATTGTACAGAACACCTTTATATTTATATTTAAGAAATAATAATAATTAATAATAATAATTGAACTGCTGATGGTGAAGAAAGCAAAACACACTGTCCTTCTCTGATGGCTTAGAGTGACAAGCTACTGGATTTTCTGCATCAATGCAAAATATGTGAGAGCATTAGAGAAAATAGTAAGAAGCAAAGAGAGTGAAATAATCTTGTAGGAAAAAATTGCATTTGAGAAATATCCACCTAGGTTGTGTGTGGTTGTCCCCTCCCCTCAGATATCACTTCATAAGTGATAAAACACTGCAGTTCAAACAACAGGAAAAACAGAAAGAAGAGAAAATAAATAAAGACCATATTAAATACCTATATGGACTGGGAAGAAATCCAATTGCAAAATATAAAACCTTTGTAATTCTATATAGAGTTTAAACAGAAGTCATGTATATTTAATTTATTTTGTTAAACAAGAAAAAAAATGTATGATATTTTCCTCGAAACAGGCATTTCTATATGTATTTTTGATCAAAGAAAATAAAGATTTTTTTTTCAGGTTCTGTAGATGCCATGCTCAGAACACACTTGATGTAGCTTGTGACCAACTGTGCTTCTCCTACCCTGGAGGCCACCTGTCTCTGTGCCTTTTCCCACCATCCAGGTGCCATCTCCTGTCCCCTCAGGTGCTGCTGGTGCCATCCCATCCATCAGAAAATGACCTTTCCCACTGTCTGTGGGGCTGTGGGGCTCTGCAGTGCCCAGATCCCTCCCCATGGACCCCAGCCATCCTCAGCAGCAGAGTTCTTCTTTCACAGGGAAATCTGGTTCACTGTGCATTTCTGGGGGGTGTGGGGAGGATGATTCATTCGTTTTTTTAAGCCCAGGCCTGCAGTGGTTTGTTGGTTTGGGTTTTCTTAAAGAAAATTTTGTAAGTTAAAATAATAATTTGTGAGGCTGTAAAAGGAACTTTGGCCTCAGGGTGCTTGGAAGGGGAAATCATGAAATGTAGGGGAAACACTTGATTTGTAGCTGCTTTAGGAGGCAGTAGAGGGTGAGCTGGGCACAGGGCGAACACAGGAGCTGCTTCCTTCAGTGGGGCTTGAACCTTTTTAATGCTGCACATCACACAGAGGCACACAGCTCTTCAGGGGCCAGCACTGCCTTTGGAGAAGGCAGGTTCACCAATGGTGGAACTGTTTGTCTTCTTTTCATTTAGAGTTTGATGGTTAAAAAAAAAAAAAAAAAAAAAAAAAAAAAAAAAAAAAAAAAAAAAAAAAAGAAAATTTGAAACATGCTAACTTTTAAGTTTGGAATCACTTCCTTCTCAAGCCTGTTCCATGAAAGAGATCCCCACCAAACCAGCTGCTCCATTTAAAAGTGAAACACTTTATTTAATCTGAAACAAAGCTGTGCTTTAGGCTTTGCTTTTCTCTGAACATTTGTGGAGGTGTTTGCTGTGTGCTGACCCGCAGTGATTTTTTTCTGGTGGTTTGTTTGAATCACCAGCAAACCAAACACTTCCCTGTTTGCTCAGCCGTGGTGCTGAGATGGGGCCCCGATCAGTGAAACACGGAATCAGCTCCTGCTTTCTTCACCAATGCATTCTGCTCCAAAAAGAAAGTCCCTGTCTTGCCTTAGGAGGAGGTTATCCATGTAATAACCCCTGGAGGAAGGCCATCCCTCTCATGTAGAGGTTGTAATAAAGCAACCCATTGATAACTAGTACTGGCTTGCTGTGCCTGGGTGGATTTCACATTTTTGAGGAATTATTTTTCCTTCACAAGGTACCTCTAAGACCTTTCCTGAGTCACTCTGTCCCAAGCCCTACTGCATGCCATTGAATTTTAGGGCTTGATTGTGCCTTGCATATGTTGCAAAGTCTTCCATAGTTTAAATAAATTCAACCAGGTCACACTTATGTATGAATATGTTTTTTATTCAGTGGGAAAAGAGTTGGATGCATCTTCATTCCTCAATAGAGGGTGTTCAAAGAAAACCATTGTCTTGTTTTTGGTAACTGACCCTATGTTGAGCACAGAAGATTTTTCATTTTATGTATTTGTATGCATATAGGCATATAGATGTACATGCAAAGTTGTGATACAGAAGGCAATTGTACTTTTAAAACCATGGAGCTTCAAAGATCAAAGGAATTTTAGGCTTAAAACTCACTATCTTTGTTAATTTTATTTGCATTACAGATCAAACATGGCTTTACCTACCAGTTTGTGCATTTTTTAACTTTGTATGGACAATCTTTCTGTGGTCAGCCCCTTTCAAACTGAAAACTTATCAGACATTGAAGATAAAAAGTGTTCTGTGGTTTTCATTTGGTGACAAATACAATAACTGAACACATCAAAGGAGACAGAATGGCACAGTGTGTCTGTGGCTTTGTAATAAAAGTTGCAGAAAAAAAGGAATAAAAGCCTGGAATTGTGTTAATGTGTTTTAGAGTTCTGTGTTTTGAAGGGAAGTGTGTGTGTGTGTGTGTGTGTGTGTGTGTGTGTGTGTGTGTGTTACACATCAGGATTGAGAGCTGGCAGTGCAAAGAGAATTGTAAAGTTACCTGTGTGCCACATCTTGATCTAGTATTTTGTGTGGGTTCTGTGTATCAAGCAGAGGCATTATTTTTTAAATTATTTGGGAAAGATTTCTGGGTTTTAGTGAAAAAGGGCAGTTTTTAATCTGTTCACCTCTAGAGCCAAATGCTACAACTGCACTTGGAGCCAAATTTTAATTAGCAAGGTGGAATTTTAGACTACCTGGAGTAGATCAAGGTCAAGCTCAGCACCTCCACCTCTCTTAAGGCAAACCTGTGAGTGTCTCACTGCTCACTCCAGAGGCAGTAAATGTCCAAACTGTGACATCTTAAGTTCAGAAAAGCTGGCCCTCACCCAAACTTCATCTTGACCTGACCTGGGCCTCTGACCCCAAAATCCCTGTGCAGAAATTGCACACTTGGGGTAGGAAAGAGGAAATACTTCTCTGTTGACTCCATTTCTGTGGCTGTCTAGAACTTTTGAGAGGTTTGAAATATTGGAATAAAGACCTGGGGGAGATGCAGAGGTGAGCAAACCCTGTGAGATGGTCAGATATTAATGGGGAATTTATCATGGCTTTCCTACCTGGGTAGCACCTCTTCCTACATGAGAACATTGAGCATGCCAAGGACTCAAAATTCTTCTAAGCTGATGATTAACATGGAATAATTGGAAAAGATCCTTACAATAATGGAATTATTTCCTATACAGAAATTGTTCCAGCTCTTGGAGATGCCAGTGGGAAAAATATCCCTTCAATGTCCAGTGGGAAATCAGTCAGACACATGGAGCCATTCCCAGGTTTTTACATCTTTTCCCTGGCTTGCCCATTGGAAGAGAAAGATGGGGCAGAAATTAATGGAATTCATTTCCAATTCCCCAATGTGAAGCCAGACCCACATAAATGGGAAATGCACACTCTTTGGAAGGAGCTATCCAAAGAAGATGTAGACACTGCATCTCTCAAAATCTTCAAGGCTGGGTTCTTTGTGGACAGCATGTCTTTCAAACTGCAACAGAGGAAGTTCAGATGAGATAGCTGGAAAACATTTTTCACTGAAAGAGTGGTTAGGCATTGCAGTAAGTTTTCCAGGGAGGTAGTGGAGTCACTGTTCCAGGAAATGTTCTGGAGGTGACTGGATGTGGCACTTCTGAGATGGTTTAGGGGTGATTATTGTGGTGCAGGTTTGACAGTGGGACTGGATGATCTTGAGGTTCTCTTTCCACCCTGATGATCCTGTAGAGCACCAAGACACAGAACCAAACTGATGAGAAATATTCGAGACCACCAACCAATTAATATCTTCCAGTTACTGATTGCCCTTTAAATCTTTAAATCTCAAACTAGACATAAGGAAAAAATTCTTTCACAATGACAATGATGAAACTCCAGAGAGGCATTCAAGGCAGCATTCAAGGCCAGGTTGGATAAGGCTCTGCGCAATCTGATCTGGTCAAGATGTCCGTGCCCATTGCAGGAGGTGGGACTAGATGATTTGTAAAGGTCCCTTCCAACCCACTCCATGCTCTGTGATCCAAGTGTTCTGGGATGGGTTAGGGTCTGTCATGCAATTGTCCTGGGATGCATCCACCTGCCAGGTCAGTTCTGCATTCTGGACCTGTCAGAAAATGCTGCTAAGTAGGGAGCTGTAGGCATAGACTTTCTATTCACCTTTTCCTATCAGCAGAGCATTTCTTTGCCCAAGATTCTCAGCTTTTAAAAGTTTGCTACAAACGTAAAAAAGCCACGAGCAAATCCCAGCACCAAAAATGTGGATTACTGTAGTTGGAAATTGGAAATAATGGCTGATAAAACCACATTTATAATACTGGTGTTGTATTGACTATTAGGTGGCATATATATATTGTCTGTTTATGGAATGGAGTCTGGAGAAAAGAGAATGCCCATTTTACATTTTGTGTGTGCTTACAAGCTTCAGGTCTTTGTGAGCAATATATGGAGCTATGACCTTTATTTGTCCTCATTTTAGCTTATGCTTTTTTTCTTTCCTCCTTTTTTCTTTTCCTTTCTGTCAGTCTGATGTAATTAGGATTTAACGTATCCCCCAATATGCATGGACATCAGCAAAGCAATGAATATTCCTTTTTTTCCCATTTTCACTAACCAAATCCAGTCCAAAGTGCTATTTCTATCCAAGCTGATCTATGCTTTAGTGAAAGGAGTAATAAATAACATTTTAGACCAGACTTCAAAATGGCTTTTTCCTTTGATCTGAGTAATTAAAGTCAAGCTGCTGACCGTTTTCTGATGGAATTACATGAGTTACACAGCTCTTCATTTGTATCTTATTAAGCATTGTGTGTTATTGATGCTGTCCAAACAATTAGCACCTAAATATGCCCCATATTCTCATAAAGAGGCAGTAGCAGTGTGAATGTTAATGCCCTGGTTAACAGTTTGCTCCCATCCTGAGTCCACCATGGTGCTTGAATGCCATTTAATATCAATCAGGACTTTACTGATGCCCTTCTGAAGTTGTTCTCTTCTGCAATCCTTTAACTGTGCAGCCAAGTGAGAAGAAGTCGAGCACTAACATTAAGTAAAAATGGCATCTCTCTAAAGGCAGGATTTTTCCTAAGTTCACTGCAAGTTTTGGTTATAAGAGGGCGAGCGCTTCACGGCGATCGGTCATTTTGACGTTTTTATGGTGTTTTTATTACCCCTGGCCCATTTCCATACTAAAGAGAACATTTGTAACAATGCTTGGTCGCTCTGTTTTGGTTGGGATCGCGCTTTGTTCGCTGCTGCTGCGCCCAGCAATGCTCTTGGCACACGTCCCCCCAGACCCCGCGGTGTATTTATTCAAAAGGAAGGAAAAAGAAGTGTCTACTAAAACAATAAACTACTACTGCTTGCCTTAACGTGGCCACAGCTTCCTTCTGCTGCAGACAATCAGTTAGAAAAGCTGTTGGGTAAACTTGCTCCTTCTTTGCTGAAAAAATAAATATTCATGAAGCCTGCAGCCACTTTTTTCTGTGCTTTATTACTGGGTTGAAAACTGTGAAGGGTTTTAAAGTTAATGATTTAATCTGAGAGATAAGGATGGAGGTCCAGATCCTGGAACCAATAGGAGCTTGGATTGAAATACTGATGAGGGCCTGGGTAAGGGTTTAAGGCAAATTTTGATGTGTTACTTTAATATTAATGTTACCCTCCATATAAGGATAGGTTCAACCTAATATTAATTTTATTATTAATTTTATCAATTTTATAAATATTGAAAATTGAATACACTAATATATTCACTAATGCTGTCTGAGACAGGAGGTGAATGTGAAAAGAGGAATCATGGATGGAAGGGAAGATCAATTTAAAAAAGGAAGGGAGGGGTGTCATGTCACCAGAGGTTTCCAGGGTCAAGACAAGCCAAGGCTTTGGCCACTCCACACGTGTTGGATCCCAGGAGGCAGCTGGAGAACCTGTGGGGACTTCTTCAGACCCAGGACAAACTAGAGCCCTCAGTGTCCACTGTGAAACAGGCAAATTCTCTTGGGCCCATCACTGCAGAACATCTTTTATTTAAAGTGTGTTTGTATCTTCTCTGGCTTGCAAAGACAAGGAAGGATGTTTTAAAATTTAGATTCATCTTTTTTGTGACTTGGGTAAATTAACAACAGAGTAATCATAAGATTCCTAAAGCAGGGAAGAGAAACTGGCACTTCCCAAAGGTGGTTTGGTTACCGCGTGGAGAAGAAGATCCTCAATGTCGTTCCCTCTTCCACTAAAGCCAACAAGATAAGCTGAGTTTGTTACCCAGCTCCCATGAAACAAAAGGATGAACCTGGATTTGACAATGAAATACAATGCTGGAAAAAAATACATAAATATGCAGCAAATAGGTGAAGTGTCCATTTATGTTACCTTTGCCCAAACTGGCCTCTGCCACGGCTCAGAGGGAGCCAAGAGCTCTCCCACTGGACATCACCAGAGGAGGGTTTGATGTTTATCTGGAACTCCCTTCCAAAGTGCATTCGTGGTAGAGGCTGCGTGTAAGGACAGGTTCAGCTCTCTATCACGGAGAAGTGATAAAACACTTTTCTCTCATTTTGGTTCTTAAGGCCTAATACTCCCATATGCCAGAAAAGATTTGTAAGGGGCCATAAAGTCAGCACAGCTCTGTTTGCACTTGTTTTTTGGTTCCTTGACAGTGCTGCTGGGGCCTCTGTGCAAACATGACTCTGCAGTCAGCATTTAAAGTGCCAGTCCCTGCAGCATTTGAGCTGATTTTCCCTCTTGGCTGGAATGGACCCAGAAACCAAAAGCTGGAAAATCACATGGGCAAATCAATGTCAAAATAGCACTTAGAAATAACCTACTAATTAGATAATGATAACATATGATATACATTGTGTACATAAATGGTAACTCTCCATTTCCAGAGTGTCCTCACACGTTTTTGACCACTAAAATAATCTAAATCTTTGTGAATCATAGCAATAATCACTCTCACTGTATAGAAGAGAGTGTGTCTGAGTTCCAAGCTCAGTTCTCATCCAGTGGAAGGCACAGCCAGTCTGTTACTCTGTTCAGGATCTTCACTTGTCCTTTTTCCTTCCAAAACATTGCCTAAAAGGTGAAGCTGTTTCCCCAGGTGCTGGATGAGGCAATCAGAGTGGTTTGGGTTAAACTTGGCTCCATGGAAGTCACTGGGATTCTTATTTTGGATTTTTTGGGAGGCAAGCTCATTTCCTTTAAGAAGCTGGCAGCCTTCTGACAGCTGCTGTCATCAGCACTCTGGTATAGAATTTTTTTCCCTTTATTTTCTCGACAAGTATGTACAAGAGAAATGTGAGGGGAAATTTGTGCCATCCTGGAGGAACTGTGCAAGATGTGTCAACATCAAACCTTTGTCCTATAGCTACTAAAGAAATTCAGTTGTGTGTGGCACCAATTCATGCATGTCAAGCATTCAGAAGCTTCTCTCTAAGATCATGTGTTGTCCTTAAGAAAGCTGGGGGGCAAAATCATTATAAATAATTCACATTTCAACTATGACTAAACGGAAATTTTACCAAGCAGGTTCAAATAATTTATTAAACACTGTTAGGTCCCTCCAGGAGTATCAGGCAACAAATGATAGACAATATTTTGGCAGTAGAGAGAAGTGGTTGCTTCCAACAATTATGGATGACCAGGCTGTCCAGGAAACATGTTTGGATTATTAATCTTGATAGTTTTTCATTGTTGAGATTGTGGTTGAAGATAGCAGTGCAGGGACAAGCATACCAGGTGTGGATTTCTTTCTAACTATATGTTAAATTTTCAATATTTGGCTACTCAGAATTCTAAAGAATGGTCATGAAAAATATGAATTTCCAAAATCTTCTGTGTCATTAAAATTCAGGGCCATTAAAAATAATTTAATATAAAGATACATTCCTGATGCTTTTTTCACTTTACAGCAATCATGAAGAGAGTTTATAGAGACAAAATCTATGACTGTTGTATTTAGTGAGGAAGTTACAGTTATTTTATTCTGGTTAATGTATGTGTCACCAGTGCTGGTCAATAAGGAAAGCCATTTTGTTGTTTCCAAAACTGTCAAATATTTGAGCTGTCCCCTGGTAGTATTTTTAATACTTTCAGTCAATGTCCCTAGGATATTTCACAGTATTTGGAACTAAAAACCAGGGTTGTTTTTTTTTTTTTTTAATTTAGCAGATTAAATGTGTAGAGTTAGAGACATGTTCTGGTCTTTGCCTCTGGCAATGCCTGTGCAGTATGTAAGGAAGACAAGTCAATAATTTCCATTTTTCCAAGGCACAATATCAAAACTGGAAGCACCTGAGTTCCGTGAGTCTGCCTGGGGCCCCAGCCTGGCGTGCTCTTCTGTCCAACCTTCCTTTGAAAGCTCCATCAGCGTTTCCTTTTAAAACACACCCAGAGGGTTTGACACCTTTTTGTGTGATAATCAGGTGCTGGTAACTCTTACTGAGGTGTGAGAGAAGGGCTCTGCACATTGCAGCCCTTGCAAATCTTCCATCCAAACTCCTGAGAATTGCCCCAAATCCGGACTCTCTGAGCACCTCAGCCGGGCATCCTGAGGTTTTCCCTTGTGTGGGGATGGAAATAAATGGAAATAAATGCTGTGGAGAGGCAGGGGAAGGAGGAAGGGGCTTTCAAAGGTGCATGAGAGCTGTTCAGGTGACAGCCCAGCATTTCCACCTCCTTGCAGCCACTGTGGATGCCCCTGGGCCCTGAGCAGGGTTGTGTGGATGGAGATGAGGGGCACCATTCCCCTGGAGCTGTCAGATCTCTCTGCACCAAGAATGAAGGCTGTGCTGGAAGGGATGGGCTGGAAATGGCTCCATCCAGCATACCTCAGGCAAACATGCTGGGCAGGGAGCAAGTTGCCAGGACCCATATTTGGAAGTCTTTCATGGCCATCATCTGCCATCATCTCAAGCCAAGAATCATAAGCATTATAACAAGGAGATATACTTGAGCACAGAGGATTACGGTTTTCTCAAGGATTGTTGTCATAAACCCCATGGTGGGTAGAGCTTAACATAGTTTGTGATAATAACTGGGTATCACGTTGCCCACAGCATCAAAAAATGACAGCAAAATTCAGCAGCAGGTGGGCAGCTTTAATTATATAGGCTCCAAAGGGAATAAACACTGGGATGGTTTTTACTGTCTGTCTGGGATGAGTCAGTCCACAATGACCCCACTGGTGCGATTTGGTGAGAGTAAAGCAGCTAGCCCATATTTAACCATGCAAAGTTTCTTTTTCTTTTTTTCCCCCTCTCCCTGTGAGAGCAGAGAAAACAGGATTTGTAGGAGGAACTGGGGGATGTGTTGCTGTCAGTGATTTGCACATATCTGAAGCAGGGAAGCAGAAACAGAGGAAGCACTCGAACAGCTGGGGCTGCAACAGATGTTCTCCAGACAGCTCTGCCTCAGGAAGATGCAGCGCAGCAACAGGTCATGTTACAGAAACAGAAAATTAAAAAGAGTGATTTTGCATGCATGAGCACTGGCTCCCCAGGCCTGGCAGCCTGAGTGACACTGAGCTGGGGGAGGCAGCTGGGACCCCTCTGAAGAGATCATTGTGTCCCTTGCCACCACAGCCTGTCTTTCCAACACAGAGATGGCTCCAGCAGAAATAACCACACTCCCAGTGTGGAAACACAGGAGGGGTGAGTGCAAAATCCCCTCAACATTTCTGCAATTTAAGGGTGGATTCCCAATTTCTTGGGCTTTCTGCCTCTCTTCCTGCAGGTCACTGAGTGTGGATTTTCCTTTATACTGACCTAGAAAATGAGAATGGCTGCAGGAAACTTGCCAGGAATCTCAGGACATTATTCCCTGCAGTCCTCAGACAGGATGAGCAGGCCCTGTTGTGGTGAAGCCAGGTGGTGATGTCCCAGCTGGAGCTCCAGAGCCATCCAAAGCTCCTCACTAACCAAAACTCCCCAGAGAAGGTTCCAGAGCATGGCTAGGACAGCTCTGCCCTTGCCCTTGCCTTTTCTCTTAGCTTTGCGACTGAAGAAGAAGAAGTTGAGATTCCTCAGCTCTGATTTTTAAGATTGTTTATTTTCTCTTA
>JAHXMQ010003319.1:56142767-56192380 GCA_020466415.1 Ammodramus savannarum pratensis
CAAGGTCTCTGAGCCCCCTGCCAGGGTCTGGAGCCCTCCAGAGCAGCCAGAGGAATGTCCTGGGTTCTGACACCTTCCTTTCCTTCAGATAAAGAGAGTTCCTAGCTGCCAGGTCATAGGGTTTCTTGAGAGATCTCCAGTATTTTCCTTGAAACTGAGCTGTTTTGCATCCAGGAATACAATACTGATGAGGTCAGAGGGTAAACTGGGAGCACAGAGGGCAATATCTTGTACTATTATTAAATTTTTTTCCCAAACTGGGCATAATTTATTTCCACAATGAGCAACATTATGAAAAAAGAAACTGGCCCTCTTCACTGTTTCCCTTTGGGTACACAGAACAATTTTCTTACCTTCCTGTCTAGTTGCTTTATTTCAGTGTGTCCCAAAGGTTTTCCTCATTTAATTATTTTCATTAAAAAACTGAACATTGCCCTCTTACACTTAGTGCTTTCAATATGTAAAAATTGCTGATGTTTTTCACAGGTATCTTATTCAGCTTTGCCACTATGATGCTCTAAAAAAGCTCCATCAGTAAATGGAAATGGACTCAATGGGATATTAAATATATTTAAGTAAACACATTAAGCAAGCATTAAGAAAAGTGAGCACTCTTAACTCGATGAAATGAGCACACAAGGGCCCCATAATGGCAGTTTCATTACAAACAGACTCCTGTACACAGACTCACATGTTCCAGCCCTCTCTCCTAACATGAGAAAAGTGTGATCTGTCATGTCTTTGCATGATATCACTGCTCTGCTGGCATTGAAATATTGTATTTATTGCACTGTGCAATGCTTGGGACCAAAAGCATTGTGGTTCTGAGTGGAAGGGCCTCACTTTGTTGTGTCTCTTCAAGTTAATCAGAAACCCAGAGCCCACCAAATAACCAAATTTCCTATTTACAAATAGGGGCAGCCACTGGGGATATCTTGAAATATTTTAATCTCTTTAACCACCCATTTCTAGAGTAATTTCATTCAGCCTTTAGCACACCTCATGCTGCAGAACAGTGCATTTTGCCACTGAAATCCTGTGCAGGAGCTGCTGCAGCCACTCTGGCTCTGCAAAGGGCAGTGTGGGCACCTCTTGATGGGAAATTGTGCAGACAAATCTAACAGAGCAGTCCACAGCCATCCTGACAGTCACTGCTCAAAATCTTTATTGGGGGCTGATGAATAGAAACCACCTATACAAAATTCAGGGAATGATTTCTGGGAAAAGGAAAGAGGAACTGGGATTTCTTGTACACGTGTTTTCTATATTGCACTCATAATTACTAATTGCTTCCTCACTTGGGATTACAGGATATTATTTTAAGCTTCAGAACATCAGTGACATGTAGGGATAGATTGATTGCAAATCTCTATTTTTTCTATTTCTGAATAGGGATTACTTGTAAAACCTGGATATTTTCCTTACCTGGGAGATTAGGGTAAGGTTACCATTCCAAGCTGTCCTGTATTTCTGGTCCAGACCAGTCCCAAATTGCCATCTCTTTCTGTTCCTGACCTCCTTTTAGCTTTCACATCTCCCTCCCCCTTTGGGATCATCTTTGCAATAGTGCCCAGAAAAGCCCCCTCTCTGCAAAGGAAAAGATATAGAGTTGAAAAGGCAAGTTGGATTTTGGGGAAACATTTTCAACTATTTTCCTTCTGCTCATGGGACCTTGCTGGTCCTGTGACCATCCAAAATTACAGCAATGAAGAATGATCAATGACCAAGGACTGGTCAAGTCACTGGGTTTCCTTATTGACCAATACTGGTCACAGGACTCCTGTGGGAACAGAATCACAGAATCACAGATCACAGAATCACAGATCACAGAAGCACAGAATCACAGATCACAGAAGCACAGATCACAGAATCACAGAATCACAGAATCACAGATCACAGAATCACAGATCACAGAATCACAGAATCACAGATCACAGAATCACAGAATAATGAGGTTGGAAGGCTGCAGAGATGATACAGCCCAGAGTCCAAACCAAGGAAAAAAAGGTGTGAAGAGGAACAGGGGGAGAACAGGGGGAACACTTGAATCTTCTCTCTGGGAGGCTTTTCTAAAACATCAGCTTTGGCATGGTCTGGGATGCTTCAACTGGACAATCTGCAGATGAGGGAGACACAAGAGGCTGCTTCAGGAACTGAGAGCCTTTTTAGGGTGAAGTGCTGTGAATAAATGACCAAAGCCAGTGACAGTGTGAGAAATCAAAAGGAGCCATAAGAGCATAAAAAGTAGGGAAAGTTTGAGGTCAGCTGCTATAATTCAGTATAACTGCACCCTCCTCTCTGACCTCCACAAGAGCTACAGCTTTCATGCTTGATTCTAAGCAGGAGATGCACAAAAAACCCCAAATTAATTCAGAGAAATAGGAGGAAGCTGAGTTGAAAATGAGAGAATGGGTTGATCATTTGGCTTAGTCTACTCAACAATTTTCATTATACCCTCCATGACCATATTCCAGTTGAGAGGGGAGTGTTTTCTCTCCATCTGTTGATGGAAAGAAACCTTCACAAGGGATGGTTTGCTCTGCCTGGAGAACTTGGCACCACAGGTCAGTAGGAAATTTGTTCCCCATCCTGTGAGAAGTTTCAGAGATTTTGCTTTTCCTGTCCTGTAATAAATAAGAAGAACAAGTACAATTCTCCACGCCAAACTTTTCCTCCCCAATTTCAGATTGGTTCTACAGAAATTTTTAATCTGAAGCATGTGGGACCAGTTTATTTCAATTCTGATATCTAAAGATCAGGAAAAGCTCTTGGGAAGTGTAAGTGTACTGCAATTTCAATGGTACTTTAGAATAAAAAGAAATCATTCATTTAAGGAAAAAATAAAAAGACACAGAGTTGAAAAGAGTATTTTTAAAATGTTTGGTCTGGAGAGTTTACCTTCCCCAAATGTTCCTCTGAGAAGGTTGGATTCTGACAAAGCAGTTTCCAGGAAATGTGGCTCCTCTCATGCCAGTTTGGGAGATCCTGCAGTGTTTGGGAGATCCTCATCTCTGGATCCATGCCTGGGACATTGCCCTTAGAGCTGTGTGGAAGAAGCTCACACTGAGGTTTCTTTATTCAAAATCATGGGCTGGATAAGTTGAACTGACCAGCAAGAGGGATTTTTTGTTGCTAGATGGTCAGGCAATACATGTGAGCTGATGGGCAACTTCTCAGTGGCTTCATGATCTTCCCCCCACTCCTTTTTGTTTCTTTTAAAGGATTGTTGGGGAACTGGAATAAACAATCTAACACCTAAAGATGGAAGTACATGATCCAGACACTCTCTGTCATAACCTGGAGCAGCAGGCAGTCTGGTATATCCAAAATATAAAGCACCAGGTATTCTGGAGACTGGGAGAGGATCCAAAACCGAGTTAACAGGGCATTCAGATTAGAATAAAAGAGACCTTATTTGAGGAGTTATAAATTCACTGAAATGTGTTCCATGTATAGGAGGAACAAGAGGTCACAGAAGTGGCCAGTTTGGCTTACACTAGGCACCAAGGGCAAAGAGCTGGCAGAACACACTCTGCATGATGCCAAAGAAATCAAATGTAGCTTGCTGCAGCCCAGGGAGGCCAAGGGACCCATAACACAAAGAGATGCAATTGTAACTTGGTCAGTCCCCTGACGCCAGCGTGGTGCTGGAGCTGGAGCTGCAGCTTTTCCATCCCAAACAGGGTTCATTGTGCATTTCACCATGTAAAGCTGCTCCCCTCTCTGAGCTGCAGCTTTTCCATCCCAAACAGGGCTCATTGTGCATTTCTCCACATAAAGTTGCTCCCACAGTGAATTGGAGCTGCAGCTTTTCCATCCCAAACAGGGCTCATTGTGCATTTCACCATGTAAATCTGCTCCCCTCTCTGAGCTGGGGCTTGGGTTTTCCTCAGGCCACAGATGGGAGGAACGTGTGAGAAATGAAGGGCATGTTCCATGGGCTATTGCAGAGAGACCTTCCCTCTCCCTGCTCTCCTCACCACACCAAACCCCCTTCCCCTCTGTAGGAAAAACCATAATTACACCAGGGGACATAATGATCCAGCTATAAGATGGGTGTAGACATTGGAGGGGGTCTCTCCAATGTCACAGATGTGTAGGTTATTATTTGGGGCAGCAGAGTTTTGCACAAGACACTTCAATTCTAGTATTCTTTGAGGGAAGGGAGAGGAATTACTGACCTGATTTAGTGTTTAGATTTAACAAAAGTACCTCCATCTGTTAATCCCACATGAAAATCATCCCCTTCAGCATTTTAATTTTTTTTTTTTAATAGAGGCACTAGGCTAAGCCCAGAGTGCTGGGGTTTGTGAACTACCTTCTTCAGGACTTGCCTAATTAGGATTTAGGAGCAGGGTCTAATTCTGGTCCTTAAAGCCTTCTCCTGAATCCTGTACCATTCATATGTGCTTTAGTCTTTGGCTCTGATCAACACAGCCCTACAGAGTCTGGCTTCCCTATCTCTGCATGTTAAATAACAACACAGGGATTTATAAATCCTGTCAGAGTTTGGCTGTGTGTTGGTTTAATCTCCCTGGATTGCTGTTTCTAAATATTTATGTTACCTGAATATTCTGAGATTTTGTTTCAAACTTAATAATCGGCTGTAGCCCAGTTAGCCACAAAACCAGCCTTTGACATGCACAATGCCTGGAGAAGAGAATAATCTTGAGTGTTTGGAAGGTACTTTGCCCATGGCAATGCATAAACACGCTGATGTGGGGTTTTGTGCACGTAGGAATAAATCACTTTTGTTATCACTTCTGAAAAGTTAATCTGGAGCACAGTTTTCTGTGCAGAAATTGAAGGGACACTTACCACCCACACAACCACGTCCATAACCCTGTAGGCTATCTGGCTGTGTTTTGTGGGTAAACTGCAGTGTGTTTTCAGAGAAATGTCTCATTTAATGCTGTTTTCCTTCTTCTGTCTGTCTGCTGTTCTTCCCATTTCCCTGATAACAGCCACTATTAATAGATTTGTTATTAAGTCACCACTTGGCAGCTCCAGTTCATGGTGTTAATTGGGAGAGGCACATCTGAGACATGTGGAGTGCTTTGTTCAGCTTCAGACCCTACAGCCCAAGCAATGTCTACTCCAGACACACGAGATCCAAATCACAGGAGAGAAAATATGGGAAAATCACCCACAGGAGGTTTTAAGAGACCTGAAATAGGTGAATTAGGCCTTGATCTGAGCTTTCATAGACACAGCTTTTTGCTTATTGCCTTTAAGAGAAATTGATAGAATCATAGAGTCATTAAGGTTGGGGAAGACCTCTAAGATCATCAAGTCCAACCATTAACTAAATATTGCCAAGGCCAGCACTGAACCATGTCCCCAAGTGCCACATCCACAAGGTTTTTGAGCACTTACAAGGATGGTGACTTCACCACTTTCCTGGGCAGCCTGTTCCAGTTTTGACAATCCTTCCCATGAGCAAATTTTTACAATTATCTAACCTAAACCTCCCCAGGTGCAGCTTGAGGGCAATTGTATTCCTGATTTAAACTCAATCCAGATTAGACCTTAATAGGCTATACCTTAATATGGCATTTAAGGACTGACAACAAAGGAATAATTAAAACCTTTCTGGGTGCCTCTTCCAAGCCTTTTCTATGGTTAAACATGTGTGGAGATGAGGCTGAGCACCTTGGGCTGTAACCTAATGAGTTCCAGCTTTGTTCAGGGCATTGGAAAGCTGATGAGTGACAAAAGCTTCTTCTGAAACCTCTGTTACACCTGGCAGACAGAACTCCCCTGAATTTATGCAAAAAGTAAGTAAATGTTCTCAGCACACCACACACAAACCTGATGAGAAGAGTTTTTATTTCTATTTCTCCCCATGACTTTTCTACAATAATTCTTGTAAGTCTATTTTAGAAATTAGAGAAATAATTTCTATTAGAAATTAGATAAATACCACCTCTTAACCTCCCAGTCCTTCTTTCTCTAGAAGGACCTTGTCTTCTGAAGACATCTATTGATTAATTTTGACTTAAATGAGATCCTGCGTTAATGGCAGTGTTTTCTATGATGCTGACTGTCATCAGTCTCCATGGATCTGTCCTGAACCTGCGGCAAGAGGGAATTTGCTCGGCTGTTTGTCCATCCCCTTGCCTTGTGGATGAGCTGTGAAAGGCTCCAGACCCACCAACATGTGCTTCTCATCAGCAGCAGGGGAAGATGGGGCTCCTCAGGTCACCCTGCATGAGGTAACTGCTGTAATCAACAAATCCCTGAGCACAGCAGAGATGCAGCTGCCTGGCCCATACTGGGGTCCAGCCAGCTCGGGGGAGAGCAGCAATTAGCTTGCTAAATGCTAATGAAGAGGTGAAATTGTTGAAGCAATGCACAGAACAAGGCATGAAGGAGCTGGTGCTGAGGAGCAAGGGGGATATGGAGGAGGAAGCTGACTCAGTTTGGGGTGGTGAGTTCTCCACAAGTTTCAGAGCCAGACAGGGAGAAGAGAGTGACCAAGAGCCATCAGGACTGGCCAAGAGCTTCTGCATTTGGATGCAGAGCTTGGTGCTGGCCTGTCCAGCACTTTGCCATGGGTTATTAACACAGCTCTTACACAGATGAGGATTCTGGCTTATTAAAGCATCCCAAGAGGATGTTCCGTACCACTAATTAATCTCTTCTCACTCCTCATGTCTCACTTCATTCTCCTTTATAATTCCCCATTGGCCTCTGACTCTGGAAATCTCATTACCACAAACATCATCTCCTGCTCCCTTCAACACTCACATCATTACAGACCCCAACTGTTCCTGTAAGGGAAGGAATGGCTCAACATGAACATTCTCCTGGGCCTCCCCAGGCATTTTAAGCTGTTCAATTATTTGCCCATCAATTACCTGAATTAGTCGAAATCAGGACCCACTGTCTGAGGTGCAAATGAGGCAAATAAACCTCAGTCCTCCCCCCAGAGAGCTCACAATCCACCTGCCTGTGCAACATGGGCTCTCCAGGGCCTCTTGTTGGAAAAAATATCCTTAAAATGGTATAAAAATTAACCACTCATTGAAAGAAAAATGATCCCAAACAGCACAGAAACACATGGAAGGGTGTTAGCTTGGAAGTCCATGAAGAGTTTCTGTCGCTTCAGTTTGTTTGTAGGGTTTTGGGTTTGTTTTTTTTTTTTATTCTAGCAGGACCTAAGATCTAAGATGATGTGTATTTGAGAAAACATTACTGAACATCTGGTTGTTAACTGGATATTGAAGGGGCCATCCTGCAGTATCCCCAAAATCCCTTCTGGAGATGTGCTGCACACTCCAAGCACAAGGACTGAATGTGTCCAAATGTCCACACAAACCTTTTTGTATGGACATATAAAGTCTAACTTACTGGAAAACTGCTCAAATTTCTAAAAACCAGAGGTTGAGGGCAAAGTGTGTGCCTTCCCTCTGCGCCTGGCCAGCTCCTCAGGGCTGGTGACAGCCACCACAGGCAGAGGGGATATTTTAGTGTCCCCTTTGTCCTCTTGCCATCACTCATGGGTCGCCCACAGTGCACCCACCAAAGGTGTGGTAATTCACTTCTTGGCTGTCTGGCAGGGGCTGTGCTTCAGTCCCTGCTGAGCTTCTGAGCTTTGATCAACTTTGTGTCAACTTTTCAAACACTGACTAACGAAATATCCTCTGTCCTCCTTTTCCCCCACATGTCCTGAGGTTTGTGCTCAAAACCAGACACAGCCAGGCTGAGAAACCTTGGCTTTCCTGGAGTTCATCCCTGCTCCACTCAGTGGGGCTCCAGCAGTGATGAATTCTGACCTTTGCATGAAATCCACGGCAGAGCAGGCAAGAGTGTCTCTGTATTCTAATTTAAATTTTACACTCAAAGGATGCACATGCATTTCAAACCCACCTTTTCAATCCTTGCAGCTGAACCATTCAGCTGTTGTGTTGCCACTGAGAATTCATGGGAGATGTTTGGCAGAGGGTGAGGGAGCTGCTCTGCATCATTAAGGAAGGCAGAGGTGTGGGATGGGAGTTTGTGAACTCTGAGAGAAACAAAACCTGCACCGAGGGCATCAAACAGCAAAATGTTGTCAGGAATGAAGAGGATTAAGCCCTTTAAACTGAGCTTGAAACCACACATCCCTGGAAGTAGAGAAATTCCTTCCTAGCTTGTTTTCTCCCTGTATAATTAGTCTTCAAATGTGCTTTCTGGAGTGAGTGCATTGTCCCAGTCTAAGGAAGCAAGTGGAATGATGTAACTGGTTTCTTTCTGTTCCCACTTCAGTGCAACTTCACAATAGCCTTGGACTTCAGGGGATTAAGTTCCTGTCTTGGCTGTGGTCCAGTTACTGGTCATTGCTATTTGTTGATTACCCTGGCATTCCAGAAAACATTTTATCCCCTTCATTAACTCACAATTGACCAATCACATAAATCAGGTTAAGGACTAGTGGACATGTCTACAAAGAAAAGAGAGATTCTAAGAAAGGCCGATTAAAGAACAGGTGGAATCTGATTTTGTCTTAAGATCTCTATTCTTGAAATTGCAAATAATGACCCCTGCAAAAAAGAACATTAATTCAACCTACCACTCTTTTGTTCACACTTTGAAAAGATGAAAACAAAGCATTGTTTCTCTAAGAGAAGCCTCCACCTTCTTAAAGATACACGGCTCACTTTCATCATCACGTTTGAAACCAGATTTATTGCAGACCTAACACCTGTGAATGTGTGGGTGTATAATTGTGTCTGTGGTGGACTCACCATGTCACCAGTGCACGGGTGTGCTGCTGTGAGGACAGCTGGACACTGGGACACACTGATGTCCTGTTGTACTTGGGGGTCACTGCAGGAGCCTTCATTTAGTGGGAGTCAGGAGAAGCCCTGACACTCATTTCACCAAGAACGAGATTGAGTCCTGTGTGAGATCAGCTTGCCATCTTTATAGGTGATATTTAGGACAGCTCTGGTGCTGTGACCTCCTCCTTGAACCCAAGGACCCCAAATCTCCTCTGAGGTGACAATAAGTGCTGCAGTTTTGCATCCTGCCCTTCCCATGCCTCCCTCTTTGTTTGGCCATGCTGCAACCCTGGAGCCATAGAAGAGTGAAGCAATCCCTTGTGCCTTTTATTGGTGTTTGGAACAGATATTTTCCTTGGTTTGACTTGGGGGAGAATGTTTCCAAGAATGCAACTGGATGGGTTTTAAATTGCACACTTTGGCATGGGCCACTCTGGGAGCTCTCATGTACGTGTGACCAATATGTCTGGGGGCAGGAGCAGTAAATGCTGCCTGGTGATGGGTGATTGGTGTGGCCACATCCTCCCCCTGCAAGGCCTGGGCTGCTATGGGCTTCTGGAGGAAAGGAAAAATTTGTGGTTCCCTCTTCTGAAGTGGGTGGGATGTGATTTTCTGTAATAAAGCATGTGTGTTATTTTTGTGTCCAAAAGCTGCTCTGCCTAAGGGATTTGGACCCTACAAGAAGACAGACATCCTTGTTGCCATATTCTCTTCTTCAGGGAAGAGGAATTTAAGCTAACTAATCAGTGCAGGAGCCATTTTCTTTTCTCCTGAGGGAGATAGGACCCAGCATGGAGACAAGCACAGAACCATGGAATATCTCCAGTTGGAAAGAACATCTCTGCTTGCCCCTTTGGGGCCATGGCTGCTGCTCATCCACCACCTGAAGAAACAGATCCAGTGTTCATGTCACCTCCATGTCTGGCTGCAGAGTCATTTCTTTGGTTGGGATGCAGTGGAAAATGTACAACCCAAAGGTTATGAATGCTCCAGAGGAAAGCATAGAGGCCGTGGCTCTGACAAGGATTTTTGAGAAGCATCACTGGTACTGGAATGATGTGAAACTGGATGGTGGGATGTGGGACATGATAGTTTCATCCTCCTCCTTGGTCCAGCAGGGGCTCACTCAAAGGGAGGGCAGAAAATTCTCCATCACTGGCAGCCCCAAAAGCCTTCAGACACCCCACATTGCCTTTGGCCACAGCACCAGGTAAAACTGGGTCACCTACCAGAAGTTTTTGGTGGGATCATGACCCTGTTCTTTCTGGACCTATAACTCAAGGATAAGGAAAGAAAACAGACATACTGGATACTGCATGCTCACTTTCCTCATTTTACTATTTGAGGTTTTTGAGGGTGGAGGAAAACAGATGATGTAGAAGCACCACTGATTTATACAGTGGCATAAAAGCATCAGTGTGACAATATTTATATAGTTAAAATGTTCTGAGATGTGCCAGGGAAAAATTGAAAATAATATAATGAAGAGAATATTCAGGGTCTAAATTTACAGCAACTGCCCTGACATCAGTAGGATTTCAGTCCATCCTCAGTGTCAATGGACAAAGCCCAGATTTATGCCTTGTAATTCCTCATCATACTGGGACAGGAAGAGATGGAAGTCAGCATGAATTAAGTGCAGAAGTTCTAAGGAATGGAAATGGTCCCTTGCTTGAGATTCACTGAACTTAGTACATAGACAGTGATTTAAAATCCCAAATGCCATTTGGCATCCATCTGGTGCCTAGATGATGCCTAAGTAAGAGCAGTTTTTTTACCCATTACTTTTAAGCAGTCTTCCTGGCAAAAGGACAATGGCAGATTGTGCTGCTATTGCATTTGCACCAGATTTTCACTAAGTGCAGATTTATGTTTATTTAATCACCATTACTGGTTTATAAGTTATGCCTCATTTCTTTAAACAGTATGATTCCACCCTCCCCCCCAAAAAAATAAAATCTGAGTAAGGATTTATGATGGAAAATCCATAAAAGGTCCCTTTTGTTCCACCTAATTGAATTTCACCTCCCGTTACCATTACCTTATTCCTGTTCACAGCACAGAGAATGAAAAGCTTTGGCAAGTTTTTGGGTGAGTATGTCCAAGAAGTTAGAAATCCTGGCCTTTCTTCTGGAAGGTATTGTGTAAGGCAGACATCATGGACATATCCCTGTGTTTTTCCCCTTTCTTTCTGTGTCATCCCAATAGTCAGCCTGAAATTGTAGCGTAGCTGCCTGCAAGTGTTGTGTAGGGCAGAGCTCCTCAAACCTGCATTAACTCAAAAAGCTTTCCTAGGTCTGTTTGGTGTTTGAATCTTTGAGAAAGGGTTCAGACAGCACTGGCAGCCCTCAGCCTTGGATTCCCTGGATCTTTGGTTCAGGAATGATTTCAGCCCTGGCAATTACCTGGCAGCATCACATTGAAGCTTTGTGTTGTGCCTTTCCTATCTCATGTTACTGTACACAGCAGCATTTCAGTGACTTCATTCTGCTAAATTTCCATTTCCTGCCCAAAAAGGACCAATTTCCTTTGTTTTCAACCATGCTCTACCCATTCTTAACAAATAAGTGATCTTTGTGTGGTAATGAACTAGCCAGTCTAGATATAAACTTTCTTCTGGAAAGAACTTGCTGCTCAGAGAGGTCAAAGGCTCTCAGCTGCCAACAGAAATATGATTTAACAAGCAGAAGGCATTTTGGAAAAGAAGTATCTGTGCTCTTGACTTCACTCCACGAAATGAAGAGGAAACTCCCTGTAGTCCTAAGTGCAAAAGTGAGATGCTCCAGCCCTGGCTCAGCTGCTGTTTGTGTGTGCAGCTGAAGTCTGGGGACATGATTTTTGTAGGGATTTGGATGTGTGACCTCAGATTTCACCTCATGACACCTTTCACAGTGATCAAGATATAGAGAGGCACCACCACAGGGAAGGAGGGGTCCTTCACATGAATATTCCTTGTGCCTAAGGACACTGAAAGGCTGAGAAGCTGGGATAGATCTATTTTGAACTCCTTGGCACGTTCTGTGAGAAGATAAGGATGGTTTGCTGGGCACCAAAGTGTCTGTGTGTATATATACACACACAGATGTAAGAAGTGCACTCTTAGCACAAGCAGCTAAACTTGGAACGTGCTGGACAGCCAGACATCTCACCTACAGCTAAATCCTGCCAGCCTGCACACAACAGGCATTTCTCTGGCTGTTTCACCTCCAAGGTGTGCACCTACTGTGTTTAGGCACCTGTCAGGACCAGCATTTCACAAAGCACAGCCAGCAGACACAACACTGAAAGAAGATTTCTCTGGGAAGAGGAGTTCATGTCATTAACTACTTAAGAGTTATGAGGTCACCTCAGTGGCTTCCATCTCGTATCACTCTTCCAAAGAACACAATGATAAAATCATTTTGCTGGATTAAAAGCACGACTTTGTAAGGTATAAATGAGGTTAGATCCCCTCTGCAGACATTAGACTTGGCAAAAGCCTGACTCATCTCAGAGGTAAGGGCATTCTTATGGATCCAATTAGAGAAAAAACACTACCTGGCAAGGAAGAACAAAACCTATAATACTTCTGACTATACAATGGCAGCTGGAACAAAATTTCCTCATATGGGAACACATGAGCTCAACGTGTAAGGAGAAACTGGGCTTGTCAGACTTGATTAGAGTGGGAGAAATGGCCTGCGGTCAGAAACTGCACACGTTGTCCACTCCTGGCCCTGGGGCAGGTCTGTGGGACAGCGCCCTGCACCACAGCCCCAGAGCCAGGGGCTCACACCAAGGGCTCCTCGCTGCTGCTGGTGAGGAAAACATGTGCTTTCATTAAAAAGCTGTCTCATGCTGGTGACAGAGCCATAGAGGCCCCACCAGAGAGTCTCAAAGTGCTCTCTCAATAGCTGTTAGTGATGGGACAGGGGCCAGCAGGCCCCAGCAAAGTGTGCACAGGCTGGAGGCTGGTTTGGACTGCGTGAGGGCCGTGGTGGGTGATGCATCAGATCCGTCCACCTGAAGTACATAAATAGATGCAATTACATCAGCACCCAAGAGCCCCACAGCACTCCTCTAAGCTGGAGATTTCCTGTTATTCCCAATTTATGTGGAAGCCTGGGGGGACAAGGAGACTATAGGATTTCAGTGGGATCCAGACCTTCAGCTGCCCTTCCAAGGCCGACCCTTGGGGACGCGTGTATCATCGCGCAGGAATGGCCTCTGAAGGGCTGCCAGCCGCCTGCCCCGGCCTGCTGAGGCCATTTGGGCCCTGGAGCTCTCACAGGGCCGGGGGGCTGCCTGGCACTGTGGAAATTGGTGCAGATTTACTGGGAGAGGGGAGTGGGTCAGGTGGTTGCGGCACCCTCACTGGGTCCAACGTGGTCCTGCTCTCCTGAGCCAGGATTTTGGATCTTGGGGGATTCTTTCTGACATCTTCCCAGGGGACATCAAAACAGTTTTTTTTTCCTTAAGCTTTTGCTGAACTAAGAAGATCAACATGAAATATAATAATGAGGTGCTGGGAAAGGTTTAGAGGAAAAGGCAGCACTTTTAACAGTCTGAAGTGGTGAAAATATATTTGAGATGATTCTAAGAAAGGAACACTTGTCTCATTGATATCTAATTGGCTTTACCAAAATAAAACTTTCCATTGTGAGCACAGATAAGCCATTCCTTGGTAGTCAGTTGCAGTAAAATATTACTTTTTTTGCCTTCATCCATTTGATATTTTTATATCTTATGCTTCCCAGGACTGAAGCTGTCCTGAAGAGTGACCAGGGCTTAGATCTCAGCTGAGGTCTCTGAGTGTTACAAATACAAAGGCAGATCACTGCATGCCTGTTTCAGCATCAAGCCAAAAATTACTTGTCTCACAAACTCGAAATCTTTGCTTCTGGAAAAAAGAAATTATTTGGGTAAGGAGAAAGAGAAGCCCATAAACCCTCAGTCTTCAAATTATGTGAGTTCTCCCATTTTGTACAAAGGGAAATGAATATATCTGAAAGGAGCATCATAAAATCCCCAATTTTCACTGGCATGGTTACTCTTTCATGCTCCCATGTGAAAGGGCACTGTGTACCCTACTAAAGGTCAGGAAGGGCTGTGTCCCTTGGCTCTCTTCTTGAGGCAAATGTACAAGTGGTATCTTGGGCTCAGATGTGCGCAATCCTTTGAAATTTGATTTGTGCCCTGGTCCTGGTGCCTGTCATGCAGAGCTGCAGTGGGTGGGACCATCATGGTGATGCCCCCATTGGTGACTGCACGTATTTCAGGAATGTTCTGTAATCCAACCTGGCTCATTGTTGACAGCCAGAACTTTCCAGGCCCCTTTTCATCTCCTTGGCTCCCCCATTTATGAGTAGGGCAACAATCAAACAGGTGTACCTGGAGGGTGAGGATGCACCACCACACCAAGCTGAGCAGCAGAAGGCCTTTCCTGGGGAAGAGACCTCTTGTCCCCACATGCAGGCTGTCCTTATACATCCATCCTTGCCTGGTATCTTACCCAAGGGCAAAGATCTGACCAGCTCCTAAGCAGGCAGGGTGCCATCATGACAGATGGGCACAAAAGGGGCAGCCAAGAAGCCATGTATGTGCATCCAGTGTGTTTAGGGCTTGGGTTCCCAGCCAGGAACTTCAGAGCAGCTGTCCACCCTCAGTTTACATGCCTGTAGTTTAGGGGGATCTTCCACCACTAATCCAGCTTCAGAGATGGTTTAGCTTTCAAAAATTAAAAATAGCATTCATTGCCCCGCATGGAGAGTGAGTCTTGACCCATTTGCATCAAGGGTTGGGGAGGGGGCAGCATCAAAGAATGGGAGGGTGGGGACCTGCCTTAACCACCATTTGTCTTTTTGTTGGGATCTGCTGTGGGATTGTTAGGAATGCCTCCACACACCAGCCAGATCTGGCCAGGGTGCCCAAGGCAGGATTTGGGCTCTGCTGGGAGAGAGCAGAGAGGGCTGGATTCTTCTACCCTCTTTATCTCAGTGCTAGAACGCCATGCTCCCCTGTGTCAGCAGTGGCTAGACCTGGTCATTCAAAATTGGCATTTTAAAGCCCTGTAGTTAAAACTGAGTCCTCATCACAAACATCTATCATCTAGGTGTCACATTCTGCCACTGACAGATGCCTCAACCAGGCACTTATCCTCTGTTGGTCTTGCAGAGGTGCAGATGTGGCTCTTCACAGGGATGGAATAAGATTTTCCCTGACTCTTATTATCAAAGGTGTGTTTGGAGGTTCAGAGCTAGAACTAATGAAGGATTTAGATTGAAAAAGGTCAGACACTTAGATGCTCAGCCTGAGATGCTTAATTTCTAGAAAGAGATCCAGACCTGTAATTAGGGGGCTTCAGCCCATGCACTTCACAGACCACTTAAAAAAGGGTGTGAACCAGTCAAAATATGGAGAGTCCTCCTAATTAACCTCAAGGAAAGACTAAATATGGGTCTGTGTTTGCAATTTTGCACCTTCTGAAATGTGGGGTAGTGATAGCCCAGCAATTGAAGCATCTCAATTAAGTGTTCGTCTAAAGTCTACAGATCCTTCCATGTCAGTCTGTATGACATACATATGTGTAAAAAGTTACCAGGGCTCAGGAGTTTTATTCTCTTGTAGAAGATTATTCTCCAGCCACTGGGATATCAGTTTTACCTTTGCATCCCCACTGATCTGAGCAGGATCTTCCCACTGGACCTCTGCTCAGACCAGTGGTTCACCCCTGAACCTTGGCTTCAGTTTGATTTTATTGCTTGGTAGAAAGGCTGCTGTTAGAAATGTAGCTGACAGTACCAGTCAAAATGTTTAGGGGAAAATTTAGGGTTACATCTGAAGCACGCAGTGCACCTACATTTTGCACATAAGGGCACCTGAACCTGTGTTCTTTTTGGAGTCTGGATGTTCAAATACACTCTGATCCTAACAGGATTCCAACTTTGAAATCTTACTGGACATCTTAAGTTAGCACAGATGATGCAAAGAAAAAATGACTATAAATTCTCCAACATTCTATTTTTCAGAATTACTTGAGATTTGTAAACTGAGATTTAGAGCATGGCAGAGGGAGCAGGGGAATTGCTTCATTTCACCTCTGACTCTGGGTAAATGTTCTTACCTGTGCTAACGTGGGAGGTCAATCAGAGCAGCTGGGGTTATCAGTCCCACCAGAACATTCCCAGTCAGCCATCATGATGTGACCTGTGGTCTGTACACCTGATCATCTGTTTACAGTCCAGCCCATGGAAATGTGCTGATAGAGTTGTGGCTTTACCCTCCAAGGTCATTCGGATGCAGTTTGAATTTTTTTTCCATCATTTGAAACATCTTTTCTTTCCCACCTTTCTCATTCTCTGTGGTGTCACTTATTTTCCTGTTTTCTGGCATTGTAAATTAAATCTCATAAAGCATGTGAATTTGAATCTCATATGAGAGATACACAGAAAAACGTTGAATCACATTGTGATATCTTCCAGGAGCCCCTGTGCACACCTCAGTGTTCTGCAGCATTTGCAGCTTTCAAAGAGACCTGATGATTATCCCAGTGTGGTTATCACAGCCACGAAAACCAGCACACTCAGTCCTGGTATGTGAGTTCTCCTAAATCACTGGGTTTCAACCCATTGTCTACGAATAACTTGTGTTTGTAGGAGTATTTTCCCTATTTACTGAAGGGAGAGGGCACATTGTAGTATTTTACCTCTTTGCAAAATAGTTCTACACAATACTCAAACCTTAATATTTTTGGAGTGTTCTAGTGATAGTAGAGATGATAATTTGCCCTGTTTGTCTCAGTTGGTGACTTTCTTCAAATTCCCTTCGCACAATCTCAGTACATTTCATTCATCATCTGCAAACACTCTGTACTACAGTGTAAACCAGGGAGAATGATTTCTGGAAATGCAGACCTGGAAATGGCATTATTAACACTGAAACAATAAGCAGAATTGGAAGAAAGGGGACATAGCAATACATATAAATTTTGCAGAGTTACTGGACTATGTTAAACCAGAGTAACTATTAAAACATAGAGTTATGTATGATAATTTATGTATTTAGTATTTCTATTCAGAAGATGCCAAGGCATCCTGTAGATGAACAACAGCAAAATTCTGGTGGACAGCTAATAACCCAGAAATGCAGAGCTCTGACAATACAGGATTTACCCAGCCTCCAGATGCTGTCTAAGTAAAGGAATTGTCTGATTTGTGATCTTCATTAGGAATCTCATGGCATGTGAAATTCTTCTTAAGCACAGAACTCGTGGAGTTTAAAATACAAAGCAAGAGTAAAAATGAGTATGATGTAAAGATGAGGGATGTGCACTGTAAATGTTCATGATTAACGAGGGCAACAACCAGTTAACAGTTTAATGGTTGGACTCAAGGATCTTACAGGTCCTTTCCAACCTTAATGATTCTATGATTCTGTGATATGACAGAACTTGAAGCAAGGAAGGATGGTTACCCTCCTCTTCCTCATATTCAGCTTTCACCATCAGTTTTGCTTCCCCTTTTGCTGGCTGAGTGGATTTCTGCCCCTGTTCATGGGAACAGAGCACCTTCACCAGAAGCAACCCTGCATTGGCAGGGTGGTTAGGGCTGCCTTCAGGAGGAATTGTGACTGCTTAATTTGGGAGCAGCATGGGAAAAACCAGAGTTATTCTCCACCCAGGCTGGAGCAGGGATGTCTGCAACACCAGCCTGCTCTGCATCCTGTGGTTCCTGCTGGCAGCTTGGCCATGCTGGTGTCTGCATGCCCTGGCAATGCCCAGCCTTGGCACTCAGTGTTGGTGGATAAAGAAAAGGCCTCTGTAATAAGTGAGCAGAATAAGGCTTTGCTTTCAGGAACTTTCTGGACTCACCCTATTCCCCAGTCACTATAATGTTCCAGCAATTACTTTGTGAGACAGTTTTCACACTGCTTCTAGGAACACACAGAATATTCAACCAAAATGTCATGTGTCGTCTCTTTGACCTCTTGGCGTTCATTGATGCAGGTTTACCTCATAGCTACTATTTTCCTAATAAATTCTGTTTAGGGTTTGTTTTTCAAGCTCAAATGGAAAATCCCAAATTGTGTCATGACAAGAGTAAACACTCCTACATGCTGAAAATGTTCTGTTTTCCATTGCTCTTTTGCCAAAGTCTGGGGGTGAAAAAAGGCTCTCACAGGCTGAGTGTTGAGGGTGTAGCACAAGTGGGAGGTAGCCAACTTGGAGTCTGAAGCTTGTGCGTTCCTTCAACAACCCAGCCTGATCCATCCACAAAGGATCAATTAATCACAGGTTTCTCCTGAATCAACAGATGCAGCTATCCCTGCCCTGATTAGCAAGTGGAAGGAATGTTTTCCAGTGAAAAAAAAGTGTCATTAACTCACACAGTGCTGGGCAGAGCACAGCCAGCTTGAAGAAGTGTGAATCTTGCACATCTGGATGCTGGACACCTCTGGACCACAGCACTTGGAGACGTGCTGGTGCAGCAGAGTTCCCTGAGGCTTTACCATCTGAATCTGAGCTCTGCCTCTTTGCAAGTCTGAGCTCAGAGCAGCATTTCAGGGAAATGAAGGAATTAAATTCCAGATAGGCCTTGGGAAACGGGCTGGATGATGAGGTGCCTGAATTCTGCACACAGGCTCCAGACTTCTTCTCAGCTGCCATCTGACATAGCAGGTGCCTCATTTTCTGCTAGAAAGTCTAAACAAACCTGCCAAGACCTGGCAGAGCTCAGATACCTGGAGACATGCATGGACCTCATGGGATTCCCAGAAGAGCCATTCCTCTCCCACTCCTACCTGTGGACCAAAGAGATGTTCAGAAAACTGGGACATGGTTCTTTGATCAGCTACAGACACGTGTCCTTGCAGAGAACCTCCCCTCCAGCTCATCTGAGGCTGGACTATCAGTTCATGCTTTCTTTGTAAGGTCAGATAACCTTTAGGTTATTAAAGAGATACACCCTATTGAACTCCTATCACTTTCTGTACACAGTCAAATACCCATCAGGTTGGTGGACAAAAGGAGGGGTGAGCTGGAGGAGGAATATTGTTTTCAAATCTTGGGTTTGATCTCCTACATTTCAGGGGTGTGTTTTCAACCTACAGCTAAGTGAGAGGGTTGGAGGAAAGGCAGACCAGCCTTGAAGACAGAGTAGCAGAGGATTCACAGCTGAGTTATGTACCTAACTGCATGGCAATGCTTAATTTGCTTTTTTTCAGTTTTATACCCCATACTACCAAGATCTCCCTTCACATTTTAAGTGCAATTTCTAAGCTTCAGAGTCTTTGTCTTCAGCACACTCTGGATCTGAGCTAGTGTCTATAAAATCAGAATACACTTTAAAGGCTGATTTTCTGACAGAATTTCTGTTCTGTTATACTATATTTACCCCACAGATTTCAGTGAGGAACTTATTTTCCCTGTAGGGAAAGGAGAATAGTTTTACCCTGAATGAAGCCAGCTTTGAGGTCTGACTGTTGAACACATGCTCAAGCACGGTGTGTCCTCATGTCAGTGGTTTCCCAGGCCTTTCTGAAGAGGCAGGCTGACATCTCAGCTCTCACATGTGAGAAATCTCAGTGCAACTGAAGTAAGTGACAAAATTTTCACTGATTTTCCACTGGGGGCGATTTCACTGAAAGCAATTAGATCTCAATAGCAGAAACACAAAAACATCTCAGATGATAACGTGGCCCAGACGTTCCTGCTGGAATGAGAATTGTCTTCCTGAGGTATCTTGCTGGGGAGAAATACTTTGAGAAGGCTTTGCTCATTGCTCTCATGTGTAGGAAGTGGGGTACTGAGTTAACTCCTTCCATCCCTGCAAAGGGACCTGAATTCTCACAAGGTGAACCATCAGATACCTCTTTCTCAAAGTGGACACTGCACTGCTGAGTTTCCCAAAAACCGCTCAGAAATTCTTGACTCTGGGGTTTGTCCTGAAAACTTTTCTTGACACGTCCAAAGACAATCCCATGTCTGCCAGAAAGACTTTGGAGCCAAAATATTAACCTTCCACTTTTCATTTGTGCCTGCAATGAGTTTAGTCCTGCTCCCAGGGAAGAAGCCACAGGCTCCTGCTGCGAGCTGCTTTGCTCAATCCATTCACTGCAAATGTCCAAGTGTCTTTGCAAGGAGAGAAAAGGCAGCTCCCCACCAGGCTGGCTGCTCAGGGAAAGCAGGAAGGTGGATAGCAGCTAAGGAGCTTTTTAACACTCCAAGAGCTTGGTCTGCTCTTTCTCCTCACTGAGTGAGCTGATTGGCATCCAAGACGGATTTAATCCTGCTCTGTGAAAAGGCAATATTTTAACAACTAAATGTCTCTTTCACCTGAAACCTCACATTTTCCAAGAAAACATGCCAAGCTGGGTTTGAAAACCTGCATGCAAATGTATCATGGGATATGTGTGATAATTTCATGACTTTCTATGACAGTTCTTGTGAGGATAGCAGCAGGCTTTTGTGTATTAGTGCAGTGACTGATTCATTTTCCAGAATTCCTTACCTTATGGTAGATAAGACAGATATAAATGTAAAATACAGGGCTTGCTTCATCCACAGGCAAGTCCAGCTGTTTCTGGGTGGAAGCCTGCCATGGCTTCACAGTTCATAACTGCAGTGTGTAAAATTCTCAAGCTGAAATTGTGTTTCTCCCACATACTGTAAATGTTGCCACAAGCTGCATGTAACAAGGTGAGGAAGGGGATGCTGACTTCACCTGTTAGTAGAAGGGGAATGGTCAAATGCTGACTTTAAAGCAATCTTTTATTGTGCCTTGACTCATCTTCATTTTTCCAGTGAAGAAAGCAGGTTTTTAGCAGCTGAGCTTCCACCAGGATGAATTTTCCACAAATGTGTCAAGGCAAAGAGCATTTAACAAAGATGCTCCTTAGAAAAACAAAGGAGGAGTTCATCAGACTGGGTGGGTGAGGATAGTGATTGAACTGGGGAAAAACCTAGCATAAATGTGAACATAAATTAATGACAAAAATAATTGAGAACAGATACTGGCACTGAGTCGAAGAAACATGGGATTGTGTCAAAAGAAAGCAACAGAGCTCCTAAATGTATTGTTTGATGGGTCAGAAGGATGCCAACTGATGGGAAAGTAACAAGAGAGTAACTGCAAACATTGGGATGGAGGAGCTGTGAGCAGGGAGGAAGAGAAACCTTAAAAGAGGAAAAGCAGGCAGTGTTAATAAAAATGGGATCTGAGTCATAGAAAAGTAAAAAAAAAAAGCTGTGAATGTGGCAGGAGAAATAATGAGTTCTGGGGCAAAACCCCAACATACAGGGAGGTTACAGCCCACTTCATGGCACGAGAGCTGGTTTGAATAGGTGGTTTTACAAATGATGTATTAAAAGAGACCTAAACCAGCAGCAATACAGGTTGGCAGTGGGCCCTATGATCCATCTACTCACTGTATCTGTCCACCATGGGATTTGTTTTTCCTCCAATGCTGGGCTGACTCACACTTTAATGTGTTTGCAATTGCACAACTGCTTTTGGATTTCTGTGAAACAGGCAGACAGTTCTTTTACCCTCCAAACTTGTCTCTTTTATGAGCTTTTGATGCTGTTGTTTTGTGTGTTTGACTAAGTGAGAATCAGACCCCGTGACCCTGTGGGCTGGAGGGGATCCTCCTCCTGGCTCACCCAGGAAGAATCCTGGGTTCCATGTAACATCATAAATGTCCAAAGGCCAAACTCATGCTGCTGGAGGCAGTGGAAGAGATGCCACGAGCTCAAATGATCCAGGGCTCAGAGCCCAAACCTTCTTTGAGCAAAGGAGACACTTGCACTCTGCCCAGCTCATGGAGACTGGTGTTTTGTGATTATTTTGTGATTAATTTCCTTTTTCAGTACATTGTGGAAGGAGAAAGGCCTTTCAATAGGAACAGCTACAGGATGTGTACAGTCAGCATGAGACTTGTGCTCTTTACAAATTATATGCACTTCAGAACTGAAGTCACTTAAAGCCAGACAAGTTCCTCTTGAAATGACAGTTCCTGAGGAAATGGATTGTGAAGTTCAGGACTGAACTTGCACTCTCTTGGAGAGAGTCAGAATCAGAAGTCAGCAGGATCTGTGGAGTTTTTCTCTCTTCCAAGGGAAAAGGAAGGCAGGAGATGGACTGACATTGCTGCACAGTGAGGAGGGGGCAGCTTGGAGGTCCTGACTCCCATCTTGAGCCATTTGCAAGAAGAAATTTTATTTGACTTCCTGTTCTATGGCTTTTTTGTTTGGTTTTTTTTTTTTTTTGGTTTTTTTTTTTTTTTTTTTTTTTTCCTTTGGCTACTCTTTGCACACCCTGAGCTTCATTAAAAGGCCATTTATTTCACTAGTTTGTGCATCAAGCTAATTATATCCTGCTCACAGCACGCTTGGACTGGACAAGCCAAAAGGGACAGCTAGGACTGGATTCATTAGAAACACTTTTTCATTTTATAGTACTATAAAATATAATGATACAGTTCAGTCCCAAACTTGCAGTAACCAAATTTGTATGGCACGAAATCCATTCCTCCTAATTTGGACTTCCTAGTTGAAGTTTCAAACACTATTCATTGCTGTATTTTCTCTATCTCTGGTCACTGCCTCATTGAAAGGTATCAGGAATGATTTAACAGTAAAATTAAATTGTTGTTTTTCTATCAAGAGTAATGCCTAGGGTTGGCCAAAATGGCATAAAAGATTCAGGAACATATTGATTTAAAAATAACATTTAATTCCAACATAATATGGCTCCAAGGCCCCTTTTAGTGAGATACTTTAAAAAACATAAATACAGGCAGTACTGGCCTCGAAATAATTTATATGCTGGAGGCTCTGATCCCACCAATATAAATCTGTGTCTAGATGGAGGATTCTATCTGGTGGAAAGTTCAGTACTGCTAATGGTTATCGAGCCAGAAATTACCCCAATTAAATCTCAGCTCCCCAGCTGAGCTCGAGAGGCTGAAACTCCCCAACATCAGAGAGAAGGAAAAAGAAAACAGAGAGAAGAAAGCTGCTCCTGAACCAGATACCAACAATGACACTTTTATAGCCATTTATTTCTAATTGCAGCTGTGCCATAAATAACACAAGATAGCCCTTTTAAAAATGTTTAGAATCTGGAAGCCTAACTAATAATTTCCAAGCAACAGAACTTTCACTTCTAACAGGATGGAAGAATGGGAGAATTTGGAGCATGGCTGAGAAATGTCATCCCACAGCTCTGTAGCCTGGCAGTTTTCCAAGACCTCCCTTCCCTGGTGTTTGGGGCAGATTTTGCCTAAAGCAAGGCTGTTTGGTAGACCCTGTCCCTCAGTGTTTGGTTTGAGCTGATCATGTGAAAAGGGGAGCAGCCTCTGCTATGCTGGGTCACTCCTGAACAAGATGCCCTGAAGCCATCAGAGCCAATATATGGAAGATCTACCCCCCAAAAACACAGACTTCTCTATATTTGACTGTAAGTGCTTGGATCTTCATGACAGAAGGTTTACTCTGGCTGGACCAGGGTCCCCTGAGTTCACAGCCATGAAACCACCAAATGGCAAGACCATAACTAAAGTGTCCCAGAGGAAATATAGATGTACACAGTATCTGATGGACACAAAATTAAACCACAAACTTGTTTCAGAAGGACCAAGGAGAAATCTGCTGGAAATAAAAATGTTTTGTTAACTTGTTCCATAGCTGGATTTAACAACAATATTTTAAAACAGGGTTTGGAAGCGGATTTGAACTGAGTATGTATGAGCAGAACACCAAGAGATTTCATTTTAAATTCCAGACATTGGGATTTAAGTCAAAAAGTGTTCACGGCATCTTCCCTCTTTGCTTTCCACCAGTTCTCTGACAGAAAGTATTTCTCCTTCTGGGAGGGCCTAGCAGCACAATTGCCTTCTTTCCCAAATATTTGTTGGAATCATCTCCCATTTCAGAAACCAAAAAAAAAAAGAAAAATCATCAAAATTTCTCATTAATCAATATTAACTTTGATGTTAGCCTCCCCTATGAGCAGAAGCCTTTCTCACAAAGGAGGAGCATTCTCAGCCTGTGATAAGAAAACAAGTTATTTAATCAATATATTTTCCAGCATACGTGTTCTTTGGCAGGGGCTTTGAGTGTGTCTCTGCTCAGAGATGTGTGTGTGTGTGTAAGCTTTCCTGCCTCAGAAAACAGAGCTGTTGGACAGGGATAGGAATGTGTCTGGCATCTTTAGAAGAAAAGGCTCAGAAGGAAATCAGTATTTGGGTGAGTTTTGCAAGACATCCAGCCCTGACTGCTTTGCGGTTAGCGTTCCATTCCAAACTCGCTAATGGTGAGCTGTGCAGACCGTGTCTCTCACCAAAGAATTTTGGAATCATGAGAAAACAATGAGCTGGCCGTTAGGAAAGATTAACCTCCCAATCGTAATCCTTCCAACTATCGCTTTACATAAAAAGGGCATTCATGTCTAAACCACTGCTAAAGACTCGTGGATAAATTTCTCTCCTAATTCCACTGAAACTGTCATTTCCACACCAAATATACAGTGATTTAATGTGAGCTGGCTACATTATTGTTGCAGTAGTGTTCAAATTGCCATCTCATATGGGAGTTCTGGTAATGGTACTACACACTGCATTTACACATGAAAATTTACAAGCTGAACAGACAAGAGACACAAAGGATTGCAGAGACAGGAAGTATTTTTATATTTTAGGCAATAAAGTCTCATACTAATAAGATGATTTGCTCATAAATATATAAAGAGTTTGAGAAGGAATGTGAAATAAACCCAACTGTGCTAAATCCTGCACCATCCCTCCCTACTGCTTTATAAAGGACATTAGGGTTTAGTTTATGGTGGAAAAGGCAGGTTGTCCCTTCTGATCCATCCAAAACCAGAACTGAATATAACACTTCAGAATCACTAAGGAAATAGTTTCCCAGAGTAAGTCTTTTGTTAGTCCCCTGTAACAGCAGCATTTTAGACCTAGGAGCAAAAGGATGCTTAGTGCCTGTCACTTACTCAGGCATTTTAATTCTTGCTGCTTTCCTAAGCAGGACCTAGTCTGCTCAATAGTGCTGAGGATACTGGTTTTAAAGTCAGAAATAAATCATTTTATCAAGATAGGGTGGGTTGTTTTGCCTTTTTTTAAAAATCTACCTGTAACCTACCTGTAAATATGTGCCCAGTCTCTCTCAGTGCTGCACTGCCTGTTGGTGACACAAAATTGGTGGTTGAGACCTTGACATCTTCTATCTATAGGGTTGTATGGAAAATCTGTGCACTTTAAGTTGTAAGAACTGTGGAGACAGCAGTTGGATCCTCATGGATTCTCATGGTTTCTCATGGAATTGCAGCCTCTGTGCTCTGGTGGCTCCAGGAGAGGTGGAGAGAGCAGCCAGCTCTGCTCCTGTACTATCTACACATCCATCCTGAGAAATGTGCTTGTGGGATGTAGCTTTCAATTAACACGTTTTGGATAGCAAAAAAATTGAAAAAAAATCCATCTTGCCCAAGTTTGGGTTCTGACCCTGCTATAAGGGCTTGGGAAGGGTCTGGTGATGCTGAGCCCAATAACACAGCAGGCTGACACTGATTTCATGGATACCACCATGGAAATGCAGACCTGTGTGACAGGGCAGAGTGGAGGGATGTGTGCTGGATTCCAGTGCCTCTGCAAAGGGAGATTTTTGGTGTCAAGGCTCAGCAGCTGTAACTAATCCAGTTGCAGGTCTGCCTCTGGCACCAAGTGCTGCAGTTCTTTGGCCAGCGCTGTCCTTGACAAGAAAAACAAGCTCATAGCAAGAGGACTGACAATTTGCAAGTGTTATGGACAGGGAAGTTTTTGGCACTCTAGAGCCTCTCTATTATTGCAGTGCACCAAATGGAAGCCTGCATAAAGAAAGGGAAGAAAGTAGCATCTGGTTCTTAAAGGTCTTTCACATGGAAACCTGGGTCCAGTTTCAGGCTCCTCAGGGAAAGAGAGACATGGACATGCTGGAGGTAATCCAACAAAGGGCCATGAAAAGCCTGGAGGGGCTGGAGCATCTCTCCTGAGGGAAGGCTGAGAGACATGGGACTGTTCAGCCTAAAGAAGAGAAGGTTGGGGGTTCTTATCAATACATAAATAAAAAACCAAAGAGAGGGTGCAAAGAAGGCAGATGGAATTCTTTCGGTGTTGAAGGAGTGAGAGGCATCAGGCACAAAAACACAGGAGGGCTTCTCTGAACATCAGGAAACACTATTTTACTGTGAGGGTGACTGGCACATATTGCCCAAGGACACTGTGGTGTCTCCAACCTTGGAGATGCTCACAAGTTGTCTGGACACAATCCTGAGCAACCGCCCCTAAGTGCTGCTTCTCGAGCAAGGGATTCAGACAAGATGATCTACTGAGGTCCTTTCCACCTTCAATTAATTTGTGATTCTGTGACTGGCCAGCTAGAAGACTTTTGTGGCCTTAAAGTTGCCAAAATGCAGAAAAAAATAATTTTAAAAAGTCATGCATAATACTTCTCCTGGTCCTCTGGCTCAGACCAGTTTGAGCCGTGCCCTTCCTGGGTGCACAAGCAGTGTCTGTGATATAATGGGTGCTGTCCATGTGCTCTTTCTTTCTCAGGAGGTGTAGGAGAAACAACAACCTTTTATATTTTCAGGATGTGGAAGGCTCCCACTCCCCTCCTTCAGCAGAGGTACCTGCTCTGGGCTCACTGCAGAGTGTCCCCAGCTGCAGGAATATCTGTTGTGACAGCAGGACAAGGCACGTGTCAGGAGGCACAGGAGATAAATGGCACAGCAGCCAGGCTAATGCTCTCCCTGATAATGCAGCTGGAGAGCTAAGAGCCATTTATCCTTGCTGCTGGATGAAACAAATCAAAGAAGGCAGCTTCTCTACACAATGTACACTGTTGTGTCAACAGAAATTATCCAGATGGGAGTTCATTTTGCCACATGACTTAAAGGTTTTTTTTAATGAATTGGAAAAATTGATTAATATCTTGGCTCCTTTTTTGGACTTCTTATAGTATTTGGGTGCAGTAAGCAGCATTCCCTGGTCAAATGATTTTTAAGGTGGCTATTGTCTGTTGAAAGAATAGGAAGAAAAGTAAAAAAAAAAAAGAAAGAGTTTAATTTTCTGGAGTTATCAGCACCATCTGTGCCACAATTGCACCTGCAAGTCCCTTGCAGTGCAGTGCTAACCCATCCAGGAGACCATCCTCATTCCAAAGGGGGCAAAGGCTCCTTAAGTTGCTCCAGGAGAATGTGACTGTTCCAAAACCAGAGGTGATGCCTGTTGCAGACCCAAAAATGAATCCAGTATTAGCTCAAAGCTTTAACACCTGTATTACACTTCAGGCTGAGGAGCTGTCAGATTTTACGGTTTCATACATACAGATAGGGAGCTATAGGCACACACAGACTTTAAATACAGATTACTCCATCCCTGGAGTGCCTCCCATCCCATCTGCTGGCAGAGCCTGGGTGGGAGCACCATCATCCCAGAGACATGACCTGCATGACATGTCCCTTCAAAGCCCTGCAAGGCTGAGGCTCCTGCCTAGAGCAGGGCATAAATGGTTTTCCTGAAAGCACTAAGGCTCCTTGTCTGCCAAAAGCCAGCTCCAAAAGCCTGCAGCTTTAGTTAACAGAGATAACCAAGTGCATAAAATTTCCTTATTTAGTTCAGTAGCTGATTTATTTTTAAGCTCTGAAGAACTACCCAGCCAGAGGAGATTTATCAGTTGTCTGGTCAGTCCTCTGGGCAAAGCCAGGGCTCCTGATTCCCTCCAGCAGTTCCCACATCAAACCCAGCAACAATAGACAAGGAAGTGTCAGTTATTAAATGGGCTGAAAACACTTTCCATTGTTAAGTAAAGGATTTCCTTATGATTTCCCATGCCAAATAATAAATTCTGAGTTATACAGCGTGTGCCATGACAGACCAGTACTGCTGTGAAGAAGATAAATATTAAAACCAAATGACATCTTCACCATTTCTTGTCAAAGCTGGCTCAGGACTATCCCCAGTAGGTGCAAGGCTGAGTTTAACTCTTGTTTTTCCCCTTCCTCTTCCATTCTCAACTGGAAGAGATGAAAGGGGAACACACCTTTTTGAGGGAGAGCTTTGCTCTCACAATGAGGAGGGCTTGTCCTCCAGCCATTGGAGTTGTGGAACAGCCTGGTGAGATCTTGCTGTGATCTTTTCCATTTCCCTGGAAGCAAGAAATGCAAACTTGTTCATTGCTTCATAAATACAGTAAGTGTTACAGTGAGGGTTTTTTTTTAATGTGTTTTTTTTTTCTTCCTTTTTTATCCTCCAGTAACCAGAAATTGCAAATGCTCAGGAAAAGAAGAAGGATTGTAGGGGAGCCCAATTCCCTTGGGCAAGCTGTTGTACACGTGTACAGGAAATTGAATGCAGAAATTATTGCATACAAGGCTGTTAAAGAAGTGTTGGGGTTATAAAACAGATCTTTCAGCTGCCACCCATTGTGGACATTCCAGTTGTAAAGGGTCAAGTTTTAATACAAATCTGCTGTCCCAAATTACATTTGTCTTTTTCCATAAACTAGAAGTTGTCAAAGATTTACAGGAAGGTAATTTTATTCCTTGTTACTTTAACTCATTTATCTTCTCTCTGAGTTTAAAAAGGAGAAGAAGGAGAAGGAGAAGGAGAAGGAGAAGGAGAAGGAGAAGGAGAAGGAGAAGGAGAAGGAGAAGGAGAAGGAGAAGGAGAAGGAGAAGGAGAAGGAGAAGGAGAAGGAGAAAAACCCATTGGTTTGGTAGAATTTATTAGGATGCAGTGCTATAATGGCTTCTGTTTTTGGTCTGCTGAAATGTCCATGAATACTCTGAGGGTCTTTTCCAACATACCTTAGCTCTCTTGAAATAGGGTTTAAAATAAATAGAACACAAAAATCTTACTGTGCTTGATGTGACTAATTTATTACATACATTCTAATTTATTACGTACATTCTAATTTATTACATACATTCTGTTCTCCTGATCTGATATTCCACACTTTGCCAGGTGAGATCATAGCACATACTGGAAGTGAGATGGCTTGTTTCTAAATAATTGTGACAATGGAGAGTTTGATATTCAGATCCTCAGTTGCTACCAGGAATTTTGATTACACTTCCCTTTCTCTGCCTCTACTTTTCTTCCTGTTTTCAAGGCAACAGATGAAAAGATTTCTCAAGGCCAAGTGCAGAATTAGATTTGAGATTATGGTGCAAGGAGCTACAGCACCAGTTAATTTAATTGGTTTTGAAAGAGGTAAAAGGAAAACAAGCTTACAGCCCCATCACTGAAATAATATTCCAGAGGCGTGCTACTTCATGGTGTTATTTTTCCTGAAATTCATCTGAATTTTGTTATCAGGAAATCAAAAGCTGATCTCCCAAACTTAACATAAATTCTGATCTAAATCCTTTTTTTACTTGAAGCCAGACACAAAATATATTCTTAAACAGTGCTGCTCAATTTACACCCTGGCTATTAATGTTTCATCTGACTGTTCAAGTCCTATTTATTATTCCTTCAGACTCTATAAATGCACAGGACAAATCCCCCCAAGTTTTTCTTTTCAGGCTGCAAATTCAATTTTGGTGACTCTACATGAACTTTGAAGCTCTGATTGGAGCCAGTCACTAGGAACTGCAGCTCCTCCTTTGCAGATGCTTAGTCTTGATTTTGCAAAGAGCTTTTGTGTAATCAGTCAATTAGAGCTGTGACCAGTGATCCATATCAGCAACTGATAGGGAGTGCAGGCTTGGTACGCTTGGAATCCAGGTGTCAGCCTTTCTGCTGTGGTAGTGATTCTCAAACAGCACCAATATTCAAGGTATTGCATCAATTTCTTCAATTCCCTGACTACAAACACCTACAGTCAACTCTGTATTAATTATAGAAATTCTGGACATTGTTTCTTTCAACTTTTCCATCTATGCTTGCACCGTTAGGAAATCCTCCCCAAAAGTGTTCTGTAACATCATCTGGAAGTGTAAATAAATGCACTCATACAATTACAATCAGTTAATAACAACCAAATCCTGCCACTACAGCTCCAACTGTATTTGTTTAAACTCTGAAATGGTGTAGTTAGATTGTTTGATCTCTTTGTAGAAACCTAACTTTAAAAGAATATTAAGCCAGAGTAAATTTTAATATTAAGCCCAGAGTAAATTTTAATATTAAGCCCAGAGTAAGTGGCTGCTTATTTAAAGGCCACATATTTAACAAGACACTTTAATAGCTGCTGTTCTGTAAGCAAGAATAATTGGGGAAAAAACTTCAGAGCTTAGCATTATTTTATAGTTTCCCCTTTCAACGACCCCCTTAGATCACATTTGCTGAGAACTCTGTTGTTATAAAATGCTCACATGATTGCTGACAATAGATGTTGAATGCAAATGTGTTCTCCACTACTTAGAATGGCAAGAATATCTTTATTTTCTGTGCATAGTGCCTGCCACTGCCTTTAAATACTCAAATGTGCTGTAAGTCACTTGTAATCAGTTTGACTTAAATATTGCTAATTCATCTCTGAGTGTAGTTTTATGTACTTAATAATGGAGGAGCCACCAGAGCCTGAGAAGTTGTGAGCATGTCATGGGAAGCCATATCCAGGGCTGAAGCAGCTTCCACCTTGGATAAATCCCTGAGAGTAAGAACTGGCAGGAGAGCAGCATGGGCATAGAGCAGCTGGCCTTGTTTGCTCTGAGATTCAGGGATTGCTCCTGAATTCAGGGATTTGCTCATAGATATCAGATCTTAGGCACAGGGATGCTCCTGAGGATGCCTGACTGCTTCCCAAATTGACCTGAGGGGTAAGCGGGTAGTGCAGGGACAGATGAACTGGGATGTTTCCTGTCAAGGCATTGCAGAAGCAAACCCTTCATGCAAGTGGTTGTCCACAAGGAAAATAGCACCAGGAGGAACGAGGGGGGTGATGGGCCTGAAACTCAGATGTTCAGGAGAGAGAACATGTGGAGATGTTTGGAGAAACCAAATGAGTGGATGCAGCAGAAACTGTTTGGTAGTCAGAGAAGGAAAAATCCTGGGGCTCTGCCACTGGCATTATTTCTGCCATTTCAGCTGACTACGTGAACGCTCTTCAAGAAGAAAATGAGTTCTCAGATTTTCCCCTGATGACCAGTTCCTGTGGACTCATCCAGTTCCCCACTGCAGTGCCAGACAGCAACCATCAGAGCTGCCTTCTCAGCACCCTCCTTACCACAAAGGTGTGTCTGGGAGGGATGTCTTCAGTGCCCTCCTCCTCTTCCCCATGGCAATATGTGGTGTTGAACAAGTTCTGCATCACCTTCTGAGGCATCTGTGTGCCAGGCCTGCTCTAACTTCTGATGACCAGTGTCACATCAGCCTGCCTCACTGCCCGCCCTAGGGCACTTTAAACACTTTGGCATTTCAAGGGAAAACATATTTAAGTACTGAACCCAAAATGAAGGTGGATCAAGAAACTGGACTCTCAGCATGGGAGAATGGAATTCAGGCCCCACACCGGTCCGTGAGACACACTTTAGCTGGGTGTGGAGCTCATCCTTTATCTGCGTGTGGAACTCATCCTTTCTCCAGACCATGGGTACCTAGTGCAGAAGCCAAGAACCTTCTGGAGTCAAATAGGATGAGGTTCACCAATGTTTCTCCAAAGACTGGAAAGAGAGAGACAGAAAAGACTCACTCTTTCAAAGCATGGCTGCAGAAGAGAAGAGCCCTGGTTTTCCATTGCTATCTCTCTTTTCTAAAAATGTGATAGAAAACAACCTGTTGGTGAGGACCAGGAATAACACTTTTACCCACAGGATCTTCTTGATGTTATTTGTTTATACACCTCCATGGACCTGACTTGGCTTTGGTGGGAAGGGTGTGGGCCTGCAAGGACACCTGTCCTGGGCTCACATCCATCATCTCCTGCTCTCCTGGGGCATGATGGATCCAGACTATTTGAACCCCGTGGCTCAACCAGAGCTTAAACAGAAAAATGGCACCCTCCTGTGGCAATGGTTAAAAAAAAAAAATTAAATAAATAGCTGTGACTAAATTCAGAGCAGGGTCTAATCCCATCAGCATGTGTTACCCCCGTGTACACCCACCAAAGAAAGCTTCACGAGGGATGAAGGTGCCCCTCTGCTCGTACAAAAACATTGGGATTTGAGTGCTGGGGCAATGCAGGGAGTGCACCAGAGCAGAGCCAAGGCAAAAAGCCTCCAAGGTCAGGCAGGGAGTCCTGCAGTGGGTTTGGAGGCAACTGTTCAGCAGCACGGAGCCACTCTGGATCCCAAAGTCCACATCCGGACAGCTTCAGAGCCTACATCCTTTTTTTGGACTTGGCTCTTTGTCAAAACCATAGGGTACAGTGCCTGCATGGACTTCAAAGGGAGGACACCAAATGTGATTTGGCCCAGGCAGTTACGACCATTTATTGCCAGCATCTTTCTCAGATACTGCTGCCAAGGGTTAAAATGTTTACATGCCCCCTGATTTTAAATGGACCGGGTAGCATGTCAGATGCCAATGAGAGGGACAGCTGGAGTATCTAAACCAAGAGCTTTGATCTTGGTATCTGTAAAAAAGAGGTCATTTAGTCTCCCCAGGAAGCACAGACATTTAGAAGGTCCCCGTACAACTCATGCAAGTATTTTATTAACAACAATTTCTGTTCACATTTAGGTAGGTGGTGTTACTACTTACTTAAATTCCTCTTATATATACATGTATATGCATATATATGTATGAATATCTGCATTTTTTGTGTGTGTGTATGCATATATGTACACACACATATATACACAAATCTGTGTGCTTGTGTGGTTATCTGTGTGCTTTCCAATGTCCAGCATTTCTGTTTTAACTTACTTGCAAACAAACTACAGTGATTTAAGCATTCTATTTTATCTCTAAGTCAGTGTTTGCAGAAGTAACCTGAAAAATTTGCCTGTATGAGATGCTTTGAGTAAACCTGCAGAAGTAATAAGAGTGTGTGGTGTTTTCAAGAAGATGCAGGCATGAAACACAGATTTCATTGTGCTGTAATCAGGTCTGACATTGATTCAGAAGAGAAGAATTCTAAAATACAGTATTGCACAGGGGAAATATTTTTATTCTTTAGTGGAGGATTTGGTGGTTCGTTCACAATGCAATTAGAATCGCCACCAGATGTTTATGACTTCAGGCAGCAGTTAACTTTAGTGTCTCTGATAGCTGTCCTTTGCTTCTTTGTCAGAATAAATAAGTATTTTTCTATGCTGGAGGAAAAAATCCTTAATTTTTAAACATACGGCAGGGGGGTGGGTATGTATTTCCATTTGGCAGAGCTCATGTTGTTCTGTGACAAACTTCTAAGAAATTATAATCTTGAAGTTAAAATAAAATCTCTCTCCAGGATGAAATAAACATATTTACTCAAATGAGAGATGAAATGTACAGTAACATCATTAAACTGAAGTGATTTGTGAGAAGCAGCATTGTAAAAGGCAGTGGCTTTTCCAGAATATATAATAAATAGAAAGATACATTTTTTTCCCCATTGAATAATAGGATTATTAGTATGCAATTTTTTTTAAAGACACATTTAAAGAGAGCCTGCTGGGCTCTTATTCTAGTAATTTTTTAGTGTCTGTTATTCTTATTTGTTTCAGGGCAATTAATTTTGAGGCCACATTGTATTCAAATTATGTTTGATTACCAGGCTCAGTAAGAGATCACAGTTTGTGTTCCATCACCCAAAGGAAAGTTAATAAATTAAGCTGCACACAAACATTTTAAGAAACAAATTATTGAAGTTCTGCAAAACAAATATTAAAAAAAATAAAGAAGTGAAAAAAGTTATAGTAACCTGCCTGGTGGCTTATTTAAATGAGGAGAGCTCCAGACAGGGGGAAAAACCCTGAAATGTCCTAACTTTAAATGCTGTTTTTCAGCTCTTCAGTCATGTTTGAAATTATGTGTTGACAAAGCAATCAATAACTTAAGATTTTAAACTTATGAAATACCTCAGATAATATGAAAATAGATAAGAGATTTGTATTCACCAGTACATAGCAATTTGGAATAGTTAAATAACAGTATGATTTTCAGAAACAAAATTATGGCATTAGAAAAACCCCACAAAGTGGAAAGAAAATAATAGATAATAAGAGAATATTTTGGAGGTGTTGATAAGGTGTTGAAGGTCTATGTCCCTGCACAGAAACTGGCAGTTTCTCACCTAAAGCAGGCAGTGGCATGGATCTGTGTTAATGGGGAACCCTCCAAACAAACAAGCGAAAGGATTTGAATTTGCTTGGCTCTGCTGAGCCGCGATTACTCAAAGATTTGATGTTCAGTCCCTTGGGGCATCCAGACGTGATCCCCAGAGCATGGAGCCACCAAGGTTACTGCTCCTCTTGGAAAAATCCTCCCAAGACTGCAGTGGGCTCGTTTGGGCTGTTATGCACAAACACATCAGTGGCTGTTCGCGGTCAGAAGAGAGGTGAAGCCGATCCCCCCTTCCCTAGGCGGCTGTCAAAGTCTGAAAGCTGCTGCAAAGTGTTTCAGCTGGGACAAACAGGCATTTTCCCCACTGCAAGACTACTGCTCTCCCTGTTCCCATCTCACTGGGTCTCCCTGGCAGTTGCTGATGCCAGGAGCCGAGGCTCTGGTTGTGCTCATCAGCTCCAGCCCCACGGGCTCTCAAATGGGGGACTCAGAAACACCCAAAGTGACACAGGGTGGGATATCAAAGGCTCTGACACCACCCAGAGACACAGTCAGCATTAACTCCTCAGTGTCCCTATTTTGGCAATCATTCATTGAAAGAGAAAGTGTGGGGGTTTTAATTTAAATTAAAGTACACTGTGGTTTTAGGATATGCAGTTCACAGGGTGCATTAACTCCTCAGTGTCTCTATCATGACAATCATTCATTGAAAAAGAAAGTGTGGGTGTTTTAATTTAAATTAACGTGCACTGTGGTTTTAGGATATGCAAATCACAGGGTGCATTAACTCCTCAGTGTCCCTATTATGGCAACCATTCATTGAAAGAGAAAGTGTGGGGGGTTTAATTTAAATTAAAGTACACTGTGGTTTTAGGACATGCAAGTCACAGGGTGCTGGGTTTACTGTTGTTCCAGTAAATTTGCAGTTCGTGCCTCCTGCCACTCTGGAGTGTGGGACTGAGGGGGAGAAGGAAGGACTGCAGCAGGACAAACAGTTAATCACCCAACAACCAGAAATTGTATTTTTGTAGAATACAAGTGAGTCACTCAAATCAGGGCTTGATGCCAAAATTGGGACCAGCAGGTCAAAAGCAAATCACCCTTGCATTTCACTGCAGGCTGCCCGAGGTAATGGAAGGGCTTATTTTGCTCTGTCTCTGATCCTGGAAACTCAAACTAGACTCTGAATGAGCAGCAGCACTCCTGAGCATGCAGGTCTTCAACAGCATTATTTACAAAAAAATTATTTTATTTATTTTAACCAGCTTTTCATGACTTAATAACATTTCTTGGTAATAGGGTTCAGGTGTAGAAATATATCACAACTCAAATCCCTGCCCCAAACTGCTTCCAGCCTCGTGTGTACAAATTGCTGTGTCTCAGCTGCCACTGTACTTTCTCCAAAACCCAAACTTTGTAATATTTTATTTTTAACCTGCTGTAGGTGGTAGTGAGTGTCTAAAATCGGTGTCAACCAGTTTAGCAACATCGTCTAGTCAATGCTGCAGAATTGTCCCATTATTATGACTATTTTTTTTTCCTTGCTTAGTTTCTTTGTTGCATTTTTATTAATTTCCACCGTGAATTATTTATTGTGATCAGGAGAGAATTACATCATTTGATTCAAGGCTGGTATTTCCTTCTGTCTTTTCTCTTACCTGTTCAGCAAATCGTTCCTTACTGTTTTATTACAAGAAGTTAAATTAACCAGATTTCACAGCCTGAAATTGTTCACCACTTGCTGTGTTTTGTCCTGTCCTTCCTTCTCTCTGACCCCTTTTTGCTGGTGCTTTTCAGCCTCACTTCAGCTTTAGGGTCTGGGGCTTGCAGACACTCCCCCACTCAGACATTCCCCCTGTCAATGGCACTGCTCAGATGTGCAGAGTAACTCAAATTCTGGAGCTCGTGGAGAGCAGGACGTGAACCAGCAGTGATCTGAGAATAAACCAACCAAGCAGGCTCCAGGAAAGCTTTTCTGAGCCACAATGATATCAATGTGCTAAAATTCACAAAATGCAAGGCAGATGTGCAGTTGTTGGGAAATGATGTTGGCCATGAGATAAGAGCTGTGATAACTTCTGACCCTCCTTTTGGTGTTCTCCATGTGATGGTGCACTGCTAGCAGGGTCACCTAATGCAAAACAATAAATAAGCAGGGAGGCAAAATGCAATTGGGAAGCATTCAGCAATGGTTGGGAAAAGCCTGTTTTCAGCCCACTGGAAGCTGTAGCAAGGCTGTTTGTGTAACAGTCTCCCTGTTGCCCAGAAACAGCACATGAGACTACCAAGTGTCTGCAGAAACTCAAATCTGTTAGTTTGGCTTGGATGTGCAGAAAAACTGATTTCTAAATGTTACTTCAGCTTTGAGTCAGTGATTACTTTGGTACTTTTACAAGCCTTGCCTGGAAATGGGATGTTAATTGTTGTTAATGAATCTGTCCACCTGAGTAAGCTGTGCAGGGCAGAATCACAGAACATAACTCCTCTACCATGTCTCCAGAGTCTGACCCTGGTGTCTCTAGCATTTAAGAGCAACAGCACCAAATCTGCTCCTTCAGACCTCAGAGCTTTCTTCTCAATCCAGAACAGTGGCCAGTTTCTGCTCCTCTCTCAGTCCCGTGGGATTTTTGGAATGGAGTAAAGCCAAGGTTCAGCTCTGGCTGACCTCTTTGGCACAGGGAGAGGATGCTGGTGGATATGGGGCTGTGGGACACTGAATAGGGAAAAAAGAGTTTAGACATGGAGCTGGAAATCCATATTTCTATGTAGCTTAATCCATGGTGTGGCTGTGAGTAAAGGTGTACTGAGCTGCTTTATCCTGATGGCATTTTTTTTTTCTATATTGACAACTTCTGTTCCAATTGCTTCAGTTAAATTTTCATTGACCTTCCCTCTGCTACAGTACCTTAGGACCTATTTTTATGGCATTTCTTTGCAATCCATCAACCATGTTTGCCTGTTTTGTAGTAGCTCCCTTTGGGGCTCCCAGGGAAATAAATTTTAAAAAAGAACTAAAAAACTACATTAAAATATTCCTATTTGGGATGGAGAGAAGACAAAGTTTGAGCAGTTTGAAAGATAGTGAAGCTTTATATTTTGCTTTAGTGGGTGATACCTGTCTGAGCACGTGTTATGGCCTTATTCACAAGGAAATATAACAACTTTAAGACTGAGTTTTGTGTCATAGCTGATAACTCCATTTATCTGCCTCTAGCTCACGAGGCTTCTTGTGCAAAGTCAAAATTGTTACACATGGCATCATTCCCCAAGTTACTCCAGCTATCCATCCAAAGTCACCACAAGGCTGTATAATGCCATGAATTTTTCTTAATCTCATCCTCCACTAGAAGAGCCAAATAATGGGTGGGGTTTTTCCACCAGCAGTAAATGTCACTGGGGCTGGGCTGCTTCGGGCCAAAGGAAGGGCTAACGAGCTCAGAGACAGGAGCCCTCTTGGAAAATTCCCTGTGAGCAGCTGCTCAGCTATGGGAGCATTGGATCCAAAGATCAAAGCTGGCATGAGAAGGAGGGCAGTGATTCAGCCAACCACCCTTATGGTCAGCAGCCCCTGCAGAGGAGCCCTGTCCATACTCACTGTGCCCTGGGGAACAATTCAGATGGACAACATTGCATTCCCCACACAGAAATATTCTTTTAGTGTTATTCTAGCTCAATTTTTTCTCTCTGCTCATAGTGTCTATATGTCTACGTATTTCCAAACCCATTTCTGCAAGAATCAAAGTTTTCCTGATGGCAGTAAGGTTTGCCCACTCTTGGGCTCATGAAGCCTCATGCTCCCAAATCCAACATCTTCATCTCACTGGTGGAGCAGTTACTGCAGCTCAGTCATACTCCAGAACTGGAGACTGAGGTGTCTTTTCATTGACCCACTGTATTATTTTCGCTGTGCTGCTCTCTCATTTTGGGGTGGGATTTATCTTGTTCATCTGCTGTGTTCTCTAGGCTGAGTTAATCCCCAACCCCGTTGGATGCTGAGTTAATCCCCAGCCCTGCTGGATGCAAACACCTCTTTCCAGACTAAGGGTGGTCACGGCATCCGGGCTGGGCCAGGGATGTGCTGCTTTTCTGGCCATATCCAACAGTCCTCAAATTAAAACAAAATAAAGCAGAGGGGGAAAAAATCCAAACAAAAAAATCCTCATAAGTTACAATGAGGAAATATCATGTTGCACATTATTGAAGCTGCAGTTAAAATCATCTGGGTTATTGCTCTTTACACAGGTAATTCCTGCTCAGGATTTGTTTGCTCATTGCCCAGAAATGGTGGCCTCAGACACACAAAAGCCCATTGTCACTTTGTCCCCTTTTAGTTCGTTTGACATGATCTTGGCAAAATGAAAAGACAGTTGAAAGGCACCTCTATCTCCTGTCACTGTTGCTATTAAGGGACACCTTCTGTACAGTGGCCAGCCCACGTTTTAAAGCTTTTAAAATGTTCTTTGTCATTACAGTGCTACTGTCGGGTTCAAAGCAAATTCAGATAAGGGGGGATTTAAGAATTACAAAATTAATTGACGAGAGTTCCATTTTGTAAAGAAAACATGGTAGAGGTGAAATATTAATGTGACTTTTATTTTAAAAAGCACGCTATTTACAGAGGAAGAATTTGTACTTATTTGCAAATCAGAGTTGCAGTACTGGTAAGTCATATTATTTATTCCTTGAGGCAAAATTAATATTTTCCCTCAAACAAATGATACTTAAAATTGCAAATCAAGTGGCTGAACAACTTTTAAAATTCTGATTTTTTTATAGTTATTGACTTTAAAGAAGTAAATATTTTGAATCTTTTGATAAGAGAGTTTTCCAGAAAAAAAATACAAGACCTGATATCTGTTTATGGTTAGATTTTATTCCTACAGTCATGATGAATCTATTTCTTCTGTCTTCATTGGGACTAAAATCTAGAAACAACAATAAAGCTACAGTATCTGCCCCTCTGAATGGAAATCTTTGCTCTGCAGAGGTTTTGTAGATCAGACTGGAATAATTTTCAACCTAAATTCATTTAACTACCTAGCAATTAAGGAATAACTTCTCAAATGTGTTTTTTATATTTAATTCCATTTATATATATTTTAGATATGTAAAATATAAAGGCAAGAAAACAAACAAAGTGGAACAAGCAAAGTGAAAAATGTGAACCACAGTAAAGGTTCACACATTGAACTGTCGAATATATTAATTATTTTGTGCCTTACTTTCATGCTAAAGTTATTCCTGTGGAAGATAAAAATATTTCAGGGTTCTCATAATGTTGAATCTGGTCTAAATTAATAAAAGTTAGGTGAAAATTATAAATTATAATCTGATACAGGATAATTTTATGTTCACATGACTTTTAATGAACAGGAAAAAATTAAACTACACCCAAGTTTTATACAGCCTAATGATAATCACCAGAAATGTGGCAGTGCCAAATGTAGAATTTATTCCTACATTTAATAGCTAACAATATTATATAATGTATGCAGTATTATATACTAGGTAAAAATGTTACAATTTAAAATTATCAATATAGAACTACTCACAGAAAATTATTTTTATATACTTGTTCCAATATTTCAAAAAGTATATTATTGTTATATTATTATAATTGTTATATTAATATGTAAGAAAATATTATATTATTCCATTATATCTATTATTATAATTATTATATTAATATATAAGAAAATATTATATTATTCCATTATATCAGAAGAAGAGTATTATTAAATATATATTATCACAACAACATGTTATATATATAAAATGTAACCACAAAATTGTGTTTAAATTGTTTATTACTTTTCAATATTTTTCTACTTTTAATATCTATATTTTAAATATTATTTTAACTTATTTATTATTATTATTATTATTATTACTATTACTATTACTATTACTATTACTATTACTATTACTATTATTATTATCCTCTCTAATTTTGAGGAATAGGTTAATTTTTTTTTTGTGGCCTCTGCTTACTATAGGCTTCTATGTTCAAGTCATATATCATTAATATTTTTTTCATTAAATTCTATAATTTTAGGAAAGGACTTTTCTTTATTTTCTCACATAATGTGACCTCTACTGAATACATGTGATACCCTACATGGGCTGGAATAGTCGGGTTGTATGCCATGTTGAGGTTTCCTGAACTTGCATAAAAGAAAAATAAATATATGCTCTACACAGCTCTAGCCTCTTTCAGATATTTTTTTCACATTTGTTACAAATTATTTCAATATTATGAAGGAATGTACACACACCTTTCTATTGTTTCACACTTATTCAGACAAAGAAAGATTTAACAGAAGACAAAATAGATCAGGAAAGGTTAATTGAAAAATCAAGAGGATTGAGCTATGTTGGTTTTCTCTTGCATTCTTTAGGTAACTTTTAAAAAGTCAGAAAGTATTTTAAAAATTATGATAAATGGTCTTACTACCTCTGGAGAAATGAAAATAATTAGGTACAGAGTTCTTAATTCCAATTTTTTTTTCTGTGTTATTTTCTTTCTAAATTTTGATGCAGAACTTCATCAATAAATTCAGTAACATCACAAATTTTCACTTCTGAAAAAGAACACTCATTCTTAATACATTTTTTAAGATCTGCTGCATTCTGTCCCTCTTTCCTCCAGGTATTCATAAATATATGACCAGCTATTAGTGAGAATTGAAAATCCTCTGGCTCATCTTTGGTGAGCCCAAAGGCCAGTGATCACCTTAAAAGAAAAATCCTAAAAATAGAAGCTTTCACTAGAAATAAACATCAAAGCCCTTGATTAAATAATGGCTTTGGGTCTAGTGAGGAAAGGAAATAGTGGCTTTGTCCTTCCTCTCTGAGGTCAGTCACAGTCATGGCAGGGTTCATATTTTATCCCCATTTCCAGTACTCTGGACCACTCTGCCTGGATTTCATCCAGTGTCCTTTCAAGCCTGACCAGTATAAGGTGAATATCAATGCAAATAAATTCAAGGGCAAAAGCATGGGGCAGTGACATGTCTGCAAAACAAAAAATAAGGCTCTACAACAGCTGTGTGGTATCAGTTTTGCTCTATGCTGCAAAGACCTGGGGCATTACGCAAGCTGACAAGAAAAGATTTGATGCATTTGATAGCAGGTGTTTAGGAGGGATCAGTAATGTCAAGTGGCATCACTGTGTCAGGAACATCGAGTTTCAGGACAGAACAAGAAAGGAGAAGATTGTGGACTTCCTAACAAGGCAGTGACTTCCATGGTCCCACCACGCCATGAGCATACAGTGAGGCTGGAGGGTAGGGGAAGGTCTTGTGAGCTGGGTTTGCTCCTCCTGGCTGCCCAGCCCAACCTGAGACTCATCAAAGGCTGGGAAAGACAAGAGAAATCTCTATTAGATTTTGACTTAATTTGTCTGCTGAGGATGAAAAAGCCTTGGGGCAAAGACTGTTGTTCTGCTTCTCCAGGATGTAGGACATGGTCCTACAGGGAAAGAGGTGAACAGGAAAAGGAAATAAAAGACATCTTTTTGCAGGACTGCTCTTCAGCAGGAATATTCACATAAATCAAGGATTTCCAAACCAGGCCTCTAGGGTTTTGTAATGAAAACTTAGACCACGCAGACAAAATGGGCTTTAACAGACTCTGCAGAGCCAAAATCTACAGCAGTAGGCTCAGCTGACTCCAATGAACTCCCACAGATGTGAGAGCAGAAAAGTCCCCTGTTGTTCACATTTTCTCTCAGAAACAGCCTTTCTGCATGTGGCTGAAGAGCATCTCTCAGTAAAACACAGCCCACAGAAGATAACTAAAAACAGATGGGAGCAAGAAATACTGAAGCCAGCCCATATGGGTAGAGTGGACCTGTTTGAAGCAAGTGCAGCCAAATGGATTATGATGTAGTAATGTGTGAAAGAGGTTGCACTATTGTATGGACTATCTGTAAGTGAATTTTTTCATGATTGGATCAAGAAAAGGAAATGTACTCTATCCAAATGTTAATGAGAACCATACTTCAAAAATATCCATGTTGAGTTCTTGTATCAAATAATGTCAAAAATAACTCACTGTCCAAACTAGGATCTTACCTTTTTGTTATTTATTTTTAAAACCCTTACTGAAGTTTTAAATATTCTTCTTAAATCTGCAGCTGGTGAAGTTTATTCTTTTCTTTTTTCTTTTTTCTTTTCTTTTTTTTAAATTTACAATGTCTTTAAGCTTCAGGAAATGTAAGTAGCTAAATAGATAGGTAACTAAACTAACTGTAGATAACTAAAATAGGCCATTAAGGTAAAAAAACCCCAAATCTCTATTAGTGGTACATATCTCTGTTTTTGAGCTAGAATGTTTTGCTTTACTTTTCCATGAGCACTTTTGGATAACCTTCCAAAAATAGACACAACTAAAATATAATACTTCTAGTGGTAAAAATGTTATTTCTCTGCAATATTCTAAGCTGTGTTTTAAAAGCCAGCACAGGAACACTAATCAATGATTCTACAAACAGAATCTATTACAAAATTAATTTTAAACCAACAATGCTTACCCCAAGCTATTTTCAGTTGAATGTTTGGCTCTAGTGTTGACTAAAAGAAAGTGAAAATATTTATTCAGTCAGCTAACTGGCCTATCAAACATCCAGCATTTGGGAGATCTCATGACAGAGCAAACACTCACATGAGTGCGAGGACAGCACCACATTTCAGCAGCACCACGGCGTGCCAGGGCCCTGCAGAATGAGACCTGGGTAACACCAGTGACATTTAGCAAATTACTGCAGAAAACATGATAAGGGCATGATCCTTTTTTATGGCGAAGATCATGCATAATGCCTGCTGCGCCTCAGCACCTTTTCATAAATATAGAATGAAAGCTCGTGGCAATATGCTGACAGATGCCACAGAGCAAGCAGAGATTCCCCCTGCCCTAGGCCTGGGAGCTGTACCTGGGAACCCTGTGGTGTAACACTGAGGCTGATCCCACAGCTCAGGAGGTCACTTAGCAATTGTGCAGGACAGAAAGTTGGATGAAGTGCTGAGTTTTGAAGGATGAGATTAGCTCTTACTGTGTTACGTGGCGAAAACACAACACGGCCTTGTTTAGGCAGTGTGTGGTCTCATTTTGGATGTAATTGTGTGTGTATGCATGCAAATATACAGAGAGAGGGCTGAAGAGAAAGTGTCCTAAAAAGCTGGGTTTGAGAAATTTATAGAGCAAACTTTGGCATCAGGAGATGATAATTACTATTAAAATATCTTCCATGTGTGTCAAATGAGGGACTAGGCCTGAAACAAGAGGAGTTGAGAGAAGCCTCCTTCTTACACTAAGATTGGATCCTGACCTAGGCCATTTGGGGCCTTTCCCACCAAAAAGCCCTGGAGACAGGACTCCAGCCAATGGCAGCTAGATAATGGCATGTGATTAACGCAGGGATGGACAGTGGCACGTGGATAATCTTCCAGAGAAAGCACATGGATCCCCTGCTGAAAGGTGGGATGGGAAGGGTACCCACCTTCCTGTGGCATGGCAGCCCCAGGGGATTTGAGAGTCTCAAAATCTAACAGACAATTGTCTAAAGGACTGTCAGGCTCATGGAGGTGTTTCAGTGTCCCCATGCTCTGAGCACACCATGTTTGACCCTTTGGCTAAGTGTGTGTGATAGGGATTGGCCTGCAAGGTTCACCACCAGAGGCTCATTTTCCAGGGGAGCACCTAGTGCAGCACAGAGATCTCACTTCAGCACCCTATAAACTCCAAGATTATCAGTGGGAAATGCACATGGATGCATCAGGGTCAAGTACACTTTTCCCTATCTATTTAATAGTAATGGCAGCTATCCAATATTTAACCTGAATATTCTGGAAAAATTTCATTATTATGGCTATAGAGGATTTCCTAAATAACTTTTCCTTTAGAAAAATTATCTGGATCTTCTCCTCTCTTTTTAGTTAGGATAAAACCTTCTCTCGCAGCTCTAGGAGCAAAGAGGCCAAACCATTGTGCTGGTGGGAAATGGCATCATGATCTCGCTATATTTCAGATGTATATTCAGGGGTGAAGTATACCAATACAAAAATTAGTGGTAACTGCAGTTTTGCAACTTTAGTACGTTGTTCATGCCATTTACTGTTATCCCATTTGAAAATTATAAGTGCAGTGCTGTGTAATTTTTTCATGCCATAGCCTCTGGTTTTCCTGACCATTCTTCTCCTCCAGTCATGGGAGGGCAGGGGCAAGAGTACCTCTGGGATTAAGAAAACAACATTCTGGACTTCTGCACAGAATGACAGCAGCCCTTTCTGGGAAGTGATTGCACAGCATTTCTTACAGAACAGGCAACACAGCGCTTTGTCTGGGTTTTTGTGGTATTCCAGATCATAGGATGGATGTAGCATGGCAGACTAAGTGCAGTGTTAAGTGCTAGAGTTTCAAGTTAAGGTGCAATTGTCTAGGTAAGAAAGTCTGAGCATCTTGGCCACAGCCAGCTGTTTCCCAAACTCTACAAACCCCTTTGACTGGGAACAGTTCTCTATGGACTCTATTTTTGCTGGGGCAGAGAGTTAAGATCAAATCAATGAAAGGCCTCATTCACAGCAAAAGATTTTTGTGGCAAAAGATTTTTCTGAGGGAAAAAGATCTTTAGGAAGAAGACTGGGTCTCCTCCATGTCTCTGTGTTCTCATGAACTTGGCAGAAGGAAAGAAAAGACTAGACTTAGATTATGACTTATATTTACATAGCTTATAACTGTTATAACTAGTAACTTTTCTTTTGCTAGAATAATACTGTTCTGTCAAAACAAAAATTCTTCTGATAGATTTGACTTGTTTAAGAAGATTATAGAAACTTTTAAAACTATTTTATCTGTCATAGAAAGAGGAAATAAAAGCAATTTAGCAGAAATATTTCAGCTATACTTAAATGTGGTTGGCTCAGGTGATGGGGATGAGTTTTTTTGCCCAAGCTGAAATTTCTAAACACATTCTTTTAATTCTGATTGAGAATGGAAACAGAATCTGAAATGGCAAAATTTTCCATGGGATAGAAACTCCAGTTTTGACTTAGCACTAAGAGAGAAATGAAAATTAAAAGTTATAGCAAAAGAGAATTTAAACACTCATAAAGAATAAATCCAGGCACTTAAGTCCTCAAGTAATTTTTAAGTGCAAGGGGAAACCTTAAGAGTTGCTCAGGTCTCTTTCAAGGGCACATGTCCAAGAAGATGCCAGGTTTGAACACTTCCAGGAAGGATTTTGCAGCCAAATGCTGCTTTCTCTTTTGTCCTGGCCATCACAGACTGTTCCACAGGAGTTTAAGGTTTGGGTTTACTGCTCATCTTCCAGACACTGGTATTTGGCACAGGGTGGGAAAAGAAGCCTTGCTCTTTCTCTTCTGGCTTCCCCAGTCACATTGAGATTTTTGTTGCTTAGAAGTTAGTCACTCTTATTTGTATTCAAAAAACTCTGTATTTTTCAAATTTGAAAGCTTTTCAGTCCTCTTTGGGACATTCACCATAGAAGCAGAAGTGTTCCCCTCAACCTCCAAACCACTGATATTTTGAGGTCCTTCTTACATGTATTTTGAACCTTTTTAAACTGATAAATTCTACTTCTCTTTCCATGAGACATTTTTATTGCAGACCTAATCCTCTTCACCTTCAAAGTAAAACTCAAGAAACAGAAGTAATTCCAAATTAATCTATACAAAAAGAATCATATTATTTTTCTGCCATAAGGTTTTTCACTGAAATACTGTGCACAGTTTTCTGTCCATCGTAATTGATGGCACTGTGATGAGATACCCTTTTTAGAGCAAGAATAACTGGCATGGTTTTGTTCCTAAAACATGCATTCAAAAAAAAAAAACTTCCAGGGTCAAAACTACAGTGTTTCTAAACTACTTTGGGACTTAGCTGATCTCATTGCTGTTCCCTCTGAAAGCTCAAAAAATTATACTGAATATATATATATATTTTCCATAAACAACAACTGGGACCTGTCATTTGCTGGGTCTTTATTGTCTTTCAAACACAGAGAGATCCCAAAACTTGTGTTCAGATCTGCATTTCAACAACACAACATGTACCTAAGTTTGTGCCCTGGTGGGAGAAGGGATTGTGAGCCCTGGAGGATCCCCAGGTTCAAAATAAAGGTTTCCAGTCCTGAGGATTCACAGTCTAAATAGTTCAGCAGTTGCAAAGGAGCGGGGGGTGTGGTTTTTAGTGAAATCCAAGGTGACAGCATCCTTGGAACGCGGCTCTTGTTTGTACAATGGAGCTTTTACACCAACATTTGCAGGGCTCAGCTTCTCCCCTTAAGCTTTTAAGACCTTGACCTGCTTTGCAGAGATCTAAAGGGCATCGGTGATTTTACTCCCCGAGCATCTCCTGCCACGCGAAGCAAATCCCACACGGAGTGTGCAAGTGCCGGTCTGGGACGTGGATAAGGAGCACACGGCAGGGGGGAGAGGGTTTTATCAGATGAATGTTGGGCAGGGCACATAACAAGTGCTATGAATTATGCAGACAGCCAGAGGAGTGCCATGAGACTCACTGTCACACCCCCTGCTTATGCTCCTTCCCTCGCAGAAAGGGCTATTTTAGGAATGTTTAGGAGAGCTGAAAAATATTTAATTAGGACTATTTTTTACCACCCTGTTAATAAAGTAAGGGGCACTAATTGCTTTGGTCTGTCATTCTGACCAAAAATAGCCTACTCTGTTCATTATAACTGTAAATTCTGATAACTTGAGAACCAGGAATGAACATCGATATCTAAAAATGTCCCTTTTTGACAGCACCGAGAGACAGGGGCTAAATCTGGATATGAAGCTATGGCATTTTTTACTATAAACAATTGCTGTCAATGACTGAGTACTTTGATCTGATAGACCACGAGCCAGAGCAGATTTGTGGGGAAATAATTCCAATGACAAAGCACTTGTGAGAGGGGAAGGGACAGGGCTCAGCTGGAAGCCTGTGTGTTGCCAGATCAAGAAATCAGAGGGTGGATTGCAGATGAAGCTAGGAAAGAATGTGTTCTGAAGACATTTATCATAGCCTACCCAGGACTTGAACTTTTTTTATATTTATTCACCCCCTCAACAATACATTTATTTATTTGTACATATATACATATATATACATATATTTATGTGAAAACGTGTGATGCCCTCTTGCCTGTATTGCTACGAAAAAAATTTTGAAAAATTTATAAATAAATATATAATATTAATATTATATAAATAAATAAATGTTTATATGATTGTTTTTTCTCTAGATATGGGAGGGAAACCATTCCCACCAAGGCTTACATCAGTAGCACAGTGGCACAATGGCACCCTCTGTTGCCCTGCATGGTTCTTTTGATGGCTGTTCCCATGTGGATGTATTAACTCCTGAAAACATCTGTGCATCACCTTCTCCAAATCTGACTCCTTCCTGCCCAACTTTCTTGTTTGTTTGGAGTTATCCTCTGTTTTTCCCTTCTTAACAAAATCCAGTTTGTTCTTCGAGCCTGTACTGGAGGAGATGGCGAATCTTGAGATTAATGAGCAAGAGGAAGCTGTGAGAGGCTGTAATGCCACACTCACTTCCAGAATAGCAGCCTTCTGTCCCCATTTTGTCCTCCCTAACACAGCTAATGACAGCTTCCTGCAACAGTGGCATTAAACACAGCTCAGGCCTGCAGAATAGTGATCATTTCTGGGAGATGCTGTGCGAGACGGCGCCTGGTGCTTCCTGGAAAGTGATTAGTCCTAATGAGATCGGGTTGTCCAACTCTCATGCCACTAATTAAATCACAACTTCTTTTTTCAGTTACACAAAAGCTTGATTCATGAATTAAAAGACATAGTGAATCTGATTGTAAGTCTGATCCTCTGTGTGTTCATAATTAAACAACCAGTTCCTTTATGAATTGTAACAAAATTCTTTCTGGGGCACGGTAAGTTTTCACTCCTAATCATATTCATTTACATCCATGTGATTACACTTTAATTGCTCGTTAATGGGATGACACACAACCACCTTGTTCTTGCTGGACCTCCCTAATTATGACATTTTTGATCTTTAAGGACACCAAACTCTTCTCATATAGTAATTTTTTTGTCCTTTAGCTTCCCACACTCTGTCATGTTACTAAGAATAATAAAACTATCTTGCTCTAACATTATAATTAATGACTGATTTTATTGTGTTGGCATAAGAAAAATTAGATATGTGCTTTCCATTATTGCTGATATGACTGCCTATTTTCCCCAGTGGAGTCTGAAAAAATGATCAAATGCTTTGATTACAATTGATCACTTAGGAATGATCAGTCAGAAGTAATCAAATGTTGTCAGCATCAGCAGATTTTAATTTTAAAACCCCATGTTTTCTTTGATAGGAGTTTTCTATATAAAATCTTTTACACTGAAAATCTTCAAATCTTGATATAAAAGGGGAGGAAAAGAGAAATTCAAAGAGAAAGCAAAAATGTGACATAAAAATCAGTTTGGATTTTGCATGTACATAGTAACTTTTCAGAATACATTCACTTGCTTTGATACAAAGAAGATGTTATCGAGAAGTCAAACTGAGTTTTATCCCAGGCCTCATGAAAACAAGCATGTTTGACAGTTGTGGGAAAGAAGGGGGCTCAAGATGGATCTATTGTTCATGCAGAAAGATCTCATTTCAAAAGTTAAATTACTCGTAATGATTCCATGTTAATTTGTTATTTGAATCCCCTGCAGTCCCACTTTCCCCAGACAGAGCTGGATGATGGGAGATGGTAAGGAAGTTACTTAAGCTTTTTGGCTTAGAGTAGATCTCTGCTGAAACAAGTTCTGATTGCTGCTGAACTAGATATGCATAATTTTCCTTCTAAATTAAACTTGCAGGTTTCAGAATTCAACAAAACCATTTCTTTTCTGATTTTTACTTCAATTTTGTTGAAAAAACCACCCAACAACACAATGGTAAAATGCCAAAGAAAAGTTTCTCAGAAACAAAACCAAGCCTAAAATAGCAGTATTTTAAAAACAGCACATTTCAACAGGACGGAAATTCTTTCCCCTTTTTATTTTCTTAAACTAAAGTGCTGACAAAATCAATACATTTTCTGAAGTGTTTCATTTTGACCAAATTCGCATGTACTGGTAGAATAATGGATCCACTAAACTGATTATGAGTGGTTGAGGCTGCATGTTTCTCTTTTTTGGATTAAGGCCCCTACAAGGCGACTGAGACTGACTTGGTCTTTCCTGAATAGAGAAATTATTCTAATAAGGACAAAAACTCCAAACCCAAACAATTTGACCCAGAATTGTTGTGACTCTCATCCAGAAAGGTGAGAGATATCTGGTAAAAATACAATACAGAGTCAGATATTAATGAGTACAGATAACTTTAGGCAGTGTGTTTGGAATTCCAAAGCACCATATAAAGGATGGAGATGAAGGAAAAGGTGGATTATCTGGAGACAAAGATGCATATGAAGAATAAGAGTTCTGACTGGAAGCTGATTGGAAGCTGGTGAAAGAAAGGCAAGAAGGGAACCCCACTATCTACAGGCCTGTTCATGTCACTTCAATGCCTGGTAAAGTTATGGAGAAGATTATTCTGGAAGATATTGTAAAACATCTGAAGGGCTCCTTGGCAGTGGAAAGCTGAAGGTGAGCCAGCAGTGCCCTGGCA
>JAHXMQ010003319.1:56192480-56304164 GCA_020466415.1 Ammodramus savannarum pratensis
TGCACTGGATCATCCTTGGGGGTCCCTTCCAACTTAGGATATTCTGTGATTCTGAGCAACTCTGTGAAATCCCTAATACAATAGGCCAGGAAACCAAAACAGGCCACAGAGTGCTGTCTGTCCTTAAATAAAGACAGATTCATGACAGGTGACTCCTGTTTTCCCACTAGTTCACAAATATTTTGTTTAGCTACACAGATTCCCTGGAAGTGGGGGGCATGTTGTCAGGTCAGAGGACCTGCTGTTGGGTTATATCATTGTTATGAAAGTCATGCTGCTAAGGAGCTTTGAGTTGTACCCCATACTGAGAATAGTCTAAATAATCTGTGACTCAAAGTATCTCTCATCAGGGATCACTGTGAACACAAGCAATTTCAGCTGACCCAACAAGCTAAACACAAACATGTCAAGATCTCAATAGCACCAGAACATTTGTTTTCAATATCTTGAGTGTGAATTCAGGGCCAATGAGCAACATTTATTTGGTAATGGTTTTGTTTGCCAGATGTTTTTTTATCTAATTTTACTGCAGAGCACATATGAGTATGTACTGGAATTAAAATGATGATAGGAAAGAGCCCAGTAGCCAACTCCTGGTTTATTGCAGCAGCATAAACTGATTTCCAAGACAAAAGCCATTATTCCACATTTGCATGGGTGTGAGATATGATCCCAGCCCATTCTCTTAAGGGGATTCTCTTGTAAACAAATAAATTAAACTTTGAACCCTTTGAAATTATGGCTTCAGAGTGGCAGGGCAAGAGAGAGCACAGACTATAAAGCTCTGCTCTCTCTTAGGCTGAAGGTTGCTCCTTCTAGAGGGAAAAAACAAAGTGCACCTTACTTCCCACTGCCCCAGGTGTTGAGGCTGACCATAAGTGATCCTTCTGAAGCTACCAGGAGCCCAGAGGGAACCACAGCCTGCAGGAGACACCCAAAACAAGGAACACAAACAGGTAAAACTGCAGGTGAGATGAGGCATGGAGATGCTGTGCTTGGGACCCTGGCAAGGCTCCCCAACCACACTCCCCCCCAGCCATGGCTACAATGCACTGCAGGAAGGTGTTCTTTGACATAAACCATTTTCTCAACAAGTAACTTCACTTTTTAATTTTAATTTCATTTTGGACAGCAGTAATTGCCAGGGTGGACACATTAAATATGGAAGCTGAATAATGCTGGGACCAGAGAAATATTTCTGACTTTAAATGAGCTGCACTTACTAAGTTCTATGTCCACATCAAAGGTACTTTGAAAGGAAATAGAGCTGACACACTGTTACACTTCTATCAAAATATCACATGCAATTTTATAGATAATTGCTTCACATATTCTGTGAAGAAACTAGATCAGGAAGACTGAGACACAGCTCAAAATGATAATGTGTCTTTTCCCCCAGGTTGTGAATAGATTCAGAGCAGGAGCAGTGCCAAGTTAAAGCAGAGCAAATATTTGCAGTGCAATATTTTATTCACAAGAAAATTCCTCAAGTTTCTTATAGATAATTCTGGCTGAGAAAACATTTCTTTAACTGCAAAGTTTTATTTGAGTGCATTTTGAAGCACTACTGAGTGTGAGCCCAGGAGGACAGGCTGGGGTTATTTTTAGAATGCTTACTCCTAGATAAAACCAAAGCATTCCTTTTTGCAATACATTTTTTGTAAGTCTTTGTAGATTGTGGTTCTGAGGACTGTATATGGAATGATATGTCCATGATAGAGAGGTCCTTAAGCCAAAATCTCAGATCCTGGATCTTTGCATACAGCTCTCCCCTTTTTCCTTTTATTGGTCATAACCCTGGGAGGACAATTCCCCAGAGTCTGGAGGGAATTTGGGTCTGAATTTGAAATAAAAGTAAAGTTCATCCACTGAATACATACTCTTATTTACCAAAGGGAGCCAAGCTCAAACCACATCATGCTGAACTTTGGCCATATATTTTATAAGATATGATTTCAAATACAAGAAGGCATACCAGCTTAAGAAAATACCACTCTTTCCTCCTTTCAAAGAGATTTTCTTTGCTTTTCTAGGGTTTGCCCTCTTCACTGCTCAAAGAGTAAGTATTCAGTTCATAAATGGGAGACCTCTTCCAGATAAAGTCCATCTTGGCTACACTCACACTATTAAAAAATGTAAATACAATTTGTAAGGGAATCCAAAATTTTCTAGGAACGCTTAAACCTTACAGGAGTGTCAGATTCTTCAGACTGAGCAGGGTCTGTCTAGATGGCTTAGTTGGGATATGCCTGCTCACCTCACCAGAGGAAACCCAAACTAGAACTCAGGAGGGTTTATTAGCAAATCCCACACACTGAGCTATCCTTATAAATACCTAAGGAATTAATTTATAGGTTAGCCCAGAGTGCAAAAAGAGGAATGCATGGGTTTTTCCACAGATGGTTATGTGAAAAAATATTTCTCCACCAGTTGTTATTACTTTGAGATAATATAAATTACTCCTGGCTTCTACAAATGGGTTCAGTGGCAGATGCAGTCAATCAAGAAGGGCCTTGCTCTGGATTTTAGCAGCACTTTAGGGCAACAAGCATAAATGCTTCACTAATATTTAAGATGGGATTCATTGATGTGGCCGTGCTATTTCATACACATAACTTAAAAGCATCTTTTTAAAAATAGACACTCAATAAGCTTTCTAGCTGCAGAGGATCCTGCATGACCCCTTAAAGAATATGACCATGAAAATTCCACCAGAACAAGCTCCTTTCTATTAATTCCTAATATTATTTCACACTGAAGCTTATCAAATATTTAAATACTCCATGTGCAGCTTTTCTTTTTGTTTGTTTGGTGGGGCTTTTTTTGGGGTTTTTGGGTTTTTTGGTTTTGGGGTTTTTTTTACTTTAAACAGTTATTTACTTCAAACAAAAGATAGCACTTGGTTCTGTAACTCCCTGTAAGCTCCATGAAGATTGTACAATGCAGGTCTCTGATAAGTCCTATGGAAAGTTGTGGATGACAGAGAATCCACATTTGCAGTTCACAGCTTGCTGCCAAATGTGATATTGTTGTTGTTTTTGTTATTTTTATTAATAATAATAATAGTAATAATGTATGTAGAAACAGTAAATTTACATTTCTTACATTATGAAATGAGATTTTTGTATTTATATTAAAATAGATAATATTGCAAAAAGTGCAAGGGGGAAGGAACCTCTTCATCTCATTGGAGGTATTGTAGCAGGTTGATGTTTTGGGAATTGCACCTTTCCTGAGAGCAAGAGCCCGCCTGTATGGGGAGGCTGCCACAGACAGCTCTGTTGCCTTGGGTAGGAGAGGCAGGAAACTGGACTGCAACACCAGTGAATAGGAAGGTCTTAGCAGAGTCACAAATTAGACACTTGGCAAAAATATCGAGATTTTAGTCCCCAGAATTACTGAACAAGCTCTTCCTCAGTTTTCACAATTGAGACTCGTTTCAGGGGTCTGTGTCCCTGGAAAAGGAATGTGGACAAGTGGATGACCAGAACTGCACCCTGAAAGTAATCTGCTTGGGGAAACTGTCCTGGAATATTGGATTGGGCCAGCTGTGTGATGGTCATGGTAAGATTTCACAGTTATACTCCAAACCTTCAGTGAAGTTCTGATAGCCACCATCAGCCCTTTGAGGTGAACCGCAGGGTGAGAATTGTTTGCCCAAACATTCACTGTTTAGTGAACATTTCAAAGTCAGCATTTTGCTAGAGCTGTCCCATAAGCCAAGACTTTTTACAAAATCAGTGATATTATGATCACACCCTGTGCTAAAGTCTCCTGCAGCTGCCAGAGTGGGCCCTGGTGAGGGTGACTCCTCAAGGGAAACCTGTGCAGACTCCTGCATTTTCTGACTTTTATGTTTCTGCAGGGCAATGCTGTGACTACATGAGTGTCATTTTTGTCATTTAATACTGTTGCCAACCCACATAATTGTTGAGGGACTACACAGTGCAATTTAGCATAATTAAGACAATTCCACAGTTAAGCACCACAAGCAGTCAGTAGCCAAAGTTTTTGCCCTATTGTAAGGAAACCCAGAGGCTCCACATATTGCTCCTGTGCACCCTTGGGGTTTTGATTGCTGGTGAGCATGAGGATGATCATGGGGCACTGTCAGGCCTTTTCACCAGGGGGATGCTGTTGATTAAGGAAGAGGGGGATCTGAGCCCATTCCTATCACCCCATAGGTTGCCATGTGGGAACTTGACCTCTGAGCGTGTTATTTGAGCCACACTCAAGATCTCACCAAGAGAAGACACTTAACACATTTCCTCTGCATTTCACATCCATCTGAAATGTATTTAGCTAACTTTTGAGGTACCTTGCATGTTAAACCTTGAACCACAATTGTAACCTCTCCAGTTTCCCTTATTCACACAGTATTTGATTTGGATGACATATTTTTATAATATTTATTTTTCAGCCCATTTTGAGACTCTCATGTTAATGCCACAAGAACTTCAGTCTACTGTATAATATTTCAGACATGGAGGGGGGGAAAAAAGAAGAAATAAAGAAAAAGAAAAACCAGCCGTCTGCATCCACTTAAACTACATTACAATAAAGCTCAGTACAGATCTGATCAGCAGTTTTTTAGTCTGCTCTGATTTAATATGAAATAAATTAGTGGAAAACCTAAAGGCTGAAAGGAATTTTTTTTGCCACTGTTTAAAACAGGACATGAATCCTTTAGCATAATATTTACACACACTATATTAAATACTTTCTGCAAAGGTAAAATTTAGCACTGCCAGCTTCAGACAGACTGGGAACGAGATTTGTTTACACTTAATAAATCTGATTTTGAGAAGAAAAAGTTTTGTTCTTTTTCCCTTTTTTTCCCTCCTGTGTATACACTAGCATTGACAGAAAATCCTTATTTCAAATTACATAAATATACTCATTAAAAAACTGCTGAACACTTGAAGGAGAAGACACAATTTGTATTCTGTTTGGTAGTGTTTTCATCTTGGCCTTCAGAGTTGCTATGATCTGGTGGTCCACAAAGCTTTTGAGATTCTTGAGGCACCATGGCTTTCAGTGATCTCTACATCCCAGCATAGCTTTATTTGTGATCATTGTTAGTAAGTTTAGCATGAATTTTCTAACAATATAGATATTAATTATATTTTCTGACATTATAGATATTAATATTTGGAAGGAAAGGTGTCTGCCAAGAAATATCAAATTGTCAGATGTGACATTTTCACCAGAAAGCACTGGCCAGTTTCTCCAAGGAAAATTTCATGGTACAGGATTGAACTGCTATTCAAAACAAGAAGAAGATGGATTTTTCCAGGGAAGACTCCATAGTCACCAGCCCAGCTCCTTCAGAACACCTCAGAAGACAAAAGATAAATCTCCTGCTCTGTTGACCCTGAACAAGGACATGGCATTATAATCCCAGAGCCTTAAACCTTCAGCTTTATGCTGGGAGGGGGTGTGAGGTGGGTACGGTTTAGCCATGTGGAGAGGAGAATATTTTGAAAACTCAAGAGAGCTTTCATGAAATAGAAAAACAGTTTCTTATAGACCTGCAATTAAAACCATGCCCAATCCCTTGAAAACACATACTGTTTATTAAGGAAGTTACTAAGATGTGCCATGGCTCCCAGGCAGAGGTGAGAAAGAAGTTTTAACTCACCATCTACTTCTTTCATCTGAGATTTATCATCTAGCCAGACAACTTGGATCATTAGCACATCAAAGATCTTAAAACATCCCAGATGAAAAAAAGAAAAACTTCTTTAAGACCATGGTATTTCAAAGATCAGCCATGTATTTGTAGATTTTAAGATCATATGGAAACTTTGCAGTCACCTTCTCTGACATCTGCAGAGCAGAGCCCAGAGGAGGCTGCCCAGCAATTCCTAAATTATTTCCAATAAATTGTGGTTGACTCAGGGCATCTTTCTTGGAAAGACATTCAGTCTGATTTAAAGACTATAAGCAACTGAGAATCCACCACATTCTTTGGCAAGCTGCTAGTTACAAATAGGGCAAAATCTCACCAACAAAAATGGGAGTTTTGTCTGGACTCATGTTTAATCTGCAGATTAAATATTCACAAAATGTAGAATTATTAAATATTCACAGGAGAAGTGGGTTTTAGTTTACTCCTTCCAGAAATCATGAAAATGTAATGATAGGTAAAGGAAGAAACTGGGGAAAGTATTAACAGGTTTGAAACAATGTTTTTAAGTCTGATTAAGGTGCACAAAATCCCTACAAGAGCATGAGAATGTTCATCCAAGACACATTCTTTATGGTTTTGAAGTCTAAAACCATCTTGGTGCTCAGAGATAGCATCTATTTAAAATACATGAGAAAACCAAGGTATAAAAAGCCTGTTCCTCTAACTTTGCTTACAGGACAGGTCTTCTGATGCCAGTAAGAGTCCTAGAAAAACATGAGCAACACTCATTCCACTAGTCAGAAATTGTTTGTATGGCAGGACTTCCAATAGAAAGCTGATTTTATCTTGCCATGACCCCAGTTTGGGCCAATTGCTTTGCTGTACTGACAGGCAGAAGTCCTCAGTTAGCCCTACAAAAAGCAGACAGCCATAATGTAAATAGAGTTTTTATTTACTCTGAAGGCAGAAAATTCATTCCAAGAGAACAATAAATGAGGGACCACATGCATTGTTTACTTCTCTTTAGGAACATTGTTATTCCCCAAACAGGCTGACTGCTTCTCACTACTCTTGGTCTGCTCCTTTTGCAAATGCATCTCATCAGCTTCAGCTAATTCATCACTGTGGTTTGACAATAATCACCGACTCTCTTTCTAAAGATAATCTGTGTTTAAAGCCTTGGTTATATAATATGCTATAAGCCAAGAATATCTTGCAACATTTGGAAAGGTAAGGCAGTAATGTTCTGCCAGATTCCTCTCAGCATTTAAACATCATATTTTACATGCCAAAAGTTCCTTCAATTAATAATGACTTGTGAGTTTTAAGATGGATAATTTATATCTGAAAACAATTAGGGAAGGCAGTTTAGAAAAACTTATCTGTGTTTTGGGAGACGTTACCACAAAAAATGTCACTGAAAGAGAGAGAAATAAATGGACAGAAATTCAAGGATATGTCCTGGCCCCTTGGGAAAAGATAGTGATAGTTCAGAGCCAGTTTGCTTCAAAGATAATTCTGGAGAAAGAATGATTTTTCAGAGACATCCGAGTAACAGATAAGTGAGTGAGTCCTTGTGGGATTGAAGAAGCAACAGAAAATAGTAGAGGCAAAGAAGGGGTTTTCAGATCAGTGAAAAAGAGCATCCTGGAAAAGGAAAAAGACACAAAGCTGAAAATCTAGGATGAAAATAAGTGGAAGTATATCTAAAATATTCACAGGAGAGAGGAGAGAGATTAGAGAAGAAGTTTAGAGCCTCAAGAAGAGCACTAGGCTGGCACCAGAGCTATCAATGAACTGGAGGCAAAACAGCAGCCTCCATATTTCTCTAGCTGAACAAAAAATGTCTGCTCAGATTGGACAGAAAACAAGGGCCAATAACAGAGAGATTCACCATGACAAGGACCTGTCAGGTACAAGCACAAACCCACCAGCTGTAGTGACAAAGAGCCTGTCTGGGGCCATTGGGATGTGCAGCAGCTGCCATGGGCCAGGTCATGCTGACCCCAGTGAGCAATGCCAGCAGACACCCCACCCACCTGGTGGAAAGTCACACCACAGCTTTTTTGCAAAATCAAGGATGTGCCAAGGATCAGCAGATAGCTGTCCAAGCCCTCAGGTCAGCACAGAGATGCAAAGCTTTATATAACTCCTATTGCCATTAGAAAATAAACCATATATTAATTATTTTTATTCTTGCTGGCATATGAGAAAACACTATTGAGGGAGCACCTCTAGTTTTCCTACCTCACAGAGACTCACATTTTCCCTAAAGGAAAGGTGTTGCTTTAAAATTCTAAGCTTCCCCAGTTGTGCATTTAATGACACTGTTGCTCTCCTGTTGCCTGGCTAAATTGCTTTAACTAATTCCTCTTTGATAGCTGCATAATTATCCTGCATATCCTGAACAGAGAAGACCTGCTCATTATGCAAGCACCAGTCCTCAAATTCTGATTTCCTCAAATATTTCTCTTCCAGATGAATGGACGAACAGATTTCCCACAAGCTCAAAGAGGAAAGAGAAAAAAGAGGCCACCACTGAAGTCTTCAGTGTCTCCTCCAGTTCAAATAAAAAGAAAAAAAAAAAAAAGGCCCATATTTGCTTATAACCTAAAAAGTATGCCTGTCACCATTCTGATTAATTAATTTAATTTTGCAGTTTGGATTAATTACAGTGAAAGACCCAAATACACTTCATAGACACTAATATCTGTAGTTTTATGACTGTTGAATAATTAATTACTGTTATTTTAATTTCTCTAAGTGGGAAAAATCAGGCATATTAAGCCTTGGGCACTATCAGCCACCCAATAGGTCTATATAAAGGCTTGTGAGTGAGTCAAAACATCTCATTACTTAGCTGAAAGATTCAGTCTCAAAGGGTACTATCTTTAGTTATATGGATATTTCCAAAACTCTCTGAAGAGGATGGGTTTATAGCAATATTTTATTCAAGACAAATGGGAGAGAAAAAAAAAGTTCTTTTGTTTAAAAACAGAGGTTACTCTTTGTGTAACTAATCTACATGTCTTACAGATCCGTCTTTGGTGGTTTGGCTGGGAACTGAATTAACACTTTAAAATTTTTCTAATGGCACAGCAGACCTGGGTGTGTCTACAAAAGGGACAGAAACTACCAGTGGCAGGCAGATAAAACCACAAAGAACACCTATGATATAAAACCACCAAAAAGGGGTGGAATTTCTCAAGAAGGAATGTGGCTTTGTGAACAAAGACAATGCCTCCTACATCATTGCTGCAGGTCTCTGCAAACATTCTCCACAAGGACACATGATTGCATTGAAGAAATGCAGGTCACCAATCTCTCCTTCCAGTGAAAACAATCAAGCACATCAGAAATATTGGCTATGAGGCAGGCGAATATCACCAGAGGAATCAAGTTTCCCAGAAGAGAAAAGATAAGCTGATATCTGCAATCAAACTGGAACAAACAATGGAGGTACTCACAAAGCTCAACAATGGCCAGAAAATAATTAAAACAAGACCTAAACAATTGCTGGAGCCCTCTATAAGGAATCTGAGTCAAAATTCCATGGCTTCCCAGAAAAGGCAGAAATATGACCATGTCTTTGGGGGCAGAATGAACTGTGTCTGAGCAGATTGAAAAACCCTGCTAACATAAATACAATTTTGATCGGCATGTGAAGAAAAAACTGCAGAAAACTGTACTAAGACAAAATAAAAATTAATGTAAAATTGTATCCTTTTTTTAACTGCAGCCAATATTAGAAATTTAGGGCAGAAGAGTGAAAAAAAAAAAACCTGTAAGATGACTCTTCCACCTCTGCTGTGCTACCATAGATTCTGGCACTGAGCTGTGGAGGGAGTTTGAGTTTACATAACACTGAGCAACAAGAGATGATGGATCACAAAGCTTCTCATTAAAACTGGGAGACCTTTTTCCACTGGAATCTATAAATACACTTCAGCTGACACATGGGCTCAAGGACCTGGATATAAACAACAACAAAATAAAAAAACAGCTTTCTAAATAAGTGAAGATGGACTCAGATTATCTAAAGGACTTTCTCTCAGAGGGTACTGGTTGCTCTTCCTACTCCAGTTTCTATTTGTGAAGATCAAGCAGGACAGAAGGCTTGTGTCAGCTCTGGGTCAGGCTTTTCTGGAGGCACACGTACCTCAGCCAACCTCACATCCCAAAAGACTGGTTGGGGTTTATGTCTGAACAGAATCACCCTGAACATCCCCCTTGGAAAGTAGCTGCACACAGTGACTGTTTTTACCTGTAAATTCATCTGAATCTGTTTGAGGTAAAAGACAGGTAAGGGGTTACAGCTGGGTGAGGAGCATGAGAGAAGACCCTGAGTAACAGGATGGATGTCCAAAGAGTCTTGTGCAATCTCAGTCTACACGGGCTTGGATTCAGACTAAGACACAAACACTGACATAGGGATGCTTGCCCAAACTCAAACATGCCTCTTAAATCAGAAAAAAGGCCCAGGACACCTCAGGACATGGAAGAAGTTGCTGTGGTGCTCCTGCTTTCCAGTCAACAGCCCCTTGGTGGGAGGAGAAAGCAGAGAGGCTGGAAGAGGATATCCATGAGTGCTCCATTCCTGGAATGTCTGCAGCAAAGGGACTCAAACTTGGCTCACAGCTCTTCTGAGCTAACAGGGAAACAATGAAACTCAGTTCTGCTCAGTTCTGTTATTTTTTTTTCCCCTTTCTTAAGTGAGAGAGAGAAGGAGAGAAGAGAAAAACTGGCAAGTGCAGCAAATTTAGAGAACGGACCAGATAAAAGTTATTGTTATGAAATTTCTTTGTTTCATGGCCAAGACCATTATATATCTGTTGCTGGCCAGACAAAGCATCATGTGTCTTCAGCAGAAGCTTCTCTTCTACCCAGGGAGCTGGACAGAAGAAAACAAAATTTCAGGAAGGAGTTGGCTTGAAAAGGCATCAGAGTTCAACTCAACCTGAAGGACAGACAGTCCACCTAAGGGACTCCTGTTCACTTTTAGGAACGTGGGACACTCTGTGGTATTGTGTTGGTCTTAAAAATAGAAAACACCTCAAACAAGGGGAAAATACACCAGAACAAGACCTGTAGTAAAATAAAGTGACAACTTTTAACCCTGAGGGAAGGAGCATGTCCCACCTGTGAGACCCATGGATCAGGTTTGGATGGCTAAGGCTCCCAGCATTAGGATATTTTTCAAAATCCAGATAACACCACAAAGATTTCTAATGTCTTTGAGAAGAACTTGTATTTTCATTGCTGCTCTCTGATGGCCAAGCAAGTGTGCTGTCAATAGGAAAGTGAAAGCAAAGAAGTGTGAGTTAGGTTAAACAGATATTTGCTAAGAAACCCATTGGGAAGGAAAAATCTCTTACAGAAAATAAAAAACAGGTTCTAGAGAAGATTCAGCTCTACAAATGTTTTTCAACACAAAGTTTTCTGTGGAGTTTTTCGCTTATACGGATTTTTGACTTTACATGCAAATAATAGAGAAAATGTGGTACAGACTTTGGCACTGCCTGGTAAAGTAACAAGTTCTTGAGAAATCTTTTCCCAGAAAAAAATGAAATTCTGCTCTCAGTCCTTTCTGTTCATATGTTAACGCTGTCCTCTCACTGTAAGCACTAGCATGTGTACTTCTGTAAAGAAACAGGCAAATACAGGTACACTAATAGTGTAGATGGCCCCTGAGCCTTTTAAACTTTGAATCCTAAGTCCTTCATTGGGTTTATTAAATTCTAGAATTTCCATGCTTGCCTCTGTACCAGCAAACTGATCGTGTAATAGTAAGGTTCAATAGCAGTTCATCTGGTTACGTGCATCAAGCCTCCCAAAAAAGACTGGGAACAGTATATTCCATTCCTTAGAATAGAAAAAACCCAAAACAACACTCTAAAAAGACAGTAAAATATATCACAACACTTTCCAAAGTGCTGGGTAAACTCAGGTCCTTCATAAATTCTCATATGTGGTTCCTAAAAAGAAACACAGTAGTGTGGATCTTGAACAGGACTTCTACATGGCAAAACTGAAAAAATGCTCATTTCTGCTGAAGAAGAAATTTTCAGTTCATAGAAGGTTTCTCACACATGCAAAGAGTGAACTTTTAGAAGAGGTATTTTGCTTGGTGTGGGCAGAGTTATGAGGAAGAACAGGCTGAATAAAGTTTGGAAGATGGCTCTGAATGCTGTGGGGTCACCCAAAAAAGTGTCACAGCACTATTTCAGGTTTCTGCCACAGGAGCCAAGAGTATCATTTCAGAAACTGAAACAGTTTTACTGGAAAGAAACTAGCTCCAGGAACCAAATGAGCAGATTTTGGAGAAACAAAGGAGATCCACCAGAGACAGAAGGACCCTTTCCACATGTTGAAAAGATAATCAGGCAAGAAGAAAGTTTGAATGATATTTGGCCAGATCAGTGGAAGCTAGAATGGCCTTGGGGGACGGGTGTCTGTATGAGTAAACCCTGTTATAAATATTTAAATCTCTACCATCCCTAAATTACAGAGGGAACATGCTATGGTGTGGGCATTAGCAGCCAGGGCTAGTAAGAAAAAAAAAAAAATCTTTTGGTCTCCAAAAGCCGCAGAGAGCATCAAAAAGGCAGCAGGTGAGGAAGCCCTTGCAGCATACCTGGAGAGATATCAAGGGCACATTTTAGGAGAGAGAAAGGCCTGGCAAGGACTTGGAACCACAAGCCACTGATTTCTGTTTTGTTATTGCTGCATCCAGAGTAATTCTTTCTGCCAAAGAAATACTAGGTTGTTGTCTGTTTTTCCTGAGGTAAATAACCTTCATGGCCCCCACTTGGGTCAGCTATGTAAACCAGAATATAGCAATGCTTATTGGAATTACACCCTCACCTGAAGGCCACGTTTGTAGCTGTCAGCACACAGAGGTAGTAAGGAGAAATTAATCTTTGTGCCCAAAGCAGCAACAGCTGCAGGAGATTTGTACCAAAAATCCCAGAGGAGTTAAGCCCATACACAGAGGGGGAAGCAAACCCAAAATCCTGCTCTCAAGCCCACTGCTGTGTTTGATTCTGCCTCTCCCAAATCCACCCCACAAAGAGCAAGTGGCTCACTGGTGAAAGTAAACACGCTGTTTGCAAAAGCTTTTACATTTCACACTTTGCATTGAGTGTAAAAACTCCCCCCTGAGAAACTCATAAACAGATGTACATTTGGAACAACGAGCTCTGTACTCACGTTTCACTTCTTCATTAGACACTCACACTCAACTGCTCCGTCTCAAACTGATGGAATCCAGCCTTTGTGGTGTGAAGAATTTGCAATGAAATGCAGTCTGGGCCCACAGACCATGACTCCAAGCTGAAGACAATTTGATAGATGGTGCATTGACCACACAAACGGGTTCAAAAGAAATCAGTTTGGCATTCTGGAGAATTTTGAAAGTATTTTTGATCAATGGTGTTTGGAAGTCTCAGGAACATTAATTCCAGATCCAGTTTGCCAAAATGTCTACCTTAGATAGAATTTATAAGCATACATGTCAAGATATATTTAAAATCCTTTGAGACTTCCAAGTACACAAATAACACACATATCATTACTACCTTTTTTTAACATAGCATCATATAAATCAAATGAAAGAGCCAGGCTTTCTCAACTAAGGAAAACCACTTCACTTAAAATAACAAAGGTAATACTTATTTATTAACGTACAATGTCCAAAATTCCTATTAAAATCTGTCAAGAACAGTTTAATGCAGCACACTTTCAGGAACTGAAATTAACACATATTTACTCAGAGGTTAAATCCACCACTTTGCTGTATCCATATTTTTCATTTCAAAGGTTAGCAAGTCCCTGGTTGCTCCTTTGAAAAAGTGCAAAAGTGCCATGTTGAAAAATGGAAACGGCATCTGAAAGTACCCACTATCATTTCTCAACGTCTTGTGTCAAGGTACCATTAGGTGCTCATCAGCAATGCATTTGAGGAGGAAAATTTATCAGAAGCATTTCCTCACACTCTCTGGGATGGTGTCTGGGAATGAGGAGATTATGACAGAGCTCATTAGCCAGTTCTGATGGGGACTGTTCTCAGCAACTGCAAATGGAATTCCCCCTGCATGGCAGATTATGGTAGTTGAGGACACAGGGAAGAAAAAGGTCAGCACTGCCATTTCCATGCTTCCAGCCAGTGGCAGACTTACATGGTCAAAGGCTTGGCACGAGCAATTTCATTTTAAGTCAGTTGTTCTGAGTGTATATTTAAGCATGCAGAGACTCTAAAATGGAGAAAGTTAAATTAAAGTTGAATTTTTTTTTTCCCACAACCATCTCATAAATTTACAGGAGTAATTCTGTGTTGGTTGAGTTTCAGGGAGCAGAAGAAATCTTAACTGTTGCTCCTTAGATAACCATCCAAACAACACAATCATGACTTCAGAGTCTATAAGAAGAAGATATAAGAGCTTGGTATTTCCTTGGCTGATGATGATATTATCCTGAATGATAAGGAGCAGCATGTCATTCTGCAAACCCTGACCTTATTCAAAGTTGTTTCCTTGAGGCTGGACAACTGCAGCTCGACCCTGGTGCAATTCTTCATAACAACAACTGCATTTACCTTTCCTGTCAGGGGCACTCATTCAACAGCTCTGTAAGGTCCCCTGACCATCTTGGGCAGCAGGCAAAGATCAGTTTTGTTGAAGAATCCTGTTCATATATGCTCATATGCAGGAGACACTTTCAGAGTAGGGACAGCACATCTCCTTCAGCTCTGCTGTGGGATGGCACCATATTGTCCCTAAAGAAGTGTGGCCTGTCCCTAGGACATGACAGGAGCCTTCTCCTTTGATTTGGTACAAGAACCTTTGGCTTGGCCAAGGCTCTATCTGCTTCTGGGACAACTCTTCCAAATCTTCAGGCAAAATTAACTTTTCCCTAACTCTAGCTCCTTCCTTTACTTCTCATGGGGTTTTTTAATCTTCTCTTCCAAGTGTAAAATTCTGATGTTTGTTACTCTTTCTCAGGCTCTCTGTTTGCCCTATCACCACTGAAAAACCCACATTTCACCTTTTTCCTCTTGTTCATACTTTTGTACACCCCCCATGTTACTCAGTTCTCTTACTCTTCTCATTTTCCACATCACCTAGTAACTCAAATCCTTGCTTAAGCATGAAAATCTCATTTCAGGCATTTGCACCGTTGTGGTAGATCAATTAAAAAAGACCAAGGACAGACCAGAATATTTGTCAGCAGAATAGACAGAGATGTGAGCAAACCAGGAACTCAGCAACCCCTTCACTTCCTGCATATGTAAAAAGCTGTCTTGAACAGAAGAGATGCATTGTAGATATTCAAGTAAGGAAAATTATTGTTAATAATCACATCTTCCCTATGAAAGCAGTAAAGAGTCTTTGTACAAAGCACAATCTGAATAATCTTATTTTGTTTTCTGAACCACTTCTGCACAGTTTTAATGTGAATCTTCCTTTAGCATTTCTTGCCATCTTCAGTATCAAAGTGAGCTTGCCAAAGTCAAAGACTCAAATTAAAGTGAGGCCCCTGGGATCTGTGACATCTCAGAAGCAGAGATCAAGCCGGAGAAAACACCATGAGAAAGAGAATCCCACTCCCCAAAACCATCAGCCCATCAGGTGAGGCACACTTAGTGGCCTATTTACTTTTGATTTAAACTTTGCATGAAGTCAGGGAACAGCCCAGGTTCTGAAGGACTGCCAAGGCAAAAGGGACAGTTCTGCACGTGCCACATTGTGCATGTCAAACAATGCTGACACTGAAAGGCTCATTGTGAGAGCCTCACTAAGGACGTTAGCAAAAGGAAGGAAAAATGGATATAGAAGGAGATTACATAATTCTTTTGAGTTTGCAGAAGGAATTTGATTCGGCAAGTCTGAGCAGAACAGATGTTGCTCTCTGAATTGGGGGTTAGATTCAACTAGTGGAAAATGTCAGTTTTGGAACAACAAAAATATTGTAATACGCTGTATGTCTGTAAAGACATTTCACAAGTGAGAACTGGCAGCAAGCAGAGTGATTTCGCTCTATATGTTGCTCAGGTACATAATTAAAATTATGTACCTCCAGAACCTTATTTAATCTTAAAAGAAATATAAATTAACTCTATCTATAGCATCCACATCTCCAAACCATTCTATCTCAGCTCCAAACACTTCTATGATTTTACAAATGTTTCTTCTCCTCTTTTGGTGTAATCAGAAACTATTTGATTTTTTTTCATAAATATTGCACAGAAAATGATAGTGGTAATTGCAAAGAGCAGTGGTTTACCTGTCACTAAGTAAATAATTCCAAAGTTTTCCATTTCCTCCAAAGATTTAAGGGCTGTTGGGAAAAAGGATATGGGAAGGAAGGTGATGGTAAGAATTTTCCAGTAAAGTTTTCTACCAGGTCACCTTCCAGTGGACACAAGCACTGAGGTTCCTGCAAGGGAAATCTCTGCTTAGAGCTGATTACTGTGAAACACTCCAGGGGTGCATGGCACTTCCAGCTTTATGGCCATGACATTGAAAGCACTTGAGGTTTTCAGACTGTGTAGAATGCCTTGGCTCACAAACACACATATTCCAGTTGGTTTTTGGGGTAGTCATTTCCACGAAAGTTATATTCACACTTCCAGCAGAAGCAAGAAGGTTGGGCTAAGCCAGGATAATCTATAAGAAGAACAGAGTGAAGGACTTCTGGTTTCTCTGAAGAGGGAGAGTAATGCAAGCAAGGTGAGGATCACCCTGGTCTTGTGTCCTCCTAACAAGTAGAAGAAGCTGGAATAAGATTCAAGGGCACTGTGTGGCTGGAGGCAGAGGAGGACAGTAGCATTAGAGATGCCAAATCAGGTATAGCAGTGTCCTTTGATTTCTCTGCACTTACAGTGAGCCTGTACTGCTCTTATCCATCACAAATCACACTTTGATCTATAAGAGTTTGGCTTGCTTTTCAATATTTTAGGGACATTGCTCTAACATGCGAATCATGGTTTTGTTTGTGAAGGAGCAGCAACTCAGATTGCTGATGGGAATGGGAAAATCCTCTGGAACCAGTTTCAGTAGAAACTAATCCTCAGAAAAGCTTATCTAAAAGTTCAACATTAAACTCTGTACAGGAGTTAGAAAGAGCTGACAGCAAATTAAATATACTGGAAACTGAAGGGAAATGTGGGGGTGGAAGAAAAATGGAGATATTTTGCTGTTCCCTGACTGTTGCCCCTGGAAAGTCATTCCATCCTGAATTTCTCCAATGCCATATCCTTTGTAAGGTTTCAAAACCAACATTTAAAATATATTTTTAAGGATAACCATGTCTGAAAGTTAAAGCCCTTTGGGGAAGAATAAAAGAGGGACTTCAAAGTAACAAAATGCTAAATCTGGCAACTTGTTTTTAATGGAAGTAAAACCTGCACCATTTAATACTTTAAAGTGTAATAAGAAGAGAAATGTCACACGTAGAGTTCAATTTCTACCCATGGAATTGTGCCCCTGATTTAACAAATTCCAACTTAAATGCTTCCACCACAACTGAAAAATGTTTTACTGACCTCGAGCTCATTGTACAGCAGAGGTCCAACAGTATTGCTCGGACTGGGATCAAAGAAAATGATTTTTGATTTTCAAAGCAGCCAGCCCAAAGTGAGCTAAATCCAGCTGGCGAACGTTTTGCAGTTCAGCAAGTGTTGAACCCCTTTTTTGTGGAGTTTTGTTCAGGATGGGTTTTGACATGTTGCATCAAGAGTTTTAGCTTCAGAGGAGTCCCTGGTCTCTCCCTCACTGAGGAATATTGCTGCACATGGTGACCTGAGCTGGCTCAGATGAGACCTCAGCCTCACAGGAGGACCAGGCTGAGCACTGATGCTCAGCTGCATTCACCCTTCTGGTGTTACAGCTTTCCTCTGGTCCTGAGCAACAGCTCTCCACATGTAAGACTGCATGAAATCATGTAATCAGTGTGTTATTCCTACTTAAATTAAGAGCAATATCTATTCTACCTGCATAGTTTTTAAGAAATATCCTTTTTTTCATTATTGTCTTCTCACCAATTCAGCTTTCAAATACTCAAGCACCTGGTTTTAATACTCTGGACATGAAACATAATTCTGGATGCTGACACCAAACTGATGCATATCCTAAGATATTGGTCAGGATCTGTCTCATAAGGTAACACTGATATAACACACATTACCATTATGTGCCAGGTTATTTTCAGCTCTTCACAGTGGGAAACTGCTGTCTTGATAACAGAGTGTCTGCAAGTTATTACATTTTGACCTAATGATACTTAACAGGGACGTTATGATTAATGATCATGATGTGTTTTGGAGATAAAAGAGGACCCACAATGTGATTTCTGATATGGCTGTTGAGCTAGCAGGGCAAACTGGTGAGAGCAGACTGAGCTGCAATCAGGCATGAGGACTGAGCAGCTCTGCCCAGCCTCTGGTTCTTCTCAGTGTGCAATTGCAGGAGAGTGCCAAGGACTGAACTAAGAGCCAGGATACTCAGCTGAATGTTTCTGTTCTGGTTCAGCTGGTATCAGTGTCAGCTGAAATGCAGAGTTTGGACAAGGGAAGCACAGGCTGCAGTGACAAAAACAGCTCAGAGCAACTGTGTGGGCACCTGAGCAGAACAGGCACTGTGACATGAGCTTGCATGGCAGACCAGGGGTATGAAAACTCAAACTCGGATAATGGAAACTCTATTAATGAACAGTGGAGTGTCATTGATCCATTCCAAGTAAAATCATTGGTGCCTTTGGATTTAGAAGCCCAAAAGCCTGACGTGCAGAGCAGGAAGCAACCTAGAAGATGTTTAATACACTCACATGTTGGAACTCCTGCCTCTGCTTGCTGAAGGTCTGGGTGATCTCTGCTGACTTGGGAATCAAAGTCATGAGCACAACTCCAGGTGAGCACCTGAACATGTCTAAGAAAAAGCCATCACTCACCTCATGTGTGCTTTATTGTATGAAATTTCGTTTTCTCACTAAACTCAGGAACTCAAACTATCATTTATTTTCCTTTTGGCAGGAGTTATTGAGACACAGAGTAGCCTGGCTGATAGGAAAATATAGATAATGGTCTATCTGTCCTGTTGAACCTGTGCTGCAATAAACCCTGTCAGGCAAGAGTTATATGGCCAAAGGAGAGAATAAGGTCTGGAGACCAGGTCTTCCCTATCCCATGTGAGTACCCTGCTGTAGGTTATTGCACACCTTCCTCAGTCATTCTCCCAGACACATCTCAACCCACTAATGGCTTTGGTCAAAACACTCACTTGAGATATGACTTACAAGCTGCAGAACTCTTCAGACAGACTGAAGCCAAGACACCCAGACTGATTGACTGAACAAACATGCTGCCAACACAGCACTAACAACTCAACACACTCAGAAAACAAATAGCAAAATAAGCTTGGCTTTCACCAAACTTCCTTTGTCCAGATGCCCTGGAGTCATGAAAAAAAAAAAAAATATCCACACACACAGAGCCTTTCCCCTCAAGAAACAGCTTATTGAGGCTTTTAATGAGGAGAAAAGTCTTTCTAATTGAGGAGAGGAATAGAGGAAGGATCAAGCAAATTCCCATCTGGCATTTACAGACATATCCACTTTTTGCTACTCATAACAATTAGCAAATCTGTGCCAATGACAATTTTCAAGTCTCTGTCTGTGCTGACTTTGGATGTGTCTCAGCTGCAGGGAGGGTGAGCTCTACAGCATTTTGCCACACTGAGTTGCCTTGTTATCCATATTACCCTCATCCAGAAACCTGGGCAGACAATCAGACATGTCTCTTTTTAGTGCATAATGAGGATGTGGTAACTGTACCCTAAGACCCAGAGGTTGGGAAAAGATCCCATCGTTTGGGTGTATCCATTCAGTTCAGGGTTTTGGTGAAAAGCTTGGCAAAAACTATGAAACTACAACATAGCAACACTGCATACATGATGGATGTACATTATGACACCTCTCAAGATGTTCCCTCTCTCTTGCAGTGCTTCAGATAACTTAGCCAAGCAGATGTTCACCATTAATTTGAGCTATGGAAAAATGCAAGTTTCACACTAAAAGAAAAAATATGGAACATGGAAGACATCTGAACTATTCCCTGTTTGCTTTGCCTTGCAAGCAATGAGGAATTTGTTTTTTCTGACTCAGAGCTGGAACTGGAACAGAGACACCTCACGTTCTGGAAGGATCTCACTATCCAGAATCTCCAGGCACAAAGGAAGACGAGGCCTGTGTCCCTCCCTCAAAGAAATCTCCTGCTTTTCTGTAGAAAAGAATCACTTTTCTGTGAAACAGTCAGAGAAAGAAAGAAGAGATCTTCCTGATGATATTCCACTCATTCTCTCGTTCAAGCACATTATTTTACCCAGTGATCGAAGGAGAAAAGACAGGCCCAGCTGCCCTCAAGGTGCAACGGCTTCTGGCTCCATTGTCCTTCTGGGGATAATGCTTGTTCTGTAATTATAACCCCCAATTCCCTCTCAGCCACAAAGCTTTCAATTTCTATAGCACTTCAATAGTAATTTCTATCTAGGATGAAATGCATTCCTTGACGTTTTCTGGGAAAAGTGCTGGTGATAAAAACTCACTATTGTCCATTGTTGGCACTGAAGAAGGGCTGTTGGAACGTGGCATGTAGCCATTCCCTCCCACCTTTCCTTCCCAGTGTCAGCACTATCACTGCTGACCAAATAAATGCATTGTTCCCCCAGGCAGGGAGAATGAAGTTATTCTGAACTGATAAGGCTCCTCCCTGACTATTCACTGCTTGGACTCTGCTACCAGAAAGATGGTCCCCATCTGACTTGGCTGCTCCTCTGGGAATAGCCCCAGATCTCCTCTATACTCCAAGCAGTTTAACCTCTTTCCTTCTCTCTGCAGCAGATTCACCCATGGAGCACCAAAGAATCCCAGAACCATTGAACATCCCAAGCTAGAAGGGACAAAAGGATCATTAAGTCCAGCTCCTGGCTCTGCACAGGAAAATGCCAAAAATCCCACTATGTGCCTGAAAGTATTGTTGAAATCCTCCTTGTGCTCTCTCAGGCTGTGACCACTGCCCTGGGGAGCCTGTTCAGTGCCCAGCCACCCTCTGGGTAAAGAACCTTTTCCTGATATCCAACCCAAACATTCCCTGGCACAACTTCACACCATCCCTCGGGTCCTATTGCTGTTCATGCCTGTTTGCAACATGGTTCAAAGACAGCACAGCTCTGGAACTGCTGCCCTTTCCAGCTGCCACGTGAAAGGCAATGGTTACTGCAGCTCCTCCTTCCACTCCCAGCCAAGCCAAGCATCACTGGGTGGTGTGGCAGGACCATTAAATTCTCTGGACACAGGTCCAAGCCATGCACAGTATCTTCCACTATCCCTTGTGCCTCATTTGCAGACTGTTTTACCTATTTCACCCTGACTGAAAGGGTGTTCTCATTTCCCTGATGACCAGGAAAGATCTTCAGCTTCTTTTGGACTGAACACAAGAGGCTGGTACTATCTCTCCACACATCCCAGGTGCTCAGTGACCCCTCAGCCTTTCCCTGGGCCTGGGGCACTGCCAGGGTCTGGCTCCATCTCTCCGTGCCAGCCCTGAGAACAGGACGCTTTGTGCAGTCTCAGGAAATGGCGGTTCTGACGAAGGTCGGGGTTTGTGAAACAGACACCTTTTTTTTTTTTCTTTTCCTTCTTTTCCCTTTACTGGGGAGTTTTTTACTCCCTTCTCCCTCCTCACCCCACACTTTCCCTGGGCCTGTTCCAAGAACAACCCTGGTGCCATTCTCTCCCACCGAAGGCACAAAGAGCTTCTTTTACCGACCCACTGGCTGTTCAGGATACAAAGAAGTTAAACTAACAATGTGGCGATGCAACAGCCCATTACAGGCAGGTCTGGATGAGTCACAGAAATAAAGAGTAGGAAGGGATTTAAGGGGCCACCTTCCCCTCTCTCCCAAGGCAGCCCATGCATTTTCTCCTACTACATTTTCCAGTGACCTGCTATTTCTGTTCCTTTGGAGAACAGCAAGGTCTTGGTTTCTCCTCAGGAATGGCATTTATTGCCAGGATTTATCACTCCTCAGAACAAGTTTGTCCAGTCTTTATGCTTATTTAGAGAATGTACCACATTTAACTGTGGAGTTCAACCCCAGACCAAAACACCATCTGAAAACAGCATTTTAAGTGCACATTTAATCTTGGAAAGAGGCTAATATTCTTCTCTGAAAGTGTTTCTAAGATCTGGGTTGCCTAAATGGCTAAGCTCTGAGCAGATTCTGGTGGAGCAAATGCTACATATATTATATGGTGACTGGCACCATTTTCAGGTACTTGCTGCAGTTTGCAGGGATTTAGAAAGCAATCTTGAAGATTCAGAAAAACTGGAATTACTGAGTTCAACTGCTTTGAAAAAAACATAAAAAACTAACGAAAAATACAACAAAGCAAATGCTAGTTCCACATTTGGGTTTGTACTCAGCCATGGTTAGATGTGACATCATCTCAGCTTTATCACCAGAGATTTCTGTCCTTTCAGCCAGCCATATGAGAGATATCAACCTGGTTATCCTCATCTGGTTATCCTGGTTATCCACCTGGTTACCCTCATCTTGCATAAAATAAGAGGGAATTTATCCATTCATCTCTGGACACGGGTCCAAACCATGCACAGTACCTTCCACTATCCCTTGTGCCTCACTTGCAGACTGTTTTACCTATTTTACCCTGACTGGAAGGGTATTCTCATTGCTCTGATGACCACGAAAGGTCTTCAGCTTCTTTTGGACCGAACACAAGAGGTTGGCACCATCTCTCCACAGGTCTCAGAGTGCACACATCGTTTGCAGCACTACACTTCACTGCCTTGGGCCCCAGTGAATCCCCAGCCCCAGGAGCGTGGCAGGACAGTCCCCCAGGGCATGGTGGCACCAGGAGCATGGTCCCCCCTTGCTGTGGGAGCTCACAGCTTTGGGAGAAACCCCTTGCTGGGCACGGAGGCTGCAGAAGTGCCTGATGGTGATACTCTCGCTCTCCTCCAACATGTGCACAGAGCCCAGTGAGTTCTGCTTTTTATGGGAAGGTGAGGCACTTCCAAGAGTAATAAAACAACCTGAAAGAACACACAGCACACATAAAAATGCCAAATTCAGTTTGTCTTCTGCACCTCAAAATACAGAGGCCACTGGGGACCTACCTGGGGTTTTCTCTGCTGTGGCACAGCATGGTCTCACCTGGAGGCCAGCTGAGAATGCTCTTGCTCACAGACAAATAACATTCCTCAAAAGTGTCCATTAAATTCAAGCCTGCTACTGTGATCCAAGCAGGTTTGCAGCCTGCAGCTGCAAAGCATTTGCCTGTGGCTGTCCCTGGGTTCCTCATCCCTCACACAGAGCCTGATGCTCTCCAGGACAAGTCAGACCCTGTCCCCCTCAGCGTCACCCTGCCAGTAAAAGGGCACCTCTGTAGTGTGCTTCTGCCAACACCATTAACCAAATACCACCCCCATTATTCCCAGTGAGGTCAGAATAATTTTCACATCAAGGTCTGCAAACAAAGGAAGCCCATCTTCTACAGGGTAAATATTAACAACCCTTGGACTATTTGCAACTTAATTAAATGCCTTTATGGAATATTTCCCCTGCATGCGTAAAACCTGGATGCTATTTCTGTTGGGTACAAATCTGTGGGTGTATTAACTACTGTTAGATAAAGAAAAACAAAGGAAAAAAAAAACCAACCCAAAATAATTTGTTCTTTAATATTTCATTTCAAGGACATAATTTCAGTGCTGAATAGATTAAACTGTCTGACTGAGTTTAGTTCAACCTCATCCACAATTTCATAACACTAGATGGAGATCATGGTTGACTGATAGCACTAAAATTACTAGTAAGGGTTTTTTTTGTCTTTTAGGGATAGGACCTATAAAAAGTTTGAATTTCTAATTTATTTTTTTTTCCTTAACTAAAACCATTATTATGAAGTTCTCTTCAATTTGTTCTGGAACAGCTTCAGTCATGGCTCAATTCAAGTGGAAACTGAACTGAAAAATGCATTGGTTCCTCTCTCTGGGCTTTACTAAGTAATTTTGTAATAAAGCAGAATGGAAACAGAAGCGCCAAACTTCCACTTTGTGAAGCAGTTTGGAAATTCCAGACATGCTTCTGACCAAATCAGAGCAAACCCTCAAATACTGCAAGATTTTACATGAGCAAAAAATTATCTTAAAAATTAACTTTCTTTTTGACCAAAATATTTTTTAGAAAACTTCATTTAATTTCAACTTTAAAAGGCTATCTGTACACAAAGTAAAAAATTAGAAATCTGAAGATGGTTCAAAGTAGAAGGAAATGGGATAAATTTCTAAATGTACAAATGGAAAGTTTTAATAATTTTGTAATATTTTAATGATTTTTTTTTCTGATAGGCAAATTATTGACCACCCTTATGAAATGTACTAATTTTTACATCTTTTTCAACCTAAATTTTTCTTCCATATTTCTCCGACCAATCCTTTCATAACAAAGGGAACACTAATTACGGGCACATGGAAAGCGTTTTCCATTAAAAATGCTTTTTATTGATGGTGAGGACGTGTGTGAGCATCACAGGGTAAAAATAATTAACATTAATAATAATAATTAACAGCTGAAGACCTGTTTCCATTAGGGACAGCATTAGATATGGCACTTGGCTCACTTCAAACAGAGAACTTCACAAAGTTTATGGGACTAACAGGACCTTTTGCATCACCAAACAAGGCAGCTCGTGTCAACTGCTTTATTGAGCTGCAGCACAAGTATCCAGTCTCAGATCTGATCTGTGTCCTGCCTTGGCCATAAATGGCTTATTGTACCTATGGGTGTTACAGAGACAAACAGCACCAAATGAACCTCAAAATCATGAGCAATGACCAAGATTTGGAATTCCTAAGTGTTCCTAAGAGGTCTGAGCACACCTACACAATGCAAGTAGCTCTGCAGACAGACCAGACTGCAGGATCCACATACAAGGCATATTAACACCCTGAACAGTGTTGGGTTAGCTAAAGCTGCTTGCTGACTTGTTAATCAGAAGTGAGTGTTATCCAGGAAATAATGGCCCCAAATAATGATCATGTTCTGAGCCTCAGTCAGTCCAGAAATTTTTATTTTCTTTTATTTTTTTTTTACAGCAAGCTCCTGATTTTAACTTGCAATAAAAATGTCTGTAAACTTCTAGTGGGTTTAGTAAGCTCAGACTGATACAACAAAAGCAGGGGAAGTGAAATCCTGGCATGATTTGTATGAGACTCTTTTTAGCATACGTTTTCCATACACAGGCTTATATTACAGAACAGCTAATCAATGGAAACATTGTGCTGACATCTGTGTGTAAAATCAAGACCTTGATGTTGACACCTTTCAAATATTTACAGTAGTTATTGTACCAACACCTTCGTGATCTTTCAGCCAAGTTATACACACGTGCCCACGTTTTCAAAGAGTCTCTCAAGCTGTGTATTTTTTGCTGTGGGCTGCAGTGCATATCAAATTTGTAATAAGAATATATTTGTGCAACTTCCCACCCCAAACTCAGGATCACTGTGCATGAATAACACTGATGTGCACAGTGTTTGAATGCCAACATCAAAAGCTCAGGTCCTAATTCCACAAAGTATTTCAAATTAAAATTAGTCCTTTTAAGGACTTTAAGGCTTTAAGGCAATTTAACTGGGTGTTTTCCCTCCTGCACACCACGTCAGAGCAAATACAGGCTGAGTCTGGATTACAGGGCAACACCTCCAAGCGATCCCTGCTCCAGGACATCTCTCCACAGTGCTAACATGACTTTTCCAACCTTTTCTCAGTGTCATACCAGCACAGCTATACAAGGCACAGTCAATGCTAACTCTGAGTGGATCCATGCAAACCTTCTCCTGCCCTGGAGCTCCACAGTGTACAGTACTGCACCATGGACACGCCGTGATTTGGGACCCAGAAAATGCTAAATATGACCTTAAGAGAAGGCACTGGATGGGGTCCCCCTTAATCCCTCACACTGGGTGAGCTGCCCACCTCCAGTGGTGGGGAGGGATGAGAGGAGGGGAGGAGAATGACAGACCTTACCCAACAAACCTGAACAGCACTTTCACACATTCACAGATGGAGCCTGCAGGGACACAAGGCGAGAAGCCCATGAGTCCCACACTGCCAGCTCTGGTTTGTGTTTGCACCCCAGGTTGGCCACAGCCTTTTGCCAAAACCTGGGACAAACCATTCTCAGTGCCTCAGTTCTCACCCACCAAACACAAAGTTAACACTTCTCTCCAAACAGCTTGTCTTACCTTCTAATTTGAAAATCCAGCTTAGCAGCTGCACATTTTGGTGTCTTGCTGGTGTGCTTGTGGCACAAGCAAGATGTTCTTCTAGAGCCAAGAAGCTTCTGTTGATCTCAGACTGGAACATGGAAAAGGAGTTAGTACAGCTCCCTTGAGATCTCATTTGTCATTTAAAAGTCTGCTTCAGATTATTTAATATTATTTTCAGCAGAGGGGAAAGTGAACAAGGATCTAGCTTTCAGCGTTCTTTGTTTGCTTGACATTGTGAAGTCTAGAAACATCCTAGGCAGACAAATGGAAAACTGCTTGTGTGACACTGGTCCAACACTTTTCAAAGTACTATAAATATTTAAATAAAATAGGCACTTGCAAAGTTCAGACACTTACATGGATGTTTTCCTTCTGAGCTATAGTTACTCCCTATTCACATGTAGAAATTGGATGAGTATTGTATTCATTGCACAAGCAGTTTCTCTGGTTAGATCTCACAGCCAAAATAGCAGTCTTATTTAGGAGCTGCATTGGTGTTTTAACAGACTAATAAAAGGCAGCCCTGTGTCCCATCTCTAAATATTGGCACTCAAGCTGTTTGGTTGGAAGCAGCAGCCTTGTATACGTGTATACTTACAAAGATTTTCTGTTTCTGTTGCAGACAGAAAGAAACTACTGTTCTTCTACTGAACAAACAGGTCATTATGGATTTCTCTCTTCCATTGCCTCAGTCACTGCAGAAGTCCTTAGGTCAAGAATTAAATCATATTCCTTGGGTGTGGGGGCTGCTCTTGATCAGTAAAGAGGTGACAAATGAAATGTAGCACCTTTGCCCCATGTTGAAGTTAATCCATAAATGCATGAAGGAGTGGGATACATGTGCAAGGTTTGTATTGAGAAAAGTTCTCTTGAGATTTGTTTGGTCTCCATATTAAAATGTTGGATTCCATTGCAGTGATGAGAGACACATGGGGTTCCTCCCAAAAGGGAAAGGACCTAGACCTGTGCTGGATTTGACCACCACATTGGAGTCACCCTCATGACTTGAAAAGTGTTGGATCTCTGCAGAGGCAGAAAGTTTGCAGCTCATTTTTCATTTGTGGGCTTTGAGAGCAGCACATCGTTGCCTCAGTGTGTCCATATGACACAGACACTCTCTCTCTTGTCCCACTGGTGGGTCCAGTGATGTCTTTGCTCACTGCAGGTCCTCCAGCAGGCCCTGGCTTCAGTCACTTCCCAGGAATGGCAGGAGGTGGAGAAATCAGTCATTCTGCATGGGAAACTTTCACAAAGGTTAATTGTCCTTCTGTAAAAACATTCTGGCTTCAACTGGGCCATGTCTCTGTCCATAGGAGTGGAAGTATGAAAGTCTCAGTACTTTTCTGTGTGAAAGAACATAGAGACTGAAATTACTTCATCTCTTGACCTTTGTGTTCAGACTTCTTCTGATAACCTAAGAACTTGCTTCATAAATCTCTCATTGCAAATTATTTTCTTTGGCTGTGAAAAACATTTTGCTGCAATAAAACCTTTTCTATTTTTTCCTCTTGACCTCTCTCCCATCTCCTAATATCTCTACTAAAACATGGGTAGTATAGACACAGCATTACAGGGTCTGTCTAATTAAAGCATTTAATGGAGGTAAAGTTACATCCTCCACTCAGTCTTGCTGCTCCTGTTTGCCAAGGAGAATCACATCTCTTATAGCTCTGTATAGAAAAAATCACTTTCACCTTGACATGCCCTTAGTAGGGATAAGATTTTACACATGCTGAAATGTCCCTGTGTGCAATATTCTAGAGCCACCACACCCTGAGAAATTATTAGAAGCAGCACATTTAATCACTTCTAGCTGCAGTTAAATCATCAATGATGTCTCAGTGACACTGTGAGTAAATGCTTGTCAGTGTTGCCATTATATTTGTCTGTGGTTTGGAATGTTTTGGATTACATTAAGTAGAAAAATGCAGCTTTTTTTTTTTTTGCTTTTTTTTTTTTTTTTTTTGCCAGACAGGATGTAAATGGCTTCGCAATTTTCAGTAATGTTCTGACCCGAATTGTGTGTAAGAAACAGGGTAATGTTCCCACACACGAGGTTAGCTCACTGCCATGAGGACAGTTTTATGGCCTTCTTTATTTCTTTGAAATGCAATGCAAAAAAATGAGGATTTTACTTCTGTTATTTAAATGTTGCTGAATCAGCAGTCTGACTCCAGTTTCTGGGGCCTTCTCCTGGGAATCACAGAGAACTCCAGCAGGCAGGTGCCCAGCTCTCCAGAAAAACATTACCATGTAAAACATTTCACAGTGGCCCATTTTCTCCCAACTGTTTGTCAGCCATTTGAATAAAACATTGATTATACCACAAGCTGCCAAAACATCATTTGAGCAAATTGCTTGGGGGAAAAAAGAGTGGAAAGATGCAAGTCATGAAACATCAAAACGTTTGTGGGAAAAGAATGTGACAAAAGTATTGCTTTCCTTATTTCTTTAAAAATGAACAGTGCCTGATGCCTTTTTATCTAGTGCTACAAAATTTAGGTGGGGAAAAAATCTTCTAAGATTGAAGAATTAATGTGCAATAGGCACAAAGATGCTCATCTTCATGTCCCTAACACATACTGTATCTTAGCTTCCTATTCTTCTGTATATGCATGTACAGAAACACAATTATTGTACAAAATGTAATACCAAATCTTGGGCACATGTTTTCAATACCACACTCACAAAAATTCAGAGCATAGATGCACACACAAGTCTTGATTGTTGGAGAGCTGTGAAGATGTGCCTTGCAGAGAAATGTCTGGCTCCCACTCTTCTGAAGTCCTCAAAAATATCAAGGGAGGGGATGTGATTTCAGTGTCAAAAAGACTACACTTTTTCTTCAAAGACAGTGTATATCAGATATCAAAAGACTTTTTAACATAGCACAGAATGACTGAAAGTTAGATAACGACATCCCAACAAGAAATATGTCAAATCATTGAACAGAGTGGGTGAGTCTGAGGAAAAGAATTGCAAAAGTAAATGGTGGGTTCCAACTCCTGAAGAGTCTCCCAAATGTTGCAATCTTCATAGAAACAAGGCAGTTGGATGTGTGTAGAAGTTATTCAGTCTAATATGATGGCTCTGTCATGACAAAGGAAGGGGGAGAAGCAAATATGGATCCTTTTGCCCTTAAAATACAAACTGCAAGGCTGATCAATCTCTGTTCTCCACCCTTCCCCAAAATATACTAGGAAATTCACAATGCTGTGAATTTCACCAAACTCTACGCTGTTGTTTATTATTATTATTATTACATACTTTTTATTATGATAGTGCCTAAATTGCAGGACACAATATAACCTTTATATAACCAAATTGCTTCTGTCTATGGGCCCCTGTGTTCACATCCAGGAGAAATGCCCTCTTCCAATGTGTTACTAGTCACTGGACTTCATGGGATGCCATGAGAATCCGAGTGTCCCGCAAGGAAATTCCAAGCAGAAATAAGTGTTCAGGAAAGCAGGCAAATAAAATGAGTGATATAATCATAACACACAGAGCTAATTGCATCCTACTCTCCTTTTACCGTAAGGACTGTTTTCTGTATTTAATGTGAACCTGTCCCCCTGTTATATGTAGAATAGGGGAGCTCCAAAGCCTCGATAACTGATTGTCCTTAGCATCCTCACCTTAAAAATATCCATTGTGACCAAATATGTGCAACAGCCTCAGTCTGCATCGGACGCTGCAGCTGCTGAATCCAGCTGAAGGTTTTCAGGGAAGGGAGCTAAAGGACTGCTGGAAATCCCATTCTTCACATCTGCCACAAAACAGACCCTAACCAGAGCATACCCTCCAATAACTCATCTCAGCTACCGAGCCCAGGATCACAAGAGACAGCCTGTTAGACTGAACTGGTTAACATTTGCCAGAGTTTGGCTTTGGGACTGCTCATATACTCCTACTGCAGGCCTTCTTCTCTGGTTTTCATTTACAGCCTTTTGCCTCTCTCAGATCTGTTACATTTTATTGCCTCTATTTCAAGATTTTAGCAATTTGGATATTCTGAGGCATATTTTTAGCATATTACTTGACTTCATGAAACAGATATGTATTTCTAACTATGTTTAATAGAAGTGAAATGCTGTAATTTTTTATTCTGTTGTGAGAATACAACCTGCAGAAGTCTGGCTTTCTAAGGAATGTATTGCTGCTAAGATGGTTTTACTACACAGTGAAATAGTGGTGAAACTACATATGGGTCATTAAAACATCAAACAAAAAAAATACAAGTCATCCTTTGCAGAGATAAAGAAATATATATAATTTCATCTTGTGTCCAATGCTCACTTTTTTAAAGGAAATTTACTTCCCTTCTGCAAGGTACAAAGTTTCTGTCATCCATTTATTTTATGTGACCTTTCAGTAATTCACAATGGCCCCATCTCTGTTGCCTTTGCGGCTACTACTCCAGGGTGTACAAGGTTTTTGTGCTGAATTTATGGGTTTGTGGAGAGCATCAGCACTGGTGATCACAGACAGGCCCTGGTGGGTGGGACCAAGGTTCTGGAAGCAGCATTGCTGATGCTCCCAGCAGGGAAATGTTTCAGAGCAAAAACAAAAACTCTGGGCAAAACTGAGAGCAGAGGGATCCAACCAGGTGCTTGTGATGGCTCTTTCGAGTTGTAGCCTCAACAAAGCTCAGGAATTCATGACAAATTACAAACATTGCTCTGAGGGAGAAATTCAGGGATTTTTGCACTGCCATCTCTGTTTCCAGCCATCTCAGGTCCCTCCTTGGTTTGGTTGTGTTTGAGAAGAAAGATGTTTAAACCCACTGCACAACTTCTCATGCTTGAGGTCACTTAATGAAGAAATGAAGGTCACTTAATGAAGAAATCCAGTGTGTGAAAGCACATTCTGCCAGAGGAAGAAAGCTATTTGTATTCAGGTGCAGGGCAGAACAGGGGGAAAATGAATGCTTGTGTTTTGTTGAGAAGGGTTGGTCCTGAGTCCATCCCACTCTGTGGTTGTGCTCTGAGCTACCCACACTCCGTACACAGCCAACACAGAGACAGACATTTCCAAAAGAGGATTTCCCTCCAAAAATCTAAGTCACACCTGGAGCCATCTTTCTCTGCACTGTGCACAGAGGATGCTCTGGTAGCTAAATTCCATGAGGAGTGACCCAGGTCACCTAGACAGCTCAGTGATCCTCCTCATCACACCCAGGGCAGAGCTCTGAGCTCAGAGCTCCTCTGAGCATTGTGCTGTGAATTCCAGTCCTCTGTGAGCTCTTATAGACTGGTCTGTAAAATGGAAGGGTCACACACCACACCAAATGAACTCCCAGAAAGCAATTACCTTTGGAAAATTGATGGGTTCCCATAGGTTTCTCAGGGGGAAAGCTACTAAAGATGACACTGGAGAACTGAAAACAAGATGAGAGGGCACCTGTGAAACCCCATTAGCAGCTCCCTCACCAGCTCCTGTTCTGCTGGTCTGAACCCCTGGCAGGGAGATTTTCTAAAGATATGAATCACAAACACACAACAAATGAATTAAACCAGCAAAGTCCCATTTCGTTTGCAAGGCTCAGTTTTCATTATTTCCCATTGCAAAGGAAGTGCAGGACTAAAACATCTGGCCCTGTTGATGGGCTCTCAGCCAAAGCTTCAACGTCTGCCACTGAGCTGAAACAACAGCAGCCTAATCTCAGTATTGTCTTTAGCCTTCTCAAAAACCTCTCCTCCTCAGTGAGAAAGCAGAAAGAAACCTTCCCTCGGTGTTTTATTTCAGGCATAGCACGTTCAGCTGCATCCAACAGCAGATACTTCCCTTCCACAATCCTCCCACTTCCTAAAGGCAATGAATGTTCAGACCAGGGGGTTCATCAGGGATAAGCAATTAATTTTTTTCTCAAAAGATATTTTTTACCAAGGTCAGTTCTGCAGGAAATGGTACCTTATTTCTGAACTGCTGGGAAATGATTCCAGGGAATGTGGGAGAACAGCAAGAAGTCCCAGTAGAAATGAAGGAATTTTATGTCTGAGATCCTGATAAGATTCAGGGGAAAATATATTTCAGCCTGGATTCTCACACCCATGTTTCTACAAAGTGCCTGAATGCAGATAGCCTTATAAATACATTAAATTTTACACTTTTAAAAATGTCTGCCATGTCACTAGTGTGAATCATAATTGATTTTAGCACATCAAAGGCCAAAAGTCTGTTATAAAGTAAAGAGTTGAACAAGTTGGGTGGTTTGCTGAACAATATACACTTAGGCCATTTTGTCAGCAAAAAATATAAAAATAAAAAGCTGTAAGGTCTCACAGGTTTAATCTAAGAAACTACTGGCTGTTTCAGGAGAGGAAAAAACCCTTGCAATAAGCAGATCACCTGTGTGCAATAAGACATCAAAAAAATCTAATTCTATAAATACATCAGCAAGAAAAGAAGAGTTAAGAAGGCCCAGCCAGCACAGGTCAGTGACAGGCAAGGCCCACTTGAATAACTGGATACTCCCTGATTTGTTTCTTCCTACTTTGAAATAACTGTGTTTCTACAGGATAGAATGTTTAAAATACTGCTTGCACATTGAGAAAGATGGCTACAACTATTGTCCTGCAAAGAAGAGAAGAAAAAATGAACTCATGTGGTTGGTCCCCAGCTCTTTGCCAGCAGGGTCTGTGGGGGATGCTCAGGATCCCAAAGAAAAATCACATTACTGCTTTCTTGGGTATTTGGGTTTTAAATCTCTATGAGTGATCTTGCAGAGAGTACAAGGTGATGGAAAGCAACCACTCATAAAAAACAGCCAGAATCACAGAAATACCCAGGAAAGTGCTGCTTAAGCTCCAATAGCAATCACTTTTCCATGTCATCCAAATGCTGCAGCACTAAGAGAATTTGCTTTCTGCCTGAAACTGACTTTCCAGCTTCCTTTAAACAGCCATCACTGCTCCAGATGTTGGCAAATATTCCTTAAGTCAAACATGCCCCAGCAGATGTGGTATCTCACCCTTTTGGTGCTCACATTTTTGGGTGAGCTTTTAGCAGACACTTTACATCCCCCCCTTTCCTCGTCCCCCTCAGCAGCACCACATACTGAATTTAGCTCATCCTGAAGTGACAAAATTCCAGACAACTCATTCCAATTTTATGTCCTTCCTTCCTTCCTTCCTTCCTTCCTTCCTTCCTTCCTTCCTTCCTTCCTTCCTTCCTTCCTTCCTTCCTTCCTTCCTTCCTTCCTTCCTTCCTTCCTTCCTTCCTTCCTATTGCTCAGAGAATATAAAATACACAGAACAGATGAAAAATGCATTAGTGGCCTCTTTGTTTTTCTTTGGATGACAATACCTAATAAGTTAAGCTTAGCCTATAGCAAAGCAGTCCCAGATGGCCAGGTCTGTTCTAAATAAGCTGCTTTTATGAGACCAGGATGTCTAAAAGAAACACACTTCATAAAAGGAGAAAATGTGCAAGACAGAAAAAGTCCAGTAAAAGAAAATCTCTCTTACAAAACTACTACTGTTCAGACTCTGCATAAACATGGTTATCAAAGACATACTTGGGTTTTGTGGGAATTTTTTTTTTTTTTCTCCAAGCCTAGAAAGGAAATATTTTAGTCAGATATTTATATACATTTCCATTCTCCTGAAAAAGGTCCCTTCACTGGATGTGAAAGCTTACCTGATAAAGAGACATCTGAAACCCTTAGCAGTGAGATATGCACTTATTATTAATATATTAATTACTGAAATTGCATCATTTTTCTAGAGAGAAAGGTATCAAGGGTATGCTAATTAACTTTCTGCTTTAATCCATGCAGACCTCCAACCTAGATTGTACAGTGGCTTTGTGACATGGAGATTTAATGTGATTTTCCTTGCCTTTTACTTTAATTGAGATCCCAGACTATCCTGAAACCATCCTTTAAGAAACAAATAAGCAAACAGGTAAGGATTTAAAGGTTTATCATCACCAGGGGATAGTATAACCAATGAACCATTCTGCATCAGTCAAATGTTGCCACTCTCCAAGAATCAAGCAAAACCCATTAATTTGTTCCATATCTTATTTAAAGAACACATTCCATGAGCAACACAACTATTGGTATCTGCTTTCCCATTATTTTGTGTCTTGCAGTTGGATTTTCAATAGTCAAACAGGATTGCCAGTCTTGATGACACTTGATGAGTTTTTTATCAAAATGTGTAAACCCTGCTGTGTAAAATGTAAAAGAACAAGCTCACATTGCAGCCTGTCCCTCTGTCACCTCCCCTGTGGGACAGCTATTTTCATGACACACAGAACTCTGTTTCTACTCCTTTTGGTTCTAGACAAATGTCCTTGAAAAGACTTAAATGCTCACATTCTCACACAGTCCTGGAGGATCCCTGAACTTTTGTTTCTTCAATAAACCAACAAAAAAGCAAAATGGCAGCATGTTATTATTACCACAACCACCAGGTGAGGGTACAAAGTGCAGGTGCTACTGACCTAGCATGAATGCAATGGAGAGCTGCTGAGAATATGGATTTAAACACTGGGAGATGACAAATGTTAAAGGCACAAATTACCCAGCCCATTACTTCACCGTGTTTTGTTGAGTTTAATCACTGATTAAATGCTGGGTCATCAATTGCCAAGCAATGTTTAGCTTTGTATCATCCCAAAGTATCCCTTATCATGGCAGTGTTTGAATGTTCTCAGTTGGCAGCAGAAACAAGACAGTTGCATTAAGTTAAACCTCAGGATTAAATCTGGTCTCCAGGGCAAAGGCAGAGTGATTAGTGCTCCTGTTTATAAACAGAGTTGCTCTAATCTTTTACTAATAAATTTCCTCCTCCATCTGTTATCCATCAGGGAAGTGAAGCTTTGAGAAATTGTGCAGATGGCTTTAAGGCACTCTAGTTCTTCTGCTCAGCAATGCCTTGGCCTGCTGGATGTGTACCTTGGAAATGGAACTTTATTTGCCAAAACTGCACCTTTTCTAACCCAAGACCCTCACTGAAGCCCAAGCAAGGCATTTTGTTGTGTTGAAAGAAGCAATGTGCAATCCTGGGCCAAAGGATTAAACTTTCATCATCTGGGTTTGATACTCAGATTCTTGAGAGGAAATGAGTGTTAAGCATCCACTGCATGCCAGGATATATTGAAAGATTCCTTTAGCAATACATGCCAGTGTTTTAAAAATAGGGCACATTAGGGGTTTTTATGTGCTAGAGAACATTATCTCTTCTCAGAGCAAAGTTTTTGTGCTGTGCTTGGCTGTTTAGTGAAATGAGGCAATTCTCCACAGTTTTTAAAATTATAGCAGTAGAATGCAGGAAAGCAACCAAGGGAAGAGAGACAAACGGGGTGATAACAAGCAACCCAACAAGAATACAGGTCTGGGTAGCTTTGGGCTGCCCACACATGCACATATAACACAGATATCAATCACATCATTGACAGAACCATAAATAGTATTGGGGAAATTATTGAGAGTCCTGGGACTAAAAACAAACAAACAAACAAACAAACCCCAGCCTGACCAAAACCAATGGTCTTCTGACTTTTGTAAACCTCAGGTTTAACATCAGCATTCACAAATAATTAGGGATAAGTCTGTTACAGTCAATTCCAGACTTGGAAAACACTTCCAGTCTTAGACAGGTAGTCTCTGTAATTGCAGATCTCTTCCCAACGTGTTTCTGTACATAAATACAACCTGGTGGGCAAAGTACTGAAAAATCCATTGAGATATTATAGGAAGTCTGTGCCCTTTGATAGAAAACTCCATGATCTCACAAGCCTGAAAGTTTCTTACTCAGACTATGGCAGAGTAGAGCTTGTACGATTAAAGGGATAGGTTTTCTGATGCCTCAGATATCACCAGAAATTTGCATGAATTCAAATGAATGGCACCACAAAATTCATCAGCACCTCAAGGTACAGTGCCTGACTATCTACTCCAATAAACAGATATTAACCTAGCACACTTTCAAGGTCACCTTTGCACATAATATTCAAAAACCTCAGGTCAGCCTGCATACAGCATCCTGCAAATGATTTCCAGGGCATGTTCTTTGAGGTTAGTAACTGCATCCAAGCTGTCTGTCATGGATTTCCATGACACTGCACATAGTCAGACTCCTCTTCACTCAATCTAAAACATTCAGTTGAAATCCAGCCTCAAATACATGTAACTTCTGCACAATTTTGTATTTTCCATATTGCATATAATACCATTAAAGGAAATTTCTGGTTTGTTACCCACCCATTCTTAGAAGCCTAACATGGATGATTGAATATCATTTGTAGAGAACATGCATTTATTTACTCAGAGAAGCTTTATATGCAGATTTTGCTATAAGAACTCTGTTCATTGAGGAAGACGTATTTTTGAGATTAAGACACAGAATCAAGGACAGAAAATCCAGGTGAAGTTCTCAGTTCTGTCCAAAGTTTTCTATGTCACTCTAGGCAAATCACTTCACACCCCTCTTTCAACTCTGAATCTCTAGGATGAAGACTAAAATGGCTTTTCTTGAGTGTGCAAATGCATACAAAAATGTATTAGAGCCTTTGTTTAGATGAAGAAAACACTCATTTTTTATTTGTGGGAGCCCCTGCAAAACGAAGCTGTCTTGGCTGAGCTGCTAAGTGTCTCTACAGCGCAAATATAAATTACACACTTGATCCATTAGTACTCCAATTTTTCATGAAGTGTGATTCATTTCACCAGCCTCAAAGCTGGAAGCCTAATCTAAGCTGGCCTTCCAAACCCTGGCCAGCAGAGAGAGGCATCTCCAGAGTGCAATTTTCCCCACTGACAGCAGACACCTGGCACTCCCTTCCACTGCCAGGCTCCAGTACTTGTGTCACTTGAGACACTCCTGCGGTGCCCAGCTGCTCTCAGGACATCCCTGCCTCCTCCTCTGGTCCTGAGTGCTCCCACTGCACTGCAAAAGCCCTTCACTGAAACAAATAATGCCAGAAAGGGAGATTTCAGCTGCTGTGCCTAATTTAGGTGTGTCTGTGAGTGAATCCATGCTCCAGACAGAGGTGCCATTGGTACAAAGGAGCAGGCAAGTGATGCCACATCTGCCAGCTGAACAGCTCTGCAGGCTCCTCCAGCCACACAGACCTTAGATCATCCAATGCTTTGGATCCAGAAGAGTTTTTTGCCCCATTTAGAACGGCACAGAATTTACTTAAGAAATTATTTTAATTTATTTATTTAAGAAATTACAAGCAGTTGTTGGCAAGCCAACTCCTCTATTAAACAGTGCTCCAAAATGCAAAAAATGACAGAGGCCCTAATGTGTAAAACTTTCAGCAAAAAGAATGCACAGAGCAAGCAGATACTTACTAATTACAGAAGAATGCCAGCAACACCACTATTTATTTTAAGAGAAAGGAAGCCCTGAGTGCTAATTCCTCATAAGAGAAACATCTGTCTCACTGGTATTCAGAAATTAAATTCATGTCCCTCCTTAAAACTTGCACTTATTTGGTAATGTGGCAACCTTAATGGAAAATAGGATTTATATGTCTGGCAATTCAGCTACAAAGTTAATGATAGTAAGTGGAGGATAGAAAGCAGGGTGGGAAGGTTGAAACTGAAGAAGCAGCATCTGACATGTTTTAAGAAGCACAGTATAAAAGGCAGCCTCCAAAAGCATCTGCCAAAGTGTCAAGGTGATGGATTATACAACATAAATAGATTTTTTTTTTATACCATAGACTATAATACATGTCAGAGCAACACAGTAGGCACAAAAAATAGAGGTCAGTGAACCTCATGGCACTTGCAGCCAGCAACATTCCATCTTGAATCATTTGCTTTTGTGCAAAAAGGCTGAAGGCACCACCAGGTGATTGTCTGACAGCACCCATCTTGCAGGGGCCATGCTGGATGCAAACCATTTTCACTGGATAATCTCAGGATGCTCTGGTGGAAAAGGACACCCTGAAGTACAACAGAATCATAGAATGGTTGGGTTTGCAAGTGACCTTAAAGATCTTCTAGGTCCAACCTCCTGCCATGGACAGGGACATCTTCCACTTGCTCAGAGCCCTGTCCAACCTTGAGAACTTCCAGGGATGGGGCAGCCACAGCTGCTCTGGCAACCTGTGCCAGGGCCTCATCACCCTCATAGGAAAGCAATATCTAATCTAAACCTATTTTGAAAAAAGGAGCTCAAAGAGAAAGTTGCACAGAGAATATGACATTCTCTATCCCATGAAGGAAATCTCTCTATGGATGTGAATTTCTTCCACGTCTATTTCAGGTCATATTTAGCACCCAAATCAGTTTTTCTGAGGTCTTTGTTAGAGATGGATGAAAGGCAAAGCTTGCAAAGCAGGATATTGGTGTTCCCACCCACTTGATGACCTTGAACTTGTTCACTCTCTCAGTTTCAGAGAAATGTGTTTTTGTGTTGCAGTTCAGAAGGGTATTTAACTGCACCTCATTTCAGTAAGTGAACAAGGTAGGGGAACAAGGCTCTCAAGTTACAGGGAAAGGTACTTTTACAGGTAAATTACAGCAACAGGTAATTGTCAAGTGTTTCAGAAAACAAAAAGAAAGCTTTCTATTTTTAAGTAATGCACTAAACTGACTTCAGCCTTTCATCGTTGTGGGGAAGAGCAGAACAATTTTTCATTCTTGTATCACTTCCTTTGTGAGGAAAACCACAACCTCCTCTTTGATATCTATTCAATGAAAGAATTCGCTAGAGGTACAGCAAGAAATATCTACTAAAAAGATTTTTAGTAGTTGCACAGATACAACTTGATCTTGGTTTGTGAAAACACAAGTTGTGCTTCAGCAGTGATTTGTTGCATTTTTGGCTTCTGGCAAAATTCAGAGAGGAAAGGCAGAAAAATATACTCAAAATACTACAGTTAGTTCTGATAACCCAGGTTACTCACACTTCCCTCCTTCACCAGTCTGAAACCCTGTGAGATTTTTTGATACTGGCTGCATGCATCCACTGCATTGCTGCTGACTTGTCTTCCTTGGCCACGGAGAAACACCTCAGGAAAGACAGCAAAGCATAATTAAGAAGCAGAACAGCAAGACTGCAAGCTCCCAGTCCCACAGCCTGCTGTGGTGGCATTCCTGGGACACCTGAGCAGCTCCAAATCCTCCCCACATTCATCTCTACATGCTGTGACCAAAGCAGGGCCACTGGTGCTGAGTTTGTGCTCCAAATTTGCTCCTTCTGCTTCCCCATGGCTGCTAAGCAGGCAGTGAGTTCAGCAGCAGGGCTGTGGGATGTGTCCTGGGCTGGGACATGGGGAGCCAAATGGTGCCAGAGCCCCTCAGAGCAGCTCCTCCAGTGCATGCCCGGCCTGCACTCACTCAGGGAGCTCAAGACACCTCCATAACCATGACAGGAGCTGGTGGTGGCTCAAAGATCAGTGAATGCCCGGCCTGCACTCACTCAGGGCACTCGAGACACCTCCATAACCATGACAGGAGCTGGTGGTGGCTCAAAGACCAGTGCATGCCCGGCCTGCACTCACTCAGGGAGCTCAAGACACCTCCATAACCTCAACAGGAGCTGGGTGTTCAAAGATCAGTGAATGCCTGGCCTGCACTCACTCAGGGAGCTCGAGACACCTCCATAACCTCAGCAGGAGCTGGTGGCTCAAAGATCAGTGAATGCCCGGCCTATACTCACTCAAGGAACTTGAGACACCTCCATAACCTCAGCAGGAGCTGGTGGCTCAAAGATCAGTGCATGCCCCGCCTGCACTCACTCAAGGAGCTTGAGACACCTCCATAACCTCAGCAGGAACTGGTTGTTCAAAGATCAGTGAATGCCCGGCCTGCACTCACTCAGGGAACTCGAGACACCTCCATAACCATGACAGGAGCTGGTGGTTCAAACTGGATCAGCCTTGATTGAAGCAATGCATGCCCTACCCACCCCATTCCTGTGGCTCCCTAATTACTGCATTTTAGTTAACTGGGGCTATTTCTCCCAGCCAAAACAATCCCACGTTCAAAGAGGCTCATCCTGACTATCAGAGTGTTAACTTTTCCCTTTCTCGTAGATAAGCTGAAGCAGGATAACAGATTGTGGCTGCTGCACCATCCCCTGTCCCCACACACAATGGGACTGTCATTACCGCCCCGCCGTGCCCCCGAGGACAGAATAAAAAACCTCTTTCTGCTCTGTCTTACAGGGTAGGACATCATTATTCCGTGAAACATAATAGCTCAACACCTCCACCTGAAACACGATCCACTCCCTTCTCTCTTTATTCTCACCGGAGCTACTGCAGCTCCCCTGTTCCATTATGTAAGATATTACTTTCCCTGTCTGAGAGCAGGAGGGAAGACATCAGCTGTTATCTTTCAGCCGATAAAGATCTTCATTCACACCTGATGGATTGCAATTTAGGGGAAAAAACCCCTTCCTCCTCCCTGGGGCTCTGTGAATGGCAGTGCAATAACATTGCGTTAATAGCTCCCACTCTAGATAAGGCTGCTCCTTCTGACAGTAGGAAACGGGGTTTGAAAGTCACTGAGATGTTTTGATCACCTGTCAGGGAAACATTATATCTAAGTTTTGCTTCAGTAGAAATATGCCATTAGCATCTGCAGCACATTCCTTGTCTGGCTGAAGAGCTGGCACCAAGCACGAGCACAGGGCTTTGGGCATAAATCCACATTATAACAATGAAGGGTTACGGACCTTAAAACCCCTTTATGTTTGACTGTGATTTCCAAAAGAGCATTTTCCACTTCTTCAAAGCTTCTGAAAAATCTTTTGCACCCCAGACACCCTATTGTGCCTCCTAATTTTCCCTCATGTCATTAGGAGTTGAGAGCATTTGTTTAAGAGGGTCTCTGCAGCTCTTTTCTCATGCTTACCCCCAAATTTACCACCTCACTCGAAGAGGAAGAAAAATCATCTCTGGTAAAAATTCCTTTGAAAAAGCTCTATTTTAGGTCTATCACTATTTCAGGTGTTACAACTTTTGGGAGTATATGAGTTAATATTGTGAGCTGTAACAACTTTCTTTTTTCTAATGCGTGGTCATAGGGAATTTAAGGCTCCATCCTCCTCATCCTTTAACTCTCTGCTTGTCTCCACGTTTCTCAACACATAAAGTGTTCCTAGGCTCTGAGATGCTGTAGGAATTATGGTAATGACAGATATTTTGATAAAGGCTGCAGCTGCCAGGGCAGTGCTGCTCCACTCTCCATGTCTGAGGTGAGCTCTAAAAGCAAGCTGTGATGATGTGCCCAAAGCCAGAAGGGTGGAAGAACTGATTTTTCAGCTGAGTTTTCTTGCCTTGCCCAGCAGGATGTAGTTGTGGCTATAACTGTGCACAGCATGTGCAAACCTGTGTGCTCACAGATATCTCCCCTGCCCTGTGGGTGCTGCCACACACAGAATTGAACCATTGCACAGTGAATTAGTCCTGATGTGGGACTGCAGCTGCCCTAAACCCCAGCCAGTTCTGCTCTGGGCCCCACTACCCACGAGAGGGAGCTGACAATCCTCTGGCTGCGTCTGACAGCCACAACGCTGCTAACAACCCACTGGGTCTGGCTTTCTTTTTCCCCCCATTTTAGAAACATCCAAAACATGTTCTTCATGAAAGTGGGGAAGAATAGATGATGTGAGGCAGGTGAAAACAAATCAATTAAAAAAACCAAAACCCTTATGCCTGAATTCTTCCATATGGACTGGAGACTGGCAGTAAGCTGTCTGGAAAAAAGCAATGCTTTAAAGAAAATGATTGTGGCTTTTTGCTGCATTGCTTGAGTTCCTCAAGGGCTCCAGCTTTGTGAGGTGACTCCAGAATAAAGTCTGGCATTAAGTTCAACCCGGAGTCTGTGCTGAGGGTGTCTGACAACAGTTTTATCACTTTGTGCTTGAAGCAGACCCCAAGGCAGGTGCAGCCCAGTTTGCAGCTGGTGACACAGGAGCTGGTGGTGCTGATGGAATCCCAGCAGGGACAGCCCTGGGCTGCTGCTCCCCAGGAGGAATGTAGAGCTGGTAAAGCTGGTTTACAGCAGGGCCCTGCTGCAGAGCATGTGGAGATCTCCCTGCCACCCTGCTCCTGCCAAACAAGATGCTCTCCTGCTGCCTTTTCCCTCCAGCTTCCCAGACAATGATGTTCTTCACTCCAGTTTCCAGCCCAGGGGACAGTGCTGCACCAAGCTCCCATCCAGGTTAAGCAGGAGATGAAGGACCAGGCAAATCCTGCCTGGGGAGCAGCTTGGGGTGACCTTTCTCCCTGGGGAAAGGCAGCTGTGAGCAGAGGGTCAGGAAACTGTCCAAAGGCAGGAATCAGGAGTGAAAAAACACTTTGGAAACACTGAAAATGGCTCGAGGCACAGCAGCACAGCAGGACTGGTGTGGAAACACCCCATGGATGGAAGATTTCTGCTGCTGGAGGCTAAACCTGGCCCTTCTTTTAGTTAAACACATTCTTTGGCAAGGCTGATTGTCCCCTTCCCATTCCACAGCAGTTTGGCCACTGGGACCTGGAAGGGCTTTGCTGCATTCCTTTCTCAAGCACAATTCCCACAGACACCAGGGCTCAGAGAGGTAAGCAGAAACAGCCTCCAAATGAAAAATACACTAAATTTTAGGATGGGAAGAGCATCCAGCACTATTTTTTACATGAAGATACACTCTGGTTCTCCACATAGCTATCAGCCAGAATAAAATGAGAAAACCCCAAAATAAAATTTTTAAAAATCCCCAACTTCTGAGTTTATAAGACTTGACAAGTGATAAAACACAATGAAGTGTGTTTCCACTGCATGTGCTCCCTTGACCTGTCATGAATCATTGCAACAGCAAAGGTATGGTAGCTGTGTGAGCAGCAGAGCAGGCTGCCATTTGAATTCCCCTGCAGATTAATAACTCTGTGATTTAGTGCTCCCCCAGCAGCAGCCCACTGTAAATAACACCTGAAATGCTCAGGAACCCCCATGATGTCTCTCTCAATCCTTCTACCAGAGCTGGCTGAGGCAGGAGAGGCTCCTCATGGATTCCAGCAGGCTTTGGTTCAGGCCATTGAGGCAGATGCTCAGCACAGAAAATCTCCTGATATTAGAGGGAGGGTTTGGGGGTAAATCAGCTGTAAAACCCCTGAATTTCAGAGCCCTCTCACAGCCTGCACTTTGCAAAGAACAGGAGACTACTCAGGAACTGCTGCAAGATGTGTTTTACTTTCAAAGCCATAACTGAGCCTAATTTAAATGGTGTTTTCTGACACGTTTTTTCACAATTGCTGTGACTGTATTACATTTCAGGCAAGGCAGCCCTCTGGGAATCCAGTGAGAGCAGTGTGCAGAAATCACTTCTCCTGCTCACAATCCATCAGCTGGGCATTTTCAGCTCAGAGACACTGGTCCCATCCCCTCCTTCCTCACTGATTTCAGAAATTAGATGAATAGTTGCTGCCCAGAGAAGAGCCCACAGGCTACAAAGATGAAAATGGTCCCCAGGAGGGTCCTCATGGTCCAACCCAGCCCACTGCAGACTGAATTATGAAATGCAATCTGAAAACTGTCTTTATCCCCGAGGCAGCAAGACTTTGTTCCATGAAAAGGAATTCAATTTTCACTGTGAAAGCTAGTTATAGATGGGAGCAAATTCACACAAATGTCTTTAGTCAGAGAAATCCTTGCTCCCAGTGTATTTTCCACATCCAGCCAGGCATAGCAATGGGAAGGCAGAGCCAAGGCACTCTGAAATGTCTCACAGACAGTTACAACACGGTTGAGGAGTTTATATTTAATAAATTATGGTAAAGTCAAGGAATTCTCTATTTTAAAAATTTCCTTTGCCTGTTCCCCCATTACTTAAAGATTTCTGGGCATTTCTACTCATTTTTAATTTAAAATACTTATATCAATTAATTTAACTAAATAATTCTCGAGGTTTTTTCTGTGTGTTCATTTTGTTGCCTGCTAAGCCCTCTCACAGGGATTTCAGGGTAATTCCCTTTGTTTTAACCAGTACTCCAAGTCCCTACTCAAAATTATAACTATCATGCCAAAAAAATTGACTGAGCAGCATTTAAACTCAGTGGGTCCATCTTCATACAGTAAATTTGAAAATCACCCACATCAAAACTGGAAAATTGCTCCCCCTCTGTTTACCAGCATAGTTTGTCACCATTTGCATAACAAGTTTTCAGGATGAATCATGGATAAATGATATGATGTCTCTGAAATGTCACTTTTCCTCTAAAGAACACTGTTAAATTTAATTGTTGTTTTTAAGAACAGACCAACAGGCAGCCTATAGCCACAAAATATTCAGTGAAGCACGAGGACACTGACACCCAAGATTTTACCAGTTATGAAAAGATTTCAAGGAATAAACAGTTGTGACTTATAATCCACGCTGCAAAAATCAGAGTATCTTCTCTTGGTTATTTCAGTGAGTGAAGCCCAAATCCCACAGCCTTCTGGAGGCAATGGAAAAGTTTGTATCTTCAAAAGCAAAAGGATGTGAGCATTTCAAAACCATCAAGAAGACCCAGTGGCCCATTAGGTGTTCTTTAAGGAATAATAACAATGCAGTAAAGTTGATGTGAAGTGGAATGGCAGGAACTGAAATCCACAGCTTCCAGCCATGGATCAATGCAGGGAGATAACAACATTTACCTCCAGTAATACCAGTTTGATACCAAGATCACAGAATATCTGAATTGGAAGGGACACACAAGGAAATTCAAGTCCAACCCCCTGCAGGCCATGGGGAAAGCCAAACTCACAGTCCTTGGCAAGAAACCTCTCCACTGTGGTTTCAAGGGACACTGAGTGTTTTGAAGAGAAGGGGGCTGGCCCCTCTCCCTTTCTGTAAGTGATGAGTATTTTGGTTTGGAGCAGTGTTTTGTGAATACGAGAATTTGTGCACTTGGGAAGTGATCCCCCATGGCTCCCCTCACCACAGAGCTCACAGAGGTTGCTCAGCTCACACAGCAGTCTCAGGTTCCTTTTGTGGGAGACAAAATCCAACCCCCTGTCCCTGCACACCTCAAATGAGGGATGTGAGGCTCCCAAACTGCACCCTCTGGACACTGCTGCAGCCCATTAGCCCATTAGCCCATGTTCCTAATGGCACCTTCTGCAGGAAACCACACTGCATACCAATGGAAACAACCCCCCTGAGCCACGTCAGGACCTCAGCAGCAACCCCTTGGAGACACTAATCCAACCCATTTCTGCTAAGTTATTGTAGGAACAATCCTGTAGAAGCTTAACTAAGGGGTTTGTCCGTTTGCATTAGTCACAGAGTACTGTGGGCAGGGCTGAAGGTCTGGCTCTGTCCTTACCACTTCCTTCTGGCAGAAGTTTTACTTCATTTTGTGTCTGGCTCCAGCTCTGACCTCCCTGCAGGTCCCTGTGCCTCAGTCAGGCCAGGACTTACCTGAAACAGCACAAGCACCTAAGGGTGACCTGCTGTAAATCCACATTTTACTGCACTGCTGCTCACAGCTGAGCACAGCACAGGGTGGCTGGGCACTGGAATTGAATGACCCAGGGGACAGACACTGGACATGAGCTGGTCACACCCTGTGGCACAAATGGTTTCACTCTCAGCATCACCATTAGGAAATCTGGCTGGTGGGAGCAGCCTGGATCTGGGACATGCAATAAGAAAGGAGCTGCAAAAGCAAATTTTCCTGAGGAGGAGGAGGAGGATTAGTGTGGGACTTTGGTGATGATGTTTGAATTAGCTTTAACAAATATCCCTCAAAGGGAACAGCTTTTGGCTCTATCCTGAACACTCAGTTGGCTTTGAACTACAAGGGATTCCACAAAATCCCAGTCTATTTGCACTCCTCTCTGGTAGTGTAGGATCTTCTTGTCTTTTTTCATGCTGGCTGTACAGCTCACGCATTACCTTTGAAATTTCATAACGTGTTATGTAACTTTTTTTCCTTTATGTGCTGGCTCAGCTTGCTTTTAAAACCAGCTGTGTCTTTTCAGCTGAGGTGAGGCTTTGCAGCCAGGCTGCATTATGTAAACATGCATTGTAACATCCCCAAACCTGCAGTTAGCCAACAAAAGATCAAACAGACCATGGTGCTTTCATGGCAGCCATCAAAGTCACTCAAAGTTTCTCAGTGAAAGCTGCCAGCTTGCTTTTTATTTTTTTTTTTTTTTTTTTTGTCCAATGACAAAGATAAAGCTATTTATCTTCCTTTCAAAGTTACAAATAAATAAGGAAAAGGACAGTAGTTTAAAATGATATCTTAATCAAACCTGTTCATCTCAGAGTTTATATTTCAAGCCTTTACCTGCATTCCAGAGTGAAGTCAAATGTCAAAATTTTGCCCCTTTATCTTCTCTGCCTGACTCAGGAGAAGATCTCTATCTTTAGAGAATGAAACAACTGTTTTCCTTAAAATGTTTCAATAGGCCTTGGATTTGTAAAACAAGCCACTTCTCTGGCAGGTGCTTTGATTTCAGAGAATTAAAGTAATTGCCACAAAAGGGCTGACAAACCCCACAGCTGCTGGAGCAAAAGGAGCAGGAGCTGCATGGATGTACACAGCATGCCTGGGCAGGAGAAAAGGTGGGCAGGGAGGGCGGGTGGTATTGACTTCTTTAATTTACTGTCTATTTTTCCACTCAATTCATTTTGATCCTAAGAGTATGTCAAAGTATTATTTCCTTTCTCCTCTTTCCTAAATCAGCTTTATCAACTGAACCAGTTGTGAGTGTTCAGAAAAAGAACACAAAGCACAGTCAGAGATGTAGTAAACAAGATGTGCAGAAATATGGTTTATTTAGTGTAACTCATAAGAGGACTGAAATGAACTTAAAGAGCAGCTGCAGATGAGAGAAAGACAAACAGCTCCTCACGTGCACTGATGATAGGACAAAGAGTGATTGGTTTCAACCCTGCTAAGAGAACTTCAGGTTGGACTTCTGATGTGATTAATTTTGTGCTAGGAAATCTTGTTCAAGAATCTGTGAAACCTCCACCACAGGAGGGTCTCATAAACAGCTGAGGTAGGAATGATTTAAGTGTTCATGAGAACAACTGATCCTGCCTTGGAGGAATTGAAGGGTTGTAGGTAAAAACACTTCTGTGAAATATCTTCCAACATTGTCTCCAAATGCCTCATTTTATTTTCTCAAGTACCATGGATTAGGACAGGACTCATGGCTCAGAATTGATTCTAAGTTTGGGGTTGTTCATGCCTCAGCCAAGACTTTGGGTTCCATGCTCTCCATTTCACATCTAAATTTCCAGCTGGTGCAGAGTGGGGTGAGGCTGCCCTGTGCTGCCTGACCTGTTCCTCTGCCCTTCTGCTCACCCAGGTACCCAAACCCAGAGCAGAAAGGACAAGAAGCTGCCTCTTACCTGTCTTGCATCCCCTTGCATGTAAGAAAATGCTCCGTTTTTTTCATTAAACTGGGTCATTATTTACATGCAGGCAGATAGTGCATATTTTTGGGAATTAGATAGGAAGACTTTTTATTCCCCCTGCAAGTCCAGTCCCTGAAATTGTGAGTACAACTAACAAAAGAGAACCGCAGGCACAGAGAATAAATTTCCACTATTTAAGCAGCAGCCAGAAAGAGGTTGAGAAAGCATTTTGATGCCTCTAAAATCATCTGGAGGAAAAAAAGCATTCTCTTCCTGTTTTACACCTTAGAATATACTGCTAACCAGTTTTTCCTCTAAGTTCATATTTAAGTTACTTGCTGCTCTATAGAAAGCTGCACTAGTGCTAAACCTGGGCCAGCCTTCTTTCTGGGTGTGAAGGTGCCAGGAAATGAAATGAAATTAAGAAAGCCAAGTGCCTGCCTCCTGGAGAGGGAGGAGGAAATAATCATTTTCTCTGTGTGTATTGTGGCTTCTGGGTGTAAATCCCAAATTCTCCCATAAATTCTATTGTAGATGAGTTTTGATTCCTATATTTCAGGTTCAAAATCATATCATGGGCTCCCACTCTCTCCTCTTCTTTCCTGACATTGCTCCTCGAAGCAGGAAGGTGCAGAGCCCTCATCTGCAGATGCATTTGCTTTCCGACCACCCTGCAGAAAATATTCTTGAATGAGAATGAAATCTGTGAAGCTCTCAATGTAAACATTAAGGAGGCCAGACACAGGCCATACAGAGGTACCAGGCAGTCTGAAGCTGCCAGCACAGTCCAAAGCACACTCTGGGCTCCATTCCTTGCTTGGGTGGAAGTCCCTTCAAAGGACACTCCAAAGAACTGTTCACAGCTGTAGTTTCCTCTAATTTCCAGGATCTTAACTCTCTTTAACACAGAAACTACTCAATTACCAAATGGCCTATTTAATTCTTTCCCTGTCTTTGCTGTGTATATTTGTTCTGCTACCAAACCCTTCCAAATTCATTATCATCCTCTCCTTTCCTCATGGTCCAGATTGCTGCTCTCTTTGCTTTCTTATGTCCCTTTTCCTTGTTTCTCCTGTGCCTAAAGCATCCTCTGTTTACATCCCTGCCTCCTTCAAGTCCCCTTTAACAAATCATTCCCTTCAGAATGCCCACAAAAAGAAACAATTGCCCAAAAGAGCTCCATGGAGCCATCCACCCTTTGATGCTGTCGTGTCCTCTCTCCCCTGTGCTCTCTCAGTCTCTCAGCCATGCTCAGCACCAAGAAACTTCCTAAATAATTCAGGGATGAAATTCAGCTTGGAGAGTGAGTCACTGACCTTGCTCCCTTCTCAGCTCTGCCATTAAGCTGCCAAATGACCCTAAATAACTTTTTTAACCCTGGCTGTCCCAACCTGTCTCTTCCTGTGACTTTCTTCAACAAATCGTGTAAGCTCCTGGAATCTTGTTATGTGCTGCCAAACAAAAGGGATTTATTTTCCCATTGCCTGACTCAGCTGGGATTTCTCCCTGTGTCCACAGACATCTTCACAGTCAACATCTACACCTGAGCTGCTCACTGAAGTTTCCTAGAGAGTCAGAGGGGAACAATAGGCAGGTTTAGGTTAAATTTCACCTAAGCAAATGTAGGCTTTATATTTGGGATGAAATTAATCGCTTCATCAGAATGCTTGTACGCTGAAAATAATTCTCCAAATATAACCAATTGCAATTCTTTGATGAATTTAGCTGAAAACATTTCCCCAAATATTAACCATTTGCAATTATTTAATAAATTTAGCTGAAATATCAAAGTTATTTTTGGCCAATTAAATTGCATTTTTTAATAAATTATCCCATGGAAAAAAAAATTGCCCAGACTTTTTGGGCAATGGTGATTTTTCTAAGTCTTTCCAGTAGTTTCTTTGTAAATGGATTCTTGAATCTGTGCTTTACAAGGAGGTTTTGCCACATTTCACTCTCCCAAAGGGCTGTACATGAGGACAGGCAGGTGCCAGGGGGTCAGCACCAGACCCACCTCACAGCTCCCAATTTGGTTTTCTGAAAGCAGAAAGCTAGAGCTCCTCACCACCTCAGGAAGCACATCAGTACCTAAACCTGGATGTAACACCACAAAAACATGACAAATGTCACAAAAATGTGACTTTTCCTGCCTCAAATGAGAACTTCCATGAAATGGCATCTGCTGAAGAGCTCATGGGAAGGAATATTCAATTTCCTACCCCAAGAAAGACGCTTGAGGAACAAGAGATCTTTTGCAAGACTAAAGATGGAGAGGTCATGTCTCACACCAAATATGCAGAAATGGAAGAGCAAGAACATCACACCAATCCCTGCTAATCAACATCACCTCATCCAGCCAAAATGGCAGTAAAATTGGGAGTGTCTCTGAAAAAGACTAAATAAAAAAATTAAAAAAGAAAATTAAAAAAGAAAAAAAGTCAGAGTTGTGCCAAAACCTATTGTATGCACTCTACAAAGGGGTGTCTGAGCAACAAGGAGGGAAACAATAATAATAAACTGGAGGAATGGCTTTCATAGGATAACAAATGAATTGCAAATAGCACACATGTCAGCCACACTAATTCTGAAAGAAAACAGTTCCAAAACCAGAAATAAAATGTGACTGGGACAAATAGCTTCTCCATCCTTAGGAAATGAGAGGCATTTCCCTGAGTAAAGAATCAATTTATTAAAAAAATGAAACATTTGTATTTTGGGTGCTACTTTTTGGGCCAAAGTAAAAAAAAATAAAAATAATTTAAAAATAAAAAATACAATTAAATATACACACACACACATATATATATATATGTATATCTCCACACATTGAATGACCCCAAAACCTTCCTGTGTCAGCACCTTCCTGTGAAGCTCTTCCTCCCAGAAGGAAAGGTTGGTAAAATGTGGAGGGTTAATGATTTAAGATTGTGAGAGTTTGATATTCCAGAGAAATACTGCAGCAGCTGGTAATTCTGAAAACTGGAATTTGATCAGCTTATTTTGAAGTCAAAGAATCCCCACCTCTGTCTGCAGCAGCTGGAAATGTAAAGAAGAGGAGATTTAGATAATCATCTGGACAGAAAGCTGAATTTTGTATCCTTCTAAAGCCTCTTGAGCCATTCTGTTCAAAGAAGAAACAGCACTGAGACATCAGAGAAAATGAAGAGAAAAATATATTTTCTTTCCTGGAGGATATATGTGATGTTTAGAGCTACCTTTCTGTGGCAGTAGCATTGTGCAGGCCTATAGAAAATAAAAGCAATGTTCAGGTATTTAGAAACAGCCCATGAGCAGCCACAGGTGGATCCACACTGTGATATTCCCATCTCATTTGGGAGAGCAGTGACAACCTGCACCCCACGTTGACATGTCACTTAGGAATCCTAATAGTTACACCAAAGAGTTTTAGGACTAAATAGGGCTAAAAAATGAAAATATCCCACAGAAATTATTCTGCAATGTGTTGTTGTGAGGTCCCCAGGATGAGTTAAGAGATGAGAATTTTGAGAATTTCACTCCATGTTCTCAGGAGGCTAATTTATTATTTTATGATGTTATATTATTTTGAAAGAAATTATATACTAAAACTATACTAAAGAAAAAAAGGATACATCAGAAAGCTTAACAAGAATGATAATGAAAGCTTGTGACTGACTCCTCAGAGTCTGACACAGCTGGCTGTGATTGGCCATTAATGAAAAACAATTCACATGGAACCAATGAAACATTCACCTGTTGATCTCCAGACCACATTCCAAAGCAATCAGATAATTATTGTTTTCATTCTTTTCTGAGGCTTCCCAGCTTCCCAGGAGAAGAAATCCCGGTGAAGAGATTTTTCAGAAAATATCACGGTGACAGTGCAAAACAACACAATGTAATAGAGAGTTAAGGTCTTTCCACGGAAAACCTAAACATTCTGCTTTGAGGGTGTGATTTTGTACTAAACTTCCCTGAAGAATCTAACCACAGGTTCAAACATAAACAGTTTGCACTCCTCGGGTTGGTAAATAATGTTCTGCTTCTACGCCAGTGCTTGTGTCTGACTTGTGTGAAATCAATTCTTGTTTCTTTCCTCTTGGGCACAGAGCAGTTCTGATGGCAGTCAGTAAAGGAAAGAGATGCTTGAGAAACAGAAGTTAGAGAGTGGCTTTGTGGTGAAGATTCATTTAGACAATTTGGTATCTATCACAAGCTGAAATCAGGCAGTGCCTGCATGCAGATGTGGAGAGGGAGTGAAAGGGAACCTTGCACAGGGAGAGGGTCCTTTTCCTTCATCATAATTTCATTATCATTTCCTTCATTATCATACTTATCACAAAGTGAGTGAGTGGCACAGGTATGGGATCTGATGGCTGCAAACACACAGGACATGTGTGTCATGAGGCTCCAGGGCCCTGTGCTGGCACCATGTGCCACTGTCATGTTCAGGTGTTCTCTCCATCCAGCTGGCACCCAGAATTTATTGCCATGGTGGAAGGGGTCTGCAATCTGCCATCAGCAGGGTGTGGCTGTCTGCTGCTGCACACAAGGAAACCTTTGTCCCTCATTCCTGGTCCCTGCACTTGGGGGAAGGTGATAAAGATCCCCTCAGATCTGCACACTGCCTCTGTGTGGGAAGCAAGAAAATCAGAAAGGGGGTGAGACACAAAATGACAGCGCATGACCCGAAACTGTCAGTGTTTAGGAGGCATTTGGACAGTGCTCTTAATGATGTTTAAACTTTTGGTCAGCCCTGAATAGGTCAGGAGGTTGTACTAGGTGGTCATTGTAGGTCCCTTCCAAGAGAAATAGTCTATTCCATCCCATTCCGTTCCATTCCATTCCATTCCATTTTATCCCATCCCATCCCATCCCAGATCAGGGATAGAAGGTGTGCCACAAGGAGAGGGTTCAGCTGTCTTTGCTTTCAGATCATGTCAGGAAAACAAGCCTGACATAAACATGGCAGAGGTGTTTACCACAACATCCATACAGAAAAATTCCATGACCGCTGTGAGTGTGAGGAGGGATGGGAATGAGGGAGGAAGGTCCTGCAGCAGGGCTGGTGATTTTGGGCAGTTTCCAGATGGCCCTGGCACAGCAGGTTTTATCTGTCTCATGAAGAATGTGGGTCTGTCATTCCAGCCACTCAAACAGGGCTTCTTATCACTCTGCTGGAAGTGTCTGACTTCACCTGGCAGCTTTCTTACTGTTACCCATGAAATAAAGACTTTTATCAATTGCAGTGGAATAGCCAGAACCTCTTTATTGTCAGTTCTGGTGAAACAGGAGGCCAGTGATGACTGGAACAGCTGGCAGCCTGTGCAGGTTGACATAGAAAATAATTTGCTGAGCTCTATAATTCAGATAAAAAAAAAGGACCAGGTTCAACTCTGGGAGGAAAGTGAGTCTTAAGAGTCTGCAATTTGGCAAGACCCAAAGCAGCAGAGCAGTCCAGGTGGGAGGATAATTCCAAAGTGGGGGTTGTGGAAATAGCATCTAAAAGATGAAACAGAGATGGCAGGTGGCCTAAAAACATTTACAAGATTTTGCACAGAAAGGGAGGGACAGAGCATCCATACTACAAGGCCAAGTGTTCAGAATCTTCCCACTGCTCTCACCTATTATGCACAGGAAAAAAAAAAAAAAAGAAAAAAAAAAGAAAAAAAAAGGATAAATATCTTGGGTACAGGTTTAAAACAGGCAAACATTTGCCTAAAATGACACCAGCAAGATGGGTTTATTTTCCCCATGGCAGTACTTTCTTTTTTCTTTTGCATGCTGTCAGTAAGTGGCCAGAACAAGACAGCTCAGAAGAACAGTGGGCAGCTTTGCAATGTATGGCTGCAGAAGGAAGTCAGCAGGGACAATAACCTGAATATCCTTAGAACTGATATTAATTCCTTTAGACAGTGGATTTGGAATATTCTGTAGGTGTTACATGCCATGCCCTGATTACAGTAGTTACATATGAGGAATATTATAGTAATATAGATATATATAATATATATATATATTACTGCAGTTAAAGGATAAGTTCAAGCTGCTAAAAAGCATTTTAATTTCTTTTTCTTAATTTATACATCTCAAAATATTCCTTGAAGGCAGTTCCTCAGCAGGAGCTGAAGGAAAACAGTTGGTTTTGTTCCTGGCTGGTTACAGTTTAATAGACTGGTCCCAGAGAGCTCTTCATAAAATAGTTACACTATTATAAATGAGAAATATTGTAAGAATAGCTAAAATTGGAATTTGCACAAAGTATGGTGCCTTTTATTTGCATTGACCTCAATGATTATGTGCAAGATTTGGCTGTCCTCAGAGTAAGTGCCACATTCTGGTTAGAGAAATATGATCCCTTTGTTTTGGCAGAAAATAAATCTCTTAAGGTAATCAAAAATTCATGTAGAGTGTTCTAAAAATATCCCCTCCAAAATTCCCTGTGCCAGACAAAACAGGAGAAAATATTTGCCTTTGACAGGGATATTGATCTGTAAAATGTTTCTTTTCTTCTCCTTTCTTTGCCCTCTTGATTCTCTTCCCAGCTCCCGTGTTCTGGTGCTTGCAGAGGAATGAGGGCTTTGGGGAAGGACACAGCTCTGTCAGCAATGCCCCAATTTTATTCCCACTCAGGAAATAAAAAATACAAATACAAATACAAAAAAAAATGCAAAGCTTTGCACAGCTCTGGCAATTTGGAGAGGAATTACATCCATCTCCAGCTCTCCAGGCTCCTCCCAGCATGTACAGGGCCCTTGGTAAGAACAAGGGCTCAGTGTTATTTAGCAATATGTGTGCACATTATTGCAAGGCTGCTTTGGATTCCCTCTCCCCTGCACAGACACAAATGGAAGTGGATCTGGAAAAATGTTTCACTTCCTGTGAAAGTCAATGCACCTAGTCAGGAATCCTCATAAAGGGAAATACTGCTCAAGGCAGGGATTTCTCTGAATAAACCAAATGTCTAGGTGTTTGGATAGGTGGATTTGCTATTCAGTGGTGCACACTAGTGGCTTTATAATGCAGCAGTGATGCACAACCCCTCTGCCAGGTTAAAAATACAAGGTTTGGGATCCCTGGAACAGCTGGAGTGGCCCAGTGCATCTGTCCCTTGCTGTCCCAGTGGTGGGAGCTGATTTGGACCAGCTGTGCCTTCCCTGAGTGGGTCACTGCTTGCCTCTCTATTGTAAGAAGAAGTGAGGAGAAACTGCACTGCTGTAACTCTGCAAGGTGGGGTTTTCTTTACTCCCCACTTTTCTTCAAAGGCAAAACAGCGCCAAAAAAATCATGCAAGTTTCTGCCTGATATACTCACAAAACAGAGGGCTTGGTGGGGAAGAAAAGTTGGTTTTTGTTCAGCAGAAAACAGCAAGTCAGTGGAGGGATGGCATTTCCAAACAACACATATCCCACCTGTCTCTTTGACCTGGCACCCCATCACACCACAAGAGTGGTGGATTAAAGCTTTTATACAGCTGACTGCTGTTTCTGAGTCTCATTTTTCCACTGAGGGCTCTGTTTCCCCATTAGCAAATGTTTTTATTTCGGGCAGACTACAATGCCTTGTTTGTGTTTGTTTGGCAAGCCGTGGGTCAGAGGAAGGAGGAGACACAGCCCATCCCTCCTGTGACTGCATTTAACAGCTCTGAAACCACTGGCAGCCCCTGCTGCTCCCACCCTGCACCCCTGAGACAAACCAATATCACCCATTGAGCATTAGCTGACATATGGCTTTTGAGGGACAAAATCAGATAAGAAGGAATTCAAATATTGAATCTACATGCACAGGCTTTACCTTCGAAGGAAGAGCACAGAGGCTTATTCTGAAGTCAATCATTTCAAAATGCAGTCAATAAAAGCAGTGTAAAAGAGCAGCTGGTAAGTACAACCATGTGTCAAATGAACCATTGTGTTTTCTAGGAATGAGGATGTAAGAAAGCCTGGTTATGGGACCACTCTTTTTCCTGGAATACTATACAGCTAAAACAGCAGCTTAACAAAACACTACCAAGATCAAGGGACATTTGCTGTTAAAGCCTAAGGGTTTAAAACAGGCTTCCTTAACTGAGGGATTTTTAAGGCCTGAAGGAGCACTGAAAATGGTCTTTCAGCTTCTCTTTGTCTCCTTTCTTATGTATTTTTATTTGCAGTTATTGGCAGAACTAAATCCCTCTTTCTACTAATTCTCAATTCATACTTTCACATGGAACAGGCTTAACAGTTGTTTAAGACCCATGACAAACTGGAATTCACAAGTCTGGAAATAGACATCCAGATTTTTGTGCACATGTAAGGACAAAGAGGGTAGCAAGGATTTCAGCCTTAATATTCAAAGGAGTCCTTCAGGTGTTGAGATTTTGTGGCAGGGCTTACTATTTCCAGTGACTTTTGAGAAATGTTTGCCATGGTTCTGGTCCTTTTTTCCATGCAGCCCTCAGAGATGCAGATCAGCTCCCCAAACTCTCATAGATTTTGGAGGGAAAAAGTAGGGAAATCATGTCTCATCTATCTTACAACCCTTCAGACTGTTCTGTGTGGCTTTATCCAGTGCATAACCTTCAAGAGAGCTCAATGAAAAGATGAGCATCTCCACCCTGCACCCTGCCACCTTCTCATGGCAAAACCAAGCCTGGGACTGAGCCCAGGGCTTCACTCAGGCCCTGCTGTGCCAGCCAGCTGCAGCCACATCTGCAGCCACATCTGTCACAGCTGCTCGAGGCAGCTTTTGGCTTTTGAGGAACAAAACCGACTCTTCCACCTCCCTGAAACCTGCAAGTGGCTGATTGCACCCACACCAGAGCTCCCTGAACCACCTGAAACCATTTGAGCTCCTCCTCAGAGAGAAAATACAGCAAATTCCTCATGTGGACAAAAGGGGAAGCCACTGTGGCTGCTCATGAAAATCAGCCATAGAAAAAGAGCTGGGGATTTATGAGGGGTGAGAGGGAATGTGCACTGTGCCATTAAAATGTGTTCCTGTCCTGGGGAAAACACCCTGCATGCCACTGTCACATCAGTGAGCCAGCTGAACTGCTTGGAGGGAGTGAAAGGAAATAATATCCCTCTTGAGGGGAGCAGGAGGGCTTTCCTCCAGACACCAGAGTTTTGTCTTTAACTGCATGTTCAAGTCAAATAATCTTCAACTTCCTTTGCAAAAACAGGAAGGAGTCAGATGGAAGAATCACTCACAGCGTGGAAATAAGATTTGCACAGGTTGGTTGAGTTCCTTCTTCCACCCCCTTCTCCTTCCAGATCCTCCTGAAAACAGCTAAAATAAGAATCTCTAAAAATTAACAATAAAATTAATAATCTCTAAAATAATGATCTCTTGAGAGTATCTGTTACTGACAGTTCATTACACTACTTTGAATGGGATTCTTGCTTTCACTTTAAAACTGGAGATGGTTTTGCCACTCATGAAGGGATTTTTATTTGTTATAAAATACAGTGTGGTGGGAATGTGTCATTTCAGTAGCAACCTGCCTTTCACCAACACTACTGATCCCTTTCATATTATAGTTAGAATCAGTCTCTGATTTTACAAGATAGGAAATTTTCACAGAGTGCCTAGAAGTGCTCAGAAGCTCCCTCGTGCTCTTGGCTTCTGGCTTAGAAGATGGGTCAAACAATGTAATTAATGGTACAGAATTATATCTTTATATCTCACAGACTGATCTTCATCTCTCCAGGACCTGAGTTAATAAATCAGTGGAAAAGTTTTTCATTAGATATTTAGTTAATTTCTACTTTTATTACTGGGGCAATATTTTCCTGTTAACTTGCTGATGTTCAAAATGTTCAAAACTTTTCTTTCAGAGATCTGCCAAAGTAATACAAGCAGTTTATAATTTTTATTTGTAAAATTGTCCTCTTTTTTTGCTGGAGATACCAGTATTTTGTAGTAGAATTTTGTATGTTCATATAAGATCTCATAGAAATATGCACAGAAGAAAATACTGTTGCATTATTTGCCTTTGAATGGAAATTTCCCATGAATATAAATTAAACTAAATTTTACTCCACAAAAGTGAATACAGTACAAACACAATTATGCCACTGTGTTTCTTACATATTTTGGCAAATTAGTAGGATCTGGTTATTGAATTTATGATGTTCTGCTCCCATAATAAATAATATGTGAACCCATTAAAGCTACATTTCTCACATATCATTAACTACAATAGACCAGCACATGTGCAAACATAATCTCCTTCCCAAAGCCAGATACTCTACATCAAACCTCAGGTTTTTCTATGTGGCCTGTTTGTAATATCCTTGGAACCTGAGGAGTGAAAATGATTGCTGTATATTTGAGACCTATAAAACACTGGGTTAATTTTTCCAAATGTCATATATGTTTTCCACTCATCAGATTCATCTGAGTTTTCACTCAGTGTCTCCCACCATTAGATCCAATTATTAACCTGCTAATTACCATCAAAGAGCTGTCCCTTTCTTGCTAACTTGCCTGGAGAAAAGGCAGTTCAGGGGACACTTTATGGTGTTTGTAGCCAGGTGGGGATTGTTCTCCTATTCTCCTAGGTAAAGAGTGACAAAATGAGAGGAAATGGCCTCAGCTTGCAGCAGGTGAGGTTTACCTTGGATATTAGGAAAAAAAAATTCATAGAAATGTTGAGCATTGGAATAGTCTCAGGGAAGTGGTGGAGTCACCATCCCTGGAAATGTGATAAAAGGAATGTGGGGATGGTGTTTGAGTGCATGGCTTAATGCTGGTACTAAGCTGACAAGTGGACTTGATGATCTTAAAGCTCTTTTACAACTTTAACAACTCTATAATTATATGAAAACTACAGGTAGACAAAACATTTTCTGCTAATGTAATATCTTCCAGCTCTGGCCTCAACTCAGAAATGTCAGACCACTTCTACTCTCCCCTTCCCTCACAGAAAATAGCAGGTAGCTTTCTTAACATTTTTCAGCAATTAGTCTTCAGACAATTTTATATTCTTTGCCTTCCCCATAAAAAAAAAAATAAACCCACCTTGACAGTGTAAAAAATAGGGGATAGAAAAGTTGAATGGTTTGCTCATGGTTGCACTGGAGCTCTGTGGATGAGGCATTTCCTGTAGCACCAGAGCAGTACTGAAAGCCACCCTTCCTTTGGACAATAGACACCAAAACTTTTGCAAATATCCATGAATTCAACCCCAGAGCAGTGCTGCACCACCTCCCACTGCAAAAAAGCAAATTGCAGTTGGAGCAAGAAGAGATGGTATTGTCACCTCTGTCTTTGCTGTGCACAGAAAGCAGCACCTGAGCTTCCAAACTCTCCTCTCACCCACAATCATTTGTGAATTATCATTTGTGTGAATGTTTTCACCCTGTTCCGTTTCTGACCAAGCTCAGAGAAGAGGTGTCAGTGCTACTGCAGTGATCCAGAACTGTTTACTACATAATCCTCCACTGCATCCCACTGACTGTTTTCTTTGGAGGGAAACAAACATTCTTACAAATACAGCAGATGACATATGGAATTATAAAACAGCCTGTTGGGTAAATTAAAGATCTCCTTTATCCTCAAAAACATCCAGCTTTACAAGTCTAATGTGGAGTGCTGTACAATGCCAGATACATTTGGAAACCATCCCAGCTATCACTTTGAAACTCTGCCTATTTAAAAGTTTTGGCAACTTTAATCACAGCCACAAAAGCTTCAGCAAAATTGCTGTTTTAATGAGAGCAGTTCTGCCAGGAAGTGACAAAGCAACTGATGCCATCTGTTTGCATCTACCCACATTTCATCTATTAATGTGAGCCAAACTTACAGTCATCAGTATTGTTTTACTGGGATCATTATCTGGCCTAAAAATAAGCTATGGGTCTTATTCACTGCTGAAGTAACTGAAATCAGCATTCTTGCACCAGATATAAGCTTGATCCAATGCTTTTTTGGCCAGAAGAGAAACCAGGAATGGTTCAGCTCCATATGCCATGGATGCAAGTGAACCTTGGCTAAGCAGACAAATGCTTTCTTCACATATGCATTACAAGCTGAAAACTAACTGCACTTGTGGGTCACAGTGTCTGTTCTCTGAATCGCTGTGAACTTAAAATAGGTGGAATAGAAACAAGTTAAAAGATGTTACTATTTTCCTGTGCTACTGTCAAGTTTCTATTCAATGATCGAACATGAAGTGGCTAAATAAATTCAACTGGCTTCTTTTCTATGCATTCTCTCTCAGGATCCTTTTTTCCACTCATTTTATGCAGTTATAAAACCTTTGGACAATTGTAACGATAAAACATGGATATAGGCATTAGTGTCTGTTACTTCAAGGCAAAACCTAAACTCATGAATTGATTTGACACTCCAGAGAAAGGCACTGCAGGGAGATGTCAGCCTGCATTTGGTGATGTCTCTGTCTGCACACTGAGCAATGGGAGCACCCAGGGCTGAGAGGGAACTGCAGGAACCTAAAGCAACCTAAAGCAGCCTAAAGCAACCTAAAAATCTCAGAATCAATTGTTTGGTTGGAAAAGAGCCTTTAGATCACTGAGTCTAACTGATGGAAGACAGCTCTGCACATCTTGTGCTTCAAAACTCCCTGAAGATCATGGAGGGCAAAGGTGGAGCTGTTCAGGTGGGGATGATGTGAGCTCATGAGGAACAACAAGCACTGTCTGCCAAGGCTGGCAACACACATCCTTCCTCCTGGGATATTTAAACCTAAAAAGATTAATAATTTAATCTCATTTTTGATGGCATGAGATGATCCTCACACAAAAGGAGATGGACAGACGATCTCTAGCCAAATGTTAACAAAAAATAGTGCTTAGCAAAGTAAAAGAAGAAAAGCTGTAGGCTTTTTAATACCTGTAAGATCTGGAATAAGACATTTCTAGTGGATGGAGAAACTCATTTTCCTGGTTTCCGGCTTGTTTCCCACACATAAGAAAAAATATGTGTGGAATCACTGCTCTCCATCATTTAAAAACATAATTTACTATAAGCAAGATGTTAGTTTCTTTGGCTGGATGCAGACATTGTCCTGCAATAGGGATAATTCTTCCCAGTTCCTTGGGCCTCTCATAAATTTATTTCTTACTTGTTCAAAAAACCACTTATGATCACCTACATCCTCTGAGTTTATGGTACCATTTTTTCTCGTTGTTTTCAGCTTATGTTATGATCTCTGAGACTATACTGGATTTAGGGATTTCAATTTGGTCTTTAGTGGCTCATATATACCACAAATTTTATACATATCACTGGGCAAAGACTTAAAAAAAGAAGTGCAGCTGAGGCTGGCATTTCTGTAAAAGCCCAGAGTGCTGTAGTACATTGGCAGGATAATCTGTCATGGCTAAGAATTATTATATTCATAAGTCTATACCACACAAACTGAATCCTCTGATCTAAATTAAATTACTCTGGTTTCATGGCAGTGCTACTTATATTGCATTACAGTCCATTATCCATGGCCTTGTTCTGGCCATAAGTGATGACAGATTCCAGTGCCTTACACAGTTATATTGGCCATTTGTTTTCAGTGCTACAACAATAGGCACAAACAAGTCTCTTTTGTAAAGCTTTGGTACAGTTTGAACCGCATATTCTGCTTTTCAATCAAACTTTTTTAAGATATCAATCTTCTTTTTTCAACACTATTTCTTTTATATTGCATGCCTGATCCTTAATCATTAAGATTTCACTAGGCTGTGACATGAGCAAACTTTTCCATCATCTTCTGCCCCCTTAATGCCAAAGGCCACAGTACTTCTATAATTTTAAATCACAAATTGTAGTTCTCATTTTATTTAAAATATTAGCAAGTCATGTTCTGACAGGGCAGAATGTTATAGGGTTTAGTGCTTGTTTCCCATAAACACAATAAACTGCAGTTTTGAACCCACATCACCTAAAGCTTCACTGGGATGGATGCTCCCAAGGGCACAAGCACTGCAGCACTGTGGGAGAAGCACTCCTACACCAGCTGCCAGGGAGAAAAATGGTGCAAATGAGCAGATTTAGGGCAAGCTCCAGAGAAAATTTATTCCTAACATCCCAGGGTTAGGCATTCAATTAAACTCTGGAAAAGAAACATAGCGAATAATTATGGATAATGAGAAATGCAATTTTAATTTTTTTAAATTCATATTATTTTCTTAGTGCAGGAAGAGGTTTGTGATGGCTTGGGCAGTGTGGTAGTGGGGTACCAGCAACAGGGGCAAGGGAACATCATGCAGTTGTTGCACTTAGAAAGGAAACTACTGATTTCTAGGAGCAGCACATCCCCCTGCTTTGGATGCTGTGCTGCTGTATGGGAATACCCAAATAATCCCCCTAAATTCATTGACAAAACCTCTGCTGTCTAGCATCCATAAACACAGGCTTATCCTCCAAATATAAAAGAGAGATAAACCACAATCTGTTTGATTTTAAAAAAGCAATTTAACCACTGCTGTAATAGTCTTTCTTTAGAGTTAAATCCAGCCCACCATCCCTGTTTGGGAACTCTGGGGCACGAGCTGCCTCTGCAGAGCTGTTGGAACAGCCCCACTGCAGCTGCCTCACCAGAAATGCAACTGCAGAAATTCACAGGAGCTGCACTAATTCCTACCAGCTGAGGACTTGAGCCTTTATCTCTTGTTCAGACTGCAGAACAGACATCAGGTTTTCAGCAGAGTGAGTCTGCTCTGAACAAAGTGTTGATCTTTTTGTGTTCAGGGTTTGCTGATCCTCCTCTGCTGCAGCAGTGTGGAGCTCTGGTGACAAATGACATCCAATACCTGCAGAAATGCTGGATGTGGGAAATGGAGCAGCTACCACATGGGTGCTACTGAAATGAAACCATTCCCATGTGCCAGCTTTGCAAAAAAGAACACTTTGTTCCTGCCTGGCCTTGGCAAGCTTTTAACCCTGGCTAATTTAACATTAAAGCTACACTAGCTGTCTCAGATCCATATTGTTAAAGGCAGCTGGATATGCCAAAAACTACAAAGGGGAGCAAGCTTTTTGCCTACACAAATAACACTGACTGTCACTTTGTATCAGGACTTAATGCTGTTAATGAGCTGCAGGCGGGGCGATTTCCCTGATTGAATGTGTTTTTCAGAGCCCATTTCCACTCACTGTATTGCCTGCTGATAGCCATAAGGTATGGGCTGCAATCTGGGCTCCACTCTCATTCAGCAGGTCATTACTCAGTGTGCCTTTTGCTTTCACACCCACTCAATCCTGGTATCTCTCCCCCTGCCACAAGGAAATGCTGTTCCCATTCATTGCAGGCTTTCCAAGCTGTATCCAGATTTGCACCAGGCTGCACGTTTATCCTTTGTGCTGTGTAAAGGATTTTGCGGGGGTTTCACCTGGTTTCACACTGGTTCTGTTCTGCTGTACTGGATATTGGAAATTTCATAGGATTTATTTCGTTCATTCATTCATTCATTCATTCATTCATTCATTCATCAGCAATGAAAATTATGTAAATTCTTTGGTTATTCCACTTCAGATTCTAAGAACTCCCATTGTGCTGCACAGAAACAGGCCCATGGATTGGGTAAATTTAACACCTGATTGTATATAAAGATTAGTCCAGAAAACAGATTTATATTAATAAAAATCTATTCTTATTTTTAATTTATGTTGATTTAATTTGATCCTTTGATTTGATTTGATTGATAGTTTCATGGACATAGAAGCAACAAGTTTTTCTTTGCCTTCTGAAAAGGCAGGCTGAACAGCTCTTGGCCCAGGCTTTGCTGTGTGGCATCCTGGCTCTTCTAGCTCCACTTGCTCTCCCACAAAGAAAGGGATAGGAGAGGAGACAACCAGGATACTTATTTACCTGTCCTCTGAGTAAGAATCTATTATTTCAGGTTAAACATTTTGCATTTATGACAGGTTTTTTGGGTTTTGTTTTTGGTTTTGTTTTTGTTTTTTTTTACAAAGGAAAAATATAAAACCTACCTGTATTTTTCATGGAAATGAATGTTAAGAAAATGACCAATCTTAGAAAAACTCACTTCTTTTCACTGCAAACCAGTTGTCTTGCTGAAAACCCTCTGAAGAGCAGTGCTGGTTCTAGGCATGGGACCTGCACACACCTGATGTCCCAGATCACCACCACAAATCATTTGCTGCTTGTTTCTAAACCAAGTACTGGAGAAAAAGGGCTATTTTGGATTAGAGGGACAAAGCACCACTCTGAGCACAGGAACTAATAAAAGGCTGGCCTCCAGCAGGCGACCATCTCATGCTTTGTTTGTTTTTACCTGAATTAGATTAGTGCTGCAGTGTGATTTCACCCTTATTGGACACTGGGAAGGCTCCACAATGTAGCACTAAGCTCAAGGAAAAGTTCAGAGAGAGTTCACAGCTAATTAGAGCTCTCAGGCTGCTCACAGCAAAGGAACCTTGATGGTGAAGTGGATTCTTGTGTGTCTGATACGACTGAGCTGCATTGGCGTGGATTTTTACATCCCTGAACACTGTTGCATCCAGCTGCTTTATTTCCCTAATAAGTGCTGTTCCTCCCCTCCCAGTTTGCACATAATGTTTACTGAAAAATCATGGAGAACTCTGTTAAAAATATCAGAGTTACACATCACATAAATATTTATGTCAGAGCAGCACAACAAGGCATAACTGGGACCCCAAGAATGGGGATGTGTAGCTACTATGTATTTACATGGTTTAGCCAATAGTACATGTTTAGTGTGGTCTATTTTTGGTATGACTTCTCTACATAAATTGTAAAGTTAAAGTGAGTTGTAGTTTTTTTTTTTTTTGTTCTCTTAAAAAATAATTATTATGTTAAATAATCAGAAGTCAAAGATACATTTGGTATTGCCTAAGAAATACTATCAGGTTTACAAAGAAGAATTCACACATAACCCATACTAATTGCTGAGAAAACCTTTGGATTTGTTGCCTCCCCAGTTATAATGATCTGATTGTGAGAAGTCTGGCTACTTAGGAAATATATCGCAAAACACATGCATGTGTCCCTGTTTTCACATCACCAAAACCTGGATGTGGGCAGGAACTCTGAGTGTGGCTGGCAGCTTTTCACCCTGCCTGACTTCCACAGAAATTTTTTCTCACCCTTCAGTATAAAAGAGACTTGTTTCTCCATTTTAAAAGTGACTGTTGGCACCAAATAGCTGCATCCAAGGCTCCCCTGCCCAAAAGGATTCCCAAAGAATAAAATTCCCACTTGGGAATGTAAAAAAAATTAAAATTCCCGTCTTGGCTCAGATGGTTGGGCTCATGAATCGCTTCTGCCCTGCTTGGCTGTGGTTTTGGGCTGTGAGAGGGAGACCAGGGGCTCACAAGATGTTTTCTGTCTCTGCTGGAGTGAATTCACTGCTGGATGCTCTGTGATAACAAAACCTGCCCTGTGCCCACTGACCTGGCTTTATGTGAGCTGTGTTGAGGTGTTCCTTCAGGATCTGCTCATCACTGCTTAAAATATGTGAGATATTTGTATTCTCTGGAGAGTCACAGTTTTCACTATCTTAGGGTATAAAGAATGGGGATTAAGCACTTCATAAAGTTTGGGAAAATATAGCTAGTACAGCAATATTTCATTAAATGTGACTATGCAGTATGTCCCATTATATATGGTGTATTCAAAAAGTTCAACAGCAATTAAGTAAAATAAAACATATATTAGCATATCCCAAGAAAGCTCTAAAGCACTCCATGCAAACTTCTGTGCTTTTTTTTCCTACTCATAAGCTAATTAATTTTTTGGAAACAGGCTGCAATTATGAATTTTGGAAACTAAGTGAAGCACAGCAGGGACTCCAGTTTACTGCCTAGCAAAAACTGTGACTCTTTTAACAGCTCTGACAGGCACAGCTGAGTCTTACAAGAGCTATTCCCTTCCCTCAAACATTTTTTTTTTTGTCCCTTCAAACAGTCTGTTGCCAAATTAACAATCCATGTTGAAAATTTGCACTTACCCCATCATATTGTCAGGAGTTCCTTTTTGATTTATACATTTCTCAAGGAACACTGCAGGCATTAACCACTGCAAACAACAGGAAGGTTTTCAATGTGTGTATGCTTTACACACTGTGTCTGTTGGTGACATTGCATTTATTTTACAGCTTCTCTCTTTAGTGGTAATATTTGCAGCCCCATCATCAATGACCAAGGTAAGAGTTTTAAGGGAACAGTAGCTTGGAACAAAGATTGCCTCCAAGGAAAAGGGCTTGAACGAGGCAATAAAATGTTTGCACACCTGAAAAATACCTATTATGTACAGCTGCTTTCTTCTAAATCTACAACCATGGCATCAATTTGGACAAGAACACGTGAAGATGCTGGTCCCTGTGCACCCATGGCAGAGTAGCAGTCACCAGCCTGTGCAAACACACCCCTCCTGTCTCCCAATCCTGCAAAATGTGCAGGGATGGGCTCTTTAACACAAAAAAATACTTTGAGAGCTCATGTAGTTCTTTTAGGAGGTTGATGTTGTACTACCCAGCATATTGGATATGGCATAGGCTGGGATAACACCAATTAGGTTAAAGGGAAAATCCTTATTATATGTAAAAGCTTCTTTATATTTCAGTAACACATTTTCCACAAGAACCATTGAAAACCCTGACAAAGTGATATATGAGCAAATAAAACTCGAGTTTACGGCATACAGACTCACATTTTCTGATTTTTTTTCCTCAAAACTCAGTGCCAACTGTTTTCTTTGCCATTTTTCTCCAAACCCTCTGTGCCAACCAAATGTCATTGATATGTGACTTTCCACACAGATAGATGGCATTGCAATTTTTCAAAGTACTAGACTGAGGCTATTAAGCATATTGCTTTAAACTTGCACCAAAATGAGAGGATGTGAAGGAAGCAGACAGTTGGCAGAACTTGCCTTTCTACCACATATGTCAGCAAGAACTCTAGCTTGGGAAAATGATGATTTCTGGAATATAGCACTAATGTATTTACCGTATGCTGGGCTAGAAGCTTTTAACATTCATGCTAGTAATGCAACTTGGTAATTTCACATAGGCAAACTACAGGTCTATTTTTATTTTTTATAAAGATTTAATGTATGGGGCTGTAACATGGCTTGGCTGTGTTATTTTTACCCACACACCCCATAGACTCTACTGGTAAGCTGTGAAATGCTGGCAGAAGAAACAGTAACTGCACTACACTTGTGGAAAATGCAAGTCCTCTGCATTATAAAGGTTATTTGCCTTGTCTCTTATTCATTTACCTATTTCTTTCTTAGTTAGAAAAACTGCATCATTTCTAAATGACCTGCCATTACTAGGAACTGCAGAGATTCTAATAGAAAGATAAATAAATAGATAAAAAGCTGGAAATGCCCATTTTAGAGCTTACAATGAAAAAAGTGAGTAAGGCAGAGCAGGTCTGCATATCTATGCCAAGAATGATACCAGAACACAGAATAGTAGAAGTCTTGATCAGGGGTATTTAAATAACTCTCATTCAGCCATTCCAGACTCTCTCTGCTTTAAAGGCCTTCTACTGCCAACATTGTATGGGCAACAGCAAAAAGGAGAACACACAAGAACATCTGAGTACACCCAAGGAGCAAGACTAGAAGGATGTGGATTACACTGAAAACATTCCTTGATACTCCTGGCTGCTTTTGTTCTTCCTTCCTTTATCCTGTCCTCCATCTCGTAGCCAGGTTTTTCTTCCTCTCCCCTGCACCATCCTGATTTCTAATGTTCCCATGTTACAGGAGGTGACATTCTGAGAGCTGACACCTCCCAGGCTGGGTCTTGTGTGCAGACTTAGGTCAAGAACAGCTGAAACAGGTCTGGGCAATCCCAAATGGCCCATCTGTTCCTCACTCCCATCACACCAAGCCTTGCCTGTCGTCACCCACAATGACTCTTGGAGCTCTGTCCTGCCTGTTTCAAAGTGGTTGAGCTCAGAGGAGCTGGGGATGGCTGAAATATTATTTGTTTTACCGTATTCTGCACAGCCAAATGCATAAAGACACAGATGTACTTCGACCATCTCCAAAGTCAGCTTCTGTTTGGCTCAGCACTGAGCTAGGCAAGGATGTGAAACATGGCTGAAATGTGTGCTCGGTTAAGGCAGGGGCCAGAAAAAGCTTTTAGGAATGTCTAGTGGGACTGATTTCCTCCTCTCTTTTGTGTGTTTTTTTCCTGCAGATGACTGAACATGGGGATAGACAGCCCTTGATCCTGTTGTGGAGACTGCCCTGATCAGAAATGCGCAGTGTGCCTTTATCTGGAAGGCCCTGGCTTGGTTAGGACAAAATTGCCAGTGTGGGGCAATTCTCCAGAGTGCAAGGAGGAACCTGGAACCTCTCAGCATTGCTCATTTTCTGCAGAACTGTTTTACATGATGGCCTTGACAGCACCAGTGCCTGGTTTTAGAGTTTTGCAAGGTGGACCATGATGTAGGACTGCCAATCCTTTCTAGATTTGGTGGCTTCTGAACAGTTCTATGGCAGCAAGGTCAGAGGGCTGCTGCTGGCTGGGGGCAGGGGCTATGAGGGACCTTCCCCATGTCCCATGTGTCAAAAAGGAAAGCAACCCTCTCCACTTGCAGAACAGAAAGATTTTTCCTGTTTTGCTGTGACTTGTGAGTGACCTGCTAACAGAACTTTTTCACTGACTCCTAACACTGAAAAGCTTTTCACACTTCACACTCAGAGTCATGTCCTTCCCCACCTTGTCAGCACACAAATTTTCCATTTTGTTCCAAGAAAGTTCTTTCCCCATCCCTCCAGATGCCAGACACCCAGCTGGCACCCTAGGCCCTGGTGCTACTTTAGTATTAAAGTTCAGGATAAATATTTAACACCATTTCAAGGGACAGATTATCAGAGCTTTAGACATAACCAAGGGAAGAGTTGCCCAAGGCTCATGTGACACGAGACAAAGGATCCTCAGGGCAGAACCTTTTCCATGGAGACACTCAGCAAGTCAATCCTGTTGTTACCAAAGGTGTTTCCCTGCAAAATGTTGTAGCAGTCAGAGGTTCCAGTGATGCAGATCACAGCAGTGCTAAGTCTTTCTGGAGCTGGTGGGATACCCAGCAACCCTAAAGGCACAATGTGGAGGAATCCCAAACACTACAGCATGGACATGAGCAGTGTCCTCCTATTTGCACAGCAGTTTTTAGCTGCACAAAGAGATTTGCAGAAAGACTCTGGCACAATGGACCATGAGAAACAGCATGTGCTCCAAAGGCACACAAAGCTGATCTACAGACTGAAACATGTTGGCATTTTTGACACAGAGACCACAGAAGGAGAGAATTATCAAATTGCATTTCCTCAGGTCAGGAGCAGGTTAAATTCTAGAGGGAAAATAGGGCTATCATAGATAAACCAACAGCGCTGCATCTTGATGAGTTATGGCATTCTTTCCTGACTGCCAGAACAAGAGAGTTCAAAAATAAGTGGTAGCAATTTCACATTTTAATTGGCACAATTGTAGAAAACGCTCCTTGGCAAGTATCAGGTATTATGTCTAACAGACCAAGCATTTGTCTGCAACAGACTTCCTTTGTGTCACACAGGAATAAATAGACATGATGCTGCCTTCTATGGCATAAGCATCACCTTGTGAGGGAGATGTGATGACGGTGAAATGAAGCTGAAGTTGGCAAGGATAATGCAAACAAGAGGATACCTTCAGCATGAGTGCTGACCCCATTGCATGAATAGCACGATTCTGTCTGTAATAAAATCCTCTGCTATTGTCTGTGTGTGCATAAAACACCCTTGTAGTGAAATATATACTCGTGTTCTCTCCCAGAAAACTGGAAAAGATAAATTAGTGCCCTCTTATGCCTTAAGGCCAGAAAGCTGCAGACAGAAATGAGAACTGGAGGTCAGTTCAGTCTGTTTCTCAAAGTTACACAGCACAGCTTCAGCTGCTGCTTCTTAATGCTGAAGTCTTGAATATCAACTGTGCATTGCCAAGGTCCTCTGTTCAAAAATTTACAAAATTAATAAACAATTTATTCCTTCAGACCACGTCTGCTTACCCTCCCCAGCATGACTGACCCTGCTTCCATTCTCACCTTTCACATCCCTGCAAACTCCTGTACCTGAGTTAGTTTTAACTTCAGTGACCTTATGCAGTCCCTCACATTTGCCGTTCACCTCCGGGTGCTTTTCTGATGTTTCACATTTGGACTGTACATCACATCCTTGCTCATCCCGTCTGTTGCTTTCAATGTAAGCTCCATCCAGAACAGGCCACAGGCCGGATTTCAGTCCCCTTAGCCAAAGAGCAGCGAGGAATGACATTCTTTAGAGGGAGCTCAGCACCCTCTGCTGCATCCTCAGCGAACTGCAAAGTTCCTTGCACATAAGGACCAATTCTTTGCAAAAGCAAGAAAAAGTCTGTGGAGATGCAAAGAGAGTGACATGGGAACTTCTGTGCCTGTTGGAAGATAGAACAAACCTTGCTTTTTTTTTCTTCTCTTCCTCTTCTTAAAGAGTGAAATACTGAATATTTTCAACTTTATTGAACAAATGATAGATGCATTGAACTTGGCAAATGACATTTCACAAACTTTTAAATTATTTTTTCCTATCTATTACTTTATTTTATATAAGAGCCACTTAGATGTAAGTTTTGAAAAGAATCCCATTATATTCAGTTCATTAATTTTTTTTTCATTTTTTTCTGAACTGGGAAGCAACAGGATGTCATTCAAAATGATAGCTCCAGTGCCTTTGCTTTCTTCCTCAAACTACATTGTTTCTCTTCAAAGTGAATTTCAAAGCTGTAATATTTCTGAAGATGAAATTGCTGGATTTGTTTTTCTTCAGGATTAGACTGTGGGCTCAAATATATTAGGCAATACATGTTAAGTAGAAGATATTACCAGACACTACCAAGTAGTTCAAAGCAGCAGAAAAATAAAAATCTATTTCCACACTACATTTCTTTTCTTTAGTGATGTGATGTTCCAAGTTCTCAGCCTATAGCTACACAGTCTGCCTGTGTCCAGCTTTCACCACAGAAAAGGTAAAGTGATGATGACCTGAACCATGAAGATTGTTACAGAATTTGAGTGGAAACCACTGTGGTGAGCAAGAAACAGGAATCATTCTGTTCTCTAGGAATATTCACATCTCTGAGTGACAGGGTGATTCCTTGTTATTGTGACTGATGTAGATCTTGCATGTTTGACTCTTTCCTAAATACTTTCATCAGGGCCCATTTATATACACAAATTTTCAGCTTTATGAAGCTCAATTCTGCAGTTGATGAGGGTTTGTGGAACAGGATGGAAGAGAAACAAAACCAATAAAAGCAAAATATTCCACCTGACTGCAGAATGCAACTTGCATCAATTATAAAACCTACAGGATGACTTCACAGACTTGGATGACAACTCTGCAGTGTGATGAAACAGAGATTAGAGAGAATCCCTTCTTGGGATGCAAACAGAAAACCTTTGGGGCACAAATAATGTCCAATCTTGCAATAATTTTTTACCAGCCTCACTTTTCAAGCTATTGAAGCTTACCTGGAATTAAAGGAGAGTTGAATTTCTTTAAGAGTTTCACTACACACCTTTATTTGAACATGTCTGTGGTAAAATTAAATCTTTTGGCTGGAAGTTTGCTTGGAAGGAAGTTGACTTTGAGATCCCAGCTAAACTCTGAAGTATAACAATACTGAGGGGGAGAAAATCTACCAACTTTCCCATGGTAAAAAAGAAGTAAAGGAAGCTATACATTGAAATAAGGCAAATGTGAAGTTGAAAATTCCCATGTTTGAGCAGGGCAAGGACCCTTCTCCCTGAGCAGTGGAAGAAACCTGTGATGAAATGATTGTAACTCCCTTTCTCTGCCTCCATGCATTCCTGGGGTGGAGGTAGAGTTGGGAAGGAGGGAGAGGTGGAGGGAAAAGTTTTCTTAAGATTTCTTTTTCTTCTCACTATCCTGCTGTGATTTTCTTAGCAATAAATTCAATTAATATCCTCAAGTTGTGTGTAGTTTGCCCATGATGGTATTTGGTGAATGACCTCTTCCAGTTGTCATCTCAACTCCTAAATCTTTCATTAAGTTTTCTCTCTCCCATCCACTTGTGATATGAAAAGCAAAACATTTCAACCCAAAAGAAGTTTATCATATATTCAGGGGACTTCATCTCAAAAAAACATACCACCTTTTATTTTACTTAAAATAGTCCAGGTAAAGTTAGGGTCAAAACAAAACAAAGGCATTTGATGACTCCATTGTATCAAATTGTGCCACATACACAGTGATGGAGGGCATATGAATTTCAGAGTTGTTCTCAGAAAAGAAAATTCTGGCACCCTTCATTCAGAGTCTCCAGTTGCTATTCCTGTGCAAAAGCAAAATCAGCCTTCACTGTGTTCTGTCTCTTCATTCCAGTTCCCCCATTTCATTCCCTTTTGGGAAGAAATCACTGCTACCAAATCAAATGGTGAATTTCACAAGCATGGAACAGATCCTGTGCTCTGAGCTCAGCAGAGCCTGCTAGAATGTAATACCCCTCAAAACTCACCCCTTTCCAAGAGTGCAAACAAAAGGAGATGCATTGAGTAAGAACCAAACTTTGGAATTCTGAAACTAAAAATCCATAAAGAAATTGCTTTTTTTCAGGATTGAAGTCTATCTATAATACTGTACAGGCACAAATATTTATCCTGCAGCTATTCAACATATAATCACATTTTGCCTTAACACTTAGGTAATGAAGGACTTTTATTTATGCAATATATTTGAAGGCAGAATTTCAAAACACAACAAAATTTTGTACTCCCATCCAAAATTTCAGAAGATGTTAATCAGAAAGATCAGTGATGTTTTAAATACAGTATTCATGCTGAAAAATTTGCTGGTTTATGCCAATTTGACATATTATGGAAGTTACAAATACTTTGATATCCAGACTATGAAGTGCTTCTCCAGGTGCTTCTTAACCAAAACAATTCACAGATGTTTGCTCATCTCTCTGCTGAATGTCCTCCTAAATTAGCTGATCCTAGAATAAAAACACAGGTACAAATGAAAAAAAATGGTAAAACTAAAGTGAAGTTTCATTCTTGTCAATTATTTGGGGAATTTATATAACAAAAAGCAAAACTATCAAAAACTAAAGAAAACAAGTACACGATTGATGAAAACTTCTCTATTGCCATTTTCATGAATGTAAAGGTGCTCCTCTGTATTCCCATAAAAGCATTTTTGCCAAATTCCCATTTTAGCTACACAAGTGAATCTCCAAAGAATTATTCTGTATATGAACTGAAGTTAATTGCAATCATACAGCCAAATGACATCTATTACTAAAGTTCAATCCACCTACTTTTTTAATAACAATAATTTCTCCTACATTATTCAGAGATCCTATCAGGTTCATGCATTATTTCACATACTGTATTCTCTCCAGAAATCTCACAATTAAAACAATTGTGATGGAAGATTTCACAAGCTATAAGCCTTCATTTCTTAAAGTATTTTTATTTTGGTTTCATGAACTCAGAACTACTTGGGTTATGGAGGAAGGTCACATTTATTAGAATGGACTAAAGGTGCTTTAGAGATGAATTATCTTTTTAATATAAGTTAAAAAAAATATTTCAATGGTGATGCAAAGTCAACAATAAGGAGAATTAGGTTTGCAAGATGTGACTGGTCAGGGTGCTACACGATCTCATCTCGGTTCTCTTTCCCAAAAAGGGCTGGACCATTCAAGGTGCCTTCTGACCAGGGCTGTTCTAGGAATCTATGACTCTGATTCTGTGATTTGATTAATTAATCTGCCCCAGTGCAATTCCTACCCACATCCACCCCCCTTGTGCTGATGTTTATGCAGCTTTTTTGCTAGTTTTATGTTGCCCTCAACAATAACACCCTGGACTAGCTCCCTTTTTCCTGTGATCTGTGGACATTTACATGGATGTCTTGATAGGCAGATCTTTAAGAAATGTGCAGTTGAGACAGAAAATTTGGACATTATCAGATTTGAATCTCTGTTAAATCTAATTCTGGAGTGAAGCAAGAACACATTTTCACAGCAGATACCATCCCACACATAAGACCAAGGCAAAACACAATCATAAACACCAACATCTTTCATATTTTGCTGAAAGCCTATTTCCAATTCTGAAATATCAAGTTAATTTGGTTAATTTATTTAAGCTGCTATACTGACAATTTTTTCAGGAATGCTAAATGCTAGTTTATAAATCCACTTGCCTTGCTGTCTTTGCAGAAGCCCAGAGATGGTGATTGGCTGCCTGGACAGAGGCAGCTGTGGGGAAGGTGATGTAAATGGATACAGCTGAGGGGTTCTGAAATCAGAATTAGCCCATGACCCCCTCTGACTGCTTTGGGATCCAGCTGATGATGGACAAGAGCTGTGTGGTAACCTCAGCACAGGGGTGGATCTGTTAATGAAATTAATTCATGCATGTCATTTGAGGCTACTGTCATAACAACACAAAAGATTTCAAAATTACTTCCATTTGTTGTCTATATATTTTTATTTACTGAATATTTTCATATGTTTCAAACGGCAGACTGACAAAACAATTATGGAATCAGAGGTGGAAAAGAAGTGCTTTGTTACACATATTTAAATTGCTGCTAGGAAGATATACTTGGCTTAATGATTATAAAGAACATGAGTTTAATTTTTCTGGAATAATTTCAAGTTATTGATGTTAATAATTCTTATAATTTAAGACATTTTCAATGTTTAAAAGAAAAAAAAACAGAAACACCTGTTGCAGGCTGCATGAAAAGTTCAGGTTATTCAGAGAACAGCCCTTGTGCAGATGTTGTGCTTTCATCTCTGATTTTTGTAAGAAGGACACAGCAGAGACACTGTTAAACCTCCTCATTATAAAATTACCCCTTTTTACAGGAGTACCATGACTGCAGATGCCAACAGCTACAGAAGCACAGATTATAACTGCACATCTTTGAAAAATATGATTTCAAAATAAAACTCTTCCCCCAAACCCAAACATTCATGTAGATGATAGCCAGGCTGCACAGTAACACTTCAGATCTAGAATATAACCTCTGAACAAACAGATTAATAAAGGCCAGAGGGGACATTTCACTCTCTTGTAGGAGATGGAAACCTCTTGAAAAATTATTGAATTACCTTGTAGATCCTGTTCCACTACTCTGACTTGGCTTTATTAGAGCTATCTGAGAAGTCCTGTAGGATACACTCCCTGGTGGAATCAGATTTTTGAAAACAACGTGAATTACCCATTTTACTTCAGAGAAAACTTGTAAAGAAAGCTTAGTACTTTTATTGCATGATTTGGGACAAATTCATGATTTATTCATTCAAGAACTAAAAATGGTGCACAATTACAATTACAATAGTCAGTGAGAGAGCTCAGCTGTCACAAAAACATCACATTGCACCATCCCTGCAAATCTTGCTCCAGGTAAACACATGGTGGTTTCTTTCACCTTCTTTCATTTATTAGACTATTATTAGACTATCAAGACAGCTGTGCTGAAGTGCTCCAGTTCTGCAGCTGATCTTTTTTTGCCCCATCCACTTCTGAGAAGGAAACTTTCCTTAGTGCATCATTAAATCATTGTTTCCACTTACCCTTACTTTTGCACAATAACTTTGATTCCCTCAGCCTTGTCCACTGCAAAACTTTATGTGAAAGTTCTGAAATCTGCTGAACATATAACTGTTCTACATAAAATTTTACTGTCTAATAAATATCTATTTATATTTAGACACAATAAAAAAACCAGTTAACCTCAGCTCTCTTTATCTTCTTATGCTTAAATTTATAGGCAACCATGGATTTAGGAAGGATCTGAGCATATAAATCAGACATAACATAGAAAAAGCAATTTTTCCTCCTCCATTGAAATTGCATTTGTCTTTGTTTCAGGACACTTACACCATGTAAAAACACAAGAGTGCTTGTGTTTTTACATGGTGTAAGTAAATTATTAAATATTTTTTAACTTCCATTTAGTTTCCCCCTTTTTCCTCATCTGATATTTAATATTACATTGTGGGCAATGTTACTCTCTGTTTACCACAAATACACAAAATTATGAAGCTTAACAGAGGGTCAACAATGTATATTGCAAGTGTTCCTGTTCTGTTCAATGTAGTTACAGTATTTTCTTTGCAACTCTTGTTTCAGCAAAAATTGGTTTGGTTACAAGTAATCATTTACTGAACAGAAGAGGTAAGTACCAGGAAAACATTTCACACTTCATTTTAACCATTTCCCAGCTGCTGGATTGAAGTGAATTTACCACGTGGTAAATTCCTCACACCTCAACACAATTCAGATTTTTTTTAGTAAATTGCTAATGTATGGAATTTAATTTATTCATCCTCCTAATGGAAAAGAAATGTCATTCAGTTCCAAAGTTTACATTTACTCACCCATACGTCCATCCTGTGGTGGAGTTATTACTGATAATCTTGTTGGACCAGTTGGTGTCTCCAGCTAAATGAACAGCAAGTCATTAACCACAGGGTAATAAGTATATTAATTATTAAGATATTTTAAGGTCTACAGAGCCTGCAGATTACCATAACTCTCTGCTGTCATTTTTGTTCATAGCACTAAAATGCAAAAGCTAAGAATTGAGTTCCTATTTTTAAAGATCTATGGGCAGGTGGGAAATATTTGTATTTTAGCTTTATTATATAAACTATCACATTCAGATAAGAAGTGTTATGAGACACTGTGTTCTCTGTGCTGACATTCCATTTGCAAGCCAGAGCTGTTCCTGGATGTCACCTCTCCTAACCAGGACACCAACACCATGAAAAGCTCCTGCCTTCATTCTCATGTTAGCAGTGTCACTCAAACCTGCAATTCCCTGCTCAGGTATCAGAGTACTCAGGTATCTAAATGGTGCTTTCACACCACTGACATTTTTGCAATATTGAGATTTTAAGAATTTGCCATTTACTCTGGCATCACAAGTTTAAAAGGCTGTACATGGCATGTGGAGAATTTAATTCCAGAAATTATTGTTGTGATTTATTTGGTTTCTTTTGGGGAGCATCTGATTTCTATCCTGCATCAAGCACATCTGAAACCATAATGCACATCAGAATGGTTTTGAATGGGATGGGGATGAATCCTATTTTTTGCAGCATTAACAGAGTAAGAGAAATCAAAAGGATATTTGTGTGTAACTATACATAAACAAGTTTTTAAAAAACCCCACTTACTTTCCTCATTGGTGAAGGTACAGGATCAATCTCCATTGCCTCCATCCTTGCAAGAAAGGTCAAAGTATGACATTGTAATAAAAATAACATTTTCATTATAAAGATTGAAATCATGTTAGATTCTAATGTTAAATTTGACCAGTAATGGAAAAGTATAATACATAATGCATAAGACACATAAGTATTTAGGACTTATTCCAAAACTCACTAGCAGTAAGAAAAATCTATTCACTGATTCTGAGCTTTGGTTTAGACATTTACAGAGTAAGTTATTTTATGATTAGCATTGTTATTCCTCTATTTGTCTGAATAAATATGCATACTTATGTATTTTTCATTTGTATCCATAACAAGGACACCCTGAATCGTTGTGGGGTTTTTGTAGAAAAGGAGTCACAATCAAAGGTATAGAAATATTTTAGCTTGAGCAAGCTGTATATTCATTTTACTTAAAATTAAATCAGCCTTACTGGAGTGGCTCATCCCATCTATCCTGAGATCACTACAGTGCACATACAGGTGTCTGTACAGTAAATTTAGTTTTTCTCTATGGTAAATGGAGAGTGTCTCATTAATATATTTATCTGTGCATTCATCTATGTAGCTATTCATCCAAAAGTTCTTTGGAATAAGGTGCATCATGCCTTAGATTTCTTTCCAGTAACCACCATCCATACAACTGTAATATACACTTGAATAGACAAGACTTCCCTCAGTTCTTTCATATTTCAAAAGTTTGCAAAAAAAACCCAAAAAAAATCAAAAAATATTTTAAAATCACTACAAAAAGTTTACTTTCTGTCTAAAATATTAGTTAAGGTTTTAATTGAAAATGAACAAGTTTGTACCCACGTTTCAGAAGTGGAAGGACGACTGGAATGAAGAGAATATGAAGAATAAACATTCTGTTTCCTTGAAGCAACTGAAGTCATGAAGAAATTGAATATTAGAACACAGCTATGTCCAGTGACAGGGAATCCATAGTTAATATTTTAAACCAACATTTCTTACTGGATGGATTTCTGCTTGTACTGGAAAATGGCAGTGGTGTGGTGTTTTCAGGAGGCTTCATACTAAAGGGGAAAGAAGAACAACAGATATAAACTGAAAGCTGGTTTGATTAGTTAACATGTCAATAAAATATAAATCAAAGCATTTATCCATCAGGAGCAGGTTTTAACATGACACTATTTGCCATGAAGCACAGTTAGAATTTATTTGGTAAATCTATGAACTTGCTCTTTACATCATAATATTTACAGTGCTCATTATATACCCAACAATATCAAATTTAGCACAATGTCATGGCAAAGTACTTTAGAAAACAACAGATGCTGAAATACAACCATTAACTACAGCTAAGCACAAAATTCATTTAATTTCATGAAATTATGTGCTTACCAAACTTTAAGAAATCTAGTTATCAAATGAAATGTTGGCATTTTCATGCTATTCAACAATAACTTTGCAAAGCTGGTACCTTTGGCAAGAATCATAAAAAGGAGGAATATGTTTATTAGGCAAGCAAAAAGAGGCCCTAGGACACTTCTCTCTAGGTAGAACCAAAAAAAAATTCTAAAATTCAGTAAGAATTCTGTAATTGATATAACCAAGATGCTATTCATTTGAGATGCAGAAAGAAAATACAGGTATAAAATGAATAAAAATATATCAACTGCAATAATCCACCACATTCTGTTACATTACACCAGGCAGCCTGAGAGAGCAAAACACAGTATAATGTGCATTTAGAGTGAAGGGAGAGTGTAAAAAACACAGAAAAGGAATAAAGATCAATTAAAGATCAAATCTGTGCAATGAAAATGCTGGCTTCATGAACTGGCTTATTAAGGAGATTTAAATAACAATTTTGGCTTTATGCTGGAAATAAGTAAGATGAAAAGATGAAGGCATATCAGTTATTGAGCACAGGGATGAGTGACCTCTTGGCTACCACTTTGAAACATTTGAGAAAAGAGAGTAATTCAAGGTGAGACAAGAATTTTATTTTTACTAGAAACAATGAGAACCATGTTACAAAACTCTGGTAACTTTATAAATGGGGTAAGATACCAGGAAAGGCATCATAGTATTTTCCAGGCTGATGCTATAAAGGCCATTGCAAAATACACAAACATGGTTATGTAACTGCAAATAAAAAATTAAAACTGAGTATCTAGATGACAGACTTTATTAAAAGTTCATTTTTAGAGTTAACTATGGAGTTGTATTGTAAAATAAAAGGATTTCTTCCTGACAGGATTGATTACTGTGAATAAAATGGATCTGATGTCAGAAATCACTATACATTTATTTCTGTAAAAACACACAAGGAAGGCAAACAAAACATGAATTTTTATTCCTTTATCAATTAAAATTACTGTTGTCTGATTACATTTACTTTTGTTGCATTAAATCTCTTACCATTGTAGCTGTTGAATTTGTTGTGTTACTTTCTTGAGAGACTCTTCCAGCTTTGCTATCTGTGAGATAATCAGAGATTGAAACAAAGTCTGTTTGTGTGATATACAGCTTCATTTCCATCCAGCTAGTATTCTAAAGTGAGAAAGGCTGCTTTCTATTGGTTCTAATCTTCAGACATCCCTGCAATTCCAGATTTATTGGAGCTGTTCTGGCTGTGTTATGGAGCCATGAAACAGTCAGTCTGAAGAGATATTCTTCTTTTTGGCACTTAAAGATTTTGTTTGATTACCTTTCCTTAAGTATGCCGATAATACAAAAATGAATACTAGGAAAAGTGCTTAAAAACACTTTTCTTTTGCTTCCTATTTTTCATATCTGATATAAAAGCTTTGTTATGATTAATATAGTTATCTGAAAAACCTACCAATAAATGTAAAAAATACATTGTTCCCATATTTCTCATTTCAGATTCAAAATGTATTCAGCTCACTTCAGTATCTATTTGTAGTAAGCCTAAGTGAAAAGTTTTGCTACTCTGTTGAGAGACACAACCAGAAATATCTCCATTAAAAATATTATGAGCTGGCAAAATGGAAGAATATTAAGGTCAAGAAGACTAGGACAGCTCCCTAATATGTATATTTTTTACAGTCTTTCATTAGGTGAACATATATTGTATTTTATGAAGGATGTAAAAATTTACTCAATAGCCTCAATACTGCATCTATGTTTTATCCCTGATTTCCATTATGTGACCTTAATCCTTCACACTGTTCATATTTTCATTTGAAAGCAAATTATGAATTTGCTTGTTAATTTTTCATGCTTCTCAAACTATTATTTGAATCCTTTAATAAAATTACCTGATTTATAAAATCATACTGTTTGTGGGAGATACTATGCTCTTTTTGCAGATGCAAAACTGAGCGAATGTCTCAGCAGTAACAATTTAAAAAATGCCATTACAAAGTATCAAAACTCTCCACAGATTCTTTGGAGATAACATCTCAATTAATGCTGAATTCTATTAAGATAGAATTTGTCTTCAGGTCTCAGTTTTACCATCTGGAGTTGGTACAATGGATTAGAAGGGGGATGAAATCAGGACTCCTCCCTGGTCTGGCTTTGAAAGCAGAAGGACAGGACCCTAAAAGAACTACACACATCACAACACACTGTGAGTGATCCCAAAATGCATTCATGGAGAAGAAGGAAGAATGGGCCACGGAGCACCTGATTTCCCAAGCTTTCTATCCATGGCAATCATACCAGAAACTCTCCTCACACATCAAATGCCAGCTGGGCAGCTACATGAGCTTTTTCTCTGTCATTTCATACATGTGGCACCCACTCATGGGTCACCAATTCTGCCAAGTGGCCTTAAGCAACATCCCATGTCCTTAGAAATAAAAGAAAAATCTAACAATTTAATCAAATATTTAGAAGTAGCTGAAAAATGGAAAAGGAATCTGGCTTCCAACCTACAAAGGAAGAAGCACAGTCACAAATGCAGTACCTGTTCTCCACAGAATAATTAATTCTGTCCTTCACACTGAGCTATCCCAAATTCAGGGTACCAGCCCTTAGTCTTGTTCCCCATTGCTAAAACTTCCCATTTATTTTGTCAGCCCCTCTTTTCCTCTGGGATCATCTCCTAGCACCCCTCTCTCCTTCCCCTCCATACAGTGAACTGCTTTCTTCCCTCCCTGTCCTTTGATTCTCCATTTAATTTTAACCACCTTACAAGCAGAATATTTTACTAGAAACACTAACCAGAATTAATAGTCCTCACAGACTTTAAACAATTAAAAATTGCTATTTATAATGATAGTAATGAGTCAATCCTGATAAATTATTCTAAGTATTCCCATAATCGATTACTATTGTTTCTAAAAATAAACCAAAGTGACAAGGCAAACATAAACAAAAACCTAGAAAATCACAATTAGAGTTACCTTTTGTTTGTGGTATTTTAACAAACGCTTACGATATTTTTCTTGAAATTCTGATACCTAAAAATAAATACAGTTATATCAAGCTGCACATAATTACATTTATGCACCTCAGCAGAGAAGTGATGGAAAATTACAGCATTCAAAGTTTTCTGTCTTTTATAGGCAGTTAACACATCTTTTTTAAATCCTCTTCAAAAAAAATCCCAAACTATTCTAAGTTATTATCACTGATAGAAAAAGTCTTATAGAGTTAATTTAATCCAATATGACCTACAGGAGAGCTGGCAGATTTATTTCACTGAAGTTATATTTTAACACTATGTTCAATAAAAAGATAAAGACATTAGAAAGCCAGTTTAGCTGCAGTGTTTCTTATTCATCAGTGCTAAGCAAACACATAAAATTAATGGCAACATAAAAAGTGATCTGTCTTACTGGCAATTATAATATGCCTTGTAAAAATACCCTGTTAATTAAAAAATAATTGTTAGACACACTGTCTGGTGATGTGTAAGCACTTCTTGTGTCCACATGAGGATCATAAACCATGACAAGCTAAAAGTAAAAATGACAAGGTAGGCAAGACAAGAGCTTGAGGAACAAGTTACCACAGGCAGTAACTTCTAATAAATCTTTCTTCTCACATGTAGGAAAACTGCCAAAAATCTGCAGGAATTGAGACAGCCAAGAAGAAACACTCTGAGAGTATAAACCCATAGAGGAATATCCAACTTAAATGGGTATTTTATTCCCTGTGGAAGGACCTGGGAGATTCCCATGAATACTCATCACAGGATCTTTGGAAGAACTGATGAAGAAATGTTCACTTGGAAAGTGATGGCTCTGAGCTGTCTCTGCTCACTCGGAAATGAGTTCTGTGGTCCAGGAGAACCTTGAATTTGTCAGTTTAGTGCTCAGTACCAGTCAAAAAGTAAATCAGATCTTACCAGTAGTTTAAAATGGAATAGGGGCCATCATCATTCTCCTTTAATAAATGCATGTTCCTACATCCTGAGTCTGCCTAACATCTCAGAAAGGACAGAGTAGGTCTGAAAACAATTCAGATTAATCAGAGGTATGCAAGAACTTCAGTAAAAGAATGACCACATAGAATATGAATCTTCATGGCTGAAAAACAGATAGTTGAAAAAGGGATGCATCAGCAGTCTAAAAATACTGATTAGCACAGACAGAGTGCATGAGAATGGATACTCTTTCCTCCAGAATCAGATTCAAGAGTAAGAAATGAAATTAACAGGTTAAAAACAGAAAAATGAAATAATCATCACCCACTGAACAACCTGTGGATCAACCTTCCACAATATGAGACAGATGCTAAAATTCAGGAAACAACCTGACAATTATGTGGGGGAAAATATCCACCAAAGCTTCTGAATGCAGACCAATCCCACTTGGAGAAATCCTGTGATATGAGTGCTGAAAGCTGGGAGGCTCTTCTGAGGATGTATCACTACATCCAGCTCTGCCCTCATGCTTTCCTAAGCACCCACAGAAGGGACAAGGTATCAGATTAGATAAGAGATTAGAGAAATTGCTCTTACATCCCTTGATGCTGGGACAAGTTCTGAGCATACCTCAATGCCTTCACTACAGTTCAATGTGTTCCCCACAGGTTATCTCAGGCTACAGAACACCTACCTCAGCCTGGAGAGACTGAGCCCTTTTCTCCTTCCTTTGGCACACTCTGGAAGTTTATGTGATTGGAGGTGGGCAGGTTCCCTGCATTTGTTCAGTTTATGGGGCAACTGCTGATCCTGCTGTTAAAAAGTGGGTTTGGAAGGACACAGGAAGGGTTCACATTTACCTTGTGTCCCTTCTGAGGAGAAGCACTGCTCAGGAAAGGGGGCAAGCTCAGCTTTGTAAAAGTCTGGGGTAGAAAAGTGTGAATCCATGACCACTGTTGGAGGACACAGGTGATATTCCCTGGGTTTTGCTCTGCTGGATCAGGAAGCTCACCCAAAGGTCAGCAGGTCCAGCCCAAGGAGATGAGAACAGCCAAAGAGGGCTGCAGCCAGGCCCAGGGACAATGCACTGCTGGGGTGGCTGAAACTGCCGCTGAAATGCACAGGGAGAGGGACAAGGACACAGAGTCCCAAAGCCAAGCTGAAGGATGCAGAAAATGAGGAGGAGAAGGGAGTTTGTATGCACTCATCTAACCCAGAGAGCTACTGAAGTTCTTGACTGGAAACTAAGCCTGACAAAAGTAATCCTATCTGGAATTCACAGACAGCAGGAGGAAAATGACCTTGGAATCATTTACTGCATCTACCTGGGGAAAAAAAAAAAAAAAAAAGTGTGTTTTGATTTAAAAAATAAATTAAAAAGAAGAGAGAGCACAGTCAGCTCAGGACTGTGCCCAGCTCAGGTTTTCACTGTGTAATTTTTATTGCTATAATTAAGGCACACTATCTGGGCACGTTTGAGCTTCTGGAAGATCTAATTTTTCACTGCATGGCATTGAAAGTGATTTTACACCATTAAAATAACCAGACTAGTGGTCCTTAGAGAGAGTTTGAAAACATAAGCAGTGACCATAATGAATAATTTATGTCTCCTTAAGAACTCAGAAACTGTGGAATTAAGGAAGTAAAGATGGTAATGGGCATACATTCATTTTCAGGCATTCACTCATTCACTTTTCCCATTCACATAAAAATCAGTAGGAGTTGCTGATTATTTTATAGAGTTAAAAAGTTTAAAGGCAGAGTCACCTGTGATATTTCTTTTGAATATTTCTTGCTTAACACATCTATTGGCATGAACAGTGATTGAATATCAGCACTTGTCTATGAAGAAATGAAAATATACCAAGGTTAGCATTTTTATTAGCAAGTCATATTAAATAAAGTCTTTTGTGAAGTGTTTCTTCAATTGACTAATGAATCTAAATTTTAAAAATTGACAGATTAGAGAAGGATAAAGCTGAAATTGAGAATGAGCCTGGTTTTCTTTAATGGCTGTATCAAATACCTGGAAAGCATTGGGATTTTGTTCAATATATTACCCACATTTATACTTACAGTGACTGAGACAGTTCCAGTGCACAGAGGACATTCAAGCAGGGTGCTGTGGCCCTTGGAACAGGCACTGCACTCACACCAAAAATCACATTTCTGGCAGCCCCTTTCAGGCTTTTTGCTTCTCACCACTCCCAGCCACATGGGATGCATCCCACAATCAGTTTTGTTTCCAAGTCCTTTTTCAGAACAGTTCCAATGCTGACTGGGATCCCTTTGGCTTTCCCTGCCCACTGGGCAGCACAATATTATCCCAGAAAAAGGAAAGAGCCTTAACATAATTACTGAATTTTTAAAATATTTTATGACTTGTGTCTTTTAATCAGAGCTGTGCAGGCTTTAGGAAAACTGCTTTTCCTTGTAATTGTATTTGAGACTTGCTCTACAATTTGAGTTTGGTTGACTTAGCCAAAGATTCAAAAACTTCCAGCTGACAGATGGAGAAAGGCAGACAAACAGAACAGTTCACCTAACTATGGTATTTCAGTAAAGAAAATTTTTAAAAGACAATAATATTCCATTCACTTAAGAGATTAATAAAAATATATCCAGCTTCATAAAAATATATCCAGATTCATAAAAATATATCCAGCTTCTTTAAATGAGATGCATTCAGAGGAACCAAGCTCTTGCAATCTATTTAGGGTTCTATCAAAGCAATGATCTTGGTTTAACCTATCAGATTAAAAAAAAATAAAACCCAACCAGTTTCATACTGATATAAAAACTCTTTCAAATAAAGATTTGTGTAACTCTGTTTATATTTTATCTGCTGCATGGAGGAGCAGCAGATGTTCCTTTGATATTCTGAAATACTGAACAGCCAGAATCTGATTTATTGTAACACTTCACCATCCTCTGGGGAAAAGCAAATGGGGATCATGAGACACAGAAGGAAGACATGAAGGTGACAAGAATGCACTGCTGTAAAGATGAGAATATTTAATGTGTACATGTTGATTACCCAACATACAATTTAATTAGGACTTGCAACACATTTATAGGACCTCCTCTCATTGGGAATTCTTCCATAGCATCAAGCTCATAAAGCTTACCAGGTATATTTCCACTCAGGCTCCTGAATTATAGAGCCATGACTTTTTTATATGCATCTTTAATTATCATTCCAATCATTTTATCTGTTCTTAATCAAGGAGAAGCAATCATCATTAATGTCTTTTTTAAAGAATATGGTAATTTGCTTCCTCCCAGCCCTCCAAAGCAGTGGCAGGTTCTAATGAAACATCTAATATTTTTGTTAGTATCCCAATCATTGCATTTTTAAATTCCTTCTGTGCTTTTGAAGTGAATTATCAAGTTCTGCTGAAATGGTGCAATTTAAGACTGATGTAAGATAAAAATTAACATTGTTTGGAGCAAGATGTTAAACAAGATGACCTTCAGAGGTCCTCAACAACTTAAATTATTCTTTGACTGAAATTAATAACAACATTTGCAGTGACAATACATTGATATTGAAAGCATATTAAAATATGCCCTTTAGAATTTTTATGAAGGGCTTTTGATTTTTTTTCATATTTGATTACTGTGTGCATTGCTCCTTTGTATTATAATTGCATTTTGTTGTTGTGTTGCAATTTTTTTAGTAGCATTGTCTTCTTCAATGTGCAAGATTCCTAGGAGGCCTTCCTGTTTAGCTGTATTGAATTTTATTAAATGTTTTTAGTGTTTTTCTATTATCCTTATAAGGCATTGGCTCTTAGGTAGGCATCAGTTCTATAAAAATATGAATGTTTTCACAACCTATTTATGGAATCAGCTAAAGAAAAGATTGCTCCTGGGAGAAATGCAAAATTAAAGATTCCTAATGATTAATCAAGAAAGGGAATTAAAAGCTCTTAATTCTCCAGTGAATAACAAAAATTCCCAACAATATTTCAAATCCTTTCTTAATCACACGGCCACAAGGAAAACAGTTAAGCTTAAGAGAAAATGGGGAAAAAACCTAATCCACTTAAAAACACTGCGGAGCAATCAGGCAGGCTTTCAATTCAGTCCATTACATGAAATAATTCCTTATTCATTTTCTGTGATGTACAAATGCCAAGATCAATAAACATTTTTCCACATTTTGAAGGTAGTCACTGATGCTTCACATTAACCAGCCATATTTCTTGAAAAGTTTAGAATGATTTACAGTCTAGCAGTACCTGAAAACCTAAAGTTTCCATAGTTTTAATTTACAGGAATATTTACACCAAAAAGCAGAGCTGTCTAGTGCCTAAGCATCTTAGTTTAGCAACCTATTATCAGTAAATATTCATGTCAGAGTTGGCAAAAACAAAAAAGGAAGCATTCTTTAATGCAAATTGTTAAGCAAAGCACAGATTAATGTAATGCAAAAAAACTAAAGCTTGATTTACCTCTTTGGAAAGGACCAAGGTACGACAAGCCCTCCTACAGACCAGGCATTCATCTTTTGTGCCTGTAAGGTAAAGACACATTTAAAATACAGATCAAACTGAATATATATTGAATACATTGTAAATATGGGATGCCTAAACCTCTTGAGCTGGTGGAAGAAATCTGCAGGTTACACAAGAAATATGAATAAACATGAATAAAGAATTTGATTCCCATAACCATTACACTGAGTTGTGCAGGAAAAATGTATGTGAATGTCATCAGGTCTTACTCCTGTAAATAAGCATTCATGTAAATGATTTTATGAATATCATTAGTGTCACAGAATGCAGGTGACTCTTAGATCCCTTGATTTAAATAGGACTACTTGCCTGCTTTAATTAAATGTATGCTTAAGTGCACTAATGACTTACAGTTAATCTGGTATACGGCTTTTTAGACTGGGGCACAGTTGGGTTATCCCAACAAAATATATGAAGCCCAAATGTCAAATTTGTAATTTTGCCATTTGAATTCCTCCAGTGAGAAAGCAATAAAATCACTTTAAAAAACTTTATGACTTTTAGACTCTTTATCTGCAAACATATTAGAAAATATCTATAGCAAATGCACATTATTTCAATATTTATAATTTATAATTCTACTAGCTACTACCTTTGTGAAGATTCTAAGGATCAGTGTTTATAAACATCTTTAAATACATTTTAAACCTCATTACTACTGAATTCACAGCAAAAAGATACATAATCCCTCATATATTTTTCTGCCAAACACTATTAAGAGCAGAGAGGAAAAATGCTGTTCATGTTCTAGGGGCCTGCAAGCTGCAGAGGCTGCATTTGATGGTCCTCTATCTTCAACGGCACCCCGTGAAAATATCTAGTCAAAAGTTTTTAGTTCTGAAATACAGATTGATCATTTTTTCTGTGTGCCCTTACAAAAACCAGGGCATTTAGCACGATGTGAAAGGGGGAAACATTGAGAGTTGTCTGCTGCATTTTTTTCCTTTTTTAAAACAACTTCATTATTCCTCTGCCTTTCCCACGTATCTTTGTCCAAGAGCACCACATGAGTCCCAGAATATAACTCTGGAATTGTACAGAACACAAGAGCTTCAAACCATCACCTCCAATCCTCCCTCATGCTGCTGAACGTCTTCAGGAACAACACTGCGCCTCAAAACTTATTAAAACGACTTCCAAAACCCACTATAAACGAATCCTCCGTTTTTTTCAATTGCTCTTTCACTAAGGAAAATCCATTATTTTCCCCAAATTTTCCAGAATAAAAAGCCATCTATTTGTGGGGTGGTTTTTTACAAAATCATGGATCGTAAGCATCCAGAATCCAGTTTTATTAAGCCTCCATAGCGTGTGCCCAAGGCTTGCTCTCAAAGCCACATCCACCTGGAGATGGACACAGTTTTACTGTTCAAAGCGAATCAACAGCAAGGACTGGAAAGGCTTATCAGTAACATTTGAAAAAGTGCTCAGGGTTTGGGGTTTTTATCCACAGCGGGCGAGAAATAGCAATGTTTGAGGTGGATGTGTGCAGGCAGCACAGCCCGCGCCGCCGGGCGCGCCCCAGCAGCCATTATTACCTTTCTGCAGGCAAACCTCACAGAAAACGTGGCCGCAGCTGGTGAGGCAGAACCGCGGCGTGGGAGCGCGGGGCTCGCCCAGGCAGGAGTTGCAGAAGACGGGCACGGCCATGGGGCAGCGGGACAGGAGGGCCCGGAGACGGCCCGGGGATGGGGCACAGCCGCTTTGTCCTCAGGCTGAGCTCCGCGGGGGCGTCCCCGCCATGTCCCGCCCGCTGAGGCGGCCCTGAGGGCAGCGCGGCCCGCGCCCCTTCCGCCGCGGGGCCTCAGGGCGGCGGAGCTTGGTCCTCACACGCACCCCAATAAAATTTGTTTTTTCTGGCCTCTCACTACCAAAGTGGAGCGGTGCTGACACAGACGGTGCTCTGAGAGATTCGCCGTCCCCAAACGTGGGGAACAGAGCTGCACCCACAGGGCTCCGGGCAGGGGCTTCAGCAGGAGCCCTGCCCTGCTCGCTCTTCTCGGGCCAGCAGATGGGAGGGAAAAAAAAGAAAAGCAGAGAAAATAGATGTGGATTTCACTCTTTTAAATGCAAGAATCCAAGAAGTTTGTTAATTCGCTGTCACTTCTGTTGTGGAAAAAGCAAGGCAGGAGATTTAGTGTTCATTTCTTAGACAAAAATGACCCCATGGATTGCTAGTGCCCAGTGATGAAAATTTAAGGCAGGAAACCCCCTACAAACTTAGTTGCAGTGCAGGCTGTAGCTCTGGGGATGACAGAGCCACAAACTGCAGAGGAAGCTTTTAATTTCACAAAGGCTTCTGCCCCCAAAGCGCTTCCCAAAAGAGCTGTGAGTCAGCTTGTGCTCTGTGGAGTTAATTAAAAATCTTGAAGAAGACGGAAAACATTTCCTAAAAGCAAAGATGATGATGATAATATGATGATGATTATTATTATTATTGTTAATAATAGTACCATTAGTAGTAGTAAAGAGCTAAGCAATCACAAGTTATATTCAAGACTCCCAAGTCTCAGTGCTGAATCTATACTCTTTGAGTATAGACCTAATTAATATGGTGAAACATGATCAGCTCTTTTATGAATTCTGAAATGTTGCTTGTCCTGGATTTCCAGCTGGAGTGTATTGTAAGTGAAATGAGTTATGTTTGTCACTGGGATGTGGTTAGGAGCCTTACACAAAATATCAGCTAAAGTCTGAACAACAACCTTGTCACAACACTTTATTACTTTCTTCTTGGATTTCATATACCATATGGTTTTAACACATATTTCCTTCTTACCCACTGCCAAAGATGTTATTACAAGACATGTTGTGAGTGATTGCTCTATAGAAGTTAATTTAATAATACTTACTTACTGGTCATTCCAAGCAGCATCTATGAAGTATCCAAATTTTTAAATATAGGACACAATGCAATGAGTAGCTTTATGAGATTTTATTTGGATTGATTTGGTCCCTGGAACATTGCTTTTTGTCTCTACTTTATATCAGCTTTATTGATTCTCACATACTACCAGCTGTCTTTTAACTCCCATGCTGGAAATATAAGTAGACTTAAAGGAAAATGTCATTTCCTTGCTAAAGAAAACACCAGGTGGGAAGATAGAAAAAAGAAAGAAAGCCGTGCCTTTACAACAATAATTGGTCTGCAGATATTTCACCTTTCATTACCTTTTAAACCAGCAAAGTCTGAAAAGATGGGTAGGAAAACAAACCACAATATTCTGCTATCACAGTGCTCTAGAAACTTCAACTTGCATGTCTTTATATGCAATCACCTCCAACTCCTACTACTGCTGCTTTGTCAAGCTAATTAGCTGGAATTTTAACCACAGCCTTTGACTTGTCATTGTATGATGCTGTAGTTGCACTGCTATTTGTACAGAAAGTAGCTAAATTAGGGCATAAAGGTATATGCAACCAAGCTGCAAAAAGTAAAAGAGAAAATTAAGTCAAAAACTGGTAATTTCTCTAGGCACTCATAATAAAGTTGCTAAATAATTAAAATTATAAAAATTCTCAGCACAGAAATATTTAGTGCAGGAATGAATTAAAATAAACTTGACATTTTTTACCAAGAAACCAAATAATTTGGGTTTCTTTGGCATATTTCACAAATACTGTTATTTACATAAACATCTGATCATCATCAATTCCGTAGCCTAATGTTAAAGGCTTTTCTGGAAGAAAAAGTAAGAATAATTCCAAATTGCTTGTCTGGGTCTCTCTCTTCTATGATAATTGCTGCCACCACTGATCAGTTCAAACTCTGAATATTTTACAAGAAAGCATTCACAATTATATTTAGGTGTTGCACATCCATAGATTGAGTTCAAGACACTCTCACCCAATTAAACACCACAGGGGATGTATTTCTCTGTTTACTATCTCAATCCTAGTCAGTCTGAAGTGCTGAACTGTTCATGGTAGTGCCAAATAAGATTACTCAGCAAACAGAGTAATTTACAATCTTAGGAAACTTTATTTTAGATTTGTGATTTAGATTTAACCTAAATTAAACATTCTTCATTAGGTACTGAACTTAAATTCTGCCTTAGTCACTGACTCCTTCTATATTTAGCTTTCCATCTGTAGATGAGGGAAAAATAGTAAAATATACAAGCAATTTTCTCATAGGTGCAGGGTTTGTTTGGATGTTGAGTGTTACATGGTGTGTAATTTTTCCATCACTGCATTGACTTTATAGAACTTAAACAAGCTTCTTAGATATAAAGAAATCTCTGAGAGATTTGATTTGCCAGATTCCAACTGAGATGAGGATTAGTGTTTGTGCTATAGCCCACCACAAAATATTGCTGTTGGTTTCTTCGCTTGTTTTCCGAAACTTCTCTTCACGCTCCTGGAGAATAAAGGAAAAGCAGAATTATTACCTTTTCCCATCTGTATGCTTCATGGTAACCAGAAAGGCATCCCTCTTCTGCAGAGTGGTGAACAAAACCATTTTTCCATGTGGATAAAAATGAAGGTTTGTACCTGTGTAGTGGATATCTGCACAAATCAAAACTGAGAGGCAGGCACACTGCATCCTGAAGCAGGAAGGTAAACAGACCTTCCCTTGTTCACAGAAGATGCATTGTGCTAAACATGCTCCATCAGTACAGATTTTAACCTCTTTAGGTTTATATAATTTGCTGTCTAGAGCCCTTTTGCAGCCAAATTTCTGGTTTAGGGTAATGAGTTGATCCATTTCAAACTGGGTAACGAGTTTTGGGTAATGAGTTGATCCATTTCAAACTGAGTAATGAGTTTTGGGTAATGAGTTGATCCATGTCAAACTGGGTAATTAGTTTTGGGTAATGAGTTGATCCATTTCAAACTGCGTAATTAGTTTTGGGTAACAAATTGATCCATGTCAAACTGGGTAGTTAATTTTGGGTAACAAGTTGATCAATTTCTCAGTCTATCTGTGTGCATGTAGAAAGTGACTGGGTGTACCCCTGTTTGAAGAAGGGATATATAAATGTACACTTCATGGGGATATATAAATACACACTCAGTCATTTCCTTCCCCACTCAGTGGAGTCTGTGCACCCAGGGCAGTGTGGAAATAACAGCATCACCCACAGTGGTACTGCCACCAGGTAATAGAGACTATTTTGGTTAAATATCTATAGATTTTTATGAGTTAGTTACAAACAGCCCTGCAATTCGATAATGAACCTCATAATACTTCATAAATCAGGAAGCCTATGTACAATATTTTTTGACATTTACATTAGGGGACATACATACTCTTTCATACTCTTGTTCTCTGGTTACATGATGAATTTGCTCAATTAGATGCTCTAGTCTGATATTAACTTCATTCACTTTGTCTTTGGCTTGAATAGCAGATTCATCCAAAAAATGTTCTCCAACTCTGATGTCCAAGTAGATGCGCTGCAAAAAGAAAAAAATGTTCTCATAATGTATCTTCTGCTTTTTCAAAGTTCCTTAGAATAAAAATGAAACCATTTCCCCTTAAGATCATTGCAGGAAAGTAGTTTTAATTGCTTATAAAAATTAGAATTCCTCCTAAATTTGGAATCAGGTGGAAAATTTGAAGGGTTTCTTAATTTTATTTTTAAATTAGTTATAAAAATTTACAATCTTCACTGATGTCAGGGCATTATGTTATGCTAGTATTGGTTCAACTGCCATTAAAATGTTGGCTTTGTCCAAAATACTTTAAAAAAAAGTCTGCTCATTATTTTTCACTTTTCATCCTGCTATTGCAGAAATTACTATTTTAATAGTACTGCTGGAGGCTTTTTACAAATGCACTTGTAGGTTCCCTCACATAACTGTTTTCTTCACATTATTTATCCAAGCTGGAATATCTCCCAATATCCTCCAGGCTGTTGTATGATCTATGCAAAAATGCCTCAAGTCAGCCAAGCAATAGAACCATAGAAAGAAGAGAGAAGAATGGAACTTGCAATGTTATGCAACTTATTTTGGCATGCATTAAAATTTCTACTAAAACTAGTAGAACCTTCTCTTATAAGCCAGTTAGTATCTAAGAGAAAATAAAAAGGTTTTAGCCAAACAAATCATCTTCAAAACCCTAGAAATTGATATTACCGTAATAGAAGTTAGGTCTGCTCAGAGATCAGCCACAAATGAAGAGGGGATTTTCTTGCAGTTGTGTTGATGTTACCTAACTGTATAGGTAGAAATCCATCTCACAACCTTGTGGAACTTTAATTTCTTTGTTTTTGTTTGAAAGAGTTTAGATAACCATATGGTTCTTACAAGGAACAGTTAAAGATTTATCTTTGCTAAAGAACGTTTTTCCTTTTGTGACCTTTATTCCTCCAGATCTAATTAAAAAGGACAATATTTTTATTTCTGTGTTCTCAAACAAACAGCATTATTTAGTATTTGTGATATTAATGTTCTCCTTCCCTGCATCTCTTGACTTCTTTTATATAGGATGGCCAGAACTCTATATGATGCATGTATCATGTAAATATTGCTAATACACCCCCATCTATTCCAGATATTCAGAATCACATTCATGGTGCATAGCTAACTGTGACCAACCAAAGCTTCATCCCCCTTACTCTCTCTAGTTGATAAGCTCCACAATTAATTTTTTTATTATTAGAGCTAATTGCTTTTGCAATATATATGATTAAATTTCCATTAATTTCTATCAATCAGCCTGTAAAAACACCTTGTTATTCCAGAGTAATAATCCTACTCCAGTATTGTTATTTCTGTGTTATCTGCATGTTTCTGAAGTGCACAGCTAGGATGAGATTTACCTTAACTCATTTGGAAGATGTTTATATTTAGCTGGTTATTTAACTCTTTTTCTGTCAGCTGAAAAGCCCCAAATCACTCTAGAGAGTAATTCTCTCTGGGTTTTGGGAAGCAGCAAATAGATAAAATTTCCAAACAGTACTTAAATTTTTTTTGCTGCAATCAGTAGAGCCGTGCTATCACCTCTGATGGCTTTTTTTTCTCTCCAAATCTGCATTAAAACCAGTTTTACTGGTAGTAGACAGTAACAAGTAGACTGAGATATTCTTTATTCAAATATCTTTCAGAAACTAAAGTGTTACATTTTCCCTGGCAATCCAATCTAAGTTACCGAATACATGGAATATCTTTATGTCAAATGCTTGTGTTGGTGAATCTTACATATATGTCTTTTGGATTCAAATTATTTGTTCTTAATGATCAGACTCTTTCACATTCAAAGCACAATAAAAGCATTAAATCTCTCTATACTTAATCCTGCCTCTTGAATGCTGACTTTTAAAATATTACAACAGTCTTTTTATCTTTTTATCTGCATAATTCTATGTTTACTTTCCTTAATCTCTAAAAAACGTTGAATTATCTGCTAGAAGTTAGACCAACTTCTAATCTAGTTTGAAATCTCTGCTATTGGTAATGATTTCTACTGTTACAACAAAGACCATTTAGGAAATACACCTACCAGTTTACTTCCTGCAATCACTACAAATCTTGTGGAGTTAGACTGGAAACAGATGATGTGCTCCCCAGAGATGTAGGATGTAAAAGTAAAGGTCCCTTGTGGCCCATACAGTTTTGACAACAGTACCTGCAATTTAGATATAGGCATTGGGTTTGTAATTTATAACTACCAATAAATAAATCAAAAAACAGTACTGTGAATTGAATGCAAATGGGAATCAGTTAAGGTGCTGACATCATTAAATTTATCCAAATTTCAGAACACATTTAGAGAAAACAAAGCAATTTTAGCTCACAGGGAACATGAAAATATTACAGAATTTTGCAATGTACAAAAGCCAATGCTCTCTAAAGCATTCAAACTCTGAAAACTGACACCTTGCGTAGGCAGGGAAATAAGTTGTCCACTGCTGGAAAAGCTCACACCTCAGGCAGCTGCTCTGCGTGGGGGTTACAAGCAGCCTTGGTGACCTTGACTTTGGGTTTTGTTTATCATCAGCACTCCTTTCTGCTGCTCAAGTGGGTTCTGTACCATCTTACTTCATTAGTGAATTTTGGGTTTTTATTTTTCATTTACCTTTTTTCTCAGTTGTCACTAATTCTTCTTACTGACACTGTTTCTCTAATCTGGTAGTAATGCAAAAATTGTCCATACACATATTTATCAAATATAATTTTTTTTTTACTTTTATCTTTCAGCATCAAAATGCTAAACTAGCTGGTAGACTGTAGATTTACTTCTTCCTCAGAAGTGTCTTTTATTTTTAGACAGTGCTGCCTGCCAGTGCCAGAAGTCAAGTCATAAATCGTAGAGAAATATTCATAAAGCATTTTTACCTCACCAGTAGGGCTTGTGACAGTCACAAACATTCCCAAACCAGGAGCAGATTCAAGAAAGTCATGTGTATGTAAATCCCAGCGTTGTGCTTTGTAATTCCCTGAATAAAAACAGAGATAAATCTGTTAAGTAAAACATATTTGATGCTTTTTCAGGAAAAATAGGAATATGTATGCATTTAATGTGTTCATTATTAATATGGTTTATGGGTACTTCATAACGGAGTGAAATGCAATAAATTTTTACTACAGTAGAAAATATTACAAAGTACTACAAAAAAGGGTTAATAAGAAAAACTTTCTACTTACTCCTAATGCTCTGGGAAGATTAGCCTGTAGAAGGAACACTGAGACCTCCAAAAGCGTAATGTGCTGTACTTAAGTTACATAATATGGATTGTCTTTCACTCTTATTATATTATTAAAAATTAATAATTTGTATTTTTTACTATCCCCTTGAAATCTTACATTTACAGTCTTGTAGATTAATTTAATGTGCTTCTCATATCAGAGGGGAAATGAAACTTCAGTGCATCGTGAATTGTCTCTTCTCAGACCAGCACTTATCAAAAAAGTAACTTTCCCATTCATGTGGGGAAAGCCACGTTACAGAAATCCTGATATGAATGAGTACATCAGTCAGAACATGCAGAAGCACACATGGAAGCAGCAGTCCCACAGCTATAGAATTAAAATACATTCTTTTTCTCTGTTTAGTCAGTAAAGCACTCTAAAAACCTGCTTTTCTTTGTGTGATGTATACACACAATGTTTGAGGACTTTGAACCTAATCCCTGCTGCAGGGAGTTCTTTTCAGAGTGCCCTTTTCTGTTTTTTTACCATATTCATCAGTCACAGAAATTGCTGTCACATTTCCAGTTACCTTTGTTACAGCCTGAGTTAGATCATCATAAAGCATTGACAGGTACCTACCAACTACCAGGGTGTCGCTGGGAATGTCTTCAATTATGCATTTCTCTTCTCTTTCTCCCATGTGAAAATACAAAGCGAGTGAAAAAGAAATCCAGAAGTTCATGAGAAATCCTATTAATTTGCTTTTCATGTTTTTTATATATCCCTGCTGTACTGCTTTTGGAGATAGTTACATACAAGTGCCTGTAGTCTTGTGGTTGTTCCTTGTTTGCTGCTTATCAGAGTATTTTTGAGAGAGAAAAAACCTGTGAGAAAAGGCAGCTGCTGGTTACACATTTATAAATAACTACAGCATGTTCTGGCGAATGAGATAACATGGAAAAGACACCTTTCAAATTCTTTCTTCTTTCCCAGCATCTAGATTAAAATTTATTTTATACACTTAGAAGAGCATGAAACTGAAAAGGCCTCTCCAGTGCTTGTGATCAGTTCCCTAGATTACTGTAGGCAACTATATTGGCTACCTCTTTCCATAAACTGCTATGTTTTCAACTTAAGTTATTATTTCCCATCAATTCTGGGTGATTATTCCAGAGCTTCACCCCTCCTTCATTAAGCAAACTTCTAATTTCCATCCTAAATCATTGTACAAATGTAGGCACCTGGTTAAAACCCACAGGCACTACGTAAAAGAACTACAAAGAAGTAAAAAGAACTTGAATAATCAAATAATCCATTATATAATCAAATAACATTAGTGAATATGATATTGCAGAAAAAAATAACATGAACAGTTTCAGAATAAGATTTTTAACATAGGAATGGCTATTTCTTGGATACTTTCTAGTACCTTCTCTGAAGAAAGTTATAGTATAAATCAGTGATTGAGGTTCTTATTTTTATTCTTTGTACTAATATAGATGATGTGAATGTCTGATGACAAACTCATTTATCACTTAAATGTTCCTTGTCCTATAAATGGAGATCTGTCTGAAAGGTGGGCCTGAGTGGTGATTTTCCAGCAGGGAGGACCCACCCGTGGGGTCATTTCCAGTTGGGAGGACCCATCTTCCCACATAATATTTATGTTATCCCAATTGCACAAGAGCACATATTTTTCCTGTATCAAGGAAGAGGGGTGCACAGCCCTTCATCTTCAATATCTGTAACCTAAATAAAAATTTTGGGGTAAACTCCTACTGGATTATTTCACATCTGCAGGAGGACTGATTCGTGTTTATTACCCTTCACTGCACCTGCCATCTATGAAGTTGTCTCAGTAAAAGAATGTTTGTGTAGCACTGGCACAGGCTTTGGACCATCCTGGGTCCACTCCATTTCACAGCATGGAGTATCTTCATGGAAGTTGTAGCACAAGTATTAGTTCACCTCTAAAAATCACCCACCAGCATCCTCATATTGAAAGGTTGTCAGATGAAGAGAACTGATTCCTTACACATTACTGCTTTGACTCCTAAGGCTAAGGATAGAGGGGTAAAAATTGCATCTCATGGCTGTTGAATCCTTAGGAACGTCAAGGGGGATGTTAGGACTCCTTTACTACTTCAGCACTTATCCATCAGAAATAATTTTTGATTATACAGGAGATCATGATAATATTGGACTTTTTCCCCTCTACCACAGGAGATGTTGACTGTCATGCACCTGCATAAATTCCCATGCCACACTCATACCTGCAGGAAATATTGGTTTGTCTGTACGTTGTGAGCTACTTGACCTATCATCTTTTTAGCTTTTTGTTGGGTTCTTGTGGCTTCCAAAGTTCTGAGTTCCAGTGGTAGAACACCAGATATACAAAGTGACACCACTTTATCCTTCACTCTGCCCAGACCCATTGGAAGCTTTTGGCTAGCAAGATGCTGGCATAGTAGGGCTGATGGACTTCAAGCAAACAAAAACAATTCAGTCTCCAAGTAATCAGGTTGTTGTGCAGCATACTGAGAGCTTTCATCTCAGCCATTCAGAGTCCTGTGAATTGTCACGGACACAACTTCTGCATACTGCAAAAATCCCATTGAACAACATCTGACTGATAGCAGAATTGCTGTATTGAGTGTTAGATTTATTTCTTGGGAGTGTTAAATATTGTCATAGAATAGTCTGAGTTACTTTATTATGTGTTGGATCATTCATGACAGATCAGTTATTTCCAATGTACTTCAATTACCTGAGACTGGGAATATAATGAAATGAAGCTTTTAGCCTTGAACAACATTAGATACTGTCCGATCTTTTATTTTCACACTTATTCCATTATAGGAATTTAATTTTTTTTTAGGACCACAGTTTAATTCTGTGGTAATTTTTTTGTTACTACACTTTGCCATTCTACATCTTTCATTCTGCAGACCATCTGCCAAGGCATCAGAGCTGATTCTAAGATATTCTTGAAAAGAATTGTCTTTACAAATCCATTTCAAGCTTCTTTCTTTCTGAGATTAGCTTAACCCAGGAATTAATTTGCCTATTTCCTTCCCTAAATCTCTTGTATTTTGGACCTCAGCATTTTGGCTGCCAACCATCTGTAACATGAGAAACAAGGGAAAAGGAAGGAAGAGCTTCTCTATGTTTCTTCCTGGTCCCAAAATCTTTAAGAGAATTCCAAGGCTGCTGCAGCTACAAACTCCTAACAATATCTGTGCAGGGATAATGTTCCTCATGAATCAGTTTAATGGATAAATACTATCAGAAATGTGCTCCATCACTGGAATGCATTTCATTCACTGTATCCACAGTCTTGCCTAGGAATGGCTCCATCCCTGTGGTTTCAAAGGGAATACCTGGAATTATATTTATGGCCAAGCAATGCACAGGGGCATCCTTACAGAATATATTTACCAAGGTCTCCTGAATTTACAGCTTACAAAAAACCCCATATCCAGGTAACTGGCTGCATAGGAAACTTCTGTTTTTGAAGGAAGATGCAGTGAATATTCATGTATGTGAACACCCTAAAATAGTAAAGTTACATATCACTGACTGGAGTTTTCTGAGGTGTGCTGGTTACATATTCTCTTTTTCCTCCTTGTCCTTATCTCATCCTTTCTCCTTCAGTGTCCTTTGGAAAACTTTTGTCTCCAGGAGTTTGAGCAAACACTGGGACTCCTCCACTCAAATTAAATCTTGTAGGACTGAAATCCCAGTTTCAGGTCAGGTTAATACAAATTCAGGTACTCTTTTACTAGGTCTGGGCCTTTATTTATTCTGGTCATGTGAAGAAGGAAAACTGTAGTGTTTAGAGAATTTCCAGGAAAGTACCTCAAAGGATACCTTGTGGGTTTTGAGTTTGTTTTTCCTAAGGCATAATTTAGAATTGCATCTGATATCTGCCCAAAAACTTTATTGAGCTTAATTTGTCTCTTGACAGCCAATTTGAAATAAACTCCTACCCTCTGAGAATATTTGAATATATAATACAATATATGCTTATGTTTTCTGACATGATGATAAATGTGTAAACAGGTAGTAAATAAGTGTAACAGAAAACACAGAATGGTTAAAACTAATAAAAAGAAGAAAGAAAAATACTAACCTTTAACTAAACACATAATAGTGTAGAAACACTACTCCCATTATAGAGTGGAAATATAGGGAACTTAAAAAAATTAGTAAGTGTGCAATTTTGTGATTGAGCAACTTTTGTAAGTGAACTATTTTGAACAAACAGTGGGAATCTGAAGAATGAGAGAAGAGCAGAAATTCCTACACTTAGTTCTAACAACTGTGTATTTATCAGCATTTGCAGGACCAGTGAAGTTTAGTCTGATAAAATTTCAAATTTATTTGTGTCTTTGCAAGACAGCTCTCCTGGAAAAAGAAATACAGAGAAATGTTTAACCCTATGGAGAATACAGTGTGCTCCTTTAAGGACGAGAGAAATCATCTTGTATTTGGTACATTCCAGAAGGAACCTATTCAAATCAACTCTCCTGTTCAATACCTGTGCTGTATATTTGTAAAATTGCAGTGTGCTGTAAAAGTTTTGTGAGCTGACTCTAAACTTATTCTATTGAATAAGTATTATTCCAATATTCTTTTCCTAGTTGGTAGCCACAGCTCTTCATAAGACATGTGTTATATTAATTTTATAAGTTATTTTAGCATTAAAACTCGCAGTCAGGAACAGTTTCTGTCATGTGTTTTGTTAGAGTTATGCATACCTTAATTTTATGTAATATATACACAAATAGCAGCAAACACATATAAAGAAACATGGACACATTTACTGCATATATAAGGTTATTGATATAATTTATGTTATGGTCAACAGTGTTAAGTTTGAGATTAAAGTTGTCTCATGAGGGACACACACCAACAGTCAGTTTTTGAATCTCAGCTAAAAGTTTTAATTCAGCTCAGATGTTTTCTACTACTATCCACACTTCAGATTTTTTTCTAATAGTTTTGTTGGCTGAGTGTCCTCATGGCAGTTGTTCTTCTCACTTTTGAGAAAGAAAAATAAAAAGACATTTTCATATATTCAAAAGTCTCAAGAAGAGTTTACTCAGTTCCATTATTGTCTTAATCACACTGCAAACATCTGGTCACTGACTTTTGTAAGTAGTTTCTGAGGAAATGCACATTAAGCAAGGTTAGAAAGATGACAAAAATGCCAATAAATTATAAAAACATAATTTAGAAGGAATAACTATTTTCTAGGTATAAATAGTTGTAGATAAACAAATTAAAATATTTAAGGAGGTTATTAGTTTAGACTTCGTGATTGAAAGATTTTTTACTGTGAAGTAAAAATGTAAAGACGATCTTCCCAAATGTCTTCTTTTCTGCCACTAGAGGGTACTCCAAGAACTTACAGTGTATTTGGAGGAAGGATTTGTTTGGGGGTTTTTGTTCTTTAAATTATCCAGTACTCTTGTCCTACTAAACCATAGGAATTTAACCCCTCAAAATCTTGGTATTCAATAAAAACTTTCAAACCCACTCTAATGCAGCTTTTCAGCAAAATAGTGCAGCGTACCCAAATGATAAAGAACATTGATTGATGTGTAGTTTAGATTTAAACTTATCCTACTTTTAAATTATCTTAATTGTTCTATTTTCTTTATTTCAGACACAATTTTCTGGTTCACATCCTGTTTCTTCATCCAGGTTTGGACAAGGCATTCCATTATTGGCAGGCTGAAGAAGTACAAAACGAGTTCTGATCTTGGTCCCTGTTTCCCTGCAGACCCCTCTGCAGAGCCCCCAGGAAGACCATTGTGAAACCTCACAGTCCAGGGGTGTTTCTGCAACACATACAGCAAAAAGGGAACTTTACATTGTGCTTAAGTCAGATACACAGTTGGAAAAGCATTAAGGAATGATCATCAAACAGCATCCTTTCTTATACAAAACACATGTGATATCCATCAAATCAGTGTGTGGTCTCATAAATAAAAAAAAAAATCTGGTTTCAGCTCCTAAACTGATTGGTGTTATTGTTATTGCAGTCTAGAGCCTGTCTGAGGTATTATATCAGTTCTGAAGCATATTAGGTCTTGAATGAAAAACAGAATTCCTTAAAAGAAAACTATGCTTAATATTTTTTTACTCAAAAATTGAATTAAAAAATATTACTGTCCATTTTTATAACTCATTTTCCTTTTCACGACTAACTAAAACACTGAGATTAAAGCTTTTCTCTGGTTTATTTAGGTATATTTATATTTCTATGAAGGCAGCTATTGTTCCTAGAGTTGTTTGTATCGAACTCCATTTTACTTTTGTTCCAATTTGCCTTGGAAATAAAGTCCCATTTTTTATCATCTTGCTATTTTTTGATCTGTACACTACTCTTCCCTTTTCCAATAAGGGTATTCTGTCACTAGAAGCTTTCTAATGATGAAAAGATTTCAATATAATTTTCATTAAGTTCAAGAAAAGAAGTTAGAAACTCTGAAGTGCTGTCCATAATGTATGCTTCCACCTAAAGTAAAAATCATCAAAAGTAGGTGAATATTCCTTAGCAGGTGAAATTAAAATACTGCTTGTCACAGGAAGTGGCATCCAAAGTGCCTGTGACAGCATTTGTGGGTAAAAGAGGTGTGCACAAGCCCATCCTTTAATGCCACACTAAACATGTAACACCTGGGATAAATTTCTGGCGTTGCAGTGAACTCACCACTTCTGCTGTCATCACTCATTCCTGTGTTTCTAGAGGGAATGAGGGACACTGCTTGACCTCTGGTAATTAAATCTGCCCTTTTGATTCCAGAATAAGTTTTTAAACTGGTTTAATATGCTGGTTCATGCACAAGAAAGGGAGATTTGTGATTAAAATTATATTTGAAATACTATACTTTTAATGCAGTTTTAAATTTCATGAACAGTGCCAAATGTTCCTTTCAAGTCTTATGGGAGGGATATATAACTGTAAATGAGATGTGTAACACCCACTTTGGATATGTCTTGTTTACAAATAGGAATACATTAAACCACTATAAATTGATAACTACATTTATTAAATTATTAATAACACATTAACTGAGCAGAGAATGAGCTGTATTTTAGTGGTTGTGAGGTGACCAGCACAGTGCTAGAGACATGCCATCTCCAGACAATCTGGAGAAGCTTCTGGAACATGGCAACTCTTTTGGGAATCCATTGGTCCCTTGGAGTAAATATTGTGTTAGCAATATATGTATTTTAATTCAGAGATTTGAAAATCACCCTTATGATTGACTTGAGTCAGTAGTTTGCATGTCTTCCTCTCTATTCAAGATTATGATCTCATATTTTTGAGAAAATGAAAATGAGAGAGAACTTTATTTGTGTTACCAGGATTTATGTTTCCATTGAAAATATGTCCAAATCAAATGAATTATATAAATTTTATTGCACATAACTGCCAAGCTCTGACCCGGAAAGACACAACAATAATGGTTCTTGGCTTCATTGTCATGTAAAACCTTAAGGATGAGTATTTACTTCAAAGTTGCAAAGACTTTGGGAATGCAGATTCTGATTGAGTGTCATTTGTTTCTCATAAAATTCACTGATACAAAGGCTTGGGTAGCTCTTACTCTGGATATAGCCCAGCCCTTTGAACCCCAGCTGAAATATGCAATCCCTTACTTATTCTTTCAGGAATTCTCTTTCATGTCAACTGGCTTGTTTTATTTCCCATTTGTGAGTCTGGAACTGTTCCTGTGCAGATAGGAGAATATTCTGATCACCTGTTTCACCCACATCACCTGCCAGATTTCCACATACGTCTGAGTGAATGGAAATAACAGAATTGAGATCATCTACTAATCACTTACCTGAGACAGTGTCTATTATTTCATTGCTTTTAGCTGGGAGATTAATAAAAGGTGCAGAAAGACCTAGCTGGGTTTTCTTTATTTTCACCATTGTTACTTGAGCAATTGGTGGCAAAATTTTGAGTTTGGGATAATAAAATGAGTTTGCTGGGTGACTTGGAGAGGAACAAGTGATCTGTGAAAAAAAAAAGGGAATATTAAAAAAAAACTAAGAAGATAACTGTAAAATCATGTTTGTAAATCATGCTAGTACTTTTTGGCAAATAATTTGCATACAACCAGTTTCTATGAACACATAGTTCACATAACTGTCCTGGTCAGCCCAAAATTTTTAATTCAGGGTACTTGACTGGATTCAGAACTGTGGTAGGAGGTCCTGCAAACACAGTAATGTATGAAAAGATTTCACAGAAGGAACTAGATGTTATTACAAGAGAATACATGAGTATTAAACAATAATATTAGGTATCCTACAAGAGCTGCCATATGGATATGAAAGGCCAAATGCTTCTCTCTTCCTTTCCTCATTAATCATTAGCACAGCATTTGATGCTAGAAAAACTCACCTTTAAGAAAGGATTAAGTGAATACTTACAGTATTCAAACCATTTGAATCAAAATCCTTCATTTACCACCTCTCTTAAATGGCAAAAGCAAAGTATGGGGCATAGAGAGGATGAAATGAGCAAAAGAGATGGAAAGCAATGTCACCACAGTGAAGTTCTCTGCTTTCCTTTAGGTCCTTTCCCTCAAATGTTGCAGTTTCAGGTTTCAGCAGTGCTTTCAACTGAAAACTCCTCCTCACAGCAGTATTCACTACTAAGAATTTTCCTGGTTAGATTCACATTTGGTGATGTCAGAACTTTTGTATTTTCATTTTCCTGGCACTTTAAGGATTGTTAAATATCGTCTACAAAAATTGTCAGCTTTTCCAAAAAATGTAGAGACAAATTCTCATGAACCATTTGCATTTACCTAATAAATTTCAAAGATCCAGAAGATAAACAAAAGCGGTCGGTTTATCAGCTGTGTAATAAATCCACGTATAGAGAGCATCAGCCCTCACAAATACTGAAATCAGTTTCACTATTTTAATTGAGTTATCTTTTAAAGGGAAGGCTCAAAACATATCAGTGTGAAGTGCTAAACTATGTCCATGCACCTACCTCTGTAACTGTGTCCTGTGGAATGGTGGCAAAGTTTGGGGAGGAAAATGTGAATCCACTGTCAGTTCCAGCATCATATGGAAACAGATCCACTGATACTTCATCCATCCAGTGCTCTCCCTCACAGAGATTTAGGCTGTCAATGCCCACAAACCAGTCAGGGCTGGGAACAATTCGTACAACGAACGAAACCTAATGAAACAAAATGATCCATCAGGATTGCACCACTTGCTTTGGAATGCTGCAGTCCTGCTTTTAGTAATTCTCACTCAAAGTTTTTGAAATAATGTCATTTTGCTCTTCTACTTTATAGAAGCTGTACAGTGCTCCCTGTAATGTGACATGTTTTTTAGTAATTCTTTTTCATGATGTTGTTTCTACAAGTGAGAACTCAAATATTTAATTTTGGTTGCTGGTAACATAAAATAAACTTTGAAATGAGTATGTACATTTACTTACTAAGGGATGTCTTGGATGTGCTTCTAATTCAGTTGAGGTTTGTCCTGTACCACTGGAAATTGCAGGAGCAGAGAAGATTCCGTGTACACTCTGAATTTTCTCTCCAGCTTCTTCTATTTCTTTCATTAGTGCCCATGCTTCACCCTTTTCAGCAAAATCACGTACACCATTGCTGGCATATTCATTTTTTTTCCACATGCTGTAGTCAGAACTATGAGTAACACCTATTTGAGTGAATACATGGCATGACATAAAAGTCTGATTTAGAGTGTCCCTATTTCTTCATTTTCTCTGTTTTATTTCTGAGGTTAAAAAAAAATGTGTATAAAATTGAGTGAACACTAAAACATTTGACTTATCACTGCTTTCAGCTGCAGCCAATTGAAAACAGAAGTCAATTGAAAACAGTTGGAGATTTTTGAGGACATTGTGGATACTTCAATATCTGCATTTCATCCTTAATAACTTTGGCTTTTTTTTTTTTTTCCTTTTTCATTTCTTATCTTACATAACCATTAAGGAAAAAGAGACCACAGAGGTCAAGAGGTTTATCTGCTCTTAGTGCTGTGCATCCTTCACTTACCCAGCAAGGATGACCACTGAGCTGGGGGCCTGTAGAGTGGGTACTGCTTGGGGAAAGCAGTCTGACTCCATTTCCCTGTGAAGATTATCCTGTACTTAGCAAGTTGCTCTGCTGTGCAAAGAGCATCCTCCCCCACAGGCAGGCTGCTGCCATAACCCAGCATTGTCACCAGAACTGTCCAGAGAACTTTACAGGACCAGTAGGCAAACATCAGGTTTTCCATTGCCTTCCACACGAAAAGAAAGAAAAAAGTATTAGTCATATTAGTCACTCCAAACTCCAAAATTAATAGCAGTTACCTAATAAAATGTGGCATAAGTTATAGCCAAAGAGAAGGCAGATATCTGGAACACTAGAAATTGCTATGCTTCTGAAAACATTACTATAATGCTTTCAGATTTGTTATTTCCATGGTATATACTACAAACCTGTAATTTTACCTGGGACAAGTGTTTCTAATAAAAATCAAAATAAAAATATCTTATCCTTGTCCATAGTACTACCTCAGAGAAAAATCTGTTTCTGATTTTCTTTTGAAATCTGATTAGAGTCACATCTTGATTTAATTAGAGTAGCAACTGTTTCTGTGGAAAACATTAGTGGCATATTTATTCTTCTAAAGATTAAATTGCAGGTTACTTTGCCAAAAGAAATGATTTATTTTAAATCTGTGTTCTACAAAGGCTGTTTTATAGCATAACATTTAAAGTCAAATAGATTTCATATTTATATAAATTACTTTGCTGTCATAATGTGAATTCAAAGCATTGTAATTCCTTTAGGTTGTTTAAACTACATAGTTTAAAAAAATCAGTATTTTTTTTACAGTTACTGTCATAGGTTGTGCAAATTTTGTTTTTAAATTAACATGCTAATTGCATCAGACTGTTGAACTCCACCAATTGTTTAAAATAACAGCCTTAAAACTGATTTTTAAATGTCTTTGTCCTTTGAGAAAACCATACAATCTTAAGTAAATCAATAGTAATACATTAGTTTGTAAAAATATCTATGAATACTCACTAAATAGTCCTCTGGAGCACTGGCAGGGAGAGAGCACCTGCTTTTGCTGGCAGCTGAGTTGGTCTGCAAGAGAAGACAGTAGGAGTCTTGCTATTTATGCCTGAAGAGGGTCCCTTTGGTCCAACAATTATTGCAATCTTTAGACTTTCCAGGTTTGCAAAAATCGTGCCATCTTCTTGTTTGCAGTCCCTCTGGATGGACTAGCAGAGGTTTCCTGTCTCTCAGCTGGTTCAGATTCCTTATCAGAAGACGGAGATGCCGAAAAGACAAAATGCTTTTTAAAAATACCTTGGATTCTTAGTAACAGTTTGAGTTTTCTGGTGCCTTTGCAGTTCTTTGCTCTTATTAATGCCTCCAAGCTATACAAATGAACTGATTCCAACACTGAAATAGTTCTAGTGAATAGTCTTTAAATGAGAAACATGTTTTCTTGTAAGTTTTATTGTCTGACAGATGCTCCTTCCAAACATTTACAGAGAGCTTGCTCACTCTCACACACCATATGTATGTGTTCAAATAAAAGGGGTGAGGCAGCTAAAAATGTCAAGAGGAAAAAAAAGTTACATTTCATAATTGCACATACTCACACAGACTGTGTCTCCTGCAAATATGAATTAATTTAAAGTAGTACAGTGTATATTTTTGTGTGTACAGTACTGTATGTTGGATGATGAAAGGGCTCTGTAATATTGTGGTTTCTTTGGAAAGAGTGGTTTTGGGAAGCTCGGAGATTTTTCTTAGCTGTCTTCAGAGTAAAAAGCCCCAAATAAAAATCTCATTATTACAGTTAGATCATACATCCTCCATACTACAGTACATATACCCACATCATTAAAAACTTTTAAATTGTTTATGAAAAAATAAGCATTATAGAGTGACCCAATTAAAAAATAATGTTTAATCTTTATTTTATTTTCCCAACCACCTTTCAAATAAGGGCAAACAGAGGGCTTTGTGCCAAACCTGTAATGTCAACAAATGCTATTGTGGCTAATCAGCAATTGAAAAATTTACAGTGAACCATGAAAATAATATTTCATAGAGTTTTCTTTAGAAATTGTGAGGAATGTCACTTAAGTACTTCCCCAGATCTCTAACATGATGGTGCAGCATGTGGGAAAAGACCCAAACAAACCCAGTTATTTTCCAGATGCAGCTCCCAGGGCATCACAGGTTCAGCACACAGCACACAGCTCCAGTGGCACACACATCCTGTCCACCCAACAGCATGTCTGAGCTTTGTGGCACTTCAGCTGGAAACTTCCCTCCCACCCCGTGGTGGATCCCAGCCAGGAGGTGAATAAACTGGCATGTCTGCATGGAATTTCTATCAATTATTCTGCTGACAACATGGAATCTATTGCAAGTGTCAGCATGGATGGCTGCAGCACCTATAGCCACAATTCTTGTGTGTCTGGGTGGATGTGGGAATCCTGAGGCAGGTTAAGGCATCCAGGCATGGACATGCCCTTTATTTCCAAGGTCTCTTCCTCTATCCTTTGTTAATGGTATCTTTTCCATACCTGATTTCTCTTCCAGGAGCCAGACTCCACTAAGAAAAAGAGCTGAGAGCCTTCATGAATACTTTCATACAATTTTTTGAGTATTTGTTGAAGAATGAGACTTGAACTACATCCAGCTCACTCCCTCCTACGCACAAAATTCCAGATCCACAGGTTTCTTAGAGATTTTAATTTAATGACATCCAGCCTGTGCAGCCTGCTAGAACTACACAAATTTCCGACAAATTTGAAAGTATATTGCTAAGTGTATTGTTAAAACTACTCAAGGCTTGCTATTTATTATTAAATACCCTTAAACTTCAGTAGGTTTTGTTGTCTCTCATCACAATTACTGAGCCAGTGAACTTCACATACTGAAACCTGCTGTGGCACTGCCAGGACAACACAAAATGAGAACAAAGCCACTAGCTCTGGGTCTGGCACAGAAATATTTAATTTATCAGAATAGCCTCTTCCTTCCAAAGATAAATTGCTGGCAAAAGGCACATCACAGACTAGATTATTCTGCTTCCATGGCTACGTGTTGTGAATGCACCCAGGAATGGGACAATACATGCAGGCTGCAGAACTTGGCACTGGACCTTTCCCTGTTTACAGTGAGGGTTTTACTATGACAGATTTCTCATTATTAAGTTCTTCAGGACCTGGAGCCTCATTCTTATCCTTGTTGAATTCATAATGAAATCATTGGGAAAAATACTGTTAATTTATTTAATTATCTTGTCTCCCTACCCCCCACCCACTAAGGCTGAGTGAAGAGAGAAAAATAAAGAAGGAAAAAACATGCAGAGTAATGTTGTCAGAAAATCCTAACTTGAAGACTCATTGTCCTATTTTTTAAAATGGAAACTGTGCTAAGCATAATCAGTCTCTGACATTGTGAAGGACATCAAAACACCAAATGTGTCTCATCGATGGGAAGGAAAACAAAGAACAGAAAAAAAGAAAATTTCCACTCAATGGATTACTTTCATGGCTGGGAACCACAGATGAAACATTTCTGTGGGCTAGCATTAGGAGAAAAAAATGCTGTGGGATCATAACCTATGCTTGCATTCCTTCTTCAGTTTTTATGTCCTGTTAGGAATATGCTGAGAACTCATGGAATACTGGAAAAAGAGTTTCCCTTTAGAAAAAAAATTGCCTGTATTATAAATGTGTTTTTTCTTTTTCAACAAAATACCTAATTTTCTTCAAGTTTGTCTCTTTTTCAACAAAATATCTATTTTTCTTCAAGTTTGTGTCTCTTCTGGTACACCTATTTTCTATCCACATGTGTACCTCTACAGACCCTGAATGCTGGAGGGATTAGTCATACAAAACTTGTTTTATTTAAGCATCAGTGTCAATGTGTGCCTTGGGTTAAATTTTGCTTGCAGAAGTGTGCAACTTCTGCTGTTTCTTGTCAATGTGACAACAGTTTTACAGTTCCTGCAATCTTTATCCCGATTCAGAGGATGAAAGCTGGAAAAATAATACAAAAATGGTGTTCAGATACTTTTGGTTTTTAAATGTCAGTCATTACGTTGTCCGAAATAGTCTGTGTTTTTTCTAATCAAAAATAATTAAAGAAATGAGAAACAAACAAAAAAACTACTTAAAAATACAGCATTATCATCAATTTCATGTTGGCTCTGGAATCATTTACACTGTACTGAAACATTTAAATGAGCAAGTTCAGGCTATCACACAGGAATATAGCACATTAAAAGAATGTAAATTCCATTTTGATTAGTCAGGGAATAATTTAGCCCCTTTTTCTGGCAAGCAACCAGATTGCCATGATTAGTTATGACTTTTCTATTAAACTGTGAGATTAAGAGAAAGGAAAATTTACCAAAATGATTGATCTGAAGTTAGTTTGCCCAGATTTACTCAAAACAGAAGCTCCAAAAATTTTGTGTTTATATTCCTGAGGTATCAACACACATTTCAGTTTTGCTAAAACAATTTCCATTCTGCTGATAAGGAATATATGTGCAACTTTGATATTCACAGGCTGCTTAACGTGCTTATGACTAGCTAGAATCTCTTTGTCTACCAAGAAAAACATAACATTGTATTACTTAAGAAGGATTATACAGATATACTTTCTCTCCTGTGGTTACCATGGAGACACATGTAATTATGGACACTCATCAATGGCAAAGGTTTGCATTCAGTCTAAACCCTCTCAGCTCTAAGTTGTGAAACCTCAGGACCAAAGTGGCAAGCAGCAGAATGTTTTATGATGGAGAAATTGTGGTGTTGGTTTGGGAGCTTTTACAAAAGGAAGCGTTTACATAGGAGCTGTAAATGCAAAGGTTTAAGAGAACTGAATGCTGGCTATGGAGAACAGGGCAAAACTGCAGCAGCATAATTAAAATAATAAAAATTAATTCTCATTTTGTGAAAAATACGGATTGTATTTTCCAGCAAGTCCAATCCTATTATCTTTCAATTCATTTCTAAAGTGAAATGAGCTTGTGCCATTAACATTTGCACTTCTTGTTTGCTGTTGAATTTCCACTGGAAAAAGATTTAAACCCTACAAAGCTACTTTTCAAGGTGTTGACCTTTTAATACCAATTTGATCCTTTCTTTCACTTGTAGAAATATCAGTCCTTTATTTCTGTGGCAATATTGTAGAAGGCCACCAAATTATATTTTTGAAGTGGCCACCATCAATGCCACTCTTTGCTTATATTATGTCCTGCTTCACAGTCAGTTTTGTTGATTTATCTTGTATTTTTTTCAAAGATCTTAAATCTACTGAATGATAGCTGTGGAGTTATTAGAGTTACATCTTTAATTCATATGAATAATGGGGTACTGAATAAAATGAATTGGTCCTTTCTGGGAACTCATCCATACATCACAGTTTGCACACAGGTCTAGATCAGTAAAAGATCCATTAATTGCCACCACAGCAAAGTATCTTTTTCCCATCCCAAGGCTTATGAGGAGTCAGTGCCGAATAAGGGTTGCACTGGAATGAGGGATTGTATCCACTGTCAGAGTGGCATCACATTTTTGGGACCAAGGTGTAATTATTTACCTTCTGCCACGGAAATTGTATAGGAAAATCAGTAAAATCTTCTCCTTGCATGTATAATTCTGTCATAATTCCTTAGCTTGGTTATGAATAAGATCTAATGACACTAAGAAAAACTAGGAATTTCCAATTTAATGACTGCTGATGTATAATAGGTTGTGTCATTCAAGGGCATTAGAATATCTTATAGTAGAGACTGCAAGCATTTGCAGCGTTGCATTCAGCATTCATTAGACCTCATCTAGAGTGTTTTATCCACTTGTCTGACCTCACCTAACCTCCAAACAAGACAGATATTGATAAACTCGAGTCAGCTAGTGCCTCTAAGGAGGTCATCAGGATCACAGAATCACTGGAAGAGACTTTTAAGATCATTGAGTCCAACTCAAGCCCTAACAACTCAACCAAACCATTTAGTGAGTGCCACATCCAATCTTTTTTCAAAAAAATCCAGGGATGGTGAATCCACCATCTCACTGGGTAGACAATGCCAGTACTTTATCACTCTTTCAGTAAAAACTTTTTCCTGACATCCAACCTGAATTTCCCTTGGCACTGTCTAAGACTGTGTCCTCTTGTCCTGTCAGCTGCTGCCTGGATGCTTCACCATGGTGGACATCGGGAGGCTGAGGGACAGTGGGCATTAATTGAGGCAAGAGAGGTTCAGACTGGATGTAAGGAAAAACGTTTCCACCATCGTAACATCGAGCCATCAAGTGGTGGAGCAGTTGGTCCAAGGATGCAGGGCAGTCTCCCTTATTGGGGGCTTTAGGTGAGACAGGACAAAGCCATGAGCAGCCTGATCAAATCTCAAAGCTGACCCTGCTTTGAGCAGTAGATTGGATGAGATGTCTCCTGAAGTCCCTTATAACCTGAACTACCCCATGATCTTATGAAGAAAATTTGTTTCTGATATTACCTCAATGCTTCAGTTAGTGGCAAGAAATATCTCACCTGTCTAATAATTTCACAGATTCTCTCCACATATGAGATTTATTTTTCCTAATAAAGACAATGCAATTGTAAAACTAAGGTTTGTAAAGGAGGAGGATGTCGGGCTGATGATAGGAATTCTCTACACCACACAGTGGAATTCAGTGCAGTATTGTATTTGCAGGGTGCCCCGTGGCAGGAAGGAATGATG
>JAHXMQ010003319.1:56304264-56320319 GCA_020466415.1 Ammodramus savannarum pratensis
GACTGTGACAGTGCAGAATTCCCAGAATTAGAAGAAACCAATACTCAAAATACTAAAGTTAAACAAGCCTGGAGAGTATGGAGAGAATTAACTGACTGAGGTGGTATCTTTGCATTCCGAAACAGGGTGATAAAACACAGTTGTGTCTCTTTGGGTTTTGGGGACAACCCCTTCATGTGCACATTGTTCTATGACAGCACTTCCCCAGAGGTGGTGATGTGCTTGTGGAGGGTCTCTGGCTGAAGCACAAATATGAGTGTAGAGAACTAAATGCATGCCCAAAGCACAGTTTATTATGGGAAACCTCAAGTCTTTTGTGACCTCCTCACAAAAAGTAACCAGGCTGGTTTTTTTCAATCTCTTATAAATGGTGTGAAACCAGTTCATATCAAATGGATGTTCTTAATTAACAATCCTGATATCATTATGCTGCCAGCCATCCTCATTCAACCCCCTTGAGTTGGGAGGTTGTCATAGATACCTTGTGTTGCATATAGAAATGGGTTTTTTACTTGTCTGTACATAAGCCCCAATGCACAGGAAGAAACTTCCAAAAGAATTACCAACTCTGACAGCAGAAAAGAAGTAGCTTTCAGGGCATACATACCCAAGAGCACAAAAAGTGTTAAAAGTATTGTAGAGCAGAAGAAGCAAAACTATTAAATGTGAGACATTATTGTTTCTGACCACAGGCCAATATCACTTGTCTACAACCAAAAACTTGCTCTTCCCCAGAAATATTGAACGAAATAAAATGTTCTATTTGCCCTTCAGTTCTCAAGAAAACTCAGGGGAATGCAAACTGTAAGAACAAATATTTTCTAAATCAGTATTTTTGCCAGCATTGAAAAAGGTGAAATTATATTTAAAAAAAAAAGTTTGCTGTTTTGAAACTGAAGAAAGCATCTGGTTAAATGATGGGTTATATGATTTTTTGCAATTTTTACTGCTGTTTCAAATCTCTGCATTATTAATTATTCTAATTGCCTGAGTGTGAATTTTATTTATAAATTATTACCATGAAAAATGTACTTTTTCAACAAGGTGATAAGTTTAAGTTTTCTCTATTGTATTCTGCCTCAACTACAAATTAGGGATAAATTGATATCAATTTATATCTCAGGAAGCTTTGCTGCTCATTTACTTCATTTGCTTATAAAACTAAATCAGTGTCAACCACCATTCTAGGACCCACTGTATTGCTAGAAATGCTTCAATGGATTTTTAATTCTGAAGCACTGGTATAAATATGAATTAGCATCAATAGAAACACTCTACAATTATGTCAATGTGAACATAATCTGAATCTGACCTATTCTTTTAAAAGATGTAAAGCTCATATTGTAATTCCTTTTGTCAACTGAAAAGTCATTGCCCAGATCACATTTTAATTAACCACCCTGAATTCCCTTTGCAGATTCAATTAAGGAAAGATATTATTCTTCTCTTCTTGTCCTATGCTGTCCTTCAAAGAGACAGTGCAGTTTGCTGATATATTATCAGTTATGGAGTCTGAGGAACTGTTCCAGGAGCTGTTTGGACAACATTTCATAATTATGAATAAAATGCATGATTAGAAAAAAGGGGGAAAATACATTAAAATGTTACAGTTTCCCTTAAAACTAAGGGGAAATAAGCACAGAACTGGGGAAGGACTTCAGCAATCTTCTTCACAATTTTCTTTCCCAGCCCCCACATTTAATGTTCTATATGTGCAGTAACAGCCCTGTACAACACTTTTGACATTCCTAACTGCCTCTAGAATTGCTGAAATAGAAAAAGCCAGAAGAATCAAAACCAGAAATCTAAAAGCATTGATTTACTCAGCTAAATATCAGGCCCAATATTCTGTAATGAGTGAAATGATTCCTAAATATTTTGTGAATATTTTATATTATTGAATATGGGTTGAAAGCACACTGTAGTTATGATATAAAGAAAAGGCTTTTACCTTTTCCAAGTGTGTATCCTCTGCCTTTTCCCAAAGTCCTGAATTCTTTCCCTGTGATTTCTTTCAACCAGACTTGGATAGTTACCAATACTCTGCTTAACATATTTTGTTTTCTGTCACATCTCCTTATTTTCATGTTGACTATTTGGAAGACTTTGATCATCCTCAGAAAAAAATACAGATATTTTCCCTTTAATTATTATCCCAGTGTTATAAGAACTGATATAAATACAAGCAGTCATTTCATTGCATCTGCAGGCAAGTAGATCTTTCCTGATTCTTAGTATGAGGTGCTGCTTTTAGAAATGCTAGCAATGGTAACAGCAGTGCATGGCTTTTCCCCACAGTAATAAAATAAAATAAAATAAAATAAAATAAAATATTTCTCATAACAATACTTTGTAAAATCAACTCCAAAATTCATAGTGATTTCTGAAGGTAATGTTATGTTATATGCACATTGCATCACAAATCTCAAGCCATTATCACAGGAATCCCATCATTTCACAGTATCAAATTCTTTGCGCACTGTTGAATATATCAAGTCCCATCACATACAGCAAATCAAGCCCTTGGAATTATACTTGTTGCCAACCATTAATCTCGTATTCCAATCCATTAGCACTTCAGCTGGATAGTGTAATTCAGCAGATATAAACAAAGCAAAATATGGTTAAGATTTGCTCTATAAAGGTGATGCAGACAGGATTTAGGTTTGCTTGTACAAAATATTTGATATTTGGATTTAAAGTCATGTTCAGTGACACTAAAATTATACAAAACAAGAAATCAAGAGGGCTAAAAAAAAGCATAATTCTTTATGCTCAGTTTACAAGGAGATCAGTATTTTTTGTTGATGGTTTGGTCCTATAGTTTATGCATTTATCTTCCTGGATTGGACCAGGATAGCTTGAGGCTCTATAGGACAGCAGAGAGCTTGGTTAACTGTATGGGAGACCACAGATCCTTGAGTTTGGAATTCTGAAACACATATTTTATAGAAAAATTACATTTTAAACAGAATAGAAAATATACATTGTTTACAGTGTGTATCATATGATAAATGCTTTTTTTGAAAACTGAAATGTATGAATTCAGCATCTAGAGATAGAAAAGCAGTCAAAAATTGAGGGAAACAAAACCAGCATTACACATAGCTCTTAAATCTCTTGTACTAGCTAAGACAAATTGTCATCACTAATTAGATCAGCTTCAAGAGATTAAACACCAAAGCTTATTTTTCCATGGTGTCTAGTCCATTATAACAGCTATTTATCTCCTTCTACCAGCAGGACTGGCCAAATAAATTACACCAGCCATAATTTACTAATGTTTCTTTAGTCTTTTCTGAATCAGGAAGAGAGGCCCTGAGTCCCAGAAAGCTTATATAAAAACTTTTGCCTTGATGGGGTTTTGATGGGACTCTGAGGAGGTCTGAACCTTGAGGTAGGACCAGTTTTATTTGCAGAATGAGCACCCCCAAACCACTAAAGTAATTCTAACTTTGATGTTTTGTTACGGCACAGACATCCCATTAATAAATATACCAAATGCAGGTCTTATGATGCAATAAACAAAAGTTTGGAAAACAAATCTTCCCCCTGCATTCCATTTCCTTTCAGAATGAGTTCTCCTTCCAGATGCTCTGGAGCCCAGCAGCTTGCACTGCTTCCTGGGTTGCAGCAACCTCAGAGTCTCCCTCTGGGTCTCTAGGAATGTGTCCTCTCCTTGACCTCTGAGGCTTGGATCTGCTCCTTTCCACATGCAAGACATGTGCTTTGTCAGGAGTCTTTCCATGTGTGTGCAGACATTGCAATCTCCTCCTCTTCCTCCCCACAGTCCACCTGACCCAAACTGCCACAGCCAGGAAAAGCAGAGGCAGCCCTTCTGCTGATCTGTCACACCCTTTCAAAAAAGCAAGAAGAAAAAAAAACCTCAACAACCACAAAATAGAGACTAAGACAAGAAAAAAACCTCAGTTTTGTCATCCAGCAAGCAAAAAGCAGTCAAAATTGGAGGCAGTCTGCAGTGCTTCCATCCAAACTGCAAAGTCTTTCCTGGTTCTCTGGCTCCGATGTGCATCCTTTTCATTTTCTTACCTCCAGTAAGACCTGAGGTTGTAGGGGCCTGAGTAAATATACATATTGTAAATATATGTATGGCAGTAAAAGATCTCTGTATTGTATTGACCTGATCCTAGTTATTGTAAATGGGCTGCAGCTGTGATGTCCTTGATTGGGCAGCAGCTGTAGCCCATGGAGGTAGCTGGGATAAAAGGGGGTGAGCCCTCCAGAGAGGGCTGGAGAGGAGAGGAGCACTATCTGGAAAGCAACCGCCGCCGCCGTGAAGAGTACAACAGCTGGTGACCCCGATGTGATAGAAGACCTGCAGCCATAAGAGAACACTGAGAGAAGGTATGGGAGAAGACAACAACAACACTGCTGTGAAAATTACAACCTGGGATGAGACCTGGATTGATGAACCCTCCCTAGGCCCTGTTTCTGGGGAGACAGGATGCAAATACATGAGCCAGAGTGGTTCAGGCTTCTGCTCATGCTCATCTTTCAGAGTGTGTGTTGCTCTGTCGTAGTCCAGAATAAGGATGATATGACAACTGGTATTAGGCAATACAGAAAAGAGCAGATGGACATATCTTACAAAGCAATTAAAATATGCCTACCTCTTGTCTGATCTTTTAGTCACCTCTCACAGCCATTGATTAATTGTCTGTCCAGCTCAAGGCACTGCTACCTGTTGTTGTGGCACCTGACTGCCTCCTAAAATAATGAAATACAAGATTGATTCTAATCTGTGCACAGGGAAAACAAAGCATAACTTCAGAAAGTTTCTATTTCAGAAAAACTCAGTGAAAGAGGTGGCTATTACCAAATGTATAGCATTTTGAAGGAATGAAGGAATTTTGAGTTAAAGTTCTCACCTGAAGCAGAACCAGTCCCTGGGATGTGCCAGAACAGTCTGTTGGATGTTGGGAGAGAAAATAAACAAGAACCAGGAATTGAACCATTTTGATAATAAGAATGGTTCTGTTATATAACCATCCCTTATCTTTTTTGTAAGCTCAGAGGCCTCCATGGTCTCTGTAAGATTTACAGAACTGTATCAGTTAGGATAATCTGCACAAAACTGAGGAATTCCAAATCCCACTTTCTGTAGTTTATCAGTTTCAATTTTGATTAACATGAGAGACCTTTCCTCTGCTGGGATTCCCCATGGCCTGAGTGATGCTGGTCCATCCCCTGCTCCTCACTGCTTCAGGTTTCTGTCTGTTTCTTGTTATTTAGGCACTCAATACACAAAGTAGACTCATCATGTCTTTACAGCCTTTCTGGTGGGAAGGTTTTTCCTTGCTCATGTTTCCTTCAGGTACACTGTAAATTCTTTCTGAAGTGACCTTTAAAATCCATTCAGACCTAGTATTTTTAATCCATTGCAGCAAATATCTTGGCAGGCACCAAGTCATTCATGCCCAAAATGTCAAAGATTAATGTATTTTTCTACAGAGAATTTCCATATGCCACATGTGTGATTTTTCACTAAAACCCACTGTGGTACTGCCATTCTGAGGCCATTGAGAGAATTTAAGATATTTATCAGCTTCTATTAGCCTTTAATGAAAAAGATTTCCAACTCCAGCTTTTGCTTTTTAACAGCTGTTCATAAACTGTTCATAAGCTGTTCATACATTTCTGAGGGGATAAGGATCTTTTATCAAAAAATAAAATTAAAACCCCATTGGTAGCTGTTTCCAGGACCTGTGGACATGTTCATTTCACTTTTCAGTCTTACAGTTCCTCAAGGGAAATCCAAGACAGAGATCAAACTGGAGAACATAGAATATGTCCCACCTGTTAGTACTCATTACAATAAAAGCATGTGGTAAAAGAACAAAAAAAATATATTTTCTCTCTTAAATTTTAAATTTTTAAGTAGCTTCCAAGATAACAAGTATATAGATCAGCATACTAGGAAGCTTTTTTCTTTTTAAGTGACCTTCTATTTCCAAGATGTCTGGAGATCCTCTTTTCTGCATAGAAGCAGAGGTAATGCAGCTAAGATATCAAACAACTGTGATTAAAAATATATTAATCTTGCCCCCAAGTCTGAAAGCCCTCACAGATTTAAAACTGAAGGGAAAGAGACCCCATGAGAAAAATTTCTAGGAAATCTTATAAATTTAGCTAATTAAACTGTGACTATTCTCACTAGTTTTAAGTCAAAACTACAGATTTATTTTTTTCAAAGTAGTTTTTAAGACAGGGTAATGTGGAATTTTAGGTTTGGACCTTGTAAGTTATCTACCAAGCTATACTAACGATGTAAATGAAAATATATATTATAAGAACAGATATACTGAAAAGGCAGCCATGGTATTTGCGTACACAATATTGAAAGAAAAATGGAATGGTATACTTCTATAAATCTTCAATGGTATACTTCAATTTATACATCAGTGAGATGGGGCATATTCGGATATCACAAATTCTTTTGGCAGTGACAAATGGAAAATCTCTAGAAGGAGCTTCATTTTCTAGAGTGAAAAATTAATCTCTGAGCCATCCACAGTGTTTGGTACAAGTCCTGAAGGCTCCAGTTTTCACTCAAACATAAAGGTAGGGAAAGGATGTGGATTAAGACATATTTTCATTTGGTAACATGCCAAGAAAAGCCTGGAAACTTATTGTAGTTACCTTCATAACTGAAGTCCTAGAAAATAAATTTTAAAGAAGCATACATAAATACATAAAATTCAGATAAAAAGAAGTATTTTATTGACTTACAGATTTTTATATTGAGTTACTAACATCTGACCCCATTCAGTTCATGTGGGTGTTTTCAATAGCTGTTGTTTACATCCTGCATTTTTAACTCTGATGTAATATTTCAGAGCATGGAAAGGTTATTGTGGTAACAAGGAACCTTCCTTCTTTTCCAGCATCCTTTTGCTGACCTCTCTTGAGTAATGCTCATGTGTGTTTGTTATTTAAGTATGTCAGCACTACCAAAGCACAAGAAGGGAGGAGATCTCTATAGCTTAGGAAATGCTGCTCATATGCAGCTGTCAAAAAAACTGTTTGCTATGTTTTTGGGGTTTTTTCATATACAGGCATAACATCTCATATTTTGGAAAAATTAAAATATTTAAGTTAGAAATATCAAGTTACAGAGCACCTTTCATATGTCCATTATATTCCTCTGGAATGTGTAAGAGTGACAAAATTAATTTATTCAAAAGAATGAATGAAACTCTCAATCATATTTTTTGTTTGAAATTTTAATCTCCTTTCATCTTATTGCATGAAAGTTTAATTTTGTTTTACTGATATACTTAATAACATTGAAATGATGCATTTCTTCTTCCATTTTCTCATAATATGGAAAATTCATTAAAGTGTGAGAGAGCAGTGCAGTGGATTGGAAATTATTGCTTTCTCTCATAACTTGGCCAAGAAATGGAGAATGCTTGCTCAAATAATCCCAGAATACAGCAATATTTTCAGACTGGACAGGTGCTAAGTGTTTTGTTTTGTTAAGCTGGCTAACCTTCCATAAATCAGTATATCTCTTCCAAGGTTAGTTTTAACAATTTCTGTCCAGGTTTTCAGTGAGCAATTCCAAAACAATCCTGCCATGCTTTTCAGATGACCAAATCTGCTTACTAATACTAAATTTTCAAGTAAGGACATCAACATGCTCTCCTTTTTCAGAGCAAAATTCCATTACTTTTACACTTCTTAGATTGTTTTGTTTCTAAGAATCACAGGGTGAGACTACATCAACATTTTAGCTCAGTTGTCAACTTTTGAATCAAATTCCCTGATTAGTCCCATTTAATAATTTTTTTTTTTTTTTATTCACTGACTGATCTTGGATTCCCACACAAACTGAATTTTAGAATTTTAGAAAGTGAGTAGGAGGTGATCTTTGGCAAGCATGAGCAGAACTAGACCAGCAATAAAGCCTCCTGATATGTGTGACAGCCAGATCCTTCTTACAAACAGCTTCATTTTATTCATTTGCTTATATTGGCCTGTGCTACTTGCACATGTGGACACTGTTTTTAAATGGACTTTGATTCCATAGACCCTCACAAGACTTGGAATCAAATTCAAATACAATTTAGGCACTTAAAATGTCATTAAAATGTATATAGGACTTAGAGATAGGATCATCTTTGGGACTTATGAAAATTTCATTAATTGGTTATCTGCATCTTTAAATGCTAAAGTATCTTCAAAATTCAGAACCTTCTATTTCTGTGGTGCACTTCCACTTTCTAAAAATAAGGATAAATAATAATATCCAGTTTGACAGGATCTGATGAGGATAAATACATCAAAAAATTGTGAGCTGCTCAAATTATGGAAGGAGAGGGTTGAATCATAGATTGCTTTCATAGCTGAGATCAAGGTTAAACAAAGGCTAAAGCTCTGCATACATGATTTGCAAATGCATTTATGCTAATGGCATGATGATCTTAATTAGATGATCAGCTGCATATCTGACTTTTGATAATAAGTCCTAATGTGACTTGCTAATCAATGTCAGGTATGGGAATAGAATGTGGAATTTCTGACTTGTGAATCCGTGCACTAATTGCTAAAGCAGCCTGCCTCCCCAATGTCATCCTTCATTGCAGAATGTTCCATCTCCTCCTTGTACTCATATCATGAATTATTTCAACAGATTTTTGTAGCTCCTCAGACTGTCAAGACCAGAAGATTCCACTATAATCCTATTTTCTAGCTTCTAAATAATAAGGACCCAAAACTTGCTGTTTCATAGTGGGGAATTTGTTATTTTTTCTTACCATAAACTAACATTTACATTCTTAATTTTTTTTACTGGGCTGTTGAATGTTCTTTTCAAAGACACATAATTTTGACTTCAAGATTCCAAATGATTATGAGTTTGTCACTTCCCATGAGAAGAAATGTCAGTCATTAATTGCCCTCCATCTAGCAAGATGCTCAAAAAGAAGGTCAGATTCATTATGTTTTCCAAAGTTGCATTTAATTGGCAGTTTATATGTTTCTGACTTCTGCTTTCAGCCTCAGTAATATCTTGTTGTGCCTTTAACTGCTAGATTAAACATTCCTACATCTCAAATCATGGATTGCTGTATAAATCAGACTATGGAAGAAAAGTAGTCACTTTAATCACATTGCTTAAGTCACTGTGGGAAGTAATTCAAATAACTAAGAAAATAATAGAATTATTTTCACTTCAATTGTTTTGTTTTTTCTCTTTAATTTAGAAATATTACAGACAAACCCTAAAAAGGAACTATTACATTTTAAAGTGAAAGTGAAAGATTTTCCTGGATTACTTTTCCTTTCCAAAGGACAATCATTGTATTCTAGACCTGAAGAACAGGCGAGGAAAGGAAAGAAGCCATTTTTCCTTCTTGAAACTAAAGGGTGTAATTTTCAGCTCTTTATTTGGGTTTTATCAACACATCAGAAAAGCATCTTAACAACTGTGATTCCTATTAATTAGCTCACTGGAATAAATACAGCTGTCAAAGCAAAATAGGTTATTGTGGAATTTCCACACACAATAAATAATTACCCCTTCAAAGGACAAATGTTAGAATTGATAAAATTTTAAAAGTAGATGAAGCTGATATCTCACACTGAAAAATGCTTAGATTCTGCACACTGAATCTAATTTTTGTTTACAGAAAGTATTGCATGAAATAGAACCAAAATTTCATATCAGGATGATGTTTGTATATAAAATTGCTCTCAGTTGAGAATATTAATGTAAAACAGAAGAATATGGAGTTAAATTATTGAAAACAGAGGATTTTTTTTTCTTCTGAATGCATAGTATTACATACAATGGTGCATGTGTGATAATATGTGCAAAACCCAAAATCTATTAAAATATCTGCTGTTCCTGTATTTAATTTTATCTCTACCAAATTAAGTGTTAATAGATGGTGGCCTAATTGTAACATGATGTTTAATTTTTCATCTTAAGCAAAATTTTACTGTGGGGAAGGGGAAAACAGCAAGATGTTTCTCATTTAAAAAGTGCATTTTTGCTGCTGCAGCTGCAGCTTTGGCTTCATTTCATAGTTAGAACTCTCAAAGGGCACAGAAAGAACAGTAATAGCCACTATGGCCCCAAACTTATCACCTCCTAAATACAAATGGAAAATTTAGACAGGAGGAAAATTAAATGTGGTTTCTCTTCTAGTAAAAAAATTTCACTAAAAGAAACCCCAAAATAACACCAAAAGACTCCCTAACACATTAGATTATATAGTTAGATCAATGTCAGCGAACCAAATTCTAGAAAATAACATTTTTCATAATTTTGAGAATTGAATTTTCTCTTTTTCCCCTTGTAACACACTTTTCTCCTTTTCACCAGGGAAAATCTTCTGATAAAGAGCTGCATGAGCAGAAATTCAGCTCCCACAGAGGAAAAATAAAGAATTCTTTTCAACATGTGCACACGTGTACCAAAAGGTTCCACCAAGATAGCAGGAACATCCACAGTATGGATTATGGAATAATATAGGAATGTTCATTTATTGTGAACTCTCCACTCCTCACCTTTGCCCTGCTGATGAATCCATTCCTCTTGGGATGAGTGGAACAGACTCTCAGAATTCTGCCAAAAGCAGAAGTTCTGTGAGACTGAACAAATAGATTATTTCCAAAATGAAAGTAACTGGCCAAAAAAAGAAAATCTATAGGGAAGTTTTGAAAAGTGAGAGAAGGGAAGACTGCTGCCTTTCTTTTTCCAAATGCAAGATTCATTTCTCAACATTTTTGCCTAATTAGAACACATGTAGTAAAATAAATTTTAAAATCCTGGCAAAGCAAAATACTACAAACAATAGGGTGGAGAATGGAAAAGTATGAGCAGAGATAAACAGCCTTAATCACAGCTCTTAGCTGTGTATTGGAAAATTCTCAGTGTTACAAGTTTAGTTTATAAATTTGAATGGAATAGAATGAAATCATATGTTAAATAATAAATGAACCACTGAAAAATAAATTCTGATGACTCTGGAAACAAAAATTTTAATAACTTCAATAAGAAAAGGTCAATAAGTTTTATTTAGATAGAGTGAAATCACATTCTAGCCTGTATTAATACATCTTATAATTCCAGGCACTAATATTCTAGAGAAAATACATTTCTGTTAGTTTTATTGTGTTACAGTGTGAAGAAAAGTCCCATGCATTGTCCTTCCAGTACACCCTCAATCAAACAGGGAAGATCTGAATTATGTTCCTAATATTTACAAGGCTAAGAAAAGAATGCATACACTAAAATTTATATTTTCTAAGGATTAAAAAAGATGGCAAATTTTAAAATCCTCCCTTCCAGAACATCTCCCAGAGGCAGGCACATTTCTGCAGGAATTAAACAGAATTATTTTGTATATAATTAAAACTCTGAAATCATTGCTTACTTACCAAATTTGACCTTGGTGCTTAGTGATAAGAAAAGATATAATACCTCCTTTGTTCATCCATTATAAACTCATATCAAATATTGCAGGGGGAGCATCTGGTTTTAAAGGCACTTACTTTGGAATGACAAAACTCAGAGATGCAATGTACCAAAGTGATACATTCTGATTTCTATTACTGGCCCTCACAATCATCATCAGTATCTCTGTAGTGTGTTTTTCCTATTCTGCCAAACAAACCGTATTTCTGTTAATTATATGACTAAATTAGTCATTCCAAAGTTAATACCTCCTAAAGCCATCAGCAGATGTTCCTTTATGATCATTGATGGCATTCCCTGAATGATTGAAAAGGAGAATTGCTGGAGTGCTATGAGAGAATGGCAACTTTGGTGTTCTTGTCTAACAGATTCTCTTCTGCATTTCAGCTGATCTTGTTTTGTGTTTCTATGTTTTATGTTTCTATGGTTTATGTTTCTATAAGATGAGAGGCCTGCCCAGTCTGGCAGGAGAAAAGGTGTCTCTTGCATAGTAAATAACATTTAGCACCTTCCACAAGTGCTCTCCTATGTAAGTGCTGCAGTCACATGAAGCCTGAGCTAAATGTTCTTAGACTGCTGATGCTTATTTTGAAGTCAAAAATAATAGTAAAGTTATCTCACTTATGAGATCAATGCAAGCATTTAATGCAGTATTTTTAAAATATGGAGGACACAATCAAAGCAGAGAGGCAATGAGAAGAAATGGGATTTATTTGGACTTCCAGCTCCATCCTTTGAGAATATCATGTCTTTTCTCCTCCTTGCTGCTCCATCAGTCTGTACCACAATTTACTACTGGAGAAAAAAAATTACTGTTTTCCCTCTAAATAGCTATCAGCATGTTCTTTCTCTATAAATCCTAGTGAGATCCCTGGTGGTGGCATAACAGTTAGCAAATACAGAAAGTGATATAGAACAGCTTCATTTCCCCAGCATATTAAAACTACAGTTGTCAGCATTTAATGCCTCTGATATCCTTAACCCCCTACAAGTTGTAGAATTAGCTAAAGCTTTGCCTCCAGGTATCCCATCAGGATGCTCCAACACAGAGATTTACATTCAGAGGAACTCTCTAGGAGTAAAATATCTTTTTTGACATACTTAATGCGTCATAATAACTGCAAATTTATTGTACCAAGCATTAACCACTTTCTCCTTCATACATGCCTGGAGCAAGGAAGAAACATCACTATTACCATAACTATGCTACACTGAATGAACAAATATGCAGAAGCCTTACTGCAGACTTCAATCATTTGCATTATTTTTAAATGATGTAATTTTAAAATACGTTCATTTTAGAGCCATAAATGAGAATGGAGCAGATGGTTAGAGCTTAATTTAGAGTAATTTGTCTATTAAAATACACTGCATTGCCAGTGAGTCTTTGTTATAGCACTAACTCATTACAATGGAGTTGTAATTTATGGGGTACAGGGAAAGGTATTGGACCTTTAGGAAAAGTTTACAATCTTAGAGTATTCACTGGGAGAAGTGAACACAGATAAGCATTTCTATACAAAATTATTAAGAAAAAAATGGGAAAGGCAAAAATAATGGAATTGAAATTTGCAGTCCTTTTAGAACTCCCAATGTTCATACACAGAAAGGATATTCACATGCACAAATAAAGGACCTTCTTTATTTAATTTTAATAATGGACTTCTTCATTTGCACTGACTTTTAACTTTTGAAAAATGTAGAAGCTTACAGCTTCACATTACAGCAGTAACTAGTTCTATAAATAACTTTTTAGAAATATTTTGAATAAGCAAGTTATGCATATTGAAATTCATAACTGTATTGTTCTCTGCATTAAAAACATATTTTAAAGCTTTTTCATCTTAATACAAAAGCCCAATAAGGCTGTTAATGTGTTCAGTCTATATTAGAATTAATTTAATGTTCATTATCTATCTGTAGGGGAAATGAATGAGCAACAGGGAGGCAAAAAGCACACATGGGATACAACGATTTAGGTTAATCAAAGCTAAAGGTAATGTGAAGAACTTTAAAGGGACATAAAATATAAAAAGCATAAGTTTCTTCCAGAGAAAATTCACTGCTTTTATAGTCAAACTGGTATTACGTGAAATAAATCTTTTGGGTTTTCATATACCTTCCCCTTATCTAAATTATTTTTCATTTCAGAAAGGAAATATTTCTGTAATTTTGAGTAGCAAAATCTTTTCCTTCATACTTAAAGGTAGGTTGCAGGTTTATAGTAAATTTGCAGGTTGCTCCATGCAAATTTGCTATATCAGGAATTGTCTGCCATATATGACTGTGGCAAGGAGGAAACAGAATTTTAGGACAGAAGAGATCATTTAAGTGGTTTTTCCACAAACCAATAATACCCACATATCCAAAGGCAATTTCTGATTGAGATATTTTAGAACAAGGCTACTAAAAAGGCAACAAGGCTACTGCTGTGCAATATCTAATTTTCTAGCTTAATATGAATGTGTTCTATTTGATATAAAAGTATTCTGCTCTCCAAGCTGACTGTATAATAAATTAAAGCTGTGCTGAATTTAGAAGATCACACATAAATATTATTAGCATAAAATGGAAAAAAGTGACAGGCAAATCTATTCTACAAGGTTGCAAGTTTATTTTAAACAAAACACTAGCTAAATTTCATATAATGGGAGTTTCAGCTGGTGACAAGAGCCTCATCTCCTGGATTGTATGAAACTAGAAAAGGGAAGGAACAAGATAACATTGTGTGATTTCCTCTTTCACGTTACTCTGATGCTTGCCAAATCTGTATCTTCCCAAGCCTGCTCCAAAACCATGAATAAGTGTCTAATATCCCCCATAGCTTTTATCTAATTTATACAGTACATTTTATAAATTAGTGGATAACTTTTTATCTTTTTGTCAAATATCCAAGCGATTACTGAAGTGCAAGGCATGGGTAATGACATCTGGGTAATGTAGTAAGAGAAACCATTTGCAAAATTTTATATGTAGTAAGATCTTTAATTTTTAAGTAGAAATGAGCAAAGAAAAACAAACAAACCCCAAACAGCAGAACATGATGAACTAAGGAAACAGTATTTTCATGGTATGCATAAACTATTTTTATAAGATGGTGATAAGTACTAATTTTTGAAAGTGTATAAAAATCAAGAGAGTCCGAAATCTAGTCATATATCCTAGTGTGATAATTTTAGAGTTAGGATCAAATATTTCAGTTAATCACCAAAAGCATCCCTTCCACTTTGATCTTCTAGAAAAGCAGACTTTGTTTCAATTTCTTTTAAATTGGATGTATAAAACAAAGTCTCTCACAGCTCAGTTCTGATTCTACCTTCTGACTGCAAAGGGAACTAAGGGGTAACCAGCTGAAACTCAAATATCTGACTTCTGAGTTTCTGAACTTCTCCAAAAACAATTCTACCCTGTCAGTTTTAAAGCTGTGATTGTGCTACATGTCTTCCTTGAAGAATAAATAAATTCAAGATTTCAGTGTCCCATTTTATAATGGCAAATGTTCTTCTCTACCAGGAACCTGTGGTACACATCTGGCCCTGCAGCTGGCACACACAGGGCTTGGAGTTTCTGCATGGTGACATATTGGGGGTTCCATGCTTGCCTGGAAAACAGCAACTTCCACCATAAATTCAAAGATTTGAACTTCACTGAGCCTGGCTACAAGCTACTGGGTATTTTATGTAGACTTTTTATATTATATATGTATATGTAGAAGCATTCTGGTAACACATAAGTAACATTTTCAAGCAGTAATCATGCAATAAACTGAAGATTTCCAGCTGCATGAGATCCCTCTATATCAAAGAACATGTTGTGTTTTTGTCAAATACCACTTACTCAGTTTCAATAAAGCATATTCAACTATACTTTTGGAGCCTGTGCTTTTCCTAATTTGAGATAATTTCCTTAATGGTGGTTCTGTATAAACAGAAAATAAGCAACATGTAGTGCATTAGATTATTTTCAGAAAGACCAAAAATGTTGTCAATACTGTTCAATACTTTTCATGAAAAATGCATTATGTGAAACAAGCCTGTTATCATTCTATAACAGGACTAATTCAAGTCAAAAATTGAACTGTGTTTGGTTCAAAATCGTTATCCACCTGTGTTCAATTAGTGCCTTCAAGTCACAGTGAGAGCCTCTGATGAGAAATGCTGGATTCTGTAAGAGCAAAAATACTTTGATGGCATCTCAAAATTTGCAGAACTCCCAAAAGAAAACTGTAATCCTCTGGCAGCTGGCAAGGTGTTGTTGGTTTATAACATTGCCTGCAATGGAAGCCTTGGCAGTGGGGATTCAGTGAGGGTTGGAAGGAGGCTCTTGGTTGTCCCAGCATTAAATCCAACCCCTGAAAGTCTATGGGATTGTATGGATACAGGCTGCATGCCAGGACCCCCACTTTTCCAGAGTCTGCTCTGGACAGGGTGAACTTAAAATCAAACAGCAACTTCAGGATGAACAATGAAAGGATGAACACCAGTCCTTAATGCAAAAAATAGTGATGTTGTGAATGGGCATAAAAACCAAAGCTATTTGTTCACCTATTAAACATTCCTCCCCTAAACTCCTGAGGAAAGTGAAGGGAGACTTGCACACCCTATTGATG